>JBBDGP010000435.1:617500-1217500 GCA_037952835.1 Lithobates septentrionalis | reverse complement strand
AAATTAAGGGGAACCCTGTGCCAAATTTTAAAAAAAATGGTGTAAGGGTCCCCCCTAAAATCCATACCAGACTCTTCAGGTCTGGTATGGATTTTAAGGGGAACCCTGCGCCAAGAATAAAAAAAAGGCATAGGTGGACCCCCCAAAATCCATAACAGTCCCTTATCCAAGCACGCAACCTGGTAGGCCGCAGGGAAAGAGGGGGGGGACGAGAGAGTGCCCCCATCTCCTGAACCATACCATGCCACATGCCCTCAACATGGGGAGGGTACTTTGGAGCAGCCCCCCAAAGCACCTTGTCCCCATGTTGATGGGGACAAGAGCCTCATCCCCACAACCCTTGTTGGTTGTGGGGGTATGCAGGTGGGGGGCTTATCAGAATCTGGAAGCCCCCTTTAACAAAAGGATCCCCAGATCCCGGTCCCCCCATGTGAATTGGTAAGGGGTACATTGTACCCATACCATTTCACAAAAGAAAGTGTTAAAAATAGTAAAAAAGACAGGAGACACTTTGGGACAAGTCCTTTATTAAAAAATAAAAATGTCCCGCGATGTCCATTCATCTTCTATCACGCCACTCGACTAACCAAAAAAAGAAAAAAGCAACAGCTCCACCTCCATGGGAGGCTCCTGCTGAGTGACGCTTTTTCTTGGTGACAGCTCTTATATAGCTGAGGGCGGGGCCACCCGGTGACGTAAATGGGTGACCCTGCCCCCCCGACACCTTGCGACGTCAGAGGAAGGCGAGGTCACATGTTTACATCACTGAATGGCCCCGCCCTCAGCTATATAACAGCTTTCACCAAGAAGAAGCGTCACTCGGCGGAAGCCTCTCTCCAGATTCCAATAAGCCCCCCGCCCGCATACCCCCACAACCATCGGGCAAGGGTTGTGAGGATGAGGCCCTTGTCCCCATCAACATGGGGACAAGGTGCTTTGGGGGGCTACTCCAAAGCACCCTCCCCATGTTGAGGGTATGTGGCCTGGTACATTTCCCCTTGATACATGTCCCCTGGGGCAGGACCTGGGTCCCCAAACAATTTTTATGACAATAACTTGCATATAAGCCTTTAAAATGAGCACTTTTGATTTTTCATGTTCGTATCCCATAGACTTTAACGGTGTTCGTTCTGTTCGTCCAATTTTTTTGCCTGTTCGGATGTTGCAAACCGAACCGGGGGGTGTTTGGCTCAACCTTTTTGGGACCACAATGTGTGCACATTTCTCCAAACTGAACAAATACCCTTTCAAATATCTGTCACTGCAACATCTGTTCGCATTTGAAGAGTTTCCCTCACCAGTATTTCAATGCATTTAGGCAGTGCTGTACTCAAATAAAAAGGCACTATTTGACAACAACACCTGTCCACATAAGCCGTTAACCTGTGTAGGTTAGTGATGGTCAACTCACTTAAAGTAATAGGCCTCAAGGGTTGAAAATAATATTCAGTGAATTTAATGCTACAGAAAGCTGACATTCCAAGACTGCATACATACAACTGGAGATGTTCAGAGACTCTGGGCATCCTAAAAGAAATAGTCAGAGACCATGGGCACAACAGATGGTCAGAGACTACATTCTTGCGACAGGAGAGGATCAGAGACCATGAGCATGCTACAAGAGATAGTCAGAGTCTATGTGTATACTAAAAGAGAGGGTGATAGACTATGGGCATGCTGCAAGAGATGGTCAGATCCTGTGGGCATGCTACAAAAGATAGTCAGAGACTATAGGCATGCTACAAGAGATGGTCAGAGATTATAGGCATGCTATAAGAGATGGTCAGAGACTATGGGCATGCTACAAGAGATGGTCAGAGACTACAGACATGATACAACAGATGGTAAGAGACTTTGAGGATGCTACAACAGATGGTCAGAGACTACAGCCATGTGACAGGAGAGTCTATGGGTATAATAAAAGACAGGGTGAGAGACTATGGGCATGCTACAAGAGATGGTCAGAGACTATGGGCACGCTACAAAAGATGGCCAGAGACTATATGCATGCTATAAGAGATGGTCAGAGACTATGGGCATGCTACAAAAGATGGCCAGAGATTATGGGCATGCTACAAAAGATGGTCAGAGACTATGATCATTAGTGGCGTTGTTAAGGGGTGGCTATTGAGGCTGGAGCCCCAAATCTGGGGCCCATAGCCCTGAGTCCAGGGCCGGCCCTACAGTGAGAGTGTCCCGGGCTGTCTGACACAACACTTCCCGCACAGCCGCAGCACTCTCACTGAGTACTTTGCACTCGGTGGTTCACTGACAGCCAGAGAAGGGAGATCAGTGTGAAAGTGAGTCTCCTCCCTTGCTCTGCCCATATCATATAGTTGGGAGGAACTTTCTAACACAGAGCTCCTGAGCAGGTGAGTGCAGACTGAGGGGGAGGGGGAAAACTCTGTATGCCCAGCCTTTCCCCTCTCTTTATACCCAGCCTCTCCTCTCTATCTATACCCAGCCTCTCCCCCCTCTGTATACCCAGCTTCTCCCCTCTCTGTATACCCAGCCTCTCCCCTCTCTTTATACCCAGCATCTCCCCGCTCCGTATAGCCAGCCTCTCCCCTCTCCGTATACCCAGCA
The DNA here is from genome assembly GCA_037952835.1 of Lithobates septentrionalis. Taxonomy (NCBI): domain Eukaryota; kingdom Metazoa; phylum Chordata; class Amphibia; order Anura; family Ranidae; genus Lithobates; species Lithobates septentrionalis. The sequence continues at coordinate 1,214,914 of JBBDGP010000435.1, read as the reverse complement.
TCTCCCCTCTCTGTATACCCAGCATCTCCCCTCTCTGTACACCAAACATCTCCCCTCTCTGTATACCAAACATCTCCCCTCTCTGTATACCCAGCATCTCCCTTCTCTGTATACCAAACATCTCCCCTCCCTGTATACCCAGCCTCTCCCCTCTCTGTATACCCAGCCTCTCCCCTCTCTGTATACCAAACATCTCCCCTCTCTGTATACCAAACATCTCCCCTCTCTGTATACCCAGCACATAGTTGCCAACATTGTAAAAAAAAATTATAGGGGTACTTTTTATCTGTGGGCGGAGTCTTACTATAATTATGGGGCGTGGCATGCATTTTAAAGTGTGGTGTAGAGGGGGAAGAAAAATGTGGCGTGGTTTCAACAGAATAGTGGGCGTGGCTTAAAGGGGTGTGGCTCAAAGGGGATGTGGTCCGAGTCTGAGGTGAATGAGGGATGGAGGGAGATAGAAAGAAAAAGGGAGGGAGAGAAGGAGAGAGAAGGAAGGAAGGAAAGAAAGAGGGATGGAGGGACAGCAGGCCCAGATCCTACACCACAATAGAAATATGTGTATTCCATAAAGTTTAACAATCAGCAGATAAAGATACTCCAAACACCTGGTGTTAGCGCTTTAATTATCCCGGCACCATGGTTGTTATGGTGTGTGGATGATTGAAGCGCATTATAATTATTATTACATTGTAATGTAAAATGTAAAATTCTACATTATGGTGAGTTGAACTCAGTGGGAGCCCTGACTGTGTCCCCTGCCACCAGATGCCATCAGGTGTCCCCAGTGGAGTCCCTCCTTCCATCAGGCATTCCCAGATGAGTCCCTCCTTACATCAGGTGTCCCCAGCGGAGTGCCTTCTTACATCAGGTGTCCCCAGTACAGTACTTCTTACATCAGGTGTCCCCAGCGGAGTGCCTCTTACATCAGGTGTCCCCAGCAGAGTGCCTCCTATATCAGGTGTCCCCAGCAGAGTGCCTCTTACATCAGGTGTCCCCAGCGGAGTGCCTCTTACAACAGGTGTCCCCAGTGGAGTGCCTCTTACATCAGGTGTCCCCAGTGGAGTGCCTCTTAAATCAGTGCCCCCAGCGTAGTGACTCTTACATCAGGTGTCCCCAGCGGAGTGCCTCTTAAATCAGTGCCCCCAGCAGAGTGCCTCTTAAATCAGTGCCCCCAGCGGAGTGTTCAGTTGGGAGGGGAGGGGTCAATCCGTTCAGCTAACCCTGGCTGAAGAATTGTGAAGAGAGAAGCCGATTCATTGGTGGATCGGCCCCTCCCCTCTCCACCGAACACGAGGAACGAGAGGAGATGTAGCTGAACACAAGGGGAAAGCTCTCACGGAGGTGCCGTGGGCCATTTTGTTGGAGCCAGGAGCCAGAACTGCTGCAGAGCCAAACATTCCCATTTTTCCATGGACAAAAGGCAAAATCCTGAATCAGGACGGCCTCCTATCGGGACGAGGGTCCCAAAATCGTGATTGTCACGGGAAAATTGGGACTGTTGGCAACTATGGCAGCATCTCCCTTCTCTGTATACCAAACATCTCCCCTCTCTGTATACCCAGCATCTCCCCTCTCTGTATACTCAGCATCTTCCCTCTCTGTATACACAGCATCTCCCCTCTCTGTATACACAGCATCTCCCCTCTCTCTATACCCAGCCTCTCCCCTCTCTGTATACCCAGCCTCTTCCCTCTCTGTATACTCAGCCTCTCCCCTCTTTGTATACTCAGCCTCTCCCCTCTCTGTATACCCAGCATCTCCCCTCTCTGTATACCCAGCATCTCCCCTCTCTGTATACCCAGCATCTCCCCTCTCTCTATATCAAACATCTCCCCTCTCTCTATATCAAACATCTCCCCTCTCTGTATACCCAGCATCTCCGTTCTCTGTATATCAAACATCTCCCCTCTCTGTATACCCAGCATCTCCCCTCTCTGTACACCAAACATCTCCCCTCTCTGTATACCAAACATCTCCCCTCTCTGTATACCCAGCATCTCCCTTCTCTGTATACCAAACATCTCCCCTCTCTGTATACCCAGCCTCTCTCCTCTGTATACCCAGCATCTCCCCTCTCTGTATACCTAGCCTCTCTCCTCTCTGTATACCCAGCCTCTCCCCTCTCTGTATACCCAGCATCTCCCCTCTCTACATACCCAGTCTCCCCCTTCCTTGTATACCCAGCATGTCCCTTCTCTGTATACTCTAGCCTCTCTGTATACACTAGCCTGTCTTCTATATACACTAGCCTCTCTGTATGTAACAATCTGCATCTTGTGGCAGGTAACATGACAAGCTCTTTGGTGACCCCAATGTAAGGGGGGGGGGGGGCTTTATGGGGACCCTGATGTAATATGGGGGGCTTTGGGTACCCTGATTTAATGATAATATATAATGTCACACACACACACACACATTATATACATGTGTATGCCCGCCCAAGCATATGACTTTCTTTACTTCGCTGCTATGGACTCTAGCCCAGATCTTTTGTAGACCTAGCAATTCCCCTGATGGGCATGCTCAAAGTGATGGTCAGAAACTATACACATGCTACAAGAGATGATCAGAGAAGATGGGAATGCCACACTATCAGAGACTGGGGACATGCTTCAGAAGACAGTCATAGACTGGAAAAGGGTTTACATGAGAGTTCTAGAGTTCACTACTATTACCACCCCTTTACAAATCAATGCTCCCACATTTGTTCTCCTAGATTGATATAAATACTACTTGTGCCCCAAACAATATTCTCTCAACAGATCCACTATAAAAAAATATAAAACATAAAAAGTGCAAAGGGATGGACAGCACAGAGAAACATAATATATGGTGTGAAAGAAATAAATCAAAGTGTTTAACTTGTAGAAGTTAGTCTAAAGAGTATTTTCCTTTACATAAAAGAGTAAACACCAAAAACACATATTGCTGTTTGCAGGGGCCCTGAAGGCCACACAATAAGTGCCAATAAGCCATATGTGGCCCCTGGGCACCAGGTTGGATATCAGGGGTATTGGTGCTTCTATTTCTCTAAAAGACAGCATGTTACAGTTTTCACTAGCCCAGGGACTGAAGAGAATTTTCCTATATGCTCTCTACATGGAGCATAAAAACCAATAAACATAAATAATTCAGGTTTTTCTTGAAGGCACAGCTGTCACCTATATGATTAATGATTCAGAGGGTATAACTCCATGATAGGTACCTGATGCAGCGTTAGCAATCTGACCCAGTCACATTCTCTGTAATGTATGACTCCGCTGACTCTACATTCAGCAACACTGCCTACTCCAGATAAGAGCAAGGCCAATCTATCAAGAGCACTAGTTAGAAGATTCTGCAGCAGATAAATTGTACACTTAAGGCAAACAAAACATCATCAAAATTCTTAACGCAAATCAATTTCCTGAGGAACATTTGTTGCCTGGACAAAGAAAACCACCTCCTGAAATGTGCTTACTACTACTAAGGTATGTGGAGAGGAGATTAAAAAGAAAATCACTCGACAGGGGGAACAAGGATTTATTATTCTCACACAATAAACTTGCAAAATAGATTGCTTGTTCAGGGAACTGTTAGGTTGACATAAAAGGGTGGATGGAAAAAAAATTGTTATTTTAAACTTTACATTTTTTACAAATGGGTTTCTGTAATGAGTTATCATTTTTGATGTACAGATGGTATTAAAGAACTGCAATAAATCTCACATGTATGAGAAAACCATTGCCTAATCGAAACCGGCAATGGGGTTAATTTAGTAAAAATATAAAGGACATAGCTTGTAGGAGAAGAGTGCAGTTACCTCTGGTGGTGGCAGAGTGGGGAGTTGAGGCAGTGGTGTTTACAGATCACTCACTCACTTCCACATTAGTGGCATAAAATAAACACAGCAATCCCATGATTGCTGCTTACCTGTGGCTCTGATGGAACCCAGCAGAGGACTGATTTGCCCTCTGCACTGGCCTTCCAGCAACTAATTTTCCATGAGCCTGTGTCTGAATGGAGCAGCCATATTCCTGGGTTCCTGAGGAGCAGGATCAGAAAAGGGACAGTCCAGTGCACTTTTGGGTTACTTCTTTGAGTTTGGGGAAGGAGCCTTGAGCCTAGTCTGTATCTGGATTAGCGCATCCTTGTGCCCTACTTCACCTTCACTGCACCATATCTGAGAGACCCACTGTGTAAGTCTAGAGGACCTGTTTAATCCTTTTGTTGCAATTTTTGCACACATTTTGAAAACTTTTTTTTTGGAGTGATGATTAAAGATTAAAAAAAAAAATGGAACTTTAGTCAGAAAATGAAGTTCTGCTAGATCACATCAGGCTGGCCCCTTTTGTGGGTATAGCTGTGTAAAACATTTTAAAAATAGTCCTTATACAGTTTAAAATCCAATAATACACTGTCCCACCCTGCACATGCTCAGTGGCTCTCCATTTGTAGGCATTTTTAGGCACTTCTGAGTTTGTAGAGGCAGATCTGCTGACAGCATTAAAGTGGATGTAAATCCTCTCCTATACCCAGTGAAGTGAACGGCCTCAGATGATACACAGGAATTAAACAAATCTCTCTACATAAGTTTTATATGTATATCTGCTGTCTCCAGCTTGCTATATTCTTTAGAAAGTGCACATCGTGTTAGAATTTTTACTTCCCCTGTCAGCAGTGGGAGGGAAGTCTGGTCATACACTGTGTGTGAGATGCTTGGAGGAAAGCCCCCTCCCCTCCACTTAGGCAGATGCTTGCAGAGCTGTGCTGTGAATAGACCAGCTCTCTGCTAATCTATTTATAGCACCCACCCTGACACAAATTTTCAGCTGCTTTTTTCTCCTGTGTCAGAGAACTTGTCAGAAGTTATCATGCTGATAACAGAAGAACAGAGCAGCAGAAAATCATGGGACTTAGTGCTTTGGAGAGAGATAAGAAAACACTGCAGATATATGTGCCCAGGTCAAATTTCATGAATCGGCTTTACATCCACTTTAATACAGAATTAAACCCTCCTATCTTTTACAACCAAGAAAGCTGCTTCTGTTTGAACTGCAACTGCCACACATGTGATCAGTTAGGACATGAGCCATTTGATGGTTTGATAGTTTGGTTGAGGACACAATCAGATCAAACTGTTTTTTGAAACTGGCAAATTGATCGGTTTAGTTATGCTTTATGACTTTTAACTGGTGCTCTGGGCATCAGCAAAATGGCAGCCTCCAGCAAGAAACAGGAACACTGCTGGAGGCAATTTACAGCACACAATAACTTTGGTAGCATAATTATTAATGTGGAATGTATGTTTCTTGCTAAAGAACATTCTTTTTTTATCAAGTTGTTATGGGTAACGTTCCACTTTAAGTTAAACCCCCCAAACTTTATATAATTTCTGAAAGCAGAGACACTGGAGAATGAAGTGGGGGTAGTTCCAAAGTTTTATGTCACAAGATAGTAGCGAAACAGATTATCAAGTGCAAATTTTCAGTAGAAGATATACCAAAGTTAATTTTAGGCCACAGAAATGCAATATATTGCCCATTTTTTGGGTTAGTTAGAAAAGATGAGATTGTATATATGGACACCAAACAGATTCTGAACATGCCTGTGAAATGACGACGAATTTTGGTACCCAAAAATCTCTGTATGTGTTCCTTTTAAAAACTCTACAGGTCATAGGTTTAGAGTCAAGCATTAATAATGGCTCTAGAATTATTGCTATCACTCCAGTGTGCTCAGCTGTGTGTAACATGTGTAGCACAAAGTTTTCATATAAAGGCACCCTTCACATGTGTTTATATTTGTATGTGCATGTACGTGGGGGCAGGGCAGACTGTACATTTCTGGGGGAATTTTAAGTGTTTGAGGGGAATTTTTTTTTTACTTTTTTATTTTTCACTTAACATTATTATCTCATAGTGAACCAAAAGTCTGATAGTACTTTGCTACAAGTTCTTTTTAATGATACATCAGGGGTCTAACAGACCCCCCTGAGGTCTCATCTGCCTCCCACTGAAGCAAATGGAGTGCACATATTGCTTTATTAGCCTCTTCTAGTGTGTGGGGGGAGGGCACACCTCCGGAGATTCAAAGATTCAATCAAGGAGATGTATAATCTATTCTGGACTTATACTTAGGGCTGCTGTTAGAAATAATGGGGCCTTATTCCTGGCTCTATAATTTTAGTACTTTTATCTGTTGATGCAGAGAAGGCATTTGAGAGAGTTGACTGGATTTTCCTACAGGCTACATTGGAACATATTGGTCTGGGGACAGGAATGAGACAACGGCTTGCCTCGCTGTATTCAACTCCCTTGGGAAGAGGGAATGTCAACAACGTTCTCCCAGAGGCTTTCCCAATACTTAACAAAACACACTAAGGTTGCCCAATTTCGCCAATTATTTTCTTACTTACCCTCTAACCTTTTCTGAGAACTACTCGGGCCCACCCTGACATTAAAGGCATCATTACCAAAACACAAGAGCATAATCTGGCTGCCTATGTCGATCACTTAATTTTCTCTGTTACCTCTCCATCCATTACGCTTCTGTCCCTTTTGTCGTAATTATGTAGATACAGCCAACTATGTAATTTTAGAATCAATTATACTAATTCCGAGGCGATGGGCATTGAGATAACTCCTGCGACGAGACTTTAGCTAAGCTCTAACTTCAAACTTAATTGGACAACTCCCCACATACATTACCTGGGAACAAGCATCTCTTTAGGCTGGGGTCACACATGTCCGGCTGTGGGTTGCAGTCTGGAGTCCGATGCGTTTGTGTTTACTGGTTCGGTTGCGATTCAGGGCCAAGTTTTTTTCCTGAATTTGCATCTGAACCAGACACAAAAACGCACACCACCCCTAATTTGCACAGCTGTTGCGACGGAACTTCTATAGACGCCTTAATTTCCCCCCTTCGTGGAATTTTGTTCAAAGGATGTTGGCTCCAACTTGTCTTGCACACACACGGTCACACAAATGTTGGCCAGCAATTACGAACGTGGTAATGTACAATACGTACGACGAGCCGAGAAAAAGGAAGTTCAATAGCTAGTGGGGTCCCTTCTGCTTGATTCCGAGTATGTGTGAACTTTTGTGCGTCGGACTTGTGTACACATGATCGGCCCTTCCGACAACAAAGTTTTGTTGGCGGAATATTTGAGAACCTGCTATCAAACATTTGTTGGCGGAAAGTCTGACAGCAAATGTTCGATGGAGCATATACACGGTTGGACTTTCCGACAACAAGCTCACATCCAACATTTCCTATCGGGAAATCCGACGTGTGTATGCGGCATAAGTTTACTAAATTTTTTACTTCCTCCACCGTGCTCAATTAAATGCACACATTCGGTCCCTTCCATTCGAACACCGTAGGTTATGTCAGCCCACCCCATTTGGACAGATTCGCCTCGATGGGCAACCGCTCTCTCACTCCCTATCTTACTTATATGCTCTTTTAGTTGACATGGGTGACACGCCAGAATTCCCTTTCTTAAAGCATTGGGAACAAGATCTTAACACCTCCTTTTCACAAGCCCAAAAGGAAAGAATTTTTTGCCTTTCCCATGAAGACTCTCTGGCAAGCAGATACCAGGAAGGGGGCTATAAGATCGTTATGCAGTGGTACAGAACTCCAGCAAAACTACACCGTATGTTGCCCCAGGTACCTAACACTGTGGGGAATCTTGGGGGACTCTTCATATTTTCTGGGGCTGCCCAAAGTTACAAAATTTCTGAGATGAAGTAGAAAATACGATCAAGATCCTAACGGGAGTGACCTTTAACAAAAACCCAGCTGCTGAACCTACTGAATGCCACTCCACTATCCAACAAGAACTTAAAAAAATCATTACTCAGACATTTTGCTCACAGCAGAGGCTCGTATTCTGTCATTTTGGAAAAGTACAAGCCCCCCCCCCCATAGCTCATTGCAAGGCGTGGATTGAGGATATACAAGAAACAGACAGCTTTACCATGATTTTGAAGGAAAGGGAGGACAAATACTGGACGATTTGGACTCCTTATTTCTTTTCATAGAGACCTGACCTCTCTTTCCTCTTAGTCATGACTTGTTCTTTTGGCAAGAGTCCAGCTTCTTTAACCTTGCAAATGGCATCCTCTGAGAAGGAGAACGTTCTTTTAATTTACTCTTTTCCAGCCCCACTCTTGTTCCACCCTCCCTCCTTCTTTTATTTTACTGCTACACTTTTCTGTTACTCTTTTTCTGTAGCTTACTTGATATATGGATTATCTCACTGTATGCAAATGATTAAATAATCTTGAAATTCTACTTTAATTTCTGAATGTCAACAGTTCATAGACATCATAAGCAGTATCTACACGGGGTAAATCGCGTAGTCTTTTTTCATGTGTGTGTTTTCTATTGCTAGTCATGTGGTTTCCTGCCCATTAGATTATCATAAGGTGCTGTCTTCGATCTTTTCCTATTCTGCATCGCAGTGCTGAATTCCCTGTAAATTAATTCATGCAGCCGCTGCATCACCATGGAGTAACAGATGGCAACAAATTGCTCATTTACACTGTATGGGCCAGCGAACCTATGTGAATGATCTCTTTCTTTTCGCTTTTTTTACAATTTAAAAAAAATGTTAACGCTGTTGGAGGGGGGGGGGGGTAGCTTCGTGAAATATCAGGGGTCTAAACAGACCCCTGACATCTCACCTTTGAGACAGAGAAAGGGATTGAGGACACAGATTCTCCAATTTATTCATTCACAGAGGCTCCTGTTCATTCATAAACTGAAGCATAGTAAACACGGTTTACTATGCTCAGTTATCAATAAACACAAGAGTGATCAATACGTATTGCTCACTATGTCCCTTCAGAAAAGGTAGGGGCCAGTAAATTACATATTTCCCGTCCCCTTTCCTCGCTCTCAGTCCTGACAGCTGACACATCCCCTCTGTGCCCGATGGGAGAGGAAAGCCGGCAGCACTGGGGGGGGCAGGCACACAGGGGGGCACACAAGGGGGATATTGATCAGATGTGGGCAGGGCAGAGAGGAGGATCAGTGTGGCGGGGCCGGATGGAGCAATTACAGGAACTGTAATCTATGTCTCTCGCTGCAGTAGCTGAAAGCCGGCCGGAGGGAGAAGGGGAGAAACTGGCTTTCAGCTGCTGCCGGAAGAGCAGTACAGTGCATCGTTCCTGTAATTGCCCCGCTGCACACACCCCCCTCCCTGTCTGGATTCCCCTGTGTGCCCGGGCCCCCTACAGGAGGACCGATGGTCCTCCCCTATCGGCGGTCCTGCTGATACTAGTGGGTTGATGCTTATATCTTTCAATTTCTTCCCAGAATTCCATAGGGAGCACCTTAAAGTGTCCCTGGACCTAAAAGAGCTGCCTACATCCCAACATGCCTTTTATCATAAACCACACATCATCAAGCAGTCCAGTTTGCCTCATGTGACCACTATCACTAGGACTAAAAGTGAGGAAAAATCAAAAATTTTAAATTATCACCAGAATAGGAATAGAGAGAAAACAATTGGCGAAACATGATGGAGAGATTTCCTCATACTTCCTGTTGAATATATAGAACAGGAAGTAAAAGGGAATCAGCCCAATGTGACACAGATGGCAAAAAATCCCAGTCAATCGAAAATGAAAAAAAGTTTGAGCTTTAGATATACTTTAGATATACTTTAATCTGTTTTGCCCACATGTGTTCCAGTCTGTCTGTTTGATAGAGCATTTTCATAATCCAACTGTATTTGCAGAAAGTATGATTGATGAGAAATAAATGCTTACAGAAGTTGCATAACTAAGAAACAACAAATTTGGACACGTATGAGAAATTTAAACGGGAATTTATTGCCCAACGAGAAACGTTTCAGAAAGAATAATGAAGGCAGTTACTGTAAATAACTCATGCAGCTTAGTGAATTGACTCCATTGCACCCAATGAACATAGCCAAGTTGATTTGTACCACTGCCAGTGTTCTCTTATTCTTTGAACATAACAGTGGGTGTTGGCATAAGTAATGCATTAACAGACATTTACTATTTTAGTGTCTATGTTTTGTAGTGGGCAAATGTTAAACCAAACCACAGCCAGATTGTCGGAAATAAATTTAATTATAATTAAAATGAACTTGGAATAAGTTCTTGATCAATTATCATATACAATATTTAATTTTAGCTTATTTTATTAGCATACTGGTTAGTTAAAAAGTGTATGGAAGAAAATGTTGTAGAGCAACAATAGTATTGAAAAGCCGGTGTCTGCATGTACCTGTTGATGTCTTTTTCAACTTTTGGCCTGCCTTGCACACATACACTATATAAACTTTAATGGCATCCCAGTCTTAGTCCGTAGGGTTCAATATTGAGTTGGCCCACCCTTTGCAGCTATAACAGCTTCAACTCTTCTGGGAAGGCTGTCCACAAGGTTTAGGAGTGTGTCTATGGAAATGTCTGACCATTCTTCCAGAAGCGCATTTATGAGGTCAGGCACTGATGTTGGACGAGAAGGCCTGGCTCACAGTCTCCGCTCTAATTCATCCCAAAGATGTTCTATTGGTTTGAGGTCAGGACTCTGTGCAGGTCAGTCAAGTTCCTCCACCCCAAACTCACTCATCCATGTCTTTACGGACATTGCTTTGTGCACTGGTCCAAATCATTTGGTGGAGGGGGGATTATGGTGTGGTGTCGTTTTTCGAGGGTTGAGCTTGGCCCCTTAGTTCCAGTGAAGGGAACTCTTAGGGCATCAGCATACCAAGACATTTTGGACAATTTCATTCCTTCCAACTTTGTGGGAACAGTTTGGGGATGGCCCCTTCCTGTTCCAACGTGACTGCGCACTAGTGCACAAAGCAAGGTCCATAAAGATATGGATGAGTGAGTTTGAAGTGAAGGAACTTGACTGGCCTGCACAGAGTCCTAACCTCAACCCGATAGAACATCTTTGGGATGAATTAGAGCAGAGATTGCAAGCCAGGCCTTCTCCTCCAACTTCAGTGCCTGACCTCACAAATGTTTCCCAATACTTTTGACAATATAGTGTAGTTGTTGGTCACTGATGCTACCCTGATCAAATGCATTTCGAAGGTATTTGAAAATTAACCTAAAAAGGCTTCTTTTTTGGGGGTATTTTGTAACACAACACCTTTAAAAAGAACCAAATGAAAAATGTTAGAAACAAAATGTCAAAAAAGACAAAAAAAATTGTTAATATGGAATAATTTGGGTTTATTAAGGCCAATAAAGGGTTCAGTAGTAATAGATTTTATTTCTTTACTTATTTTTTACAATGGAAGTGTTACTGAAACTACATTAAGGGGTGTATTCATAAACAATTTTGCAGAGCTATTCATCCCATGAAACTGCATGCCAAATGTTATTCTTTATACAGAATAGAGCAGTGGTTGTCAAGGTATAGAAGGTATATGTGGCCTCAAGTGCAGCCCCTGTTGTCACTAAAGGGCCATATACAATATTTATTATATGTAAAAGGCTGTTAAAGACTGAAGACTTACTAGAGGAGATGGTCAGAGACTTCGGTACATAAATGGTTGGAGATTAGAGTCATGCAAAAGGAGATACCGTATTTATCGGCGTATAACACGCACCAGTGTATAACACGCACCCTAAGTTTAGGAGGGAAGTTTAAGGGAAAAAAACTTACATTTAAATGCCCATCATTGCAGCCTTCTCAGTGCAGCCTTGCCCCAGTGCAGCCATGTCAGTGCAGCCATGTCAGTGCAGCCATGTCAGTGCAGCCTTGTCAGTGCAGCCTTGTCAGTGCAGCCTTATCAATGCAGCCTTCCCCAGTGTCCATTGCAGCCTTCTCCCAGTGCAGCCTTGCCCCAGTGCAGCCTTGCCCCAGTGCAGCCTTGCAGCTCGCAGTTTGAAAATCCTGTGATCCCCTGCGATCCGGAGCTTCAAAATCGCCGACCGCGATTTGAAAATGGCGCCGCCGGCGCCGAAATACACAGAGCCGGTCCTCGGCTCTTCTCGGCGGCTCTCGTTCACTTTCGGCTCCACTCGTAGTCCCGCCCGGGATGGGCGTGACTGTGAGCGGAGCTATCCGAACCTAGCCGAGTACACTCGGCTAGGTTCGGGCTGCGCTCGAGTGAAGCCGAAAGTGGTCGAGAAGAGCCGAGGACCGGCTCTGTGTATTTTGGCGCCGGCGGCGCCATTTTCAAATCGCGGTCGGCGATTTTGAAGATCTGTCAGCTCAGGATCGCAAGGGATCGGCGTATAACACGCACCCGCGATTTTCCCCTGATTTTAAGGGGAAAAAAGTGCGTGTTATACGCCGATAAATACGGTAGTTAGAGACTCTGGACATATATGAAACTGCTAGTGATCACAGCCCTTCTACAAACCAAAGCTCCCATTGCCGAATGCTGGGTTCTGAGGGCCACGGGAACACTAAAGGGTTGCATGTGGCCCTCGGGCCGCAGGTTGGGCACCAGGGGAATAGCGTGAATCAGGAAAATCTTGCATTATGACCACTAGATGGAGCTGATGATCATAGTAAAGAAGTATTTCCAGGCCAAAATGCAAGAGTAGCTTCCTGATTCACTCTTTTTCTGCATGAAGGATAACATCTGTCTTGCAGAAAAAATAGCCTAATAACATTTGTTTTCCCCCTATTCCCACAGAAAGAAGGTACATGCAATTTCACAGAACAAATAGCTCTGCACATTTTTTATAAGCACACCTCTAAAGCCTGGTACACACTACTAGTTTCTTTTCATTCAAACCAGCGGGCTGAATGAAAAAAAAAACTGGCAGCTCAGGTCGGAGCAGCTGTACTAACTATGCAATGTTAGTACAGCGATCTCCCCTGCTGTTCTATTGTGTTCTGACAGGGGGACGGCCCCTCACCAGAACACTCCGGTCAGCAGACCTATTTTGGTTATGTGGCTTCTGTCGGACCGGCTGCAGTACACATGGGCCAAATGCAGTTCAATCTCCCATCCAATGGATCCATGTGAAAACATATCAAATATCCACACATAGTGTAAAACCGTAATGTGAAATTTATTAAAAAATGTTAAGAACACTTATGCCCTGTCACACGATGGGATTTTCCGACAACAAAATCCATGTTTTTTTCAGACGGATGTTGGCTCAAACTTGTCTTGCATACACACGGTTACACAAATCTTGTCGGAAATTCCGAACGTCAAGAACGCGGTGACGTACAACACGTACGACGAGCCGAGAAAAATGAAGTTCAATAGCCAGTGCGGCTCTTCTGCTTGATTCCAAGCATGTGTGGACTTTTGTGTGTCGGAATTGTGTACACATGATCGGAATTTACGACAACTGATTTTGTTGTCGGAAAATTTGAGATCCAGATCTCAAATTTTGTGTCGGAAATTCCAATGGAAAATGTCAGATGGAGCCTACACACGGTCGGAATTTCTGGCAACAAGCTCCCATCGAACATTTTCCGTCGGAAAATCCTATCATGTGTACGGGGCATTACACGAATGTAGTTAAACAGCGCTGTTAGGTTAAAAATAACCTCACAGAGGATAATCATATAACACGCAATGGCCTTTATAGGGACTGGACCTGACGTGTTTCGTCAAACCTGACATCATCTGGGGGGAGGGTCCAGTCTGGACATTGCGTTTAAATAAGTAAAATATCCAATGGAAATTCATCTGCTTATTAGACTAAAAAAAAATCCTGAATTACCATGGCGGCCGGTGCCTGATAGAAGATGGCGCCGGGCGTGCGTTCCAAGCCTCGTTTTAACTGACATCAAAGAGGCTGTATCATCTGAATGGAAAGTGGCATCAGGCATCCACTCCAACCTTCTTTTCCATCATCAGTCGGCTGCGCATATGCCACAATGAAAATGACATCAGACGCACGTATAAAGTCTCTCTCCAAAGGACAGGCTGAATGTTAGCCGGTTTCTATTGAACTGGTTGATGCCACCCGACATTCAGCCCATGTGTACGAGGCTTAAGCCTTTGATCTGCACATATGCACTACATAAAATACTTATGAATGTTGGTACAGTGTTTTTATGAATGAATCTTGCAAACACTGCAGACTTAATTCAGACAGGATCCCATGCCAAATCCTAAAACACAGCTGGACCCAAATAATTACACTGAGATACTGAGATAACAGACACAGTGGCATGGGTGAAAGGAGTCCAGTTTGCTATGAGTGGCAGAACTGGACAAACTACATAGCAATTTAAAAAAAGCAGACATACAGTTAAAAAAAAAAATATTTCAACATACAGGGACAACCCCTAATTCTATCTCTTCCTTTTTTCTTCCAAACAAAAAAATAACTTTCTGGAGTTCCATCGTGAGTTCCATTATTAAGTATAACATTTCTAGAAGTGCTACCTGTGAGGTCCTGTTTATTATTTTATCTGTAGCCACACGGGGAGCTGTGTGTCAAATGGCAAATATAGGATATGGTCCATCTGTCTGGATGATTTAAGGTGTAACTCGCGATAGAAATGTTTTTTTCTGTTTGGAATTAGCTTCTTCCATCGCTGCCAGCCAATTTTACCCACTGCTTATTGTCAATTCCTGGCGCGATTCCCAGCTAGAGCAGGTGTTTTATCAATTAAATACTGTGTGTCAGAGCCAAGGTGCCAAGTCATCCAAATCCCTCACCATTCCAGTTCTGCATTCCACCAGCTGCAGACCCAACTACAGAGCCAATGCAAATAGGCCTGCTTACCGGCGGCTGGTGATTGGTGTGAATTTTTTGCGTGACTCTAGATATACCATTCTGTGTATTGGCCATGCTCTTAAATACCAAATAAGCTCAGACACTGATTCAACAGGAAAAGAAAGAATGTCACATAAACAGCTGGCAACATCTGTCTCTGAGCCACAGAAGATTCTGGGAAGACGCATCAAAGCCATAATGAGTTTATGATTTTCAGCATTACTCTTTATTGGGGGAGCTGTAAACTGGTGATTAGCAGATTTTAAATATATTTAATTGGCTAGGGTTAGCACAGATTATTTCAGAGACTGTTGGATCTGAGCTTCGACCATTTAGCCCAGTGGGGCAATTCGAATTTTATCAGTAATCTCTGCAAACCGAGAAAAGAAAAATCGTACAGCCATGCTCCTGCAAAAGTGACATTCTTGTTTTTCTCATAATGTATCTAAAGTTTTTAATTTTAAATTGTTGACATTTTTTCTTAGTTTTGGGTAGAGTGGTGAAAGGTCAGAATCCTTGTCAGGTTTTATTGCTGTCTGTAGATTCACTCTCTGTAAGTGTCTCGTGACCACTATAATCAGTGCTAAAAGCTATGGTAAAAAGCAAAATATTGTTGTCACCAGAACAGCAATAGAATGGAAATCTTTCAAAGGGGACACTTGTTCTGGTAACAACAAGAGGGGACTTCTTTGTGATGTGTCTACAGAACAGGTGAAGGAAAATCACTTAAAGTGTTACTAAACCCACAACAGTAAAATCAGTCTGTATATGCAGTAAAGCATGCTTGTTATGCTCACTGTGGAACCTAAGGGGTTAATCCTCTGCATAGTGTAAAAAAGCTGTTTGATCCTGTCTTCTCTGATCCTCCCCTTCTTCCACAGTCCCCAAACCATCTCCTGATAGAACAGAGGCTAGAGGACAAGCTGGATATGCTCAGTTTGGTGTGTATTGCTAGAGCAGTGGTTCTGAACCTGGGGGTCGAATGACGATTTGCCAGGGGTCACCGAATCCTGGGCTGTTGCTGAAGCCCGCACCGCTCTCCCAGCCTTTTCGCAGCCGCCCAGCAGGGCTGTCCCTGGAGCCTGTGGCTGCTGTGCTGGGCTGTTCCTGGAGGCCACCCACTCAACCTCTTCGCAGCCGCCCATTCAGTTCACGGCATTGCTGGGGGGCAGATACTAGAGGTCAGCTGACTGGTGAAGAAAGTAGGAGGGGCTGAAGGAGACCCTATCTCCTCATGTCGGCATTGGTGTCACTGCTACGAGACCCCACAAAGTCGGAGACACAGTGAATAACACTACCTGTGATTATATTTGCCATTAAAAGTCCCCACTACAGTTCTCAGATCAGCAGATGACCTTGATCAAGACCCCCTAAGTTAGCTGATCAGAACTCCCCCCAGCACTGCCACTCATCCCAACTCCCCGCCAGCACTGCCATTGATCCCCCCCCCCAGCACTGCCGCTCATCCCAACTCCCCACCAACACTGCCGCTCATCCCACCCCCCCACCACCAAGGAGTAAGAGAAGGAATAAAAATAGAGAATACATGGAAGGAAGAGGAAAAGAGGGGGAGGAACAAAGAAAAAGGGAGAGAAAGAATAAGAGAAAGAACAAGAAAGACGGCTAAAGAGAGGGATGGGGGGAAAAAAACAAGAAATTAGGCTAGAGAGAGATAAAAGGGAAAGAAAGGAGAAGAAAGAGAAAGAGTGGTACATCCTAAAATGTACCATAAGGGGTTTTAATATTGTACAAGTGGAAGGGACTCAGGGAGCGCTAAATATCCATGGGTTAGGGATGCAAATTACCTGTCTTGCCTTGGGTGCTGAAACCCCGCGCCACGAAAATAATTTTACTGTTAGGGGTCCCCACAACTTGGGTAATTTTATCAAGGGGTCACGGCACTTGAAGGTTTAGAACCACTGTGCTAGAGAGTTTATTTTTTCTTAAGAGAGTGCATGTGATCAGAACAGGGCCAATCAGCACTATCCAGACAGAGGGTCAGAGGTCCTGCAGCCTGATGGGACAGTCAGAGCAGAATGAAAACTCCTCCTACAAGCTTTATTCAGACCCTATTATAAGTCACAAGACTGCTCTAACTGCTGATGAGAAAAGGTATTTAGCAGTTTATATTTACTAAAACTATTGCATTTCCATGTTCTGTGTACTATGGGAGACCAGATATAGTGAATTCAGAGTCCTAAGTTTAGTAACGCTTTAAATGGAACACAGAATAGAGCATTAGAAAGCAGGTCAGAACAAACAAGAAACTGCCATGGGTTTAACCATTCCTAGTAGCGAGGACTAACCATTCCCTTTATATCTAAAATGAAAAAAAAAAGTTTGGATTTAAATACAATATAATGTAAAGTGAAGCTGTGGTTTTCCATAGGAGGGTAAAGCATCAGGCTCATTTAAATAGCCACTTCCTCAGTGGAACATACTCAGCTTCACTTTGCTTCCCCAGCTGCAGTGTTCATCCTCCAGTGGCCTCAATGACTACAGCTCCCTTTTAGGAAATAATGGATCTGCAGTAGGGATGAGCCGAACACCCCCTAGTTCGGTTCGCATCAGAACATTCGAATGGACCGAAAGTTTGGGCGAAAAAAAGTTTTAAAAATGGCAGTTTTTTCGGGAGCAATGATTTTAATGATGCTTAAAGTGAAAAAATAAAAGTGAAATATTCCTTTAAATATCGTGCCTGGGGGGTGTCTATAGTATGCCTGTAAAGTGGCGCATGTTTCCCGTGTTTAGAACAGTCCCTGCTCAAAATGACTAAAGGAAAAGAAGTCATTTAAAACTGCTTGCGGCTTTAATGTCATGTCTGGTCCCGGCAATATGGATGAAAATCATTGAGAAACCCCCACCAGCCCATTACCAGCCCCTTTGGGTCTTGTATGGATATTAAGGAGAACCCCGCAACCAAATGAAAAAAAGGAAAGGAGTTGGGCCCCCAGGCCCTATATACTCTGAACAGCAGTATACAGGCGGTGCAAACAAGACAGGGACTGTAGGTTTGTTCTTAAGTAGAATCTGTTTGTAATTTTGAACTGGTACATTCTTTACGTGTAGCTCCAGCCAAACAATCTATTTTTAATCTTTTTGGAAAATATAGGGAAGGATTATCACCCCTGTAACATTTGATTTGCTGTCTGTGCACCTCTTCAGAAGATTTCACCTCACTTTCTGTCCCAATGACAATTGGATTTTGAAAATTTGGGGTTTTTAATTAAACAAGGAACGCTTACAGGAGAAAATTTCCCTTTCTAGGGGTAGATTTCCTCTCACTTCCTGTTGTCTCCTTCCATTTGCAAGTAGGAGTCATTTGTAAGTTGGATGTTTGAAAGTAGGGGCCTGCCCTATATACTCTGCAGAAATTTGGGCCTTAGTTGTTGGTGTTGCCACAACACTGTAAGCCCTCACAGTTACTCTTGGTGGGCGCAGGAAAGAGCCTTGCTGTTAAATATTAGATCAAGAATAGTAATTACATGCCCCTGTTGAACAGGGTCAGAAAAATTGGGCCTTTGGTGGTGGACGGTGTGGTGGTGTTGCCGCAACACTTTAAGGCCTCAGAGTTGCTCTTGGTGGGTGCAGGAACGGGCTCTGCTGTTAAATATTAGATCAAGAATAGTAATTACATGCCCCTGTTGAACAGGGTCAGAAAAATTGGGCCTTTGGTGGTGGACGGTGTGGTGGTGTTGCCACAACACAGTAATGCCTCACAGTTACTCTTGGTGGGCGCAGGAACGGGCCCTGCTGTGAAATATTAGATTAAGAATTGTAATTACATGCCCCTGTTAAACAGGGGCTGAAAAATTGGGCCTTGGGCACTGGTGCTGGTGCCACAACACTGCATCCCCTCACAGATACTCTAGTTGGAGCGCAGCAATGAGCCCTGCTGCAAAGTATTGCATCAAAAATTGTAATTACACACCCCTGTCAAACAGGGGCAGAAAAATTGGGCCTTGGGCACTGGCGCTGGTGCCACAACACTGCAACTCATCACAGATACTCTAGTTGGAGCGCAGGAATGAGCCCTGCTGCAAAGTATTGCATCAAAAATTGTAATTACACGCCCCTGTTAAACAGGGGCAGAAAAATTGGGCCTTGGGCACTGGTGCTGGTGCCACAACACTGCAACCCCTCACAGATACTCTAGTTGGAGCGCAGCAATGAGCCCTGCTGCAAAGTATTGCATCAAAAATTGTAATTACACACCCCTGTCAAACAGGGGCAGAAAAATTGGGCCTTGGGCACTGGTGCTGGTGCCACAACACTGCAACCCCTCACAGATACTCTAGTTGGAGTGCAGGAATGAGCCCTGCTGCAAATTATTCCATCAAAAATTGTAATTACACGCTCATGTTAAACAGGGGCAGAAAAATTGGGCCTTAGCCACTGGTGGCGGTGCCCAGAACCAAAAATGTTCTTACAAGTTACCAGCATGAACAGTGAGGAGGAAGAGGATTGTCACTCAGCATAACAGGATAGTCACTCAGCATCAGCATAGGCAGTCTTGAAGGCATCTCACATTAAAAAAAAATTATTCGGTTACATCAGCATCAGGTGCTTGGTAGCTGGTGGTGATCCAAGACTGATTCATTTTTATGAAGGTCAGCCGATTGACCAATTCGGTGGACAGGCACACCCTGTGATTGGTTACAAAGCCTCCAGCAGCACTGAATGTGCGTTCCCAAAGAACGCTGGATGCAGGACAGGCCAGTAGCTCAATTGCATACTCTGCAAGCTCTGGCCAGTGATGCATCCTCAAGACCCAGTAACCCAGAGGATTTTCGGTGGGAAAGGTGCCCAAGTCTGATCTTGCCCCTAGGTGTTCCTGCACCATGTGAATCAGACGCTGGCGATGGTTGCTAGAAACGATCATACCTTGGGGCCGCGGACTAAAAAATTGTCTGAACGCATTGGTCAGATGGCCACCTTTTTTTTCCCAGGAGGACCAGGAAATTGTAACCTCCCAGGCTCTGGAAACGCGTTGCACAAACCTTTCTGCAAGGTATCCCGAAGATGTTTCATCCTCTGCTCCCTCTGCCATGGCAAGATAAGGTCCGCAACCTTACCCTTGTAACGTGGATCAAGGAGGGTTGCCAGGCAGTAATTATCCCTCTCCTTGATACCACGAATACGAGGATCCTTCCGCAGGCTTTGCGAGATCAGGGAGGCCATGCAGCGTAGGTTTGCTGAGGCATTCGGTCCAAAGTCCTCTGGGTCACTAAGGACGACATGATCCGCAGCCACCTCCTCCCAGCCAAGTACAAGTCCATGAGTTTCTTCGGACTGTAAATGATCCTTTGAAGACTGTTGCTGATGCTGAGTGCTAGGCCCCACCTCTATGCTGACACAATCTTCCTCCTCCTCCTCCTCTTCCTGTGTGATCGGCGGGCACGCAGGAACACTGTCTGGATAAAGGGGGCCTTCAGAGGTAAGGAAGTCCTTCTCTTCCTGCCTCTGTTCGGCCTCAAGTGCCCTGTCCATAATTCCAAGCAGCGTGTGCTCCAACAGGTGGACAAGAGGGACAGTGTCACTGATGCATGCACTGTCACTGCTCACCATCCTCCTGGCCTCCTCAAATAGTGACAGGACAGTGCATGCATCCCTGATCATGGCCCACTGGCGTGGGGAAAAAAAACAAGCTCCCCTGACCCTGCCATAGTCGCACAGGTACCCATTGATGGCCCTCTGCTGCGTGTGCAGCCGCTGTAGCATGGCCAACATTGAGTTTCACCTGGTGGGCATGTCACAGATGAGGCAGTTCTTGGGCAGGTTAAATTCCTTTTGGAGGTCAGCCAGCCGAGCACTGGCATTATATGACCGGCGGAAATGCACACAGACTTTCCTGGCCTGCCTCAGGACATCCTGTAAGCCCGGGTACCTGCCATAGAACCACTGCACCACCAAGTTAAGGACATGAGCCAAACAGGGCACATGGGTCAGTTGTCCCTGTCGGGGGGCGGAGAGGAGGTTGGTGCCATTGTCGCAAACCACCATTCCTGCCTTAAGCTGGCATGGCGTCAACCACCTCTGAGCCTGCCCCTGCACAGCTGACAGAATCTCTGCCCCAGTGTGGTTCCTGTCCCCCAAGCACACCAGCTCAAGCACAGCATGGCATCTTTTTGCCTGCGTGCTTGCGTAGCCCCTTGAACGCCTACGGAGCACCGCTGGTTCAGAGGACAAATCAGCACAGGAAGAGGCCATGGAGGAAGAAGAAGAGGAGGGGGTGGAGGAGAGAGGTGTGGCAGAATCACCACTAGTAGAATTTTGGAGGCGTGGTTATGGAACAACCTCCAACACTACTGCACCCTGTCCTGCATCCTTACCAGCTGCCAGCAGAGTCACC
This sequence comes from Lithobates septentrionalis, assembly GCA_037952835.1. NCBI lineage: Eukaryota > Metazoa > Chordata > Amphibia > Anura > Ranidae > Lithobates > Lithobates septentrionalis. The sequence goes on along the minus strand of JBBDGP010000435.1, from coordinate 1,193,887 downwards.
CAGTGCACGGTGAAAGATAGGTAACGTCCCTGTCCATGCCTACTGGACCATGAGTCAGCAGTAATATGCACCTTACCGCTGACCGCCCTGTCCAGCGAGGCATGGACATTGCCTTCCACATGCCGGTAGAGAGCCGGAATCGCCTTCCGTGAAAAAAAGGGGCGTTTGGGAACCTGCCACTGAGGTACTGCACATTCCGCAAACTCACAGAAGGGGGCAGAGTCTACCAACTGAAAAGGCAGCAGTTGAAGCTAGCATTCAACCGCTGGGCATGTGGATGGCTGAGAGCGAACTTCTTTCGCCAGTGGAGCAACTGGGGTAGGGAATCTGTCTGCTAGAATCGGATGCTAGTGTACCGATAGCAGATTGCCCGCAAGTACTTGGCAGTGGCACACCTAATTCTACACCTTCATTCCTCTCAGTGCAGGTTTCTGAGAGGACTGAAGGTATAGTGGGGTTGGAGATCCCAGCTGATGAGGAGGAGCAAGTAGAGGTCTGCCTTGTTCTTTGGTGTGGGTCTTTTAGGTAGTGTTGCCAATGGGCTGCATGGGAGCTCGACATATTTCTGATTAAGCATGTGGTGCCCAAGCGCTTGCTGTCTAGTCCACGCTTGATACGCTTCAGACATATGTTGCAAATAGCAACGGTGTGATCTGCTGCACACGTCTCAAAAAAGGCCCACACCAAAGAACTTTTGGAATAACGCGCGGAGTTACCAGTGCCCTGCACTTGCGGAGCTCTGCGGTGTGATGCAGTCGGTTGGCTGCCCTTAAGCTGGCCCCTGGAGGGCATCCTGCCTCATTGGAGATGTGCCTCCTCCTCCTCCGCCTCCTCCTCCTCTCTCCTACCAGGCACCCACGTAGAGTCAGTGAGCTGATCATCCCCTCCCTCCTCGTCCCTGGAGCAAACCTGGCAGTACACACACACACACACACAACACCTGGGATGCATATATATATATACACAATACACTGACTGCAGCTAACTGACTCGCTTGCCTGCTCTATCTAACTCAAATGAAATGACATTGTCTCTCTCTCTCTCTCTCTCTCTCTCTCTCTCTCTCTCTCTCTCTCTCTCTCTCTCTCAACGCCGGAACACACTACACAGGGTCGACGTGCAGGTGGCCTTACATGGTGTGGGGCATGTACTAAATCCCCTGAGGCATAATTGGCCAAAGCCACCCTGCCTTTGGCCAATTATGGCTCTCTGTTCTTCCTGCGCTGTGATTGGCCAAAGCATGCGGGTCCTAGTGCATGCTTGGCCAATCATCAGCCAGCAGTGCACTGCGATGCCGCAGTGAATTATGGGCCGTGACGCGTCACACGAATTTGGCGCGAATGGCCCATAATGTCCGTAATTCGACGAACGGTCGAATGGCCAATGTTCGAGACAAACTTATGTTCGAGACGAACTTACGTTCGACTCGAACTCGAAGCTCATCCCTAATTTGCAGTATGTATGTGTACTAAGGGGACTTTGCAGGATATTTTTGGACAAGAAGCTATGTGAGGCTGCATTTTGATTCAAACAATTTTTTAATATTGAAGGATCACAGCTGGTGGGCTGATCTTTAGGGGTAAGCATCGAAAGAGCAACTGTACAAAAGTTACAGTTGTCCTTTAAACTATATTTATGGTCATGTAAAATCATATATTTATTTTCTATATTGTATTTCAGTTATTTCTAAGCTACTCCTATTACTCTAAATCAGTGGTTCTCAACCTGGGGGTAGGGACCCCCTTGGGGGTCGAATGATGATTTGCCAGGGGTCACCAAATCCTTGGCTGTTTCTGAAGCCCGCACCGCTCTCCCAGCCTTTTTGTGGCCGCCCAGCATGGCTGTCCCTGGAGCCCGCAGCTGCCCACCTTCTGGAGGAGACCCTATCCCTATCTCCTGATTTCGGCATAGGTGTCACTGCTACGAGACACCACAATGACGGAGACACAGTGAGTAACACTACCTGTGATTATAGTTGCCATTAAAAGTCCCCATTACAGTTCTCAGATCAGCAGATGACCTTGATCAAGAGCACCTAAGTTGGCTGATCAGAACTCCCCACCAACATTGCCACTCATCCCATTCCCATCACCCCCCTACTAAGGAGTAAGAGAAGAAATAAAAAAAGAGAATACATGGAAGGGAGAGGAAAAAAGAGGGGGAGGAACAAAGAAAAAGGGAGAGAAAGAATATGAGAAAGAACAAGAAAGATGGCTAGAAAGAGGGATGGGGGAAAAAACAAGGAATTAGGATAGAGAGAGATAAAAGGGAAAGAAAGGAGAACAAAGAGAAAGAGTGGTACATACTAAAATGTACCATAAGTGGTCTTACTACTGTATGAGTGGAAGGGACTCAGGGAGCACTAACTATCCATGGGTTAGGGGCGCAAATTACTTGTCTTGCCTTGGGTGCTGACAACCCATGCTATGAAAATAATTTTACGGTTGGGGTCTCCACAACTTGGGAAATTTTATCAAGGGGTCACGGCACTAGAGAGGTTGATAACCACTGCTCTAAATGATTTGAAGTTTGTGAACTTACTTTGTGAATATTCGAATGCATTTACTTCCTTGAAATCTGTGACATATACACTATAGCTTGTGAGTAGGTACTGCTGTGGCAGACATTTTACAGAGCCTGCCTTCTGAGCTACAGAGGTGGAGTTCCAGGAAGAGTCAGTACAGGAATTGCAGTTTGCAGGCAGCAAGATACCATGGGATATGTAGTCCTTACAACAGCAGAAGAGAAGCTTCAAAACATACAGGGACTAAAGGAAGTTGTAGAAAAAGATGTCCAGCAGACGGGTAGACTTCACAACATGAAAGTCGTCATGGTCAGGGGTCAGACTCAGAGACCAGTACCATTAGCAGCAGAAAGGCTCCCACCAACCAGCTCACCACCCTGGTGGATAATCACCCTGGCGGATGACACGGGCTCACCCGAGGTATGGAGTCTAAGCACTAACCAGTGTTCATCAGAGCTCCTGATGGTGAACATGGCTTTTGCTACATGTTAGTACCAGATCGTGTTCCGCAGGATCGCCCCACCGGCAAGCTGGGGTTCAGTAGCAGATATAGCAGGTAGGAAATAAGCAGAAGTGTAGTAAGTAAACAATATTGTTCATATTCCCATCAAACACGTTCCTGGATTAACCACATCAGGACCGCCTTCTGCACATTTACTGTGGCAAGGCGGCCCGCCTGCACGAAACGACGTACCTGCACGTCGCTTCATGCAGTAGCCTCTGGGGGAGCATGCGCTGATTGGACAGAGGGGGAGCCAATCAGTGGGTCCGGCAGACACAATGTCCACCGACCACCCGCGATCGTTTCCCAGAGAGGCAGAACAGTGATCTGCCTATGTAAACAAGGCAGTGCAGTAACAGTGCATATTTTTTAGAACTGATCACTGTATTAACCACTTTAAGACCAGCCTCGTTTTGGATTTTAGGTGTTTACATGTTTAAAACAGGTTTTTTTGCTAGAAAATTACTTAGAAGCCCCAAACATTATATATTGTTTTTTTTCTAACACCCTAGAGAATAAAATAGCGGTCATTGCAATACTTTTTTGTTATTATTAACTTTGTGTTATTACTTTTTTAAAATACTATGTAGTAAATGTTTATAGAGGGGAAGTTGCGGACCTGGGCTTATTACTTACCTGGGGGGCTATATAAATTTTTGTGGATTACTCGATCAGTTTTATATTCAGTAGATTGGTACACATATATATTATTAATATTTTTTTAGAATTGATTTTAAATTCTCTAATTTTCACATGTATTTACTTAATTGTATTTCAACATCAGGGCACATAGTTTATATTTTAATTTGAGGAGCAATATTTTTACAGATTATTTAATGAACTCTAGTTCAGTATTTAATGCATCCTGATTAAATTTCAAATGTACTATACAGGATGAATTAGTTTTACACTAGTATATACCTGTGTTAATTACGACCAGGAAATGAGGGGGCTGTATACTATGTAGTAATTGTTTTCAGCTTCTGTAACCTGTAGTGAGTTTGCCGCATGAATCATTCCCTTGGTTATGCAGCAGCTGAACCCTGGGGAAGATCGCTGTAATTGCTGGGGATGATTGAACTAGTAATCTTGACATATCCAGTAAATTACGGCTTACCTACATAAGTTTATCATCTGGGAAGAGGTTCTAGTATATTTTGCACTTCAGTATACAGGTTATTTATATGCCCGATTCTAACTTATTTTTGCTTCACTAGACATCAGTGAATCCATTGTACGGGGACGCGAGGTGTGCGCATGCGCAGTACGCGACCTAATGGGCGTGTGTTTAGGAGCAGATATAAGGGTTGCGTGGCAGCGAACACAGCCAATCCCATGAATAAGTCTACCTATGACGAAACATGTCGGGGGCGTGGCTGTGAGTTGTGACGTGAACGCTGTCAGCCACACAGGAAGATAGGATTACGAGCTCACGGAGGTTTACCGAGGGAGGGGTGAGATTACTACCCAGCAACTGCACACCTCGGGTCCGCCGTGGCCACTGGTTATATGGTTTTATCCACAGAGTTGAAGCTTGCTGTTCATTGCACGTTTTCTGCTGTTTTAACTTTTACACAATGTGAGTGCTATGAGTGAGGGTTGCAGTGATTTTAATAAATTGTGATTGCTGATTTACACTATTGGAGCATTTATTTTCTTTTATGTGGACCCATTGAATACCATCACCGTGAACATCGTATATGTTATTTACCCTGGAGTGTGGTAAAGAAAGCGTGTTTTGCCTTGCATGAGAATGCTGGCATTTGATATCGGTGAGTGTATGTCTGGAGGGTGTGATTCACTGACACGGTGGTGAGGTGGAAGACGCACGGAGTCACTCATCAGTGGGCAGCAATCACTGAGAAGACATTTGTTTGGGACACTTGATTCTTTATCCGTCACCAACTTATTTATCACTTGCAGCTTGTTTGGAGGCTGTCTTATAGTTTATGGACTTTATGTGGAGTGTTGATTTTTGTAGCATGGATTGAAACATTTGCACATTTTATTTTGTCACCATTTTTTGTCATATATATATGTTTTCACATAGATATATATATATTTATATTTCACTATCACAGGCTTTATGCTTTTTGGTTCACTATAATTAGTGTGCTACACCTAGGTGTTTAGTTTATTAATAGAGGGTATCACCACTATTGTATACTGTAAGGTATACTCTTATTGTTTCTGAGCGCCTCCTATTTATCCTACGTGTTGGTTTACCTTTTTGGTTTCTAACCGGCATTTAGGATCAAATTATTAGTTGGTCAATACTTTTTTTTGCACCGTATTTGCGCAGCGGTCTTCTAAGCGCACTTTTTTTGGAAAAAATTCACTTTTTTGAAAAAAAAAATAAGACAGCAGTAAAGTTAGCCCAATTTTTTTTTATATTGTGAAATATAATGTTACGCCAAGTAAATTGATACCCATCATGTCACGCTTCAAAATTGCGCCCGCTCGTGGAATGGCGTCAAACTTTTACCCTTAAAAATCTCCATAGGCGACGTTTAAAAAATTCTACAGATTGCATGTTTTGCGTTACAGAGGAGGTCTAGGGCTAGAATTATTGCTCTCACTCTACCGGTCGCGGCGATACCTCACATGTGTGGTTTGACCACCGTTTTCATATGCGGGCGCTACTCACGTATGCGTTCGCTTCTGCGCGCGAGCTCGTCGGGACAGGGCGCTTTAAAAAATTTTTTTTTTTTATTATTATTTATTTTACTTTATTTTATTTATTTTTCACTGTTTTAAAAAAAAAAAAAAATTTGGATCACTTTTATTCCTATTACAAGGAATGTAAACATCCCTTGTAATAGAAAAAAGCATGACAGGTCCTCTTAAATATGAGATCTGGGGTCAAAAAGTCTTCAGATCTCATATTTAGACTAAAATGCAAAAAAAAAAAAAGTCGTTTAAAAAAATGACACAAAAAAAATTGTGCCTTTAAGAGAAGTGGGCGGAGCCGTCGTAATGACGTCGCTCCGGCCGTCACATTGTATAGAGACGGGTGGGGGCCATCTTAGCCTCACTCGTCTCCATACCTAAGCAGGGAAAGGACCCGATCGCCTCCGCCGCTACCGACGGCTCCGGTAAGCGGCGGAGGGGGCACCCCTCCCGCCGCCGATAACGGTGATCTCGCGGCGAACCCGCCGCAGAGACCACCATTATCATGTACGGAACCGCCGGCCCTAAAGTTAGACACCTCGGTTGTGGCAGCAGCTGCTGCCGTTACCGAGATATCCATCTTTAAAAAAAGGACGTATATTTACAATGGGCGGTCCGGAAGTGGTTAATGTCACTGGTCCACATAAAAGTGTCAGTTAGGTGTCTGATTTGTCCGCCACAATGTCGCAGTCCCGCAAAAAATCACTGATTGCTGCCATTGCTAGTAAAAAAATAAAATAATAAAAATTCCATAAAAATATCCCATCATTTGTACACACTATAACTTTTGTGCAAACCAATCAATATACACTTATTGGGATTCTATTTACCAAAAATATGTAGCAGAATACATATTCGCCTAAATTAATGAAGAAATTCGATTTTTAATTTTTTTTTATAGGATATGTATTATAGCAGAAAGTAAAAAATATTTTTTTTTTCAAAATTGTTTGTTTATAGCGCAAAAAATAAAAAACACAGAAGTGATCAAATACCACCAAAAGAAAGCTCTATTTGTGGGGAAAAAAAGGACATAAATTTTATTTGGGTGCAGCGTCGCACAACCATGCAATTGTCAGTTAAATTACTGCAGTGCCATATCGCAAACAATGGCCTTGTCATTGGGGGGTAAAACCTTCCAGGGCTTAAGTAGTTAAAGGCTTATCTGTAGTGGGTGCTGCAGTGATCACCAGCTGGACACTGATATATCTCAGATAAATACACATGTTCGCCAGCACAACATGGATCTCAAATTGCATTCCAAAGCTTTTATTGTAGAAAGATCACATCACAACAGGATAAGTGCAACATTTCAAAGCCACACAGAACCCCTTAGTGGTTTCAAAATGTTGCCTGAGGAAGGGGTCCTGCGTGGCTACGAAATGTTGCACTTATCCCATTGTGATTTGATCTTTCTATAATAAAAGCTTTGGACTGCAATTCGAGATCCATGGTGCGCTGGCGAGTGGCGAATATGTGTATTTATTAGCTAGTAAACAAGCCTAAGGTCAGTATTGCAGGTTGGGGTCAAGCAAAAGCATAGTCGAGGAACAAGCCAAAGCTGGATAATGAATGGTTGCAGGTTGGGATCAAGTGGAAGCATAGTCGAGAAATCCAAAGGTCAGTTACAAGTTGTAGTAGTGATAAAGACAGCTGCAGGTATGCAAAGGAGCAAGATATCAGCTGGAAAGAGCACAAAAATTTGGCAGACAGGATGTGCAGAGACATGGCTTAAATCAGAAAATTCATGGGAGGAGTTCAGGGTTTAGCAGAAACGAGCAAGGCAAGATTGTTCTAAGAGGTCATACAGGGAGTTGTCTAGCATCTCAGGTGGCTCAGCAAGAAGAACTACTGCAGAACACAGCAGAAGTCGTGGGTTGAGATCCTCATCCTGACAGTACTCCTCTCCTTCCAGGACATCTCCTGGATGCCTTGGGCCCAGTATGTGAGAAAAAACTCTGGTGAAATTCCATTTTTAATCTGGGGGCATGTTCTCAAAAAATTTCCTCTGGCCTATATCCTTCCAATTGAACAAGATACTGTAATTTGTTTCTAAAGATCCTGTTTTCAAAAATTCTCTCAACCACAAATTCTTCCTCTACTTGCACTTCAACAGGCAAAGGGGTGAAAGAATTTTCCTAGAGAAGAGGTTTTCATGAAATGGTATGCGCAAGGATACATGAAACACAGGGTGGATCTTCATACTGTCAGGAAGTTTTAGGTGAAAAGTAAATCTGAGCTGAAATCTGGAAAGTTATACAAACTTTTGGCCCAGCTTTTCAGATGGAACGTGTACCTTAGAATTGGTAACAGCAGGCATTGGAGTTGAGATAGGGATATCAGGAATAAAAACTGGATGATACCCCGTGTTTAAGAAAAAAAGACTTTGAGCAGCGGAGATATATTTAGAATTGTTATAAGCAAATTTTGTCGTAGGAAGATAGTCTGCCCAGTCATCCTGAAGATAACTGAAAAAACATGGAAGCACTGCTCCAATGTTTGATTGGTCCCCTCAGTCTGATCATTAGGCTGGGGATGAAAAGCAGAGGACAGATTAAATGTAACACCCAACGCTAAGCAAAAGCTTTTCCAGAATTTCAAAGTAAACTGCACTCTGTCTGACACTACATGATCAGGGATTCCACACAGTTTAAAGACAGTTTAAAGACTTTCTGAACCATTAGTTCTGCAGTTTGTTCAGCAGTGGGTACTCCCTTAGCTGGTATAAAATTAGCCATCTTAACGAGATGACTGACAACAACCACAATAGTGGTCATTTCTTTCAAGGGAGGTAAAACAACCACAAAGTTTAAAGAAATCGACCTTCGTGGTCTTGATGGAACAGGGAGTGGTTGGAGTAAGCCCAGAGGAGAAGATCGGGGTGCCTTACTACATGCACAGGTCAAACATAAGATCACATTTCTCGACATCTTTCTTATATCCAGGCCACCAAAAGGAACACAATAAAATTTCTTTCATCTTAGAAACCCCAAAATGCCCAGCAAGTTTAGAGTCTTGCACCAACCTAAGGGCTATCAGAGCCAATTCACGTACATAGAGATTATGTGCTTGAGCCCAAAAGCCGTTCTTGTACTCAAGATTAATGTCCTTAGCATGATGATTGAGAAGTGGGCCATTTTATATCACCCCCTTTGAGAAGACTCGAGAATGTCTTGAAACTTGTGGTCCCTAGGACATTCTTTTGAGGCACGATTGTACATTCAGTCTTGCCTTCATGGAGAGGCTCAGACAACATCCTTGATAAGGCATCGCCTTACCATTCCTTGCCCCAGGTCGATACGAGATAATAAATTGACCCTGGCAAAGGATAGAGACCAATATGCTTGTCTAGAAGACAATCTCTTGGGAGAACAAGTAAATACCATTTTTTTATGATTAGCGAGAACAGTTACAAGATGCTAAACCCCTTCCAGCAGATGCCTTGATTCAGAAAAGGCTTCCTTAATTGCCAGCAACTCTTTATTCCCAATGTCATAATTCCTTTCAGCTGAAGACTTTAACGAGAGAAATAAGCGCAAGGATGGAACTTCATCTTTTCTCCCCTTCACTGAGAAAGTATAGCTCCCACAGCAGAGTCTGAAGCATCCACTTCCAAAACAAATGGTTGTTCAGAATTGGGATGTACCAATATTGGCGCAGGAGTGAAAAGAGTCTTTAGCTTACTAAAGGCAGTCTGTGCTTTAGGTGACCAAACTAAGGGCATCCTCTTCTTTGTCAGCTGCATAATCTGAGATATCACCCTGAAGCATTTTCTTGTGTAGAAGTTGGCAAATTCAACATATTGTGGTATTTGCTTAACATTTCTAGGGGCAGGCCAATCCAGCACTGCTTTTACCTTCTTGGGATCCATGCTCACTCCTTCTGGAGAAATGATATACAGTATCCCAAGAACTGGATCTGTATTCTTTCAAACTCACATTTCTCCAGTTTGATATAAAGTCGGTTCCACCTTAATCTTTCAAAGACAGTGCAAACAAGCTTTTTGTGCTCTTCCAGGTTATCAGAAAATATGAGAATATCATCCAGATATGCAATCACAAACTAGTCTAAGAGATCTTAAAAAAAACATTAAAGGGGTAAAAAATGTGCAGCGCTAAAAAACAACTGGTATAAAAATAATTAACTGGCGAAGATGATAATAAGATCAGAAGATAAAGTGACATAAATTCAATGAAGGTTAATGTCCATAAGTGAAAATGAGGGACCACAGAGAGGTCCTAATAAGTTCCGAAATGTGATCCAAGTGAAAATTAAGTGGCAATCCATGAAATCATTGAAAAAATAGTGCATGACATAGACAGTCCACCACCAGAACCACCAGTGTCTTACCGGAAAGATTGGACTCATACAGGTGTACACCTGACGAGCCAATCAAGCTTTAAAAGGTAACCAGGAAGGCACAGTTTCATTGCACGGATGTAACCTCCAAGTGGACGTTCAAGGTGATGCGTTCAGCAGGATAAAACACAGAGGCAGGTCAGCTCTTACACCATGTGTTTATCTCAGATAAAGTGTTGATAAATAAAGTGTTGAAAAGTTGTAGGACAAAAAGCATATCCAAGGACTCAAAATGCCTATGTTTGGTTCCAAAGGCAGTTTTTCATTCATCCCCTTGCAGTCAAGGTTATATACCCCAAGTAGGTCTAGTTTTGTAAACACTTTAGTCTTTCCAACATTTCAGCGGTTAAGGGAAGGTGTTTTTTTAATAGTGATTTTATTCAAATCCCTGTAATCAATACAGTTCCTGACGATAAAGGTGAACCATCAACTGTTTACATATCAATAGAAGAAGGTCTATTCCTTGTTTGAATATTATTGCCTTGGGCAAATTCTATGTCCATAAAGTTCCTCCCAGCCCCAGAATCCAGCATAGCAGAGCAAGGAATTGTATGACCCAGTGTGATAAATTTAATAGGGATGACAAAATGATATAGTAGAGAATTTACTTTATTTTCTTCATGAATCAATCAGGAGATAAATTGGGTAATGAAGTTTATTTGTTCAGGTGCAATAACATCAGTCGCAACAATTGTTCACATGCCACCATTACTTCCAAACACTACCAGTCTCTCCTTCCTCCTTTCTGTAAGCATCTGATCAATTTGGATAGATAATTGTATGAAAGCCTTGAGGTCATTAGGAGTCTCTGCTCTGGCAAGCTCATCTTTCACCTGTTCAAAGAGCCCTTGGTGGAACTGACTCTTTTGCACTGCTGGGGTCCAAAATGTTGTACTCAACAACAGGGAGTCTTCCCTGCTGCAAACTATGCAACTTTGCTTCAGCAGTAGCGCAGCAGTTGGGATCATGAAACCTGGTTCATTACAGTCACAAAAGACTCAAAAATATTCAGTCTGTCTTGCTCTACATAAGGGGAGGCCCAAGCTGTGGCTTCCTCAGTCAAGAGGTTGACAACAAACAAGACCTTCATTTTCTCTGAAGCAAATGCAGTGAGTTGCATTTATAAATATATGGGACACTGTTTAAGGAACCCTCTGTAATGGTGGTGGTCACATCAAACTTGAGTGGTAGTGGCATACATGAGTTTGCATCATCTCGGGAACGAAGTCCAGCAACTGTTTCTGCAGAGCATGGATTTTCTCATGTTGCCCTTTCACCACACTTTCCAGTTGGGCAAATTTTTCTTGGTAGGCAATACAGAACTTCTGCAGCACTGCAATTTGCTACATGAATGGAGCTACAGCATTTGCTACAGCAGCCAGATATTTCAGGTCAGGGATCAAGCTCGGAGACCAGTAACTATAGCAATAGAGAGGCCCTACCAACCAGCTGGATAAGTACAGAAAAGGGTCGCCCTGGCAGGTGACAGGCTTACCCGAAGTGCGAAGTCTAAGCACTGACCGGTATTCACCAGAGCTCCTGATGGTGGAGACGGGGTTTACTGCATGTTAGTACCAAGTCATCAAGATCTCCCCACCAGGAGATAAGCCAGTAGATGATATAGCAGGTAGGGATCAAGCAGAAGAAAGTTAGTAAACAAGCCAATGGTCAGTATTTCAGGTTGGGATCAAACTGAAGTATAGTCGATGAACAAGCCAAAGGTCGATAATGAATGGTTGCAGGTTGGGATAAAACAGAAGAATTGTCAAGGAACAAGCCAAAGATTGGTCATGAGTGGTATTGTAGATATGGATAGCTGGAGGTATGCAAAGGAGCAAGATATTGGTTATAAAGAGCACAATAATATCACAAACAGGAACTGCAGAGACATGACTTAAATCAGAAAGTTCATAGGAGGAGGAAAGAGTTCAATGTTCTGCAGAAACAACACACATGGCAAGATTGTTCTAAGAGATTAGGGCGGGAACTGTGCAGCATCTCGGTTGGCTCAGCAAGAAGAGCTACTGCTGGATGCAGCAGAGGTTATGGGTTCAGATCCCTATCCTAACAAAAGAAGACTAAGTAAGCTTATAGTGGATTGTCAAATATAACTAATGTTTTTAATGCTATTAGAATGCTGATGTTATAAGATAAAAGTGAATGCTGTGACCATAGATCGCCTTTAAATCCCTTTTACAGGGTTTCTCTGCTTTGTTTTTTATAAATTGTCTCTCCAATTATGATACATAATTCTGTAAAAAAAAAAGGCTAACATTAACATTGGCATTACCATTTTAGTTCCCACAAGACACTCAGGCTTTCCAGTTAATATGTGATCATCTAACCATAACTAAAATGCACAAACTTGGCCTAAATGCAACTTCATCTGTGTACAGAGCAGGTGCTTGTCCATAAAAATTCAGACATTATCTAATGTTCAAGCTGGTTGGCACAGGCCAATAAATGTAATATGACACTGTCATATCATACATTTCATTATCTATGCACAGATGCAGCATTGAAATTTCAAATTGGTTTACAATAAAAGCTATCAATCATGAAGCAGCAGACATATGGGCCCCAATGCAAATTGTGGACCTGGGCCCCTGCCTTATAGCCCTTATGAAGGACAGTAGAATCTCTACATAAATGTACCCCTCTAAAGTAAAAAAAAAAAGGGTAAATATGGCAAGAGGAGGGCAACAAAGGGGCATTTGGGGAATATACCATATTTATCGGCGTATAACACGCACCCCAAGTTTAGGAGGGAATTTTAAGGAAAAAAACTTTTAAGAGTAAAGTTTAAGGAAGAAAAACTTACATTAAAATGCCCATCAATGCAGCGTTATCGTGTCCATCTGCAGCCTTGTCAGTGTCAGTGCAGCCTTGCCCCAGTGTCCATTGCAGCCTTGTCAGTGCAGCTTTGCCCCAGTGCAGAATTGTCAGTGCAGCCTTGTCAGTGTAGCTTTGCCCCAGTGCAGAATTGTCAGTGCAGCCTTGTCAGTGCAGCCTTGCCCCAGTGTCAATTGCAGCCTTGTCAGTGCAGCTTTGCCCCAGTACAGCCATGTCAGTGCAGCTTTGCCCCAGTGTAGCCAGGTCAGTGCAGCCTTGCCCCAGTGCAGTCTTGCCCCAGTGCAGCCTTGCCCCAGTGCAGCCTTGCCCCAGTGCAGCCTTGTGTGATCGCGGCGATCCCTGCCGACATACACAGCTGTATGTAAATTCAAATATGGCGCTGAGACTGCAGGGACTCGGCGGAGCCGAGATACACATACCTGAGAGTCCTCGGCTTTTCTCGGCACTGCTCAGTCACGCCCAGTGCCGCCCTATGATGGACTTAACACAGGTCCAATGGCGGGACTGGGCGTGACTGTGAGCGGTGCTGAGAAAAGCCGAGGACTCTTGAGTATGTGTATCTCGGCTCCGCCGAGTCCCTGCGGTCTCGGCGCCATATTTGAATTTACACACGGCTGCGATCGCTGCGATCGCTCCGATCACACAAAATTGGTAGGGATCGGCCTAAAAAAACGCACCCACGATCTTCCCCTGATTTTCAGGGGAAAAAAGTGCATGTTATATGCCGATAAATACGGTATATGGGAAGAGGGGGGCAACAAGGGGCATTTGGGGAATATTTAGGAGTGGAGAGGGATGGCATTTGGCACATTTATATAAAGGTATAGCTGTCCTTTTAATAAACTTCCCCACCCCTGTTGGCCACACACCTTTACTGGGCACTTACTGGGGTCCTTATTGTCCCCTTTTTAAAATAAATCTAGTGCAGGTTGTGGAAGGCTGCTTATAGATGATCCTTAATCCTACCTCTCTGCATAGTGGCCTACACAATGGGGTTGATTTACTAAAGGTAAATGTAGTGTTCACCTTTTCACCTTACAAGGGAAGTTGCACTTTGCAAGAGAAATTTCCTCGAGGCTTAGTGAATGATGTAAAGCTCTGCCGACTTCCATTATCCATTCATGTACAAGCAAAAATTCTATTTCTATTTATATTTTCCATCCACGAGATTGGGTATTCCCTGTACAACATTCCCTATTCTCTGGGGCAAATCCCTTTGCAACATGTGATGTCTCTTGCAAAATGACCAGCATATTTGCATCTAGTAACTAAATCCTAATGTGCAGTTATGCTTCCTCATGCACCATGGCACTTAACTACATCATCTGTAATGTCACCTCACCATAGGGGGGATGCATGAGATAGGGGGTCAGCTTTACTGTACCGCTTCAAAGCAAAGAACTGAAATATTAACAAACTGCATCTGAAGCAGGACCAGATGTCACCTCCACTGCCATTAATATTTCCTAATGTACAAAAAAGATTTGTGGAGCTTATCAAAGCTGGATGCATGTTGAATATTTTTTTTCTCTAGATTTCGTAAAGCAAGTTCCCTATCAGCTATTGCCACCCACCTAACATAGGAATTTTTCGTGCAGTAATATAACATCATTGTCACTGTCATTTCTACTTTTATAAATCATCTGCTGCTGCCTCACCAGTATTCAAGGCATATTTTGATGCTAATGGAAGGTTTAGTAGCACTGCATTGTGCAGAATTCCAATCCATAGAGCAGATGGATTGGCAAGGCATGGTGACTGGAGCCTTTGTCCAGAGAGAAAGAACCACTGCTCAGTGCCAGCCCCGGCTCGCCTCCGTGGTAAACTGGAAGAGAAAAAGAAACGGCTGCACATCCAGATGTACCAATTGTCTTTTGTCGATCACCGTAGTGACACCAAAGACACCAACATAAAGTCACGTAGACGTGTTTCACATGGACATCCTGTGCTTAAACATTAAGCACAGGATGTATGTGTGAAACGCGTCTACGTGACTCTATGTTGGTGTCTTTGGTGTCACTAAGGTGATCAATAAAAGGCGATTGGTATCTCTGGATGTGCAGCCGTTTTTTTTTCTCTTTGAATGGAGCCTTTGGTGGGGAAATTTTCAGGGCACATAAAGTGACGTGTGGCAGCATATTGCTGAAATAAGGTTGAGAGCAGTGTCACATAAGAGGATCCATTATAATGGTCAATCCAAGACGCGCACAGTGAACCACATTTTCCAACAGTTAAGGTAATTCACACCGTGTTCCTCTGCCATGGGGCCTTCTGCAGTCACTGACAACAAAACACAGCAACAGCTTTTCCTGAGAAACTAGTTTGTACTGCCATTAGTATTTAGTTGTCAAACCTTGTGGGCATTGTGCCAACCCGACCTTCCTCATACTTCACATTCCTATGCCTCATTTTTCATAACTGCCCCTTTAATGCTGAAACAGGAACTCCAGCATACAAATATGCAGATAGATTAGGAGCTGGCCTTTTAGTACCATCTACGCTCACCTTCAGCGCAGGGCCCCCTCGGTACGGTGGTAGCATTTTTCTATCCTGGCAGACCTACCCCGCTCTCCCCTTTTTCCCCCCGTTCTAGGAGATACAGGTAGGCAATCACATTATGACAGCTAAGATGCACATGCATGTAATTTAAGCAAATGAATTCATATTCTTTGTATTTATGCTGTGTTTTAATATACAACCATTGTCATATGTTTTTCGCTAGAAGGCAGTGTACTCTGCATGTGACCAGCATCCCCTGAGGAAGCCCGACGGATGGGCGAAACATGTTGGGAAGTACATCGTTTATGCTGTGTTACTGCATCTGCAATTAAATACATGTGGCACTTCCGTAAATAAATCTCCTTTTTATATTTTGATGTGGAAAATATTTGATTGTATTTTCTTAATAAAGTAAAAGTCTTTTTATACAAAAATATTTGATACTTATTCAACTTGCACCTTAAAAATCCCCACTCTTTTTGGTTCTAAACACAATTTTTCTTGGGATGTGTTGCTAGAAATTAAACTTGGGTTCGTGCTCACATAACTTTAGATTAGGAATAGTTGTGTAAAATTAAGGTGCGGGGTAGGTGATGTTTACTTTATCTTGCCAGTGAGTAAAATAAAATTGCAGACCCATAGCTGTTAAGCGCACTACCAGTCCCAGAATGCTGGTAGGATGAGCTTAGATCAAGGTTTGTGTGGCAGGCTACAAGATTTTAAGGCCTCGTACACACTGTACGAAAATCAGAAGGGAAAAGTCTTAAGACGAGCTGTCTGCAGATTTTCGGAACGTTAGTACGGTGCATTCAACAGACATTTGACTTTTACATCAGACAAAAACTGGATGTGCAGGCTATAAAATTTTTGTTGGATGTGAACTCAACATCTGATTTTCAGATGGTCAGTACAGAAATTGTCACACAAAAGTCGAAAGTACAAACACGCATGCCCGGAATCAAGGAACGGCCGGGAAGAGTTCGGTCTTGTAAACCGTACATAATTTAGAATTAACATTTGTGACACGGCAATTGATGAAATGTCGAAATGCAGCGCACATTCCCATCTTCTTTAATGGGATAATAATGAAGCTGCTTTGCTGGTGATACTGATGTAGTTATCCCAAACATATTTTAAAATCAACGCTCACCAAAATTCTACTAACTTCTACTAACACAAAATTAGCATAAGGAGCCCAAAGGGTGGCGCTTGAGAAATTAACTTCCTCTTTATACTCTCATAGTACATCCCTACGTTCGTGTTTGTCAGACGACAATTTTCAGATAGTTAGTCAGACGTCCAACAATCAAACCATGTGTACGAGGCCTTACAATGGTAAAGCTAGGGATAGCACAGACTGGCTTTTCCACATTGTGCTGTAGTGCAGCTGATTCCCTAATGCCGCGTACACACGATCGGAAATTCCACCAGCAAAAATGTCCGATGTGAGCGTTTGGTCGGCAATTCCGACCATGTGTATGCTCCATCAGACTTTTGCTGGCTGAATTTCCGCCAGCAAAAGATTGAGAGCAGGTTCGGAAATTCCGATCATCTGTAGCAATTCCGATGTGCATAATTCCTACCCATGCTTGGAAACAATTTGACGTATGCTCGGAAGCATTGAACTTCATTTTCTCGGCTCGTCATAGTGTTGTACGTCACAGAGTTCTTGACAGTCGAAAGTTCAGAGAACTTTTGTGTGACCGTGTGCATGCAAGGCAAGCTTGAGTGGAATTCCGTCGGAAAAACCATCCATTTTTTTTATAAATCTTTTTATTACATTTCTTAATAACAAACAAAGCAAAAAACAACAAGACATCATACACACTGAACCTAAAATATATTAATACGGTTCAAAATCCAATATAACAGCTATTATTTCAAAATAGAAAAAGGAAAAGATATATTAATTACCAAAAATATATTTTATCAAGGCTTAAATCAAAACCATCCCATTTGTCCACTTAAATATCAAACCGAGCCCGAAAAGAAAAAGGGTAAAATAAACATGAATTCCTTATATCCCCAGTGACCCCAAGAGTTCCTTATATGGAAACACCCAGATTATAATTAATGGCCCCCATGGGCATTAGATGCTGTACACGGTTTGTCCAGCCACTTTACCCACACTTTATCATACTTACTAGGACCACCACTATTCATGCAAGTATCTCTATACAATGGGAGATTATTATTTATCAATTGTTTCCAGTATAGGAGCGCAGGAGGACAAGGTTTCTTCCAATGCAGCGCAATGGCTTTTCTTGCGTAGAATAATGTTATATTAGCAAACACTCACTTAGACACTGTAGGAAGAATAGCCTCTACCAGACCCAGCAATCAAACAGACATTGAAAGGAGCAGAAGTAATAGAATTCAAAAGATCCACCACTTCCACCCAAAAATAACTATATATATGGGCAAGACCAGAAATTGTGTGTAAAATCTCCCTGAATTGTTCCACACCGCCAACACTCAGAAGAGCACACAGGATTTATCTTTTTAAGTCTGTTTGGCATGATATATGCTCTATGTATCAATTTATATTGTATCATGCGGTCTCTCAGGGATACCAAAGATCGCAAAGGGAAATCCCACACACCCCTCCAATCCTCCATATTCAAATCTGGTATATCTCACACCCACCTAGCTCTAAAATCCTCTAATGACAAAATAGAAATTTATGTGAGATGAGAACATAATCTCGAGGTGAGTTATCCAGACACTCACACCTAAGCACTGATTCTAAAATGGATTGTCTAATCATTAAACTATCCTGTGGAAACTGTGCATGAAAAGTATGAAGAAGCTGGAAGTATCTAAATAGATGGGAACTTGGTATGTTAAAAAACAAAGTAAGTGTAGAAAAAGTAGATAATTTCCGATCAGTAATCATTTGGGAAAGTAATTTAATGTTATATTTAGTCCATGAAATAGGCTCTGGTACTTTAAAAAATTGAGGAAGAGAAGGATTAAACCATAGAGGGGCACTTGGAGAAATCGCACCCTTAGGTTAATGCTCACATCTAAGACCAGCCTCCCAAGCTTGAATAGTAATGAGCATTGAAGCAGTCAACTGTTATGGTGCACTACGGCCCCTAAATAAAAGAGCCTTGGGAGCTTCCATAGAACCTATCACTGCCGCTTCCAGCCGTGTAGAGGAGTTATATATGTAGCAGGCATGTTGTCATGTTGGAGGGTAAACAGACTTCGAATGCTACAGTCGTTCCTGCAGAGAAGTCTATGAGTCAAGTGGTCTTAACTGTGGAGGAGTGGGTCATTACAGGAGCAACTGCACAAGTCCACTAGAGTATGTCAGCCGGTTCCGAGGAGCTGGCAGGAAATCTCACCCCAGATAAAGGAGCCAAATGGGTGCCCACCTACAGCAGTTAACTCAAATGCCAAAGATGTAAGGAAGCCACAACAGAAACCTAAACTGTTGCAGAGGGCCCTCACGGCTGTTTATGAGTGACCAGACAATCCGCTCCCATCGACCTCAAGCACCCAGTCGCGGAAAGTGGGTGCATACCAGCCCTCTGGAGCTCAACTGAGAGGCAAACAAAACCTAAAGCCCATCAAGAAGGTGGCACAAATAAAAAACCACACTACTTCTCACAAATTCCCTGTCGAGCTAGTGGGACTGTCTCCTGCCATACTCATTCAAGTGGAAGGCATCTACACGAAGGCCCTTCTGGACACCAGGGCACAAGTGACCCTTCTGTGCCGAGACTTCTACGACAAACATCTCAAACACTTTCCCCTGCAGAAGTTGGAGGAATTAGAAATATGGGGAAGTGGGACCCAGAATTTCCCCTACGATGGCTACCTACCAGTCAAGTTAACCTTTGAACCCTCTGTGGCTGGAAAAACAGAGAAGTTGGACACACTACCTGTGGTATGTCCTCACCCCCCAGGAGCCAACAATAGTTCCCTGATCATAGGAACCAATACCAACCTTGTTAGAAAATTTCTTACTCCTCTTGTTTCGGAGCTTGATACTTCAACCAGTGATATACACCCCATGCTGAGACAAGTATTCCAACGTCTAGTCCAAGAACAGAAATCCCCAGCTGAAGAGGTGGGAAAGATATGGTGTTTACACCAATGCAAGAAAGTACTACAATCTGGAGAGGTGGCGTATCTACAAGCTTCAGTCAAGCTCAATTGGGAACAACCGGACCCTTTGTTGTTCTTGAAACTGACTGCCAGGGAGAAGACATGGGAATGAAGGCAATCCCAGAAGTTATATCAACTAGGGCTCTGCAGCGAAGTCGTGGGAAGATCCCTGTCAGTGTCTGGAATGTTACGGCCTGGCCGTTGAAACTGCGGGCCCGAATGCTGTTAGAACAAGTGAATCCAGCCACCCCAGTTTCACCATCTGATTTGGGGAAGGGAGAGAAGGACAGAATCTCCATAGAACAGTTTTTCCCACAAAACACCCCACTCTCACCTGAGTGGAAAGAAAGAGTCAAAGCCCAGCTCCTGAGATGGCATGAAAATGACTTTGATGTGGGGTGTGCAAAAAGTGCTCAACACCGGATTCGCCTTCAGGAAGACAAACCATTCAGGGAAAGAGTCCGACGGATCCCTCTGGGGGACCTAGAAGATTTACGTGAGCAGCTTTCAGAATTGAAGAGATCAGGCATCATTTTGGAGTCTAGGAGCCCTTAAGCCTCCCCCATAGTAGTGGTACGGAAGAAGAACGGGTCCCTGAGGCTGTGCATTGATTATCGGATGCTCAACAGGAGGACCATCCCTGATCGGTACACCACTCCGGGGATTGAAATTCCCATGCACCCTGAAGATAGGGAGAAGACAGCGTTTATCACCCCAATAGGGTTTTTCGAGTTCGACAGGATGCCTCGTGGTCTGTCTGGCGCTCCGTCAACATTTCAGAGACTGATGGAGTAAGAGACATGAACCTGATCAAGGTGCTGGTATACTTGGACGATATCATCATCAGCGGCAAAACCCTTGAAGAACATGAAGAGCGTCTGGAGAAAGTCCTGAAGAGACTCCATGACAAGGGGTTAAAGCTGACCCTGGAGAAATGTGAGTTTTACCAGCCTTCGGTTAATTACCTTGGCCATGTTGTCTCCGCTGAAGGAATAGCTACTGACCCCCAGAAGTTGGAAGCTGTCACCTCTTGGCCAATGCCTACCAATGTAACTGAGCTTAGGTCATTCCTGGGATTTTGCTCATACTATAGAAGGTTTGTCGAAGGATTTGCTAAAGTATCTCGGCCCCTTAATGAATTATTGAAGAATGAGGATGTTGACGAGGATCCAAACCCAGCAAAGCTGGTTAGACAACCCAGAGGGCCCTGGAAGCTTCAGGAGTCAATCCAAGACCAGTGGACCAACCAGTGTGAGCAAGCCTTTCAACAGTTGAAGTGGAGTCTAACGACTGCCCTTGTTCTGGCTTATGCTGATCCAACCAAGCCGTATGAACTGCATGTTTATGCCAGTCGAGATGGGCTATGCAGGGTATCGTATCAGGAGCACGATGGACACCTGCGGCCTTTTGCTTATGTGAGCCAAAGTCTTGCACCTGCTGAGAACTACCCTACTCACAAGTTGGAATTCTTGGCTCTGAAGTTGGCAGTGGTGGACAAGTTGAAAGACTACTTGTATGGTGCAGACTTTGTAGTCAAGACCAATAACAACCCGCTCACATTACCACCGCCAAGCTGGATGCTACTGGGCACAGGTGGTTGGCTGCCCTATCAGAATTCTGTTTCAGTTTAAAGTACCATCCAGGGGTCGGGAACTGGGATGCTGATGCCCTGTCGAGGAGACACTATGACGAAGGGGCTTGCTCTGAAGAGTGGACTCAACTAACACCAGAAAGGATACAAGCCTTGTGTCAGGGGGCGGAACATCAGGCCAGAAGAGCAACTGGGGCCAAATCCATCGGAATCTCAGTGACAGGTGTCCCCAAATACTACTGTGATTTGTCTCAAGTCAGAGACAATGGCCTTCCTAAGCTTTCAGACAGGGACTTAAGAAAGGACCAGATGGAAGATCCCCTCTATAGTTTAACACTGAAGGCCCTGGAGGGCCAATGCCCAGTTCTACTGCTAACCGACTCTCCAACAGAAGCACGACTAGTGCACAAGGAATGGAATCGGCGGCAGTTAGGCAATGGGGTGGTCTACCGAAGGGGCCCCTCAGATGATCCTGAAGATAAGTGGCAGCTATTTTTACTGAGAAAGCATAGGGAAACTGTGCTGACTGCCTTATATGACAATCATGGCCACTTAGGGTCTGAGAGGACATTTAAACTGGTGCAAGACCAGTTCTATTGGCCCTGTATGCAGGCTGAAGTTGAGATATACTGTCACTCCTGCATATGGTGTGCACAGAGGAAGACTTTGCCCCACAGAGCTGCCCCAATGGGCCATCTTCAAAGTCAAGGACCAATGAAATTAGTATGTATTGATTTTCTGTGTCTGGAGCCTGACTCGAGTGAACAGGGAAATGTTCTGGTGGTGACCAACCACTTCACCCGGCATGCCCAGGTATTCCCAACTAAAGACCAACAAGCACCTATGGTGGCCAAAATACTGGTAGAGAAGTTCTTTTTCCACTACGGCCTACCTCAGCATATTCACTCTGACCAGGGGAGAGACTTTGAGAGTAGACTCATTAAAAGACTGTTAGACCTGTTAGGTGTTCAGAAGTCAAGAACCACTCCCTACCACCCTCAAGGGGATCCCCAGCCAGAATGCTTTAAATCGCACCCTCCTGGATATGCTTGGGACTCTTACGGCTGAAAAGAAGCAACATTGGAGCAGGCACATTGCAGCTATCATACACGCCTATAATAGCACTGAAAATGATGCCACAGGCTATTCACCGTACAGACTGATGTTCGGAAGGGAAGTTCGACTGCCAGTTGACTTAGCATTCATCACCTCTTTGGATCATACCTCAATGGTGTCACATAGAGGGTATGTGGACCACCTGAGGAGGAGTCCAAAAACAGCATATGAGAAAGCCCAAGCTGCCTCAGACACACGGGAGCAGCAAAACAAGCGAAATTTCGACCTGAAGGTGAGAGTACACAATTTGCAGCCTGGCGACAGAGTGTTTCTGAGAAACTTGGGCATCCCTGACAAGCACAAACTGGCTGATCTCTGGAAGTTGCAGCCCTACATCATCTGTAAGCAGTTACCAGGACTACCGGTATACGAGATTTCTCCAGAAGGAAGCACAGGCCCACTAAAGACCTGGCACCGAAATCATCTACTAAGTTTATCAGAAGCAGTTTGTATGCCTCAACAACCAGATCCACAGCCTACTTAAACTACTCAGAGATCATGTCCAATAACCAGGTCTCAGTCTGTGCTACTAAACACAGATGAAGAGGACAGTGAGGATGAAGAACTGGCCATGGACTGGCTGTGGCAGTCTATGCTATCAGAAATTGCCACTCTTCTTCCTTCTAGAGAAATGGATACTGGAACCCTCAGGCCTGAGGCACCAGAGTTCATACCACAGAGCCAATCACAGATAGGCCAGTAAGATCTTCTGATTTCCCTAACTGCAGAGGGCACAGAAACCCTTCAACCTTCTATAGTGGAAGAGGAAGAGGCTGCTATACCAAAACTATCTGAGCCCAAAGAGCAAAGGAAAAAATAAACAATTCACCCGCCAAAAAGACTGACTTACGATACTCTAGGCAAAAGTTCTGAGGAAGCTATCTATAACTCTCAAAGAACTCACAACACTCCGACCCTTCCCACTACAAGTTTAGTGGAGGGCGACTCCAACTCACCCCCTGGCACATCTAGGTGGGCCATTCCAATATTGGTGGCTTGTGGGCAAGACAACCTCACCTCTTATGACAAATGGTGGGAGGTTCCTTTGCCAGGTTCATACGTGCATGCCAATTGCTTGTTTTCTTACAAGTTCTAACCTTTTTGCCTCCCGTTGTATCTTGAAAGCATGTAACAGGTTGTGGACATTATATGTTGATAGACTCTATCATTTCTTTGGGGACCAAAGGTTCTTTGGTGGTGGAAGTCTGTAGCAGGCATGTTGCCATGGACCAATGAAAGAATATTGTCATGCAATTTTTCCTTTTGGCCACAAGATGGAGATAGAGAGATGCTGACTGGTCCTTCCAGAAACTTCAGACAGAGAGGACACTTGGAAAAAGGGGAGTTTCAGGAAGAGCTGGGGAAGCTGAGTTGTTTTCAGGGAAGAGAGAGTGAGAATCTAGGAGCACAGGAAAGGAAAAAGCTCTGAAATGACAGTGCAGAGACAGTGAGGAGAGAACAATTGTGCCCAAGATTGTCAGCCAGAGAAAGACAGAGCTTGGCAGAAATCCACAGCCAAAAAAATCTTAAAGTCTTCATTCAAAAGAGAAATAGGCCTGTATGAAGCACAAAAGGATGGATCTTTTGGGTGCTTATAAATTAAAACTATATAAGCATGACTCATTGATTCCCGTAAGGCTCCTTCCTTCAAACAATCAGAGTAAAGAGAAGCCAGTACAGGAGCTAAAAGCTCTCCATGAGACTTAAAGAAATTTAATAGGAAGGCCATCCGGCCCCGGTGACTTCCCCAATGGAAAGGAACCGATGACCGAAAGGACCTCCTCCGATGGTATTAGGTGTACTAGCATCTCCCTCTCATTATCTGTTAGCCAGGCCAGTGCAACTGAGTCCAGCCAAGCTGCCAATTCTGTTGGCTGGAAATCATAAGACAACTGAGATGTGCACAACGTCTGATAAAATTGTCAAAAGGTCTCCAGAATTTTAGACTGTGCACAGGCCTTATCTCCAGGGTATGTATTTCCGAAATTGGAATACTATGTTGTTCATGTTTAGCCATCATGGCCAAAAAACTACCATTTTGATCTCCCTGCTCAAAGAACTTCTGTTTATTTTTGTATAAATCCAACCTTGTGGCCTCCACCATATGCAAATGTAAGGCCCGTTTGCCATGAAGTAAAGCATTAAAATTATACTTTGAAGTCTCTGCAGCATATTGGCCTATTTTTTCATCCACTATAAGTTTCAAGGCATCACTCTTTACTCGCTGAGCCTTATTAACCACTTTAATAGCAGATATACAGTATACTGTCCTCTTGTGTAAGCCTTAAAGGCATCCCATATTATTGCTAAAGTAGACAACCCTGCATTAAATTCCCAATACTCTGCTAGAAGGGATGACATTTTATTAGCCATATCTGGATGTGAAATCCAGTAGGTTCCCAATCTACACTGTGCTGCATCCCGAAAGTGATGCAAGTGAAGTGTAAGCATAAGCGGAGCATAGTCAGATAATCCACTCAGCAAGTATTTAACATCTACCATATCCGCTAATATTGCCGAGTTGACAAACACTAGATCTATACAGGAGGTGGTCTTAAAAGAAGTTGAAAAACAGGAGTATGATCTAGTTGATGGATTTTTCCATCGCCAAGCTTCTACCAGATCTACCATCTTGGCCCAATTAAAGAGTTCTCCAGAAAAATATTTAGGAGGGGTTCAAGTATAGCGTTAAAGTCTCCCATTATCAATAACTTAGCTGGACCATACAAAGAGAATTTTCTATGAGACTGTATAAAAGAGTCCCCACAAAAGGAGGTGGTATATACACACTAAAAACTATATATCTCTGACCCCACAGAAGAAACACAGCCAAAACATATTTACCCTGGGGGGTCAGAAAATACATCTTCCATCATACATGGCAATGATCTACTAATCAAAATTGAAACCCCTCTAGAAAACGTGGAATATGTAGCATGATAAGCCTTCTGTACCCAAGGGCCAAAAGCTTGCCAAAAGCTTGCTCCCCGTAAGATGAGTTTCTTGAAGTAGCACTCTATGTGAAAAGTAACTTTTCAAATACCTAAATAACAATGCTCTTTTAAATTTTGAGTTAGGCCACGAACATTCCATGACAGAAAAGAAATAACCTCTTGGTCACGTGACATCATCTAAAAAGTAAAAAATATGATGCCTAAATAATGAATTGCATTGCAAAATACATTACAGTGTTACAGAGTGTACACTACATTACAGTGTATAGTGTGTATATTACACTTACACCAAGTGATAAATCCTGAGAGCAGCAAGCATTTGAACAAACAGATTTCAAAAAAATAAGAAAGACACACTGGGGCTGGTTTACTAAGAACAATGCGTTGCGCCGGTTCATACCTTATTTGGTGCCCCGGATAAATCATTGATTGGGCGTGCGAACCGGCGTACGCAGACGCGCAACGCGATAATAAATATGTAAACGAAAACTGGTGCCAGGGTAACTGCTGTTTTCTCATTGATAATAGTGCACGTCATCTCATTGGATGTGTCTTGTTAGGCAATTAGTAGTTGTTCTCACTTAATTAACCCTTTGGATGCTAATCTCATTCCTATGGTAAAATCGATTTTCTCATTAATATCAGTACACGCCCAATGTAATTACTTAATTTAATCTAATTGGGTGTGTCTTGTTAGGCAATTAGTATCTGTTCTCAGTTAATTAACCCCTTTTGATGCTAAGCTCATTCTTGTTCTTCTAGTATATCTTTGAATGTTTTTTCTTTGGTTTCTTTTTGTACCCAAATCTTTCAATACAATACAAAGAACAGAGGTCTTTTTTATAAATACCAGAAATTCATGTTTTCATATCTTTAAAGGTGACAATACACTGGGCAATCAGTTAGATCTTCCATAAATTATATTCAGTGCAAGAGCCTGTTTGATTTACTACAATTAGAAGTAATTCTTCCAGTGCGTCTTCCTATTACCGCTTTAGCCTAATGCTGTTTCCACTATTTCAACCCCAATGATTTACAATGCTACTTTGCAATGCGATTTTTGATGCAATGTCATGCGACCAGTGAAAACCATGTGAGAACAAGTTGCACTGAAGTTGGAACAAAGTAGTGCAAGAACATTTTTTGGAGTCGCACCAATTTGAACGGGGACCATTGAAATACATGTGTTTTGACTTGTCATGCGACTTCACATGTGTCAAGTCACACAACAATTCGCAGTAGTGGAAACAGAGCCTAAATGTCGAGTTGGACAGAGATTGTACAATCAGATTGTGTAGTGTCTGACCATCTTAGTTGCAAAATATGGAATGTAGATTTTTACAGGCCTTTATTGTTTAAAAAAATAATGTTTTAGGTTTCTATTTGACTGTGCTTATCTGAACTAGTTTTCAAAAAAGCACATTTAGCCCAGGTTATCACTGAGCTGGGCTCGCACGATTTTACTCCCGCACGTTAGTCCAGATCAATGTAAATCGCAGCCCAAAATTGCAAAAAGTAGTCCAGAAACTTCTTTTTGAAATTGGTGCGTCACTGAAAATGCAGCGTTGCACCGATTAGGATGGTGCCATTGCCGGCACGTGCCACCAATTTGACATGCAATTTGACATGTCAAATTGTACCAATAGTCCTTGTTCTTTGTTGTATAGGTGCTCTGCTTGACTTTGGGGGTACCTGTAATTTAAACTAAACCTGGAACAGACAGATAGGGATTTTTTTACATAAAGCTGGGCCACGGTTACTTCCAATGACATGTTATGTGATCTGTTCTCAAAATAACATGCACATCTCATTTAAAAATTGTGAACATTTAGTCAAACAAATGTCTCAACATTATACATTACCAAGGAGCCATCCTGAGGGCATTTGGCTACTCACAAACTTCTAATATAGTGCAGTCTGTCGGAGAATGAATGCATCATGACATGACCCTGGAAAACCTGTTCATGCACTCATGATACGCTGTCTGGCGTCACATACAACTCGCACATTGAGAGAGAGGTACTGCTTACGGTTCCTATAGTCCACTTCACATCTCGGGGGGGGGGGGGGCCTGATTGCAACATGGGTACAATCAATGGCCCCCAGGAACTGTGGAAATTGTGCACGCTGGTTGAAAGCCACCTTCACATTGGTCCACTTATCTTCAGTTTGTGGCCAGTGTATAAATTGGGGCACAAGGTCAAGAATGGCATTAATGACCCGCATAAACACTCTGGACACAGTGGGTTGGCTGATTCCCAATATAAGGGTAGAGGTGGCTTGGAAGCTGCCACAGCCCAAAATATACAGTGTGGTCAGTAACTTCACCATCCCAGGCACTGCATGGCTTTGGGATGTTACTGGCTCCAGTTTATCCTCTAGAAGGCTATACAGGTAGAGAACTGCTCCTCTGGACAAACGGAATATTGTCCGCACATCTGAGTCCTGCGTGCCTCCCAAAAATGGCCGTAGCATTAAGAGACATGGTTGGCGAATGCGGGGTGGAAGAGTCACAGCATGTTCTTGTGCTTCCTCTTCCTGCATTAGTTCATCTGTTATCACTTGGGAAAGCAAACAGATTCCGAGTCTAACCACATCCGTATAATGTAATGGATCCAGAGAGTTGACCAGAAAATCAACAATTGCCTGCTCTTGCACTTGCTCCAGCGCCATATCTGCAAACAGAAAGCATGAGCACATGTCCATCAGTCAATTTCCACATTTATGCGCACGTGCCCGTGCGCATAAGACCACACCCCCCATGCGCCACGCCCATGTGCCACGCCCTGCTATTGTATAAATAGAGCAATGGCTGCTAGTCATTCTCTCTCTCTCTTTTGGATGCAGAGTTGTGACACAGAATTGAGTTCTGTACACCAGCACATTATCAAGTGAAGTCACTGTAGATCTAAGGGGGACATGCAAGGAAATTAAACAGCATTTTAGCTTGCACATGATTGGATGATAAAATCAGCAGAGCTTCTCCTCATTTCAGATCTTCCCCTCAGATCTACAGCGACTGCACTTACTTCCAAGTGCACTTGTAGTGCAAAGTGGATTTGCCTTTCATAAATAACCCCCTTTGACCACTGTGGAGTCTTCCCAAATTTGCACACACCAAAAATAGATTTTTGTTTGTGACTTTTGGCTAACTTGATCCATGGCAAATTTACAAGGAGACAGAGGCCAGATTTTCCTTTTGTAAAAAGAAGAATCCCCAAACTAAATATTGTATGAGCTGCAATCCATGGCAAACAATAATATTAAAACCTTGAAAAACCACAACTTTAAGGCTCCTTTCACACTGAGGCGCTTTGCAAGCGCTAAAGTGCTAAAAATAGCGCCTGCAAAGCGCCCCAAAAGAGCCGCTCAATGCACTCCAGTGTGAAAGCCTCGAGGGAGTGCTGTAGGAGCGGTGGTTTTACCGTTCCTAAAGTGCCCCTTGCCATTGAAAACAATGGGGCAGCGCTGCAAACCTTTGCGGGCGGTTTTAACCCTTTTTCGGCTGCTAGCGGGGGGTTAAAACCGCCCCGCTAGCGCCGCTAAAACGACGTTAAAGCGGCGCTATATTTAGCGCCGCTGTACCGCCAGCGCCCGCACGCCTCAGTGTGAAAGTAGCCTAAAGGTAACAGCTGAAGTTGGAAGAGGTTGTTTTCCTATTGACAACTGCTACACATCCTTCCTTTTTTAACTAATCACCTGAGAGAATCTTTAGCACTGCAGCTGGAATGGGCAAAATCTACTCATTGTGCCTCAAGCTAGCAGTCTTGATCAGACTTTGGCAGATATGTATGTGTTTTGTAACTGCAGGATTTCAGAGTGTGTTGAAATGCAAAATAGGAAAGGACACTTGACAAGGTAGTAAAGGTTTGGATACATTTTATTTATTTATTTATTTTTTTATAAAATAACATTTTTAATAAATTTTAACAAAAAAATACAAATACGATAACCAAAAAAAAAAAAAAAATTAAAGAAAAAGGTTAAGCTCCATTGGCTGGTCATCAGGTGGTGGCAAGCCCATCAGGTCCTCAAGATAGGTGAGGCATTTATGGAACCACCCCATCACCACCCTGATGTCCTGTAGAGTAGGGTCTGTGAGAACAAAAATCTTCAATCCTGAGTCTCATTTGTGGCAAATACTAAAAAACCTGAATCGTGTCTCTGTGGGTATTTTTGAACAATCTAAGGATCCAGTGTTGTTGTAAGCTAATAACTTGACACCTGGGGGCTTGATTTACTAAAGGCAAATCCACTCTGCACTACAAGTGCACTTGAAAGTGCACTCGCTGTAAATCTGAGGGGAAGATCTGAAATGAGGGGAAGCTCTGCTGATTTTATTATCCAATCATGTGCAAGCTAAAATGCTGTTTTTTTTTCCTTGCCTGTCTCCCTCGGATATACAGTGACTGCACTTCCAGGTGCACCTTCAGTGCAATTTCAAGTGCACTTTGGGTGGATTTGCCTTTAGTAAATAACCCCCATTGGCACCACTTTGAGGCCACTAGCGAGGTGCTTTTAACACAGAAAACGTGGTTTAAAATGCCAATATCGCTTTGCTTTCAAAGAGCTTTTAAGGACCAAGATTCCAATGGGCAGGGGCGGTTTGTGAACACAGTACACAACGCTCCTAAACTGCCCCAACAGATCCTGCTTGCAGGACTTTTTTGCCCCTCCCACAAGCGCACCACCCCAGTGTGAAAAGGCCCGCTGGAATGAAAAGGAGGGGGGTTTCCTGCACTTAGCAGAGGCTATTTACACTGCTAAAGCACCGTAAAACTGCTCCATTGTGAAAGGGGTCTAAGGCAGCTAGTTACATCAATCCCCCCCCCCACAAACAAAAAGGGGCTAAGATAAAAAGGACTTACACGTTGCCACACCAATGTCCAGAGCTCTCTGTTCAGCCTCTCCTTCTTCCTCAGAACTTGAATCTAAACAAAAACAAAAAATGAAGCATGACAGCACATTGCTAACCTTCAACCCCCCCCCCCCCCCAAAAAAAATGCAACATTGGTTTGCTGTTACCTATATTATTGAACATATCAGACAAGATCATCCCCTTCTCTTGTCCACCACTGACACTCTTGGCTCCTTGTCAACACTTGTTCACACTTGTGAATTCCAGCGCTGGTTCACACCTCGCTTCTCTCCTGCTGTCATTACAATGTTAATGACACCTCCATAACGGTTCACGGATTGCAGTGCAAACTGTGTATTCATAACTAAATCTTATCGCATGAGTGAGAACACCCACGCGATCTGCTTCCAGTGCATTTAGAAAATAGGTTTGGCATCTTTTTTTCTGCAAAGCCATTGCAAGTTCAGCGATACAACTGTATGGCTGAACTTGCATTGCTCAGACATTGCATGTGATTGGCACCTGTGGTGTTGGTGCAAATCACATGCAATGTCTGAGATTGCACTAGTCTGAACCTCAGCTTAAAGCGGAGATCCGCTGAAAAAAAAAATAAGTCAGCAGCTAAAAATACTGCAGCTGCTGACTTTTAACCACTTCAGCCCCAGACCATCTGGCTGGCCAAAGACCAGAGCACTTTTTGCGATTTGGCACTGCGTCGCTTTAACTGACAATTGCGCGGTCATGTGACATGGCTCCCAAACAAAATCAATGTCCTTTTTTCCCCACAAATAGAGCTTTCTTTTGGTGGTATTTGATTACCTCTGCGGTTTTTATTTTTTGCGCTATAAACAAAAAAGAGCCACACATCTTGAAAAAAAAAAAAAAAAACGCATAATTTTTTACTATTTGCTATAATAAATATCCCCCAAAAAAAATATATAATTTTTTTTTTTTCCTCAGTTTAGGCCGATACGTATTCTTCTACATATTTTTGGTAAAAAAAAAAAAAAAAAAATCGCAATAAGCGTATATTGATTGGTTTGCGCAAAAGTTATAGCGTCTACAAAACAGGGGATAGTTTTATGGCATTTTTATTAATTTTTTTTACTAGTAATGGCATTAATACAGCGATCAGTGCGATTAAAAGTGCATTGATTACTGTAAAAATGTCACTGGCAGTGAAGGGGTTAACACTAGGGGGCAGTGAAGGGGTTAATGTGTGTCCTAGGAAGTGTTCTAACTGAAGGGGGATGTGGACTGTGCAGGGAAACTAACAGATCTGTCAGTTCTCCCCTCAGAGAACCGTAAACTGTGTGTTTACACACACAGTTGTGGGTTCTCCGTGTGCCCGGAGCGATTGCGGGAGCCCAGCGGTGATCGAGACCGCAGGGCATTCGCATCGACTCGGAGGGCGAACGGGGGCGCGTGCGTGGCGCCGGCCGTCTATGGTACCGACGTACCATGGCGGCGATTCGCGCAGCCAAACCATGTTGCCGCAGTTACTGCGGCAGCTGGTTGGAATGCAGTTAATATTAGGACACTTGCCTGTCCATGGCGCCCGCGATGTCGGGTACTGCCGCCTTGCGGCTTTACTTCCTGTTCCCTGCTGCGCTATCCCACAGGTCCCTGCTGTCTTCTGGGACCTGTGTGTCTCCCAGAAGACAGCAGGGGGGGGCGGAATAGGCGCCGGGTGTGGCATAGGTAACCTCGATCACCGAGGTGATCTATGCCCGGAAGTGGGAGCAAATACCTGTATTACACAGGTATCTGCTCTCCCCCCAAAAGGTGCCAAATGTGACACCGGAGGGGGGGAGGATTCCAAAAAGCGGAAATTCCATTTTTGGGTGGAACTCTGCTTTAAAGCGGTTGTATACCTATATTTGTAACTTTTACCTACAGGTAAGCCTCGCCCCTTTTTTACCTGTAGGTAAAAAAAATATCTCCTAAACCTGTAAGGTTTAGGAGATATTCCCCTCGCAATGAGCCGCTGACTGCAGCGCGCATGCGCACAGGGGACTCTCGGCTGACAGCCCGGCAAACTCCGGAGCTTGCCGGGCAGAAGTCTCCCGCGCGCATGCGCGGGAGTGACGACATCGCGGCTCCGGCCACTCACAGCGCCGGAGCCGCGATACCCGGAAGACACGCCGAGGGGAGATGTCGGCTCCCTCGGCGTGGACCAGGTGAGATGCCGGCGCCTTGTTCTAAGGTAAGTATCTCATAATGAGCTAGTATGCGGTGCATACTAGCTCATTATGCCTTTTCCCTTGCAGGTGTAAAAAAAAAAAAAAAAATGACAGCGGGTATACAACCGCTTTAAGCACTAAAAGCCTGAAGGACAAAATTCCTTAAGCCTGGCCAACAACTTGAACATCTCCTCCTAAATAACCTACACACATACTGTTGTCCATTAATTTGTAAAAAGGTACTTACAGAGAACTACAGGTGGGCTTCTTCACCGTGGCTGCCTCATGGCTGGACATGCAGCTACATAAATAAAGAGCAACACACACATTTCACACAACTAACAACATATTTTAGCCACTTTTACAAGAATACACTAAGGGTTTTATTTACTAAAGCTGGAGAGTCCAAAATCAGGCTCACTTATGCATAGAAACCAATTTTCTTCCAGGTTTTCTTGCTAAAGCTTATTTGAACAAGCTGAGATGAGAAGATGATTGGTTTCTATGCAGAAGTAAGCCTGATTTTGCACTCTCCAACTTTAGGAAAAAAACACGAAAGTTAACATTCCAACTTATATGTTTCCTGTGGGGAGGCCAACTGTGGCTGCAGCTCTGCCCCCTCTACCCCCTCCATCTCCCCACCAAAAGCATCAACTATATAAAGAAACACAAAAAAACATTTTAAAACAGTTGCAAATTTCTACTTTACTCTCCCCTCAAAAAGACAAATGTTTGATTAACCAGGTCTGGGAACTGCTTGAGCCTCCAAAAACACCTAAACTCAACTTTTTGGAACACCTGCTGGCTCTTTTTGCCCCTGTAGGCATTTCTACATGCTTGTTCACTATGTAAAAAAAAAAAGTTGGCCAGACCCTGGACTTGCAGCTAGGGAACAAACCATGCTCATTCCGCACTGGCTGTGTTTTAGGCCATGAGGAGCGCAAAAGCAAAGAGCCATTCCTCTCAAACATTTCTGGAACATGCTAAACCTCTGCCTCTGGTAATGTTTTTGTGTCTCTACAGGTTGACCTACTTCCAACAAGCGCAGAATGCACTGTGCAGCGCTCAGTACATTGCAGGGTGTTTGTCGGGGTGAACACCCATCAAACACCCTGTAAATTAGTGTGATTGGTGAACAGCCAAACAGGCAAATCTTTGGCCACAACTCATGCTCAGGCCAAAGCGTTTGCCCATTCGGATTGGGGACATCAATGCTGAGAAGGCATTCCAAATCCCTCCCTAACAAACCACCTAAACTAACAGTTTGGCCAGTAAACCAACTGGCTCTACATACAAACTCAATCAAGTGAAAGAAACTTACAGTGATTTGGAAAATCTGCCGCCTGCTGGTCCTGCTCCTCGTCATCTATCTGCTCCTCCTGCTCTCTGTCCTCTACAGAAAGAAGAGATGAGACATTTTTACAATACATCAAGATAGAGAGATATAGGTCAAAACACAACAGGTTAATCAAATAGTGCTTACCATTAACTATTTGTAGGGGCTGCTGAGGGGGTGCCCCAGAAGGTAAAATTTTGAGGCAGGCAGTCCTCCCCCGGGGAAATGGTCAAAATGACCACTCGCTGTCTGCGACCGGCTGTGGCTAGGACAAGAGAAAAAGCAAAAGATCTACAACTGGCAATCCCAGGGTAATCAACACATACCTTACTCAAAATCACCACCCCAATTCACCTGGAAAGCTACTACACCACACTTCTTCACAAAGAACATTTGCAAACACCTTTTGAGTATATTGACTTACCAGCGATTTTCAGACTGACAGTCCGTAAAAAGTCCTCCCTCCGCCTTTTCAGATCTGATCAACAGTGTTCCACCTGCAGCACTGTTGGTCGGTGTTGAAATCTCTGCCCCAGCCGGTGGCAGACATACTAGATTATTCCCCGCTTGGCAGTGTTGGACTGCCTGCCATCATAATTTTTTTTTTTTTAAAGTATCTGGGGGGGGGGGGGGGGGACAAGAAGGAAAGCAATTATAAATTGAACACAAGACATGCAAATACAAAATGTCAAACAACACAAACCCAAACCATGAACACAATCTTGCTCTTGTCCTCTATACATATGTAGCACTAACCCCTGAAGGAGCTGCTGAAATAAATTGGGTTGTTACCGTCACCCCTTTACCTGTAGTTTCACCACATCAGGAACTTAGAGTCCATGTTGAGCTTTGTATCCAACAATGTATGCACAAGTAACTTTAGTATTTTTCCAATGCTTTAATGAAAGCTTGAAAGAAGTATCAGTAAAGAGGTTGAAGAGGAGTTGCAGGAAAATTCAAATACCTTTTTCAAATCATTGAGGGATTGAAGATCTTAGAGACGATTATACCTTCAGTCCAAAGATCTTTTGCCTCTCTCTCACTGACCTAGCAGCCGGAATGGCGCACAAACATAAAGTCTCTGCCACAGACTTTAAAGGAACAAAATTGCTATACGATCCTCTGCCACAGGATGTACTATTAGATGAACAGTCCTCTGCCACAGGACGTAATGGTTTTTGTAGTGCAAAGTGGAGGATAGATTAGATAGATAGAAAGCAATATACATTGGCCCGGAAGTGAATCTGTAAAAAGGAAGTAGGTGTGTGTGTTTTGAGGCCAAAGCATTTAGACATACACACATGACCCAGACAAACATACCTCCCAACTTTTTGAGATGCGAATGAGGGACACCTATCAGCAAAAGCATGCAGGCATAGGACACACCCTGCCAAGCCCTCTTAAAGCAGAATTGTACAAAAAAAAAAAAGAAAACAAGATTGGTTAAACCCACAAGTAATTTTTTACCACTACTATTCCTTTATATTGGCTTTTGGAATTTACAAATGCAGCAATGTAGAAATCAGATGAAAGGTTTTGTGCTGGAAAACACTTTTTGATAGATAAAAAGTGCATTTTAAAAACATCTATATAGATCAGACCAAAATGAGGGACAAATGAGGAGGAATGAGGGACAGAGGGACATTGCTCCAAAACAGGGATAGTCCCTCAAAATCAGAACAGTTGGGAGCTATGAGACAAACACCAGCCCATGTTAAAATAATTTTGAAACTAACTTACTTTACAAATGAGAATCATCTCGGCTTTAGAGAAGAGAGATCTAGGCATGGTGGTGTTAAAAATTTTCCAGCAGGACAAGCAACTTCCTGTAGGGGCGTGAGGTCATTCCTGTATGGTGTCTGCCCATTCCGGAACCAGCTGTGCGCCACGCGCACACAGCACTTGCATACACAGCGGTCACGCATCTTTACTACAGAAATCCATATTTTGATGTAAATTAATAGTAAAACAGATGCAGATTTCTAGGACGGGCCAAAAAATGTTTATGGTGAAAGGCATCTGATGCTTTCTAGGGATGAGCCCGATGTTCGAACATCGGGTATTCGCCTGTTCGCTGAATAGCGAACGATTTCGGGTGTCCGTGGCAAATTCGAAAGCCGCGGAACACCCTTTAAAAGTCTATGGGAGAAATCAAAAGTGCTAATTTTAAAGGTTAATATGCAAGTTATTGTCATGAAAAGTGTTTGGGGACCCGGGTCCTGCCCCAGGGGACATGTATCAATGCAAAAAAAAAATTAAAAACTACTGTTTTTTCTGGAGCAGTGATTTTAATAATGCTTAAAGTGAATCAATAAAAGTTAAATATTCCTTTAAATTTCGTACCTACAATGTACCCCGTTACCAATTCACATGGGGGGGGCCGGGATCTGGGGTTTTTCCGATAAGCCCCCCGCCTGCAGACAACCACTGGGCAATGGTTGTGGGGATGAGGCCCTTGTCCCCATCAACATGTGGCCTTCCCCCTATGTTGAGGGCATGTGGCCTGGTACGGTTCAGGAGGGGGGGCACTCTCTCGTCCCCCCTCTTTTCCTGCGGCCTGCCACCTGCCAGGTTGCGTGCTTGGATAAGAGTCTGGTATGGATTTTTGGGGGGACCTCCACGCCATTTTTTAAAATTTTGGTGCGGGTTTCCCCTTAAAATCTATACCAAACCTGAAGGGCCTGATATGGAATTTGGGGGGACCCCCACGCAATTTTTGTTAAAATTTTGGTTCGGGTTCCCTTTAATATTCATACCAGACCTAAAGGGCCTGGTAATGGACTGGGGGGGACCCATGCTGTTTTTTTCAATGACTTTTATCTGTATTCCCGGGACCTGACAATTCATTATAGCCGCGAGTAGTTTTAAATGACTTTTTTTCCTTTAGAAATGTCATTTTGTGCAGGGACTGTTCTAAACACGGGAAAAATGTGCCACTTTACAGGCATACTATAGACACCCCCCGGGTATGAAATTTAAAGGAATATTTCACTTTTCTTCTTTCACTTTAAGCATTATTAAAATTACTGCTCCCGAAAAAACTGACATTTTTAAAACTTTTTTGCATTGATACATGTCCCCTGGGGCAGGACCCGGGTCCCCAAACACTTTTTATGACAATAACTTGCATATTAACCTTTCAAATTAGCACTTTTGATTTTTCACGTTTATGTCCCATAGACTTTATTGTGTTCGAACAAATTTTTTGGCTGTTCGCATGTTCTGCTGCAAACCGAATCGGGGGGGGGGGGGTGTTCGGCTCATCCCTAATGCTTTCTATTAAAGAAGGTCTAAATGGGCCATTGACATGCATCACAATTGAACTTAGGAATGTGTCTTTGCAAAGGTAAACTAAATTAAATTCTTTCTTATTTTTGCATGGGGATAGAGTGCAGAGGGATTAGAAGTCTTGTCAGTTTTTGGGGATGTCTGCACCCCTGATAGGGTGAAGAAAACTCCCAAGTTTTGCCACTTTCTCCTTCAAAATGATTCACTTCCTGGCACATAGCCAAACAGGAAGTGAGGGTAAAACCCTACCAGTGTCTTTCCTTGGGGACAAACAGGTCAATTTAAAGGCAAATCCACTTTGCACTACAAGCGCACTTGGAAGTGCAGTTGCTGGAGATCCGAGGAGGACATGCAAGGAAAAGAAACATGATTGGATGATAAAATCACAGATTTTATCTCAGATTTTCATCAACTACACTTGTATTGCAGAAAGAATTTGCGTTTAATAAACCCTAAAATAACTAATAGTTTGGGGTGTACACAACAAAGTGCTATTCGCCTAATGGGGACACTAGTTAGATTGACCTGTGTCCCCAAGGAAAGACATTGGTAGGGTTTTACCCTCACTTCCTGTTTGGCTATGTGACAGGAAGTAAAGCCAAATTTTAAGAAAAGGGACACAAAGCCCCCAAAAAAAAAACAAAACTCACTTGATTTTCCTCAAATGCCCCCAATTAGAATAGGATTGTCTTGAGCTAGATTTTAGCTCAGTGCTCTAAATCAGTGCTTCTCAACCCTGTCCTCAAGTACCCCCAAGAGGCCATGTTTGCAGGTGCTTCATCTTGCACAGGTGCTTTAAATCACAGTCAATGGCTTGGTATTGTGGACAGCTATTTTAGATAAGATAAATTCACAAAACATGTCCTGCCGGGGGTACTTGAGGACTGAGGCTGAAAACCACTGCACTAAAAAGGAAAATTTAATACTTACTGCTCCGAAATTTTGCTTTTCTTGTGACTATCCATGGCATCATACACACAATCCATGCATATGCTACCATGAAGGCACCAGGAAAGTAACTTAAAATAAAAAACAAAAGAAATTTGTGATTTGTCTAAGACATGCCAATCAGCCTACTTAAGCTGCAGCTAGGAAATCTGTTGCATGAAAAGTAAAAACACACATAAAACATAAAAATTTTGAAACAATTTTATTGGTCAAAAAAACAGGACTTGGAAAAGAGCAAGGAAAGCAAAAAACACATGTATGGTAATTTGAGACACTAACAGAATATGGTTTTTGAGATTTGACCATTTTGCATTGTAAATTAACAGGAGTTAAAAGGACTGCGCACACAAATGGACATCTATTAACCACTTCAATACAGGGCATTTTCACCCCCTTCTTGCCCAGACCAATTTTCAGCTTTCAGTGCTGTTATACTTTGAATGACAATTGCGCAGTCATGCAACACTGTACCCATATGAAATTTTAATAATTTTTTTTCTCCACAAATAGAGCTTTCTTTTGGTGGTATTTGATCACATCTGCGTTTTTTATTTTTTGCACTATAAACAAAAAACAAAAAAAAAAACAACAATTTTGAAAAAAAAAACATTTTTTTTTACTTTTCGCTATAATAAATATCCCATTAAAAACAAAAACAAATTATTTCCTCAGTTTAGGCCGATATGTATTCTTCTACATAAAAAAAAAAAAAAATCGCAATAAGCGTATATTGATTGGTTTGCGCAAAAGTTATAGCATCTTCAAAATAGGGAATAAGTGTATGGCATTTTTATTGTCTTTTTTTTTTTTTTTACTAGTAATGGCATCGATCTGCGATTTTTATCGTGACTGCAATATTGCAGCAGACACTTTTGACACTATTTTGGGACCATTCACATTTATACAGCGATCAGTGCTATTAAAAAAATGGACTGATTACTGTGTAAATGTGACTGGCAGGGAAGGGTTTAACACTAGGGGGTGATTGAGGCTTTAATTATGTTGCCTAGGGAGTGATTATAACAGTGGGGGGAGGGGACTCACAAGTGGAGGAGACCGATCGGTGTTCCTCTGTACTGGGAACACACCATCGGTCTCCTCTCCTCTGACAGGACGTGGATCTGTGTGTTTACACACACAGATCCATGGTCTTGCCAGGCAATCGCGGGTGCCCAGCGGACATTGCGGCCGCGGGGCACGCACATCGGGTGCCTAGTGACGCAGCGGGCGCTCCCCCTAGAGTCTCAGGAAGAAAAGACATCATATGACAGCGGTCCGGAGGGACAAAGGGTTCCTTCCGCCGTCATATGACTATGCGCGGTAGGGAAGTGGCTAAGGATTGAAACAACATTAGTCACAACATCTTCAGAAAGAATTTGCAAAATAATACAGCACAGACAATTAAATCAAAGTGAACAATGTAAAAACGACAAACATTGCCAACCTCAAAAATATTTAAGGGGAAAATATCCCCCATCCAAAAAAAATACAACAAACCAAAGTAAAAAAAACTTGCTGGAAAACACATCTGTTTTGCAAGGACAACAAACAAAATACTAAGAGAAAATACATGGTTGTAATTAAATTGTAATGCATTAGTTAATATTTCTCTACAATTTCCAAATTCATGATATACTGCTGGAGTGGAAAATCTAATATGTTATTTATTATGGCATTGAGGTATGAACATGCACTACAGACCAGTGTTAATTTTAAAGTCAAATTTCAATTTAGTTTTAGTCTTAGTCTTTTGACTATTGTTTTAGTTTTAGTCGTATTTTAGTCAACTAAAATAGCATTCATTTAGTCGACTAAAATGTTTTAGTCGACCAAATTAACACTGGTTACAAACTCGATACAGACACCCAAATGTACTCTCTTACTGGCCCCACACACACAATCTTGCCTCTTTTCAGGACAAGGTAAAGAATGCTATCTGCCAGCTTTATATTACATAGGTTTGTGTGCTAATGAGGCAATTGAAAACACATGCACAGTCCATGAAACACACAAAACGCAAGTTCACCCAATGTAGAGCCAGAACTTTAAAGTGGGTACATCTGTTAAGGATGTCAATTGCCACCAATGGCACCGTCCTAATCAGTGTGACACCGCATCTGCGGCGCTGCACCGATTTCAAAAAGTAGTTTTTGCACTACTTTTTGCGATTTTGGGCCGCGATTTACATTAACATCTGTGCAGAAACCTGAACAGATGTCTCTGTAATCGTGGCCAAAATAGGGACTGACAGGCGTGAGTGAAATTGTCCGAGTTCAGCTGAACTTGCACGGCTTCACTCCCACAGTGTGAACCTGGGCTCAAGCTAGTAACTTGGGGGGGGGGGTACTCTGCCTGTAAAGTGGTGCACCTGTAGCATGTATCCAAAATGCTGCTTCAAAGATGTACGGCTGTAGAGAAAACTTACAAATCTACATTGCAGCTGCAAGATTTAAACACAAAACAAAAAATAGCCTGCCCCCCCCCCCAATACATACAAGGCCATTTGGGTCTGGAAATGCTTAAAATGAGAACCCCCACGTGAAAAATACCACCCCAAAATCTAAAAATATTGCGCCCCTCCCACACACTAACAAACCCCTAGCCAAACACACAGCAGCAGGGGGGTGTATGCTTGGGAGCAGAAGGGGCTCAGGCACCCCAAAAGTCAACCACCTTGTTCCCATATTCAGGGGGACAAGGGCCTCTTCCACACAACCCTAGGCTGGGGTTGTGGGGGGCTGCAGACAGGGGGGCTTTACAGAATGTAGAAAGCCCCTTTAAACTAGTGGGTACAAGGTGCTTTGTGGTTGGTATTGGGCTGAGCCCAACATGCCCCAAAGGCAGCCAGCTATGTTGAGTGTATGTGGCCTTGAATGGTTTGGGAGGGAGTTGGGTGATTGCTCTTCTTGCCCCTTTCCTAGCTGGCCCTGTTGTAT
This sequence comes from Lithobates septentrionalis, assembly GCA_037952835.1. Taxonomy (NCBI): domain Eukaryota; kingdom Metazoa; phylum Chordata; class Amphibia; order Anura; family Ranidae; genus Lithobates; species Lithobates septentrionalis. The sequence goes on along the minus strand of JBBDGP010000435.1, from coordinate 1,153,154 downwards.
GCTCTGAAAAAGGATGTGGTTTGGATTGGTGAAGGCAGCTCACAGCCTTTGGAGATTGGAGAATGGAGTGTGGAGTTCCCCTTTAAAAGCAAAAGCTAGCCCCAAAGAATTATATGCATTAGAAGGGGGAAACAAGAGCATTAGAGTGTAGAGTTCCCCTTTTAAAGCAAAAACTAGCCCAAATAAAACACGTGCATTAGAAGGGGAGACATGAGCATTGGAGTGTAGAGTTCCCCCTTTTAAAGCAAAAACTAGCCCAAATAAAACATATGCATTCGAAGGTTGAGACAAGAGCATTGGAGTGTGGAGTTCCCCTTTAAAAGCAAAAACTAGCCTAAATAAAACATATGCATTAGAAGGGGAAGACAAGAGCATTGGAGAATGGAGTGTAGAGTTCCCCTTTAAAAGTAAAATCTAGCCCAAGGAAATCATATGCATTAGAGGGGGAAGGTTAAATGCCCTTTTAGAAGGAGCTAGAGGAGCGAGAGTCTTTTTACATAAATTTAACAAGGTGCATGTCACATGTTGGCAATGTAACATGCTAAAATGATCTGTGTCCAAATATCATTAAAAAAACACATAAAAGTGAACCAGCGTAAAAAAAAAACAAGTTTAGAGGTACGCCCGTTGCTTGACATTTACTAAGATTTTGCCGGAGCAGTGAACCAACGCATTTGAACGTGCGCAAATGCCGTTTGTGCATGTGCAGTGCATAAATTGGCCTCACGCAGTTCTAAACGTACTTGCATGCGCAGCAGGCTTGTTCAGAAAAAGTTACTTTCTCATTCTATTTTGGGCATATTTGTTACTTGGGCAGTTCTTACTATACTTCCTCACATCACCCCACATCACCCCCATAATATTGGCACTTCCAGCTTCTTTTAATTTTGAGTTGAAGATGCCGTGCGCCATGTCCATAGTGGCGCACAGTTTGCCTCCTCCCGTGTGCCAAGACTACTATAGTAAATGGGGAATATCGCTGTGTTACCGGCGCAAACGTTTTGTAAATATCAAAACGTATGTCGCGCCTTCGCGTGCGCCTCAACTCATGGCGCAAACAGTTCGTAAATCAGCCCCAATGTGTATAAACAATTAACAAAAACACACACCCCAGCATTAATACGCCCTTCCTGCCTTTCTCCAACGCCATCAAAGAAAAATGTCTGTCCACTGTCTATAATACCCAATCTGCTGGAAAACAAAAGGCTGAACTGTATACTCTTTTCTCGTAGTCTCTTACGGATCTCCGTGTAGGATTTACGGCGTTGCTGAACTTCTTGAGAATAATCCGGAAAAAATAATAACTTTTTATTTTCAAAAGGTATATCTTGTTTAGCCCTGGCAACTGCCAGAACCCTGTCCCTATCTCAATAATTCAATAATCGTAACAGAAAATGCGTAGTGGGGGCGCAGGTTTAGATGGTTTTGGTGGGACCCTATATGCCTACTCCACCACAAAGCTGGGTGGCTGCCCAGGCCCAAAACTGTAATAGGTAATTGCTCAGCAAATTCAGTAGGTTTTGTCCCTTCAGCCCTCTCCAGTAAAGCCAAGATACGAATATTATTTCATCTAAGACGATTCTCAGTATCATTGGCCCGCTCCTGCAACCGTCTGACCTGTAGCTGTAGAACCTGCAGTTCTCTAACAATGTTACTTTGAAGCCTAACACCAGTGATTTATTTATTTATTCATTTTTAGTTTGGATAAAAGTGATTGCATATTTGTCCTATTTTTTTTCAGTACATGACTCCATTGAGGAGTTTTTCACTTTCTGTCAAGAGTGGTTGTCACTGGAACAGGGAGGTACACATAGTGATAAAACACACCTTTCTCACGCTACTAAAAATGTGGGGGTTTTGCTTCCTTTTGTCCATGTCCCTGTTGGAGAGAAATCTTCCCAACAGGCACACAGATAACAATAAAAATATGACAAAAATCCTAACTTTTCCCAGCTGTATTTAAAAAAAAAAAGAGTTGGACTCTAAGTACTTGTTCATGCTTACGGGGCCCATATGACTGAAAAGTAAATGTTAAGCCTTAATAAACACTAGATATGCCTGCCTGTACCTTTTCTTCTCTGTAAAGTGCCCAGTGCAATATATATTATAATACTGTATAGCCTTTCTCAATCTTTTTAACCCAGAGGAAAACATTAAATACATTTTAGGTTTAGGGGAAGCCCTTCTAAAAGCAGTTGGTAACCAGTAGGAAGAATGCCCCACTTACAATGGTGGTAAGAAGGCCAGCCTTAGAAACACCAAAAAACATTATTAGTGTTGGGCCATTGGCTCTTTGAAGTGGCACTGGCTTCATTATCTCAAAGAAATCTTGTAACTTCTGGTTGAGAATGAATGTTATAATAATTATATTGACTTAAGTTGAAGCTCTGAAAGTTGACACTTTGTTGACCCCCTACAATATAAGCCTGTTCACTTGTTCCACCAGAACCAGATTGTAGGCAGGTTGAAATATGTGGGTTTATCTCCTTTCTTTTATCAGAAATCCGGCCTTTTATCCGGCATGGATCTACCCAAATTCTTTTAAAGCTTGGACAACATCAGGCATTCAGACACTAAATGACTTCATAACATCTAAATCATTCCTTTCATTCCCATCGCTTAGAGAAAAATATGATCTACCAAACTCTGAGATATTTAGATATCTCCAAATCAAAAATTTCTATACACCATTCCTAAAGGGGGATACACCATTATCCCAATTATCCATTTTTGAATCAATCTGTACAAAAGATCCATTTGCTAAAGGTACAATTTCATCACTTTATAATCAATTATATGGAGTAGTAAATCTTAATAGACCCTCTTACGTTCAGAGGTGGGAGGAGGACCTGGGACGAACTTTAGAAGACACGGAATGGTCTAACATATGGCTCACATCTAAGTCATCTTCACCCAACATCTTAGCACTGGAGACAAATTATAAAGTCCTAACTAGCTGGTACCTTGTACCCGCTAGAGTGGCAAAATATTCACCTAATACCTCAGCTCTTTGTTTTCGAGGATGCCCAGAAATAGGCACATATTTACACATATGGTGGACGTGCCCAGTAATCCAAACCTTCTGGAAGGAAGTCTTCGTGATTGCATCTAAAATATTTAAAAAAATAATACAACCAGATCCATATTTAACTTTACTTAATCTAAAACCGGAATGGTTAACACTCTCTCAATTCAAACTTATGATCCAACTAATAACGGCTGCAAAACAAACAGTGGCCAAAGCATGGAAATCTCCTACATTGGTACTAGCAGAAACAATTCACAGAATGAATAATACAATGTCCCATGCTAAGATGGTAGCCATCGATCAAAATCAAATTCCAAAATTTGAAAAACTTTGGCATCCTTGGATAAAACAACAGTTCCTGTCAAACTTCAATGACTCTGTCCTGTTGCCATGGTAACAGATTAAATGACTTACAGAGACACCCATTCTAAGGCTTCAAAGAGAACTAAAAAGAATAATAAACTGACGAGCGGGACAACCTTGTGGACCATACCTCTACCTTTCAACCCTTTTTCTTCCTTCTCTTTCCTTTTCTCCACCTTACGATTAAAGCTCATTATCAGAATTTATTTGACCTATATACACTCTACTTGTAAACAATATGTATAGTAGGTATAAATCATTTAAATACCTACAAAAGTAACTAAGGAAATGATATATATCTTTAATTTAGGTTTACGTGAACCCGATGTTTAATATTTGAAATTCCATGATATTTACCTATATAAACCCTACTGTAAAACAATGAGCTTACTTTATAGATCCTTGTAAACTTACTTTATGTATCTTTATAACATTGTATACTCAATAAACTTCTTTTGACAAGGAAATATGTGGGTTTAGTGAGTTAGCAGCTGGCCCAGGCTGGGGGAAGGGGCTTACTGTTGTAAGCTCAGTTCCTGGGCTTAATGGTCCTATCCAGCCCACATGTGCAATAAAAAGAGGGAATTTATCAAGAAGAGTGGTGCAGCGCTGGAATAATGACAAAGTGAATAAATGTGTGATTATGCACATATAAAATTAATTTGGCCAAAAAATATTGTTTTTAACATTAAATTAACCTAAAAAAAGTACCCACAAGTGATAATAGCTAGTGAGAAAACTATACCATACAAGGCGTGTAGGTGATAAAAAACACAAATACACATGTGTAAAGTAAAGTTCATAAAAAAGATGTTTTTGAAGAAATGAATCCACAGATAAGTCAATGTAGAACTCGAGGTTGTATAATCCACCGCTAATGCAGCCCGCCACCAGATGATAAAAGTTGGAGGCTTATCAGAAAGCCTGCGACCACCCTTATTCAGGGGGGTCAAAACAGGCTTAGTAGTGGAGGGTAGACTCCTAGAGATGTCCCACAATAGATCCCATGAATTGTCCTGTCGGTCTCCTTCTCAGGCAGCTAGTCACCAGTAATCAGGGCACCAATGAAGGGAAAATGTTCCCAGGGACGCTTCCGGTTCTTCCTCCCAAGTCAGGTGAGCAACAGATCCCAAAAAAAGAGAGAGGGGGACTCCAGTAGTGTAGACAAACTTTAACCAGTTGGTTTACTACCGTATATACTCGAGTATAAGTCGAATTTTTCAGCACATTTTTTTGTGCTGAAAGTGCCCCCCTCGACTTATACTCGAGTCAAGCACTTTTCTGCAGCAAAAAATTTCATTTTCCAAACCGATTTTGGGGCCCCGTATCTCAGGGCCACTTGGTGCTAGGAACCCCAAATTTGGTGTGCAAACCCAGTGGAACTGCTACCACAACATATCCAAAGCTGGGGTTCCTAGCATCAAGTGTCCCCGAGATACGGGGTCCAAAACCCGGTTCGGAAAATGTCATTCTCTGCTGCAGAAAAGTGCTTGACATTTTCTGAACTGATTTTTGGGGCCCTGTATCTAGGGGCCACTTGGTGCTAGAAACACCAGCTTTGGAAATTTTATGGTGTTCCACTGGGTTTGCACACCAAATTTGGGGTTCTTAGCACTAAGTGGCCCCGAGATACGCGGCCCCAAATTTGGTCAACTGTGTCCATCTGCAGCAATGTCGTTTCAGGACCCTTTGGGTTCAGAGACCCCAAATTTTGGCTGCAGCTAGGGGGCATCTAGGAACCCTTAACTACCGAGTTTGAAGTTCAGGGGACCTATGGCTGCAAATGGGCACAGTGAGGCATGCAAATGGGCACAGTGATGCTGCAAATGGGCATTGTTGACCCTCTTTTACACTTACAGTAGCTGTGCATTTCTCACCCTCGTCTTATACTCGGGTCAATAAGTTTTTCCCATTTTTTGTGGTAAATTAGGGCCTCGACTTATACTCGGAACAACTTATACTCGAGTATATACGGTAAGTAAAAAAGGGTTTAAAACAGTTACAGCAAAGCAACAAGAATAAAAACTCCTTCGCCGTTTAAAATGAGATTGCGCATGCGCGATACGTGCTTGTGTTGTGACCCTATGACTGTTTCGTCACAACTGACATCATCAGGGGTACGCAATCACGCATGCGCCTTATAAGCCCAAGCGATGCGCCGTGCAGCACGATCGTTGGCTAATCTAAAAACAGAGCTGTTATTGATTGGATACACAGGATTGTTACACACAGCCTAGATAAGAAGAAACGCCCAAAGGCTGAATAGTCATCTAATACAAAGGGAGTAATCTAAGTATTTGTACAAGGGAGAGAGTGCATAATGCAGACAATGCCATCTAATGGCAAAAAATAAAAATTACCCAAGACTAAATTAGAATAACCCAAAAAACCTTTACAGTTACAACTCAGTAGCCTTCATGCCAAAAACTCTTCATAAAAAGTCCCTGATATGAGATGATTATATTAAATAACCTACATACAAAAAATATGTGAGGATATAGAGTGAATGTATCACGAGTGCTGTTAGATTGCTCCAACCGCCGCGATACATTATAATCAAAAAAGTTTTAAAATTAATTTTAAAATTAATATAAAAAAGGTATATATAAAGAAATATATATATGAGAAAAGAAGGGGAGGTGAAAAGTGAAAATGAACACCAAAGAGAATATATATAAGGGAAAAAGTAAACACCAAAAAAATATATAAAAGAAAAAGTAAACCAGGACAAATACCCAGAGGGGACATCAACTGTTATTAATAAAACAGTTGATGTCCCACTCTATGTTCAATCCATTGGGGGCATGGCAACCAAGTCTATAGATCCAGTTGGTTTCGGATCTAGAGATGGTCCTCCTACCGTTACTGCCACGCCAATGTGGGACGTATTTTTCAATACCAATAAAAACAGTTCCCTTAGGATCCCTTTTATGCACAAGATCATAGTGTCTGGAGACACTATGCTTGTCAAAGCCTTGCTTTATGTTAGTGATATGCTCCCTCAGCCTAACATTTAGTTTCCTAATGGTACGTCCCACATACTCCAACCCACATGGACACCTGAGAAGGTATACAACACATTTTGTGGTGCATGTGATAAGTGACTTAATGGGGTATGTGTTACCAGTACCACTAGATGTGAACTCAGTAAGTCTTCTATCCAGTAATGCGTTAACACTACAAACATTACATCTCCTACAAGGGGAGAAACCTTTTAGGTCCCCAAAAACGGTGGGGCGTATAGGTGGAATTGGAATGTTCGGTGCCAATAGATGTCTGAAATTGGTAGCTCCCCTGAATAGAACACATGGTTTGTCAGACAAAATGGGTCCCAAAACCCGATCGTTTTTAATGACTGGCCAGTGTTTTTTGATAATCCTCTTAATGGCCCAATGTTGGCTCGAATAAGTCGTGAGGAAGGCCAATCCAAAGTCCGCTCTAACTTCTGCCTGGGGGGGTCTGTCATTTAATAGGTCTACCCGGTCCCTATTTGCTACCTCTATGATAAGGGAATCTAATGTGGCTACATCATAACCTTTATCCACAAATCTAGATTTCAAAACTGAAGCCTCCTTGTGGAATTCACCAAGGTCCAAGCAGTTTTGTCTTAAACGCAAAAACTGGCCTTTAGGAACAGCCGACAACCAAGAGCGATGATGGCAAGAGTCAAGCGGAATGAAACTATTCCTGTCAGTTGTTTTAAAATAAGTCGAGGTGGTGATCACATTGTCAACAATTGTTATCTCCAAATCCAGAAAATGGATATGGGTAGAGCTGGCTTCATGAGTGAGCACTATGCCCCTATCATTGTTATTAAGAGTGGATAGAAAAGTGGTTGCAGAGTTGATGTCACCGTCCCAAATGAACAGGACATCATCAATAAACCTTCTTCACGTGACCAATTGGGGTGGTTTATTCCTTAGGACTACATCCTCCTCCCACTTGGCCATGAAGAGATTGGCCATACTGGGAGCAAATTTAGCTCCCATGGCCACTCCCTTTATTTGTAGATAGTGTATACCACCATACCAACACAAACAAGATATTTGGGGGGCACACCTTCTCACTAAAGCTGGTGCAGCCATAAGACCATACAATAGAAGAGAAATATTACAGTGCACACATGCAAAAAGATTCACCTCCAGCAAGGCTAATTTAAAAACACCTAAACATTCTCAAAAAGACATTTTCAAAAATATGGGGATTTGGTCACACCATATTGCTATATGGTGCTAAGCCCACTTACTGCGACAAAGTACCCCATAATTAGTGGGTCCTACACTGTCCATAGATTTGTGAGATCCTGCTTCTCTGAACCATGAGAGCTACACTCTTCTAAATGGGAGAATTTAACCACTTCAATACCCGCCCATAGTTATATGACGTCCACAGATGGGATCTCCCATCCTGGGTGGGCGTCATATGACGACCTGGGATTCCCGGCCGCCTAGGGGGCGCGCGCGCGCCGCCGGGAGCGCGCGCGCCCGCCGCGTTCCTCGGGACCCGGTGCGTGTGCCCGGCGGCCGTGATGTCCGCTGGGCACCCACGATTGCCGGTTAACCGGACCGGCATGTGGATCTGTGTGTGTAAACACACAGATCCACAGCCTGTCAGCTCTGAGGAGAGCGATCTGTGTTCCCAGAACGGAGGAACACTGATCGGTCTCCTCCCCTTGTACGTCCCCTCCCCCTACAGTTAGTAATCACTCCCTAGGAAACATATTAACCCCTCCCCGCCCCCTAGTGGTTAACCCCTTCACTGCCTGTCACATTTACACAGTAATCAATGCAATTTTATAGCATTGATCGCTGTATAAATGTGAATGGTCCCAAAAATGTGTCAAAAGTGTCCGATGTGTCCGCCATAATGTCGCAGTCACGAAAAAAAATCGCGATCGGCGCTAAAAAAATAAATAAATATATATTTTTTTAAAACGCCATAAATATATCCCGTATTTTGTAGACGCTATAACTTTTGCGCAAACCAATCAATATACGCTTATTGCAATTTTTTTTACCAAAAATATGTAGAAGAATACGTATCGGCCGAAACTGAGGAAAAAATTAGTTTTTTAAAAAAAAAATTGGGATATTTATTATAGCAAAAAGTAAAAAATATTGTGTTTTTTTCAAAATTGTCGCTCTTCTTTTGTTTATAGCGCAAAAAATAAAAACCGCAGAGGCGATCAAATACCACCAAAAGAAAGCTCTATTTGTGGGGAAAAAAGGACGTCAATTTTTTTGGGTACAACGTTGCACGACCGCGCAATTGACGTTTAAAGTGCGACAGCGCTGAAAACTAAAAATTGGCCTGGGAAGGAAGGGGGTGAAATTGCCCTGTATTGAACCGGTTAAAGGTCTCCACCTATGACACAAGTGGACACTAATGAGGTACTTAATGAGGGATTAGGGTGCTCCTATCCCAAAAGGATTTGGTCAGAATCCATACAATACACAAACAAGATATTTGGGGGGCACACCTTCACACTAAAGCTGGTGCAGCCATAAGACCATACAATAGAAGAGAAATATTACAGCGCACACATGCAAAAAGATTCACCTCCAGCAAGGCTAATTTAAAAACACCTAAACATTCTCAAAAAGAAATTTTCAAAAATATGGGGATTTGGTCACACCATATTGCTATATGGTGCTAAGCCCACTTACTGCGACAAAGTACCCCATAATTAGTGGGTCCTACACTTTCCATAGATTTGTGAGATCCTGCTTCTCTGAACCATGAGAGCTACACTCTTCTAAATGGGAGAATTTAAAAGGTCTCCACCTATGACACAAGTGGACACTAATGAGGTACTTAATGAGGGATTAGGGTGCTCCTATCCCAAAAGGATTTGGTCAGAATCCATACAATACACAAACAAGAAATTTGGGGGGGCGCACCTTCTCACTAAAGCTGGTGCAGCCATAAGACCATACAATAGAAGAGAAATATTACAGCGCACACATGCAAAAAGATTATACCACCATACCAAAAATGATTGTGTTCCATCGAGAAGTCCAGTAGCTCCATCACGAAATTGCATTGCGTGGTGGAGATACTGGAGTCCCGATAGAGGAAGTGACTCACCGCGCCATGTCCTAAATTATGGGATATTGATGTATAGAGTGATGCGACATCAGCCGTCACTAGCAAATATGTAGCCTTCCACTCTATTTCCCTCAACAAATTGAGGACATGCTTAGTGTCCTTTAAGTAAGAGGGAGTGCCCATCACCAGTGGTTATAGATAAAAATCTATATATTTCCCCACACGTGAGGTTATGGAGTCTATAACACTGATGATGGGCCTACCTGGTGGATTAATTAAAGTTTTATGGATTTTTGGTAATATATACATTACCGGTAGCCGGGGGGGGAGGGGGGGCCAAAGGGACCAGATATTCCCTTTCTTTCTTATTAAGGACTCCCAAATTGTAACCTTTGTCAATCAGGACCTTCAGTTCCCATTTAAAATTGGAGGTTGGATTGGATGGTAGAGGGAAGTAGGTACTTGTATCCGAAAGAATCCTCAACATTTCATTGGTATCGGAGTCATGATCAAGGATGACAATCGCCCCGCCTTTAGCTGCGGGGCGTATAACAATGTCCTTCCTATTACACAAAGCCTCCAAACCAGCCTTAATATTGTGTTGAGATTGTACTGATCTGATGTTTAACTTAGCCAAATCATTTAACACTCGGTCACGAAATATGGTGACATTCGGTGCTGCATTACTGGGGGATTAAAGAGCGAAGCATTTGAGAGCCCTTCAGTTCCTGTTTGAAATTGGAGGTTGGATCGGATGGTAGAGGGGAGTAGGTACTTGTATCCGAAAGAATCCTCATCATTTCATTGGTATAGGAGTCATGATCAAGGATGACAATCGCCCCGCCTTTATCTGCGGGGCGTATAACAATGTCCTTCCTATTACACAAAGCCTCCAAACCAGCCTTAATATTGTGTTGAGATTGTACTGATCTGATGTTTAACTTAGCCAAATCATTTAACACCAGGTCACGAAATATGGTGACATTCGGTGCTGCATTACTGGGGGGATTAAAGAGCGAAGCATTTGAGAGCCCCGAATGTTTCGAAAGCAACTGGATCTATTGACTTGGTTGCCATGCCCCCAATGGATTGAACATCATTTTATTAATAACAGTTGATGTCCCCTCTGGGTATTTGTCCTGGTTTACTTTTTCTTTTATATATTTTTTTGGTGTTTACTTTTTCCCTTATATATATTCTCTTTGGTGTTCATTTTCACTTTTCACTTCCCCTTCTTTTCTCATATATATATTTCTTTATATATACCTTTTTTATATTAATTTTAAAATTAATTAAAAAAATTTTTTTGACAATGATGTATCGCGGCGGTTGGAGCAATCTAACAGCACTCGTGATACATTCACTCTATATCCTCACATATTTTTTGTATGTAGGTTATTTAATATAATCATCTCATATCAGGGACTTTTTATGAAAAGTTCTTGGCATGAAGGCTACTGAGTTGTAACTGTAAAGTTTTTTTGGGTTATTCTAATTTAGTCTTGGGTAATTTTTATTTTTTGCCATTAGATGGCATTGTCTGCATTATGCACTCTCTCCCTTGTACAAATACTTAGATTACTCCCTTTGTATTAGATGACTATTCAGCCTTTGGGCGTTTCTTCTTATCTAGGCTGTGTGTAACAATCCTGTGTATCCAATCAATAACAGCTCTCTTTTTAGATTAGCCAACGATCGTGCTGCACGGCGCATCGCTTGGGCTTATAAGGCGCATTCGCGTGCGTGATTGCGTACCCCTGATGACGTCAGTTGTGACGAAACGGCCGTAGGGTCACAACACAAGTACGTATCGCGAATGCGCGATCTCATTTTAAACGGCGTAGGAGTTTTTATTCTTGTTGCTTTGCTGTAATTGTTTTAAACCCTTTTTGTCTTAATAAACCAACTGGTTAAAGTTTGTCTACACTACTGGAGTCCCCCTCTCTCTTTTTTTGGGATCTGTTGCTCACCTGACTTGGGAGGAAGAACCGGAAGCGTCCCTGGGAACATTTTCCCTTCATTGGTGCCCTGATTACTGGTGACTAGCTGCCTGAGAAGGAGACTGACAGGACAATCCATGGGATCTATTGTGGGACATCTCTAGGAGTCTACCCTCCACTACTAAGCCTGTCTTGACCCCCCTGAATAAGGGCGTCGCAGGCTTTCTGGTAAGCTTCCAACTTTTATCATCTGGTGGCGGGCTGCATTAGCGGTGGATTATACAACCTCGAGTTCTACATTGACTTATCTGTGGATTCATTTCTTCAAAAACATCTTATTTATGAACTTTATTTTACACATGTGTATTTGTGTTTTTTATCACCTACACGCCTTGTATGGTATAGTTTTCTCACTAGCTATTATCACTTGTGGGTACTTTTTTTAGGTTAATTTAATGTTAAAACAATATTTTTTGGCCAAAATAATTTTATATGTGCATAATCACACATTTATTCACTTTGTCATTATTCCAGCGCTGCACCACTCTTCTTGATAATTTCTCTATGTGCCCTCGTATTGGGGTTACAGTGTTTAGCTGCAGGATTTTTGTCACAATCTTTTTCATCTACTAATATTATTATTTTTTAATTTAGTACCTAGCGCAAAACTTTTTTCTTCTTTTTTATAAAAAGAGGGAAAGCTGAGGTCCAGGAGCCTTTTGAGCCCTTTTGCCTGGTTGGTTGGTTCTGTTCCCGCTCGCGGTTAAAGGTACTGGGACTGCTGTGCCTTGCAGTCCGCTAAAGGCACTTGGATATTAGGAGACATCCAACCATGGAAAATGCCAAGATGGACTCTCACTTCATGGAGGTATGCCTGGGCAGCCACAATACAGTAGTTAGTTTAGGGAGAAGGATGTTGTTCATATTGAACTGTTATACTGCAACCTGTTCAGTAAAGTTATATTAACTGTTCCGAACCTGGTCTGAAGTTATTCAAAGTGGTGCATGTTGGTTCTGGCATGTCTAAAGAACTAGGATTTGTAAAGCACTAAGTGGTATGAAGTAACACCACTGTGAAAGGGCTAACTTGGAAAGGCAAGGAGAAGAGGAGTGTAGTTGCTAAGAGTAACCAAGTACAAGTTCAATACACCAAGCAATCAGTCGTTAGGCGTGGTACCTGGTAAGGTAACAGTTCATTAGGTAGCGAGGGGGTCGTTGTCTGTCTCTCTCCCTAGCAGTCCCCCAGCATGCATTTTCTGGGGGCCGTTCCTCTGTGGCTCGGTTTAGGCGGCCGTTTTGCCGGGATGCCTTGGCAATTTCCTGACTTTCGCCTGCCTTGAGAGCCACTCACATGCGTCGGTGGGCTTTCACTGCATGGCGCCTCTCTGCAGTGTGTTTTTATGCTGGGGGGGGTGCCGTGCAGCGGTAGCTCAGGATCTTCCTTGCGTGGTTATCAGGATGCCCCAGGATAAATGTAGGTGCCAAGATAGCATAAAAATATCCCCCCTTTTTTTGTGGATATGCCCTTATGAGCATATATGTGGGCCCCTCCTTTCCTTTTCTTGTTGTTCATAATGAAAATCCTAAAATCCTATGCAACCGGGGCGTCTATGCTTCCCTACTCTATCTCGCACATGTGCGATAGATATTCCACGGAGCAGAGCTAACTAGATGAACGGAGATGTGGTGACGTTGTGACGCTGCGGTGCTTCCTCGATGACGCCGCCGCGCTATACGTCATCGTTAGCTAGCAGATTTAAACGGAGTGTCAGACACAGTTGTGCTGTCACTGCTGTGAACGATGGTGAACGGATCGGCGGTTTTTTGACATTCGGGAAGGCTGCATTATACTTTAGCTTATGAAGGTTGATACCAAGTTTGTGAGGGACATCTTTGGACACCCTTCCCCTTCAGATGCACTGCAATTTTATCTATTTGGATAGATTACACTGCTTATATACCGTATATAGATCCCTTTTAATACATGAGGCTTTTTCTGATCTAACCCTCTTCTTGGTTAGTCACTTTTTTATGTTCATCCCCCCCTTTCTATTTGCAGCCACTTTGGAAAAGTTCTAATTACCCGAAATTATCGCCTTTACATCCTTTGTTGCAAACCACAAGCTATTCTCCATCTTTTGCTGAATTGGTTGGAGGTAGGACTCAACTGATATTTACTAGCTAATCATGCTCTTTAAAATCGTGCAGTTATTTTAGTATTGCCCCATATATTTTTATAGATCATGGCCATGTTATACAGTGAAATTTTAGCCTGACATCTCCTGTGTGGGCCCTCTTTGTCAGTGCATTTGGGGTGGATCAGTGTGGATGAGGTGGGACCCACCCTCTACCCCTCTGTTCCTGTGACATTGGGATGCTTGGATTCGTATTAAGTTGCCGCCACTGCTCCAGCATTGAGATCTCTATGGTGACCCTCTTTGGGTATGTTCCCTTGATGTGACTGTTATGCTGTGTGTTCTCTTATTTATAGCAGCTGTTAGATTTATTTATATATTATGTTACTTAATTTGTCAAATTTTGACTTTATTGCACAGTGTGATCCTGTTCTGTGACTTTTCCCTGATGAAGGGACGCCTTTACAGTCCCGAAACGCGTCGGACCGTCTGGACAACTTACATGTATCACTACCATTGATACCATTGTTTTTAGTGGCTTTGTATTTTTGTATTATACACACTGTGCTTATTTGTATTCATATAGGACTTTGTACAATTTCAATAAATCTTTTTAACTGTTTATTTTTTGGTTGTTGCCGTTAAAGTCCCATTCTTTTGGGGGTACCCTCTCTATATTGTACTTGAGGGATGTTGGCAACCTATATGGTCTAGTTGGATGTTCATAATTTTTTAGCTCTCCCTAGCAGGCGGTATGCAATGGCTATGTGCATTGTGGGACCCCATTCTGTTACTGGGAGTGAAGTTATAGAGGTACGCTGGACAGGTGGAGTGGGCGCAGGCACAGCAGTCCCTCCTAATGCAACATATATGTTACAATGTATAGTGACAGGGAACCGTTATTTTCAGAGAAACTCCTTATTTTTACTGCACACAGTAAAGGCTCATGTCTAAGTCAGGGAACTACCTGGTCCCGGGCATTGATGAGCGTACTCCGCATGGAAGGTAGGGCGAGTAGGCCCCACCCACAAGATCGTGAAATCTAGAAATGCAAGGAAAGCAGTAAAGAGCTCCTACCTCAAAAATGGACAGTTGTTTGTGCGCCTTGGTTTAAAGTTGAAGTTTAGTTGGCAATTTCTATATAGTTACCCATTGTACCAATCTAAATACTGTATGTGGGATCCCTGCGGAAATTACTGTAGTAGGCATCGTTACTACAGTGAGCTCCACTAGCTTTTGCGTCCTGTGCCAAGTGCTCCCTTTCTCCATCTCTATAACATGGGGGAGGGTGTTCTGTAGTCCACAGAAATAACTGAGCAGTGCTGGTTACATTGCTTGAGGTAGCATGGCAGAGTGAAAAAGTAGTTAGGAAATCACTGAATTTCTGGCATGATCAACAGGTATTTTAAGCACTTATTAGGAAATTATAAGTAGCACTACCCCCCGTAGGGATTGCTGTGTGTAGACTTTCCTGGGCCTTCCCCTTATTATATTGCAGCCAGTTACTGTTTTTCACATGACCAACTGTACTCTCATGCGCTCGTTATCCAATAATTAATCCAGGGTTGGTTTTTTTTTGGTATTTATTGTTGGAACTTGGATGGGAGAAGGGAATAGTGGGATACTCCAACTGGAAATTTACAGATGAGGACAACTCTTACTTGGCCCCACCAGGTTAACTGTGGTAGCAGATTCTTTGCTAGGCCATACAACACTTGTATGGAAGAAATAAGTCTTTTGCTTGCTCTGGCAGCAGACTTGATGAAACTGTCCTATCTTCAGGACACTAACTAGCATCCCCTTTGGCTGACCCCTGTCCATTGACTCTACTAGCTGAAGGGATGGTCCTCACAGAACAGGCCCCATGACACAGATCCGTACTCACTGTAGGCAGAAACAGATCCTTCCTGGCGTGTCATCCTTTTAGTCAGCTCTGCAGGACATGTGGGTTGCAGCTTTACTCAGTTTCCAGCTCTCAGGTCAACCACTTGAGGCCGCATGGCAGCCTGTGCAGAGGAGGGGCAGCCGCCCCCTCCCTCCGGGACCCCGGCTCTCCAGCCAAAGACCCTGAGCACATGTGCCCCCGGCATATATACAGTCACCCAGTGTGTGCTGAGGCACTTTCCTCTGCCAATGGCCAGGGCTTTAACTATGCCTGTGCTCTCATTTGTCAGGTTTCCTCCCACCATCCAATATGCCCTATCCTATTGGACCAGTGTGAAACATTCAGACAACATGAGCAGCACCTGAGCACCACCTGGAGACCCTATCAATGAATCCCTGCTCCCTGGTAGGCAGAAAGCATCTAAATTTACCTGGCAGCCTTCCTGGTAAGCAGAAAGACCCAAAAACTATACTCTCTTCTAGCACTCACCTAGGAGGGTGCTACATATAATAAAACCATTTTAATTGAATATTTAACAAACCAAAATGGGACAAATTAAAGAAATTCTTTGTTGGTGTTGAAATATATTAACACCAACCTACCCCAATCTAAACCCCTACACTAAATAACCTCTTCTTATGCACACTCTGCTCATCCTGTCATGGCATAGCACCAGTCTCCCGATGTGGAAAGATACTTATCCAACTTCAGATACAGCTGTGGCAGTTTATGGATTGTCTTTACCTGTTGCCTGGAGTTACACTTTAAAGAGGAAATGTAGTGTTTATGAGCATAGTTTAACTGCGCTCTATCTTCTGCTATTCTCCCTGCAGAGAATCCTTCATTAATAATGTATCCAGGCCTCTTGTTCATTGAAGCTGCCATTTATCATTCCCCAGCTATGCCTTCACCCAGGAACGGGAACATTTCTGCATGGTAGATGAACGGATGGCATGTTTAATGCCAGTTCTGAAAATATACAATCCTGAAAGTCCACGGCTGATGCGACATTGCCAGCAGGCAATGAGAGCATCCACTAATGTAAAACCTTCCCCTGTGACCATTCAGAGGAACTGGAACACACACAGTGCCATAGTGCTGGGGTAAGAAGAAAATATTAACACTCACAACAAATGTAACCCATAACTAAATGACATTTAGTTTACTAAAGCACTCTGAAAAATTCCAAATAAAAATTGCCATGTTTTTAATACACTGTAGTTGTTATCACGTTTTTTCATCTTAGTGCTGCTGATCTCCTGCAGCTTCTGTTATAGCCACCTTCTGTCTATGGGTATGCATTCCATGCTGCGTGGCATTTCTCAAGGTTTTTTGATGGTGACAACAGTGGAAGTCTGTGTTAGGTAAGTTAGAATGGTTACTTCTAACCTTTATGACAGGATGACAATACAGAGGTACTTATCTGTATACTTCGGGGGGAATCTGACCAATCCCCAGGCAAAATGTCCTGGCAGGGTGAATGAATCAGCCCTTAGATATGACAGAGCCTAGCCAGCAGGGAGTTTGGGTGGAAGATGGAGCTGAAACTATCCAGCTGAGCTTCCCCATGACTGTAAAGAGGAAGGAGCTCCGCCTCCAATCTCCTGACACTGCCTGGTCGATTCCAGAGAGAACGGGAGTGCCTGTGCAGCTCCTGTGCAGCCTCCAAAATGGACCAATGTCACTATGTATAAAATATCCATACTGGTGCCATAACCACTTCCCCAGGTTTTCTTTTGCACGGTGGCTCCTTTTTTTCTGCAGCATTCACCTTTGCATGCAAGGACTATAGTTGTATATACCTTACATGGCCAATGCCCCTGGAAGCGGGAAATCATTGACATAGACACTACTACTCCAGTGATCTCCACTTGCTTGTGGGTCTCATGATGAGGAGCTGGCCTGAGGCATTTTCTGAATGAATGCAAAGCATTCTCTAATTCGACGAGGTGGAGAAGTGGGGCGATGATGTCATGCTCTCCACCATGTCAAATTAAAGAATTCTTTGCCTTCATTCAGAAAATGCAAAGCATTCTGTGAATGGTGCCCATGCCGAGTGGCTAACCGTCTACAGGTATGTTTACAATGCAGCAGGGCAGCTGTTCAGCATGGCTGAGTTCCAGCTTCCAGGGCCATTGGCTAGGAATGGTATATGCATAGCTACATTGGTTCAAGCTGGATCAATTATGTAACTATGTAAAAATATCCATACCTGGAATTCTTCAAACTGGAACATAGGCAAAATTTAAAATATAAAGAATGTTTGGTAAGCGATTAAATCAGCTGCTGCAAAGTGCCTAAAACTGAGAATTTAATATCACTGTAAGTTCTATACTAGTGGAAGGTAGATATGTGAGTTGTACAAAGTGAAGAAGAGCATAGGAGGCTTTCACTGTCTGCAACGTTGGGCCTGTGTATTGAAAGCTGGTTTGGGAGCCTGTGCACTTTTATACATGAAGGTCCCACAGTTTCCTGGAGATAAGGGCTGTTCATGCCCAGTCAGTTGCTGATTTATTATGCAGGGCTGAGAATGCAAGCTATGTAACAAGAAGCATATATAAACCCACAGAATCTAGGGTAATTCAGGCAGACATATACATGTATTGTGCTTGCTGACAATAACGGCTGATTACATCACATAATAGTTATATGGAAACACTTTCGGGACTTACAAAGCAATCTCAGTTTCAGCACCAGTGGAAGGCTGGACATAAGGGAAAGGCATTACATTTTGCTAACACCAGCCAGCACATCATTTTGCATACAATAGGCCTTGTGTATAAAAAACATGTCATCCATAGCAACCAGATACCAATCAGATGTCTTTTTCTTTCCAATTGTTGCAGCCATTAGATCTTGTAAGTATGCATCTGAAAATGTACTTCTTTTCTTACAAGTTTTATAAGTCAATTTCATAGTAATTTCGATTTTTAAAAAAGGTAAGATGGTTTATTTACATGGCAGGAAAGGTCTTTGCCCATAGGAACTGAATGGTACACAAGCTTTAGAGAGACATGCAACTTCTCTCAGCAGCAGTGATATATCTAGGAAATTCAACGTATGCCATGTGACCTGGGCGCCGCTTGAAGGGGTGCACCCCACAGGGTCAGTGCCAGGGGTCCCTTAGGTGTGCTAAAGCTTCTGAAGTAAAAGGGGAAATCTGATTTTAAAGTTCACTTACTCTCAAAGACTGCAGAGACAGAGGTGAACAATGCTGTGATGACTGCAATTACAGATTAACAAATATGACTTGCATTTTGAGTTGATATTATGGTAAAATTATCTTAAATATGGTTGTATTTGGACAAGGGTGTAATTTCAGTGCTTGCCATAGGCTCTATTTTTTGTAGCCACTTCCCACTCAGCTGTCTCACCAAAACAGTTCAAGGTCATAATAACTCTGGCATAGCAATATGTCTCACAGCAATTCTAAATGCACTTGGATCTGATGGGTGAAGTGGCCCTATGCTGCAGTCCCTGCTACTACTTCCCTAGGGTATCCATAATGCTAAAGAGAATATTTGGGTCATCCTTTATTTCTACAGGTTGCTAGCAAAGTTTAGGTTTGATTGTTTTTAGGATAACCATCAGTCAGCCATGTGTCATTTTGATTCTACTATCAATGAATTTGCATTATCATAAGAGGGAATAGAATGCTAATAGAGTATTATTATTATTATTATAATACAGGATTTATATAGCGCCAACAGTTTGCACATCGCTTTACAACATCGGGGAAGATGGTACAATTACAATACAATACTGGAGGAATCAGAGGGCCCTTCTCATTAGAGCTTACAATCTAGAAGGGAGGGTCAAGTGGAACAAAGGGTAGTAGCTGTGGGGGATGATCAGATGGACAAAATGAAAATACAGTTGTTAGGTGTGGGTAGGATAGGCTTCTCTGAAGAGAAGGGTTTTCAGGGATCGTCTAAAAGCTAATAGAGTAGGAGATAAGCAGACAGATTGGGGTAAGGCGTTCCATAGGCTTGGAGAGGCCATTGATTTGATTGTGTCCTGGCTTCCTGACTACTTCCTGATTCTCTCCACTCCTGACCCCGGCTTGCTTGACCTTATCTGCTTGATTCCCTGTTGTCAAACCTCTGCCTGAACTTTGACCATTCTTTGCTTGATGTCTCTGATGTACCTATTCTTCCATGTATAACCTGGCTTGTCTGACTCTGCATCAGTCTCCTCCACTTGCTACAGTCTCTACATACCTGCATCCGCAGTACCCCGGCACCTGCAAACTACCTGCATCTACAGCAACTCTGCATACACAACGTGCTTGCATCCACAGCCATAATCTGCAGCTCTACTACCGCTGCTTCACCTGCTCACCTGCTATGGAGAACATCGCAGGCACTTCTACCTTATTGTGCTCTCGCTGCCCCTGTTGCAAACTCAGTGGTCCTTGAACCGGGGCTGTACGAGAGGCCTTCCTCTGCCTGTCAGGCTCTACGAGGTACGTGACACAGAAGTTAGTAAATAGGAGATTCTGCATCATTCAGTGTGCCTGCAAATTAGAGAGAGGGTATGAGTTGCAATAAGGAGAGGTATCTGTTGAAGAGGGAAAGAATAGGTTTTCCCATTACAAGGTGTCTCCTCTGTCAGCTTGATATCGGTAACAATTTTCTGGGATCTCATTGTGACACAGTCATAAAAATCCCTCAGAGGGAAGTGCTCCTCTGGTATTCAGTGATCTGCGAATGTGTTTTATAACACTGCTGGAAAACTGCATTAATGATAAGCAGTACTTCCTCTGTCTAAAGAACTGTATGGTCTGCAACATATGTAGTACTATTGTTATAATTGCCTTGTTTTTGTCTGTTTATTTCTACAAAATAAACAACGTTCAGATATCCCAATCTTTGGATACAGTGATTAGGCCCAGCCGCCCCACCCACATGGGCATTATGGCAGTGTTGGGTATAAGGGGAGGTACAAGGGAATTAAGACAGTGTGGGATGGTGTTTCTAAAGAAAGTGTGATGGGGCTTAAGTAGTGGGAAAAAAAGCAGTTGGGATAGAAGAGGGAGTTTATGGGGGTGTTAGATACATGTGATAGGTGCAGGAAGGTTATGCTGTAGGTGTGTTGGACATGGAGGAGACATTTTAAGGGTGTTAAGTATTTGTTATGGGGATGGATTGCTAGTTTTGAAGAACAATGGGACCCCTGGCACTGTGGGGCCTAGGAGGCTTCAAGTTATGCCTCTGGATGTGTCATCATGTTAGTCCTTATTATCCCCTTAAACTTGATTATGCACTAAAAATAATATGTACTGTATGAGTTAAACATATGGCATTCAGGTTTTCAGTGGAGCAAATGGAGTTACTACCCAATAAAAAGATGAGTATTATCTACTGCACATGCCTAGCATAGTTATTCATCAGGCTTTCTCGGCTAACAGTGTTTCCTCAATGTCATCTACAGACTACAGACCACACATTATCCCCATAAACATTCCAGGATTTCTGGTAACCTCACTAGAGGGGCTAAGAACTGCCATGACCTGATCAGATCCCTTTTCTACTTCCGAAATCTGCAAAAACACCATTGAAAATATTTACTGAGACTTTTCAGGTGATAAGATGCAGTACACAGTGTTAGTAATAGAGTACTGTATATACAGTACCTAAAAACATTTAAAAGAGGAAATAAAGACCTTGACATGTTAACCACAATTGCTGCTGAATATTCAGCACACGCTATATCTATAACTATTTCCACATCGTATCTACAGTACCCGACCCTTCAGCAATTTACGCATCTTAATAAAAAGAGAAATTATCCAGACATCTCAGAATGATCACAATGATGGAGTGGTGTTTGACACTTTAAATATGTCACTAATCTATAGTCGATGGTAATTGAATTGATCATTCAATTACCATCGACTATAGATTAGTGACATATTACTTATGCAAAGTCTATGTTATATGTCACTTATATTTACTCTACTCTGTGATCTGATATCCTTAGATAAACTTTCCATGATTCCTGATATCCAGATCAGAAGGTCTGAGAAACATGTTGAATTCCACCCCACCTCCATCATTGCAATCAGCCTGTGATATCTGGATAATTTGTATATACAGTCACCAGATGGCTTCAACAGATACTCAGTAGTGAGCCTGGTTGATAAACCATTGCACTAAAAGTGTGACATAAAAATTTTGAACCACCATGAATGTATTTTCCAGGGTCTCTGCTTTCATAAAATATATAATGTATAGGGGTTCAGGCCCTCAGAGGAAGCCATGATGACGAAACGCATCAGGGCACGACCTTACGATGACCGGAAGAGACGTTTTGCGTTCCATGGCCAGGAAGAGACAACCGGAAGTAAGCGGTGGACGCTGTCTTCCTAACACACGAGAGTCTTGTACCTTTCCTGTGCTGTGAATAACGCCCTTTTAATGCTGATGAGATAAGAACCATCTTACTGTCAGATTTTATGGAGCCTGTCATTTCAGACGAATAAAGGATAAGAAAACGGAATTACGCTATTGTGAGCTTTTCTGTCTATCTGAGTACCTATGGGATATCCAGTACAGCTCTGACACCCTCCATGACCTGAATGACATTCGTTGGTAACATATCAAGGCTTGATGTGTTATTCTTTCTGGTGAGTGAGAACCCCTAATGCCGCGTACACACGAGCGGACTTTACGGCAGACTTTGCCCGGCGGACTTTTCAACGTACTTTACGACGGACTTTCTGAATGAACGGACTTGCCTACACACAATCCACCAAAGTCCGTCGAATTCGTACGTGATGACGTACGACCGGACTAAAACAAGGAACTTCATAGCCAGTAGCCAATAGCTGCCCTAGCGTGGCTTTTTGTCCGTCGAACTAGCATACAGATGGCGGACTTTTTGACCGGTCTCGATTTCGACGGATTAATTTAAAACATGTTTCAAATCTAAGTCCGTCAAACTTTTGAGAAAACAAAGTCCGCTGGAGCCCACACACGATCGAATTGTCCGACCAAATCCCGTCCGCCGGGCAAAGTCTGCCGTAAAGTCCGCTCGTGTGTACGCGGCATAAGGGGAGTGTGACGCAAAACTTAAGGATTCTGGTGTAAGGTGCACATCTTCAATACCACAATAGGCTCACCATCTGTGTCTTTCTGGACTTTTATCACCATCTGTCATTCACTTTTTTCTCATGTGCCATTTACCATATGAAATCTGGTCATAATTAGTAATGATGGTAGCGCTGCTTTAGTAATCTGGGGTACCTTTTGAAGCACCTGTGGACATTTTTACTATATTGTATGGACTGTTTTTTGGCATTTTATTACATTTTAAGTAGCAGCTGACACTTTTGAATCTGTCACGTACCTGGTGATGGAGCCCAGAATGCAGGGAGCAGCCTCTCGTATGCCTCTGGCTCAAGAACCCCTGATAGAAGAGACAAGGACTCAAAAGTGCAGAGGGCCACAAGTGCCTGGCAGGTGGCAGGTGTTGGGGCTGATCCGGACCTCTGAAGCTGCTGAAAAGAAACTGGCGGGAACACTGGAACAGCAGACAGCAAGGAGGTGTTCTGGAGTTCAGCAGGAACACTGGCACAGCCGACAGCAAGGAGGTGCACTGGAACTTGACAGGAAAACTGGAACAGCTGGCTGCAAGGAGGAGCTCTGTAGCTTGGCAGGAACTCTGGAACAGCAGACAGTGAGGAGGTGTTCTGTAGTTCAGCAGGAACACTGGCACAGCAGACTGCAAGGAGGTGCACTGGAACTTGACGGGAACACTGGAACAGCTGGCTGCAAGGAGGAGCTCTGTAGCTTGGCAGGAACTCTGGAACAGCAGACAGCAAGGAGGTGTTCTGTAGTTCACTGGCAAGGTCAGACAGGCCGGGTCAACACTAGCGGGCAGAGCAGGTACCAGACGGAGGCAGGAGAGTAGTCGGGGTTCAGGCCGGGTCGGTAACAGGGAGGCAACAAACAAACCGAAGGAAGAGGCAGGAGAGTAGTCAGGACAAGCCGGGGTCGGAGACTGGCAGCAAACAGGAGTAGTCAGGAACAGGCCAAGTAGGCAGGAATCAGGTAAGCAGGTAACAAGTAGCTAAGGTCTCAGGAAAACTCTGTAGACCGGACAGCAAGAAGGCATGATGACAGACTCCTTTAAATAAGCTTCTTGGCGCCAAGTGCTGTAACACCGCACGCCTGCATGCACCCCTATGCACACTCGCGCACGCTAGCGTGCGCCTGTGCGTGCCTGCTTGCACCATCACGGACACGCGTGCGGCCGTTCGCGCTATTGCGCACCCGTGCGCACTGGTTGGCTCTTCTGACAGGGGTTCTGTGCACAGGTCTTCCACAGGCAGCTGCATTACCAGAACGTCTTCCTTGACAGAATCGCTGTGATTCACCAAATCACTGTGATTATTGATTGGTTTATATTATTTTCAGACTTACTAGCTCCATAGTGCTGAGATAGTGGAAGAAGGCCTGGGTTTTCACTGTATTTTGACAATGTAATGTCAGAAGCTATAAATATCCAACAGTGGTAGCAAGGTAGCTTTTTTTTCACTATAAGTAAACATTTCAAAAATAAAAAAAGACACTGCAGTTGAACTGAGAGGAAAAAGTAGCAAACATGATGTATAGGAGGAAACATCATGCTTCCCAGATGAAGAGGAAGAGAGGGGAAGTTTCTCCAATGAAGATAGCAGTAAACCTACAACTAAGCCCAATCAGGGCGAAACGCCAAGCTGCAGGGACTGTAGCTGAAGCCTCTGTTAGCTTATTAATAAATGTGGTTGATGTATGAGATGTGCGCCCCCTAACTTTGTTATTGTGTGTAGCACCCTCTACCTTAGGTAGGTAGGTGCTAGAGTAGTGTTTGTGTTTTTACTGCCAGGGCAGGTAAATTTAGGCAGGCCTATGCTGTGAGCTAGGCCTGTTTGTTTTGATCTGGGGGCGGGCGAGTGGTTTAGTGTAGTAGCAGGTGACTGACTTGTGCATCATCTCTCTGGCGCCTCCTCTGGTTTTCAGAAGGTTCTGGAAAAGAGGCAGGGCAGAGAGCTGGAGTGACATGGGGTGTATTGGGAGCCCTGACCAATCCCCAACTAGGATTGGCAGGGGGCAGGCCTCCTATATATACCCATGGTCAGCCTGTTGTGGGAGGAGTTGTCGGGTGGAAGAACTGAATGTGTTAGTGTTAGACTGTCGTGGTCTGAGGGAACCAACTTTCTGGGAGAGGGGGGTGTACCTCAGGCCTGGAGCTCTGGGGGGGGGGTGTACCTCAGGCCTGGAGCTCTGGAGCTGGGAGGGAGCCTCTCTTTATACGATCATTGAGAGGTGTCCTGGATCAGGAGCAGGAAAGAGGACAGTTGGGAGCACTCCCAGACATGTCATTCAGGAGGGATCCCTGCCGGGGTCACTGAGTGAGAAGCACAGTGTGAAGCTCTGGGAGAGACATGCCAGGAGTTGGATGTGGAGCCAGAGGGAGAGGCTGTGGTGTTGTTTTGAAATTAGGACGTTGCTTCCATGAGGGCTGGCAGGATTCGCATTGGATGTGCTTGGATCAGTAGTCCACCAAGAATCAGCACATTTATTCTTCTCTTCTAAAACGGTTGCTACCCACAATTGGACTGCAGACCCCTGCCTGTAAAGTGCTATAAGGAAAACGTTAGGACTTATTCAGAGTGAGGCCTAGTCATGTGCTAATGGAGACAGGAACCTAGATTTGGATAGTGAAGTGAAGCAAGTGATGTCAAGTAGTGTGCTGGGAGAGATATGCAGAGGAAGAGACTGTCAGATCTAGACTTAACCAACATTGATTTCTTTGAGAAGTATTCATCATATGGGCATCTCATGTCCCTTTTCCCCATCCAAGTTTAATCCCTTAATAAAAACAACAAAAACAAGCAAGAGACTATTCATTGTCGGAGAAAGTGTGCCAAAATGGATGTCTGACCAGCAGGGTGATATATGTGGATGCTAGTACACACAGCGACCCCACGGGGGCACCGCTACATTTGGAGGTCCCACCGAGATCCACCTTCATGGTTAACCTGCTGGCTGTTGCCCCTAGCAATGCAGAAGAGGGGAGAATTTGCTTGTCCTGTTGCATAGAGGATTCAAACAGGGAAAAAGACTGTGTTTGCCTGCAATTCAGCTTTTAAAAGTGCCGTTGTCAATAGCAACCATCCAGGATTGTTAATATTGTTGTCCCTGCTACCAAGTTACCCCAATCAGTGCTGGGGCGGACACTTGTATCCTATTCTGCAATTCAGTGACTGTAAAATATGTGCCGTCACCAGTGGCAACCATGGCGGGCTATTGTGCCCATGGATTACAAATATGTCCAGCGCTCTGCATGCCGTGGACATTTCCCACTGGATTACAGAGAACTTGAACTTTACTTCAAACTCCTGCATGACAACAAGAAAGGGTGGGTGAAAATGTCTACTGTTACCCCGGGTGATAGGAAGCAGCTTGGTGATGCCTTCCGGCGGGACTATTTTAAGTCAGTCCTTTACAAGAAGGCATTGGTAATCGACTTTATTGTTGCCATAGGCAAGCACTGGACAATACATCTGCTATCAGTCTCTAGTTACTGTGGCACAGTTCGTGCCAAGCAACATGTCTGGGCTAAACCTGCTAGCATCAGCATGCCTGCTAATTCCAGCTTGAGCCACAAGGGGTTAACGCAGCGTGTGCAGAATAGAGCCTGCTTATCAGCTGCTCAGGCGCCGAGCAGATGAGGAGCTGGTGGGTGGAGCCACGTCCTGGAGGAAGCTAACAAGTTCCAGCTAGCAGCAGACACCACGAGGCAGCTGAAGGTGGCAGCGGGCAGTCAGCTGATGCCCACGTCGGAGTGGTTTCCTTGAGATACAGGAGCGGACGCTGGTAGACACTGGCGTTCGGCTGGAGATTCGCGGAGGGCTCACCTTGGGGTGTGATAGAAGGAGTGAAGCGGCTGTGTCTACTCTGTCCCAAGTGTCGGATCCCAACAGCGGGAGTGATGGCTTGGGCCTGGTGCGGCCATTGTGGGGTGCCACTAACCAGACTGGGACCAGTTAATCTGCTTTCAGAACTTTGTACACCGCAGCCGCGGGAGATCCGGAAGGCCGAGAAGGAACAAAGATCACCAGCCAGAGGCGGAGAGGTGTTGCGGCCTGACGACCCCTCCGTGAAGATAAAGGACATATGTGGTGAGGAGGATGCTGCTGTGACCTGTGGCCTGGCCAGGGGCCTGGTGACTGCACGTTCCAGTGTGCAGGAGTTGGATGACATCCATGAAGAGCCAGCCAGCTCTAAGTCCTTTGCTGAGCCTCTCCAGAAGGAGCCCATGCTAGAGGAAGGTGTACCTCCAGGTGAGCTGGATGAGGAAAGCGAGGGCCAGATCATAGATTGGGGTTCCCCCAGAATACTGGAAAAGTTTGGGTCTTTGGAGGAACTGTTTGAGTGGTCATCACCTGAGGTTAGTTAGGAGTGGGAGACAGGAGGTTCCCAGCCCACAGAGACCCAGTCAGAAGCAGGAGAAAATACTCAGCCCACAGTATGGACCCCTGTCCCTTGCAGAAAACTTTTTGTAAACCAACCTTCTACTACCCAGACCAGAGCGCCCACCTACAAGTAGTGGGTGGTGAGATCCCGGGATACATGTGTCTTGCCAGGGAAGAGGAAGCCTAATCAATTGCCAAGGTTCTCTCGCTTCCAGAGGGAGATACAGAGAAGGGTTGCTCTGGAGAGGGATGTCTCCTCCCAGATAATGGACACCGTGGAGAGCTCCCAGGGAGAGTGAGAGGATGACCTTGTCTGAGATTTTCTGCACGTCCCAAAGCCTTTGCGGGTGCTGGAGAGTGATGCCTGTGCCCGGTTTATGGACATTCGGGAGGAATAGAAGCTGGGACCTGTTATTTACAGGGGCCGAGTCCTGGTTGTATAGGCGGGTGGACCTACCAGGAGCCATTTGGTCTCTGTCAGAGAGGAAGGGGATAGGATAGCTGCTTCTATGTGTGAGGAGTAGTGATGGCCCAAACGGACCCCTGTATGGTTCACACCATAACTTTCAAACACCACGAAAGTTCGGACCTGAATAACGAACCCCATTAAGGTCAATGGGACCCGAACGTCAAAAATCAAAAGTGCCCATTTTGAAGGCTTATATGCAAGTAATTGGGCATACAATGGTTATAGGGGTCTGGGTCCAGCCCTGGGGGACATGTATCAATAAAAAAAAAGTTTGTGAAAAGTGTCATTTTTAAATGAGCAGCAATGTTTTGATTTTTAAAGTGAAAGCATAAAAAAGAAAAATTCCTTCCAATGTAGTGCCTGGGGGGTCCCCTTAGTCTACCTGTAAAATGGCAGATCTGAACCATGTCTAGAATCTGCTGCAGCAATAATTGCATTTATAAAGCCAAAAAAATGAAATTTTCCCTGCAAGCTGCCTTTATTTTGCTCAGCAACAGCTGGGGAGCCAGTGTGTATGATGAGGCCACAATGTAATGCACTGGGAACAAGATTAGAGATTTTTTGGATACATTCTGGTGTCCCTTTTTGGTGCGTGAAAATTGGTCTTTGGGTGTCGGTGGCGCCTTCCCACGTAACCCTTTAGAGGTACTCTTGATGAAAGCAAGAATTGGCCTTGCTGTAAAAAATTGCAATGATATGATATGCACCTTTCAAACAGGTGCAGAATAATTACTCTTTGGGTGTCGGGGGCGCCTTCTCACCGTAACCATATAGAGATGCTCTTGATGAAGGCAAAAAAATTGCATGGGCAAACTCACTAAACAGTGGAAATGATGCCTTGCCTGAGAACTGACCACCATGTCCACTTTTGCCTGTGGATAGATTTGTTGCTGGCCCCCTTACAGTGCCAAGGGAACGTCTGCCTCTCCTTGTTGTCCTCCCAGACATTATTGGGAGGGGGCGGTGTTTATAAGCAAATGTAAAGCAGAAGTGGAAATCTGTACGTAGATGTACTTTAATCAATGTAAAGTGGTGTTTGGTGCACTTTAATTTTAATACTCACACTACACAGACACACTCCACGAATACACTACAATATACTGCAATATAATGTGCTAAACGTACACTGATGCACAGAACTATATGGCGTTAAACTTGCAGTAACGCACACAGAAGTAAATGGCATTAAACTTGCAGTAACGCACACAGAAGTAAATGGCGTTAAGCTTTCAGTCACACACACAGAAGTAAATGGCGTTAAACTTGCAGTAACGCACAAAACTACATGGAGTTAAACTAGCAGTAATGCACACAAAACTATATGGCGTCAAACTGGCAGTAACGCACACAAAACTATATGGCGTTAAACTGGCAGTAACGCACACAGAACTATATGGTGTTAAACTGGCAGTAACACACACAAAACTATATGGCGTTAAATTGTCAGTAACGCACACAGAACTATATGGCGTTAAACTGGCAGTAACGCACACAGAACTATATGGCGTTAAACTGGTAGTAACGCACACAAAACTATATGGCGTTAAACTGGCAGTAACGCACACAGAAGTAAATGGAGTTAAACGTGCACGTTGTTAGAAAATAAAAACAGACAGTACCAGTAAAATTCCAGCAATCTATAAACTGTCATGCTTTACTTCCTTATGTAGCACCCTCCTAGATAGGTGCTAGGAATTAGTTAGCATTAGTATATGTTTTTGATAAAAAATTAGCTGTAGCCGGTGTGGCTGTAATTGTTGTTTTTGTTACTGTACTCAGTAAAGCTGTGATTAATTAGTGTGGTGTGCTCAGTGTGCTCAGCTACTGCCAGTCTGGTCCAATAGCTCCATCTGCATCTAGAGAACTTGAGAAGTTTCTGGATGAGCTATGCAGATGGCAGCATGAATATTGATGCAGCCCTGGCTCTGATGGCATGCTGGGAGACTATATATTCTGTGAGCACACTAAACTTAACGTCTTTTATCAGAGTGGATTGGTCCAGCCTTTCCAGGCACTGCTGCTATGTCTGCTGTCGGGAGGCCTTTAGGTGGGTGACCTGAGGGCCTAGATTCTGGGACCCTAGGGCTAAAGAAAGCTGACTGAGGAGAGACCTAGAACTAGTCTGATCACTGGAGTAATGTGTTGCTTGAAAGTTGGAAGGACGCAACCAACCGTTCCTTGGGCCTTGTGTGTACAGACATTCTGAAAGATCTTGGGGACCTTTTCTTTTGCCAACCCTCTGGTGCTAGAGATGGTCAGTTGTGGGTCTATTTAAAAGGGGACACTGGATGGTGTCCTGAAGAGCTTTGTCCATATATTCTTCCACCTAAAGCGACTCTGCTCTTGTGGCTCTAAGAAAGGAATTTACAGTTTACTATTACAACTTAAAGCTGAAGTCTACTGTTTGCTACAAGCACAGACTTTCATGTAGCTAGTCCTGAAGAATATCTAAGTCCTCAAGTGTGCACAGTTCCTGTTTTTGAAGTATCCCACCCACTTCCCTCAACCCTATCAAAGTTCTTCAAAAATAAAAATAACAAAAACAACACCCCTAGACTGGTCATGAAAGAAACTTGTGAATGAGCCTGTGAGCCTGGCTGCAGAGCAAAGCCTATGGGGAAGACCTGGACAGTAATCCTGCGGGAGTAGCATTACACTTATAAAGTGAAGCATAAGAAACCAATCCAGGGCAAAGTAAGTAGGATATAAAAATATCTTCTTGTGATATTTTTGCTTCTGCTTGTGCTTTGTAAAGATACACAATAAATTACACACTAAGGACCCATTTGTTTTTTTGCCTGCAGCTTCTATAGTTGGCCTGGTTATTTTGCTTTACCCAACTTTCCACATCGCAGCAGGAGTAGATGTCCCAAAGCTGTAAAACACATTCACAGTGATAAATTACAGGCCTATAAGAGTTCAAAAACCAAGACTAGCAGAAACAATGTTAGTTAAAGTACAACTAAAGGTTGTATGACAGTCTAAACAGATCCCAATTACAGTTACTATGTGATGCATAAGCCTCATAAAATATATACATTTCCTTTACCTTTCCTAACTGAGCCATATCCTTCTTTATGTAGGTTGCTAGCCATGCTCCCTGCAACATTTTTATCTCACTGTAGTGCAGGCAGGCAAAGACTACATAAGACAAGTCGGCTCTCTAGTGTAGGTGCACTGCAGCACCATTATCCATCACTGGATGTTGAATAAGGAGGACTTCACTGGCAGGTTCAACAGGTATTTATGGGACTTGACAAGGGATCTAAAAGAAAAATGTAAGTGCATATGCTACAAGACATATTGTTTGAATGGGAGGTCATAGTTCTACTTTCAAAGGTTTGCTCTCCAACGGTCTCTGAATATTCAAAATGCATGACATGCTAAGCTTAAGGTGGCTGCCCACCTCTGTACAGAAGAAAGATAGACAAAGGGGGTAGAGGGTGTCTCAGTGTGAGTGATGACATGAAAACATACATTTTGCCTCTTTTAACGATTAAAAAGTACAAGAAGAGATTGGATAAATCTATGGGTCAATTTAATAAATAAATACAACAATGGACCATTTTGCACACAAAGAGACTGGTATTTAATGTTCATATGTGCCAGATATTTATGGAGGTCACAGGCTCCCTGCTGGTTGTTGATCTGATACATAAACTATTTTGAGTTTGTTTGTGTGTGACCATCTTTTATAGAAACCCAGTGGAAATAAAAGTTCCAGTAGGATAAAAAAGTTCAAAGTGCCCTCATAAAAGAAAATAGAATCTGAGAACAGTTGGTCTCTGTTCACTGGAGAATACAGTTTTTGTTCTTTGGAAATTGTAAAATGTGATGGCAAGGAAAGCAACTGTACAGTGTGTCCAACTGATATCATAGACTGAAAAACAGATCCTATCTTACAGCTCTGGAATGTTCCCTGCTTTACCCAGAATACACAGGGCTGTGTGGCTGGCTGGGTACCAATATTCTATTCCACTTTGCCCTTTACTAGTAAAACTACAGTACATCAGTATCTCATTTAATATGGAAGTGCAGAAAGCAGCTAGACAGATATTAAAGCCCAGTTCCAGCTTGAGCAAGTTACCTAAAATGGTTCACGTGACAGCTCATGAAAATAAAAAAAGAGCTCCAGCTGCAATACTTACCTTCTCTCTGGCACTGTCCCCTACAGACTCAATCCAGTGAAGCTGTGCTGCTCCTCTTCCAGGATTAATGACACCGAGCATTATCCAACCCAAAATTTCTGTGAGTCCGGGATGTTAGGGCGCCACCCCCCACCCTGCACTCACAACAGAATTCTGCAAAAAAGCATGGTGCCGCTCTTGACAGTATTTATGTGTTAAAGAAATTAAAGAACAAAGAGGACTTCTAATGACACCGAACTGAAGATACCTGAAAAAATAGAATGTATACTGTAAGGATCATGGGGAAAGTGCCAGTCTTTCAATTCAAAAACCAACTTTATTCACCACAAACAAAACTCAAATAGCTTTCATAAGCAAACATATACAGGCTTTGCCTCAATACAAGCAGCCCCACAGTCCTCCCACTTCCTAGCAACTGAAGAAGAAGTATCTGTCTTCCTGACCCTATATACTCAACCCACTGTTCCAGGCCAGGGGTCTAGACACTCCTGCCATAATAACATTAGACCCAGGAAAGGGCATCAACATTCAGGTGCACTCTCCCCGATTTATGCACTTGAAATTCTGTAGGAAGAGAAACCACCTGGTCATCTGTGAGTCCTTGTCCTACTTTTGTGCCATCCAGGAAAGGATGCAATATCCAACACTAACTTGAAGGGTCAGCCCAACAAATAGAACTAGAGTATCTACATTGACCACTTTATTGCAAAACACTTCCTTTCTACAATGGAAAGTTGACCTTTTGGCTCAAGTATACAACAGGGTTCATTTCTCCCCTAACTTGCTGTGACAAGATCACAGACAGGCCCAGAAGTATTCATTTGCACCAGTGCTATGAGGGCTGGTTTCTGGCACAAAGCCTGCTCCAGTTGGCAGAATGATATTCTGCCTCAGGATTTCAGGATATGGCGGTGGAGGGTTTTCCCTACTGAGATCTGCCAAGGGGGTGGCTAAGGTGATAAAGTTGGGGATTAATCTCCTATAATATCTGGGGGGGCGTGACCGGATGTTGATGTGAGCGGGTGTGCGTGTGAGCTCCCTCCTAGCTCCGGCTTCCACGCCGCTCAACCCCGTCCCTAGCAGCTTAACCTAGCCCGACATCTTGACGGCTTGTGACCTGCCTCCCTGTACACTGCACCCTGCACCACCTCACGGCTACTGTGCCCGGCCAGCTGCACTCTACCTTTGGAGCGGGACGCTCGATCGCTGCACTGTGTTGTATCCCGGGCGCCGTCTTGCTTCTCGCCCTGCATCCCGCGCTCGGTTCGTGCTGCGGGCTCCTCCCTGCCGCCGCTGGACTGGTTGCTTGGCAACACCCGGGGCTCTCGCGAGAGCTGTGAAATTTTTCGTATCCTGGACAGAGGCTTGGGAGCTCCGCTTCAGCTCCTCCCTTGCTTCAGCTACAGATACAGCAGCAGACGCCGGCAGACACTGGCTACAGTCACAGGCACAGGTGGAGAGAGCGGAGAGAGCGCACAGATTTGAAGTACTGCAGGACAGGTATGAGAGCAACCAGATTAAAAAACTTGTGGCTATAGAGGTGGACTGTATGGTATCCTGCCTGCTACATCTGCTAACGCTATACAACGCTAGGCAACTATGCAATGATATAGTAGTTGTAAAGTGAGTCCTGGAAAGAGTAAAAGACGGAAAGAAGACGAAAAGTTTTTTTTGTTTGGCAGGGAAATCGCTGGTTAAAAGGGGAAGAAAAAAGGAAGGAGAAAGGAAAAGGAAAAAGGAAAAAAAAAAAAAGAAAGCAAAGAGAAGTCTAATTAAGCCCCAGTTGTGGGCTCTAATGACGCTAGTACACTTTAGAGGGTGTGCTGCGGGGGGGGGGGGGGGGCGACAGTGGCAGCACCTGGGTACATCAACTAGCAGATAAGGGGTAAACCACCACCGCTGGAACCCTGCTGTTTCCTAGCATCCTCAATGATGACCAGGAAGAAGGGTGAGGAGCCCCAACAGCTACACGAAAGTGCAACAGCACAGGGTACTCGCTCTGTTAAGGAAAAGGGGAACCTATCAGCATCAGCTTCTGCGGCGGCGGCAGCCGCAGCAAAACTGGAAAAATTTTCGCACACCCCCGCACACACCCCCGTTAAGGGTAATCAACTGCTTCACGAGAAGTCGCAGACAGGTCCGTCTGGGGAGCGGAAAAGTGTGGGCAGAATGTCAACAGTCCCAGCTGCCCCACCGGCTAGTACTAAAACTACAATAAACAAAAAAAGCTCAGAGCTAGCCTCCCTGGAGAAAGGAACCGTATCAGCTAGTGGCGCTCCACCTGATCTTAGTATAGCTGTGGAATTAGAACCCACATTAAAGGAAGTACTAGCTGCAGTGAACTCATGTAAGGGGTCCCTGAATGACCTGTGTGACCAACTAGGGGGCCTGAAGGTAGAACTACGTTCTATGAGCCAGGAACTTCAGAAAGTGCTAGAAAGGACTACCATTATTGAAGAAAGATTGAGCCAACTTGAGGATACAGTGTTTCCAATGCAACGGGAATTCAAGAGCATACAAATGCAATTTGAAATGTATAGGAATAAAATGGACGAAATAGAGAATAGGATGCGCAGATGCAATGTTAGGGTGTTGGGTCTCCCTGAGGGAAGCGAGGGCCCCCGCCCCGAGGTATATATGGAAAATCTGCTTAAGGGGCTTGTTGGGCCCGACATTCTCTCACCCTACTTTGCTATTGAGAGGGCGCATCGAATACCCACCAGGCCCACCGCATCAGGGGGACGTCCTAGACCAATGATCCTTAAATTGTTCTGTTATAAAGACAAGGTGACGCTAATGCAGAAATCTAGAGAAAAAGGAGATATGTTCCACAATGGCAGTAGGATTTCACTGTACCCCGATTATTCTCCGGATTTGCAGAAAAGAAGGGCGGGCTTTGTGGAGGTGAAGCGCGCCCTACGGTCTCATAAAATCCCGTATGCTTTGTTATATCCAGCGCGATTGCGTGTAGAAGCCTCGGGGACAGCCTACTTCTTTGACGCAGCTGACAAGGCCTCAGCATGGCTTGAGGACTATAAAAAGAACTTATAAATCTAGGAGATCGGGGGAAATGTGAAAAAAGAAAATGAAAGAGGACAAAACACTGTATCATTAAAAAAATAAATGAGGGACGGGGTTGGGGGAGGGTTTTTTTTTTTTTTTTTTTTTTTGCCGGAGGTGGGGGGGGGGGGGGGAGTGTGGGTCTAAGAGTGTGAGAAAGTTTTAAATGTGTGTTGGTACACGATCAAGGTCGTGGGGTGGTTTGATTCTTTCTTTTTTTTGGTTTATTTACTTTAGAGCTCCCCTTAAGGGAGACGTAATAAAGGTTGAGGGAGAGGGGGGAGGGGGCCAGGAGGGGGTTGTTGGGTGGGTATGGCTGTTACCAGTTGAGGTATGGAGGTATGGGGTAGATTGGGTCACAATAAAGGCTCCTAGGGCTAGCCGAAATAGGCACGGGAGGGGTAAGGGGAAGTCACTGGGTAAAGAGTTAAGCATTCCCCATATGGGATTTAAACACATTAGTAAACAGAAGCAGGGGTGGGGGGAGGGCAACAAATTAAATAAGGGTTTGTGTTATTTATACATGCACGTGGAAAGATTTGGAGCTTTGGGGGCTTGGGGGAGACAAGAGGGGAAGGGAATCTGCCCTCCCCCTCCGCCCTCCACGCCCCTAAAAAATAGTTCTTGCACTGATTGTGGATTTAGGAATCACAGTGGAGTCATAATAAATGTCAAGAAAGTAGGCGAGTTCGGTTGGGGTTCAAAGAGAAGAGTATACCTTACACTGCACACGATGGTTGTTTTCTTTTTACTTCATGCTAAAAAAAAAATTTTCTTTTCTTTTTCTCTTTCTGATGCCTAGTGTAGTTGGAATAGGATCATGGAAAGTTAGGGGTCTAGGAGATCCCGATAAGAGAACTGCCGTTTTATTAGAGCTGGAGGCCCAGGGTGTCGATCTGATCTGCCTGCAGGAGACGCACTTGACAAACGAAACTAGGATAAGATTTGGGGGTAGGAAATTTCAGACGCAATTCCATTCTGTCTACTCCTCCTACTCAAGAGGAGTGAGTATATTGGTTAAAAAAGGGGTGTCGTTTGCCTGCAGGGGTGTTCGGATCGACACGCTGGGCTGCTATATTTTTTTGCATTGCCTGTTGGATGACAGAGAGTTTGTTATTGCAAATATCTATATCCCTCCTCCAAGCAAGCTGGAAATTCTATATTGTCTGTTGGAATATATGGAGTGCAAGGTTGGGATTCCATTAATCTTGGTTGGCGACTTTAACACAGTTCTTGATAGTCGGCAGGATAGGCTCCCAACTGGTACCCGGGCAGTGAGGGCTATGGAGGGCAGGCTTAGGCAGTTTTTAGAGGAAGTGGGGTGGTGTGATTTATGGAGAATCCGCAATCCAAACGTTAGACAATATTCTTGTTACTCAGGGACACACCACACACTATCCCGAATAGATCTAGCCATAGGTAATAAGGAAACGCACCCCCTAGTGCATAAAATAGACTACGGCCCAAGAGGATTATCAGACCACTCGCCTCTAAAACTAGTGTTGCGCATCGGCGATAGACAAATATATAGGCCCTGGTCAGTAAGCCCAGTATGGCTGGAGGTAATAGGGAGCAGCGGAGAAATCTCTACCAGTCTAAAGGAGTTTATGGTATGCAACTCAGGTACAGCGGCAGGGGGAGTGATCTGGGATGCTCTAAAGGCCTTTCTTAGAGGACTTCTAATTCAGCAAATAGCAAGGGTAAAGCGAAAAACAAGAATGCAGGATGATCGCATTAGAAATGAGGTTATGGAGCTGGAAAGGCAATATGTTTTGGGCCCTACTATAGAGCTAGAGGAGCTCTGGATTAGGAAACAACAGGAATATAAAGCAGTAACAATGAGAAAAGCCGAAAATAAAAGACTTTTTCAGAGGCAGAGGTTCTTTGAGGAGGGGGAAAGAGTGGGCCGAATGCTGGCCGTAGTGGCAAGCACCAACTCCCCGTCCTCAACAATCTCTGCGATTAGATCCCCAAGTGGGGAAATTGTGACAGACCCAGGGAAAGTCAAGGAGATATTCCTCGATTTCTACAGGTCCCTGTATCAGTCAAAACATCCCACAGCAAGAGGAGAGCTGGATAAACTACTGGAGGGATTTGTATTACCAACCTTATCTGCAGCAGGCAAAGTTAGCTTAGAGTCTCCTATAACCCTAGAGGAACTAAGGTGCGCTGTGGCTGCTATGCCCAACCATAAGACCCCAGGCCCAGACGGACTTCCCCTGGAAATATATAAATATTATGGGGGGATTCTGCTCCCCACCCTCTTGAGGACACTAGAGGAGGCGTTCATAGACGGTGGTCTCCCGGCTTCAATGACAGAGTCAAATATTATACTTATTCAAAAGGAAGGGAAGGATCATCTGGATGTAGCGTCATACAGACCAATTTCTTTGCTCTGCTCAGACGTTAAAATCCTAGCAAAGGTACTAGCAACTAGGCTAAGTAAATGTATTGATAACTTGGTACACCCAGACCAAGCGGGATTTATCCCCCATAGGTCTACCAGTGTCAATATTAGGAGAGCATACCTGAACCTGCAGACCCCAGTCGTAGATAGGGACCCCAGAGCTATCATGTCCTTGGACATCGCCAAGGCATTTGATAGCTTGGAGTGGGGCTACCTCTGGGGAATAACGGATAAATTCGGGTTTGGCCCGACTTTCATTAAATGGGTAAAAATCTTGTACAGCTGCCCACTAGCCAAGTTAAAGATTAACAACGAGTATACAGACAGTTTGACACTAGAGAGGGGTACAAGACAGGGGTGCCCCTTGTCGCCTCTCCTGTTTGCTCTGGCAATGGAGCCGTTGGCAGAGGCTATAAGAAGGGCACCGGACCTGCGGGGCTTTAGGAGGAAGGGCAGCGAAGAAAGAGTTGCACTTTACGCAGACGACGTCTTGGTATTTCTGGGGGATGTAGGACCATCTCTGGAAAAAACGATGCAATTGGTAGAAGGATTTGGGAAGGTATCGGGCCTAGCGGTTAATTGGGATAAATCCTCATTGTTACAGATTGATTCAACCAAAAACCCCCTCCCTGATGGCCTCCCTGGGTTAAATGTAACTGATAAGATAAAGTACTTGGGAATAGTAATGACTAGGGATCCCAATAACTACATCCAAGACAACTTGGCCCCCTTGCTTGAGAAGTTTAGAAGAAAATGTGACATCTGGTGTCGACTTCCCCTGTCGTTGGCAGGACGCTCAAATCTGATCAGAATGATTTGGCTGCCACAACTACTTTACATTCTCCATAACTCCCCGGTATGGATCGGGAGAAAATGGTTCATGAAAATAAATTCCCTATTTAGGGAACTTATTTGGAAGAAAGGCCAGGCTAGGATCAAACTGCAGACATTGCAGCGACCTGCCCGGGAAGGAGGATTGGCAATTCCTCACCCGTATGGTTATTACCTAGCTGCTCAAATGCAGCACCTAGGGGGTTGTGAATCCTTGGGTGAAGCAAGTGCCAGCAATAAAATAATGCTAGAAGGTAGCCCACACAGTCGCTTGGTAGAGGCTCTAGAGGCGGGGTCACTCCAGAGAAAGCTGCCAACACATAAATTAGTAAATAAGACTTGGCAGACAGTTAAAAAGATCATGGGGTATAGAGGTATTACTGAGTTTTTTCCCATATGGTCTAACGAATCCCTGGGGGAATTAAGGGCTGTAGAAGAGAATCCCGCTTGGGAAAGTCATGGAATTCATAGACTGGTCCAGCTGTACAGCGACACTAACTTGAAATCCTTTATGGAACTGAGAATGGAATTTGGAGTTCCATACAATATTTTCTTTAACTATCTACAGATCAGGCACGCACTGAATACCCAATTCGGGTCCTCTCCTATGAAACGATGTAACACACCGCTTCTTAATAAAATAGTTAAAGCAACAAGCACTAAGGGGCTGATTGGGGATGTGTATACGCAGTTATTGGATAAGATTCTAGTTCAAGGCGTGCCTCTTGGGTCTAGAGAGGGATGGGAGGCGGACGTGGGGGAGCTGTCGGACGACCAGTGGAAAAAAATATTGGAATTTGGGCAGATGGTGTCTGTCTCTCCATCGCAGAAGGCCTCACACCTCCTCCTTATACATAGAGCATATTACACTCCCAGAAGACTGTACAGGTTTGGGGGTAGGCCAGACGACAGCTGCCCCAGGTGCTATAGGTCAGGAGATCTTATACATATGGTCTGGAGATGTCCAAAATTGGCAAGATACTGGACGGAAGTGATAGGGACAATAAACCGTAGATTTAAGGTAAACATTGAATTAGACGCCAAGGTGTGCGTGTTGGGTTTGGTGGGAGCTAATATGGGTAACACCAGAACAACCACTGCCATAGTAAGATGTCTATACCAAGCGAGAAAGTTGCTAGCACAACACTGGCTCTCAACAAACCCTCCAACTATAGGGGAATGGCTTAAAACAATGGACTCTTTGGTCTGGACAGAAAGGACAGTATACACCAAAAAAGGGAATTACAGCAAATTTATTGGCATATGGAAGCCTTGGCTCCAGGAGCAGAATATTCAACACCTAATCTGAACTAATTTACCCTGGATTCCCTCATGAGGGTGGGGGCGAATAAAGGCCCAAACTAGATAAACTTGGGTGTAGGAACAGGTCCCATTGGGGCTTAGAGAGTCGTAGCATGCGAATCCTAGTGTGAATGTACCTAACTCTTACGCTGATAACAAGGGAGGGGGATGGTAAGGTGGGTAGTAGATAAAGGGTGGGTGGGAAGATTAGGGAGGGTAAGGGGGGGGGGGAATAATAAAAGAGGGGAAAAAAAGAGCACATTGTAAGTAGTTGCCACTTACATACCTATTGAATGTTTGTAGTTATCGCAGCGCACAGTAGATAAGCGAGGTATTAGCGTCGCTATCCTGCATTTGTAATATGTTTTATTGTCTTTGCTAATTACACTTTTAATACAATATGCCACGAAAAGTATGTAACTTTTTTTACACTGTTATCAATAAAAAGAAATTAAGCAAAAAAAAATCTCCTATAATATCTAACATTCCAGAGGAAGAAACATACCTCTTTTTTATGAAGGGTTGGGGGCTATTTTTGGATGCATTCCACCTTTTTAGCTCGAACTTTAGGACGCCTCTGCCTACCACCTACCCCAAATAGCAGACCTAATCCAGTTTATTCATGCTTTTCTCAAGGTTCACAGTGAACCCCACCTTCCATAGAACACCCAAGACTAATTAGACATTTTTTTAGAAGACTTTCCAAGTCCTAGCTAAAGATTATTTTATTTAGGTAAGCCTCAGAAAATTCCTTATTGGGGGAACATGACCTTGTCCATGGCTCTCTGAAATGTGGGCAGAGCTTTATGCAACCCAAATTGGATTCTGACATAGTGAAGCAACCCTTTAGCTTAGCAAATGTGAATTTATTTCTTTAGCCTCTTTGGAGAGTGGGATCTGGTAGTAAATCCTTGTTAAACTGAAAGTTATGTAAAGGACTGGATCTAATCTTTCAATGAATTTGTCCACCTACCAGCTTGAAGACCTCATTTAAATAAGGAAAAACATTACAAAGCCATCAAGTTCCATTTGGTTTGTGGATGAGGATTATAGAACTTGACCAACTACTGGAGGACTCCTTAACGATTCAAAGGACCGATAGATTTTTGAGCTCCACTGATAAGTTAGGCCCAGCAAGTTTGAGAGATTTTCTACATTTTTGTGCAAAAATTCCCTCAGCTATTTACACTTTTTTATTCTTGATGCTGCAATGTTCCTGATTTCTCCAAGCTACTGTCAAAGCTTGTTAACATAAGACATTTCAAAGAGGTTTTTCTTCGAGAGCTGGTAGACATTATAGTTAAAGCGAAACTTTCCCAAAAAAAGGAAGTTCTGCTTTATGTCCTCCTCTCCCTCTTTTTAAGTTTTTTTTTTGGTGGGGGAGCGGGTACCTGGTTTTGACAGGCACCTGCTCCCACTTCCACTGGGATCACCTAGGTGTTTAAAGTAGAAGTTCACCTCTCTCTCCCCCGCCTGCAACCTCCTGGGGCATGTCACAGGTCCCAGGAGGCTGTGGGCCCATTCACAAAGCACAGTGCAACTCATGCATGCACAGTGGAGCAAGTTGTTGGCAAGTCCAGCAACCTCATAGGTTTCTCTACCAACTCACTGAGATAGTTAGGTGGTATGGTGCCTTTTTTAGCAATTTAGGCCCCCAGGTCTGCGACATCCGCTGATACCTTGGAAATTGGGATCATCTCCTTATTAAGAAAAGTTCTCTTGTTGATAAAGATTCCCCTAAGAAGCCCTCTGTGCAGTTGTATTGTTCTACTGCAACGGCAATCTCATCCAGTGACTGGTGTTCAGCCGGGGCGACCATGTGGTACAGTTCCTTGAGAAAACTGCACAAAAAACAGTCCAGGGCAAACTGCTCCACATCATTAGTGGGGGTCAGCACCTCAGGTTGCAGCCAGTCTTTTGGAGGGTGTATCTGGGTATACAGCTGCGCATGGGCAGATTTACCCTTGACAAAGCCAAAGGCATGGACACAGCTCACCCTCATGGTAAGAGTCACCTCCAGTCTGGCCAATATTTCAACCATCAACACCTTGTAGTCATGTGTGTCATGTGCTGATTCTGGGGTCAAGTCAAAGTATGCCTGCTGTGAATCAGTGATCGGAAAAGGGGTCAGCACATCTGCCCAATTGGTCTCATTAACATGCTCCTCGTCAAGACATGAGCACTGCATCACACTTAACCACCTCCTTGTGCTACTTCTTCCAGTCTGAGCTTTGCTGTGTAGTGATTACAGAAGCCAGATACCAGGATCAGGTCCTTACTTGGCTTGCATTTAATAAAATACATTTTATAATGAATTAATAAATACAGAACAGCATTTATTTGTGTCTTTTATATTTGAGAGTTCATCTCTAACCCCATACAGATGTTTTAAACCTTCTCTTCTCTATTCAAAAAAAATTAAACTGTCTGGAGTTGGGTTTCAAGTTAATCAAATTTAACGCAAATATCAAACAAAAATTAAACACCATCAATTTTGTCCTCTAATTAAAGTTGTTTTTGCAATTATAATGATAGTAAAGAGATGTACAATTTTGAAATTGAATATTTACGTTGATAACCTTTGCTTCAAGCTATGAGATGTTCACGTTTACTTTTTTCAGTAAAGAACAGTGCAAGCCACCGTTTATCCTGTCAGGAAAGACTTCAGCTTATGTCTTCCAAAGTCTTATTTGGCAATGCCCTTGACATATATTTCATAACAGGATATTTTACTTTCATCTTAAATGACATTGGAAAAAATCCAAAGCATGTGAATACTTAACAAAGCTTCTGCAGGCTGCTCAGGATTAATTCCATATTATATAGTAAGAACTTTCGCCTTTTATTAACATTACAAGATGGGAGATTGCGACAAACTTTTCGAAAACCAATTTTCATCGCCCAGTAATATATTCATATGCAAGAGTGAAGCCGGGCTGTAATTTCTAATGGAGTGTTTTATCGAACTCTATTTCATTTTCATGGCATTGTGTATTTAATTTCAACAGCGAAATGTCAAAACTCTGCCGAACAAGCAAAACAATTTATTCCCTTATAAAAAGGCGACGTTTTAATAACTTGAAAAGTGCGAGGCGTAAACGTTTCAATAAAAATCACCTTTCTTCAGCCTGTTTGTTGCTGCAGGAAAATACAAAAATATTGCTGTTTATGATCAGCGGGATAACATGCCAAAAAAAGTCTAATTTGCAAAATGTCAAAACGACCCATGCTATTAAATCTAGCCATGTGTAACCATAGTTATGAAGTTACAAGTGAACTTCTGTATTTAGTTAACAAAAAAACGAATCAAAATGGACTTGGGGTTCAGGCTAGGTTTATTATGTCTGCCCCCCTATTCCAATGGTCTCTTGTTATCCCTTCCTACTCCATTTGACCCCATTTGACTTACATTATATTGTCAAAAGTATTGGCATACCTGCCTTTACACGCACACAAACTTTAATGGCATCCCAGTCTTAGTCCGTAGGGTTCAATATTGAGTTGGCCCACTCTTTGCAGCTATAACAGCTTCAACTCTTACAAAGCTGTTCACAAAATTTAGGAGTGTGTCTATGGGAATGTTTGACCATTCTTTCAGAAGCACATTTGTGAGGTCAGACACTGATTTTGGACGAGAAGGCCTGGCTCGCAGTCTGCGCTCTAATTCATCCCAAAGGTGTTCTATCACGCTGAGGTCAGGATTCTGTGCAGGCCAGTCAAGTTCCTCCATCCCAAACTCGCTCATCCATATCTTTATGGACCTTGCTTTGTGCACTGGTCCAAATCATTTGGTGGGGGGGGGGGGGGATTATGGTGTGGGGTTGTGTTTCAGGGGTTGGGCCTGGCCCCTTAGTTCCAGTGAAGGGAACTCTTAAGGCGTCAGCATACCAAGACATTTTGGACAATTTCATGCTCCCAACATTGTGGAAACAGTGGGAATGGCCCCTTCCTGTTCCAACATGACTGTGCACCAGTGCACAAAGCAAAGTCCATAAAGACATGGATGAGCGAGTTTGGGGTGGATGAACTTTATTGGCCTGCACAGTCCTGACCTCAACCCAATAGAACACCTTTGGGATGAATTAAAGTGGAGATTCTAACATTCCCATAGACATGCTCCTAAACCTTGTGGACAGCCTGCCCAGAAGAGTTGAAGCTGTTATAGCTGCAAAGGTTGGGCCAACTCAATATTGAAATCTGCGGGCTAAAACTGGGATGCCATTAAAGTTCATGTGCGTGTAAAGACAGGTGTACCAATACTTTTGACAATATAGTGTAGTATCACACTAACAAGCTTAGAAATTATTACCACTTATGGCACACTGATATTGTCGGTGGAGAAGCTGAAGGAGACAGTATGGGTACTTTGCGCCAGTATTGCTACTAGCAATAATTAGAAAGATGGGGGGGGGGGGTTCTTGTTAGTCTATTAAGTTATGGTATATGGTATGAGAAAAATTAATCACTTCCCATGACTTACTATTGCTTCTGTTAATATTTAACCTTAAAGTACCCAGTACACTATACCACTAATAAAATGCACAAACTGTAGAAGGCATAAGTGAGAACACAGAATTATTTGCAGCACTCTGCTTAATATTTTCTTGTTAGGGTACAGGTGTGCACTCCAGAGACCTAAGCTGCAGTGCTAACTAATAAACAGCAGCAACTTGATTGTTAGTGTGCTTTCATACTGAGGCGTTGGGGGCGGCACTTTACCGTCGTTTTTGCGGCGCTATACGGCTGCGCTTTTAACCCTCGCTAGCGGCCAAAAAAGGGTTAAAACTGCCGACGCTGCCCATTGATTTCAATGGGCAGGGGCGCTTCAATGAGCAGGGGCGCTGCCTATTGATTTCACCACTCCTAAAG
The DNA here is from genome assembly GCA_037952835.1 of Lithobates septentrionalis. Taxonomy (NCBI): domain Eukaryota; kingdom Metazoa; phylum Chordata; class Amphibia; order Anura; family Ranidae; genus Lithobates; species Lithobates septentrionalis. The sequence continues at coordinate 1,109,205 of JBBDGP010000435.1, read as the reverse complement.
CGCCCCACTGCAAAGATGCTGCTTGCAGGACTATTTTTACGGCCCTGCAAGCGCATCGTTCCAGTGTGAAAGCACTAGGGCTTTCACACTGGAGAGACATGAGAGGCTCTTTACAGGTGCTTCAGTGTGAAAGCAGTTCTACAGATACCCATCTCCCAGACCAAACAATGGGGCTGATTTCCCTAATATAAGACTGTAAAAATGTGGTCCTCATTTTTATGTTGATACCAGCTTATCAGTCCTTCAAAATTGAGTGTCAAAGTGCGTATAGCCGCAATAAACCCCTATTCACACTTTAGCATTTTTTGGCTCGTTTTCTCATGCCTGACAGTGAAGAATCCAGTTCTTTCTAATCGTGTCTGTTCACACTTGTACACTCGGTCACCCTATGCTCTACAGTCTACACTCTACACTCAGAAAATTACATGAGCTTTTTTTTATCTAATTTATCCCAGCCCAGTAAACAGACTCTTGAAGCTTGAAAAATACCTGTAATACATCTGAAAATGCCTGAAAAAAATGCTTGCAAATCACTAGGAATAGGCTCTACCCCAGAGTGAGTGCACGCTAACTCTGCCATGGATGACTTCAGATCCCCCTTAACCTCTTGCCAACCACACTATAGTCGAACGATGGCTACAGCATGGGTGCACATTTCCAGGAGGGTGTCTATTGACATCCTCCCTGAACCCTGCCCCGCCACGTGCCCCCGGGGCACGCATTGGGCATGCTCTGTGCTGCCCTTTACCATGTGATCAGCTGTGTCTTAGCACAGCTCATGCTGATTTTTTCCTTGATTTTTCATCTATATTGCCGGGAGCCGGCAATACATTACAGACACGAGCAAGTTTGAATTACATTTTTTCCCTTAGAAATGTCATTTTGCTGCGGCACTGTAAAACACGATATTTAAAGGAATATTTAACTTTAATTGTTTCACTTTAAGCGTTATTAAAAATGCTGAAAAAAACGATTGTTTAAAAAAAAAATTTTTGCATTGATACATGTCCCCTGTGGCAGTGCCCGGATCACCATACATTTTTTATGGCAATAACTTGCATATAAGCCTTTAAAATGAGCACTTTTGATTTTTCATGTTTGTGTCGACTTTAATAGGGTTTGCATGTTCGCTCAAAGTTTTTGCCTGTTCGCATGTTCTGGTGCGAACCGAATCGTGGGGGGGGTTTGGCTCATCCCTAACAAATACCAGTTATCAGCATTTCCTTTCCTCAACGCTGTCACTGTCTAAGAAAAGGAAAGCACACATTTACACTGATAATCAGGGCACTGATCATCAGTGCCCTGATGATCAGTACAGCCCCATTAGTGCCAATCAGTGTCCATCAGTGTAGCATATCAGTGCCCATCAGTGTAGCATATCAGTGCCCATCAGTGCCGCATATCAGTGCCCATCAGTGCCGCATATCAGTGCCCATCAGTCCCGTCTATCAGTGCCCATCAGTTCCGCCTTATCAGTGCAGCCTCATCAGTGCCTCCTTATCAGTGCCCATCAGTGCAGCCTTATCAGTGCCCATCAGTGCCTATTAGTGCAGCTTATCAGTGCCCATCAGTGCCACCTCATCAGTGATCATCAGTGCCCATCAGTGCAGCCTCATAAGTGCAGCTTCATCAGTGCCCATCAGTGCAGCCCTATCAGTGCTCATCAGTGCAGCCTCATCAGTGCCTATCAGTGCAGCCTCATGAGTATTCATCAGTGCAGCCTCATTAGCGCCCATCACTGCAGCCTTATCAGTGCCCATCAGTGCAGCCTCATTAGTGCCCATCAGTGCAGCCTCATCAGTGCCCATCAGAGCTCATCAGTGCAGCCTCGTCAGTGGTCATCAGTGCAGCCTATCAGTGCCCATCAGTGCAGCTTATTAGTGCCCATCAGTGAAGTCTCATCCCCACACATCAGTGAAGAAGAAAAATTTCTTATTTGCATAATTTTATAATAGAAACAAAGAAAAGTTTTTTTTTGTTTTTTTTCCCCAAAATGCTGGTCTTTTTTCATTTGTTTAGGAAACAATAAAACGCCTAGGGGTGATTGAATACCGCCAAAAGAAAGCTCTATCTGTTTAAAAAAATGATGAAAAATTTCATATAGGTACAGTGTTGCATGACCACACAATTGTCATTCAAAGTGCAACAGCACTGAAAGCTGAAAATTGGCCTAGTCAGGAAGGGGGTGAAAGTGCCCAATAAGCAAGTGATTATGTTCAGCCACCTGGCAGATGATCAAGTTAGGCCTGAAGCCTGTCTATAGTATCTCATGTTTTTCAGTCCCAATATTTTCAGGCTTCCCTGCAAGAAACTTTGCGTTTTGTCTGCACCTGTTCATTCACATTGGTTTTTGTCATTGTGCTTATTGAACATACAGTACCCTTTGAAATTTTCCACAGTTTGTCATGGTACAACCAAAAATTTTAATTTATTTTATTGAGATTTTATGTGATAGACCAACACAAAGTGGTACATAATTGTGAAGTGGAAGGAAAATGATCAATGGTTTTCCAATTTTTTTTACAAATATCTGAAAAGTGTGGCATGCATTTGTATTCAGGCCCCTTTACTCTGATACCCCTAACTAAAATCTAGTGAAACCCATTGCCTTCAGAAGTCCACCTGTGTGTAATTTAATCTCAGTATAAATTCAGCTGTTCTGTGAACAGCATCATGAAGGCCAAGGAACACACCAGCCAGTCAGGAATAAAGTTGTGGAGAAATTTAAAGCAGGGTTAGGTTATAAAAAAATATCCCATGCTTTGAACATCTCACAGAGCACTGTTCAATCCATCATCCGAAAATAGAAAGAGTATGGCACAACTGCAAACCTACCAAGACATGGGTGTCCACCTAAACTGACAGGCTGGGCATGGAGAGCATTAATCAGAGAAGTAGCCAAGAGGCCCATGGTAATTTTGGAGAAGCTGCAGAGATCCATAGCTCAGGTGGGAGAATCTGTCCACAGGACAACTATTAGTCGTGTACTCCACAAATCTGGCCTTTATGGAAGTGTGGCAAGAAGAAAGCCATTGTTGAAATAAAGCCATACGAAATCCTGTTTGCATTTTGCGAGACGCCCTGTGGGGGATACAGCAAACATGTGAAAGAAGGTGCTCTGGTCAGATGAGACCAAAATTGAACTTTCCTGACAGCTCCATGTCAGCCTACTACTGGGTATGCTCTGCCCATACCCCCACCTACAGGACCTAACTCATAAATTTGACTCCTGCCCTCAAGCCGGCGTTCCTCTCTTTTCCTTGTCACCTAGTAGGACCAAGCACCCCTTACCTGGCTGCAATAAACTTGTGGCCGTCCACCTGTTGCTCCCCAGGTGCAGACCCCACTGTATGGACCCTTAAATTGGCTTCTTGCGTGGGTGTTATGGCTGGCATTGGGATTAATGCTCTGCTAAATGCACGGGTGTTCCCAGAGATGACACCATGGCTGCAGCTATCTGGTATGTAACTTTGCCTAATTCTATTGCCTTTTTGTCTCTGATGCATGCTGCATCTTCCTTCATTCAGTGATGTTTCTTTAGGTCAGTGGTTCTCAACCTGGGGGTCGAATGACGATTTGCCAGGGGTCACCGAATCCTGGGCTGTTCCTGAAGCCCACACCGCTCTCCCAGCCTTTTCACGCCCGCCCAGCAGGGCTATTCCTGTGGCCGCCCAGCTGGGCTGTTCCTGGAGCCCGTGGCCGTCCACTCAGCCTCTTCGCAGCCGCCCATTCATGGTTGAAATAAAGCCTTAAGAAGTCCCGTTTGCATTTTGCGAGACGCCCTGTGGGGGATACAGCAAACATGTGAAAGAAGGTGCTCTGGTCAGATGAGACCAAAATTTAACTTTCCTGACAGTTCCATGTCAGCCTACTACTGGGTATGCTCCGCCCATACCCCCTCCTGCAGGACCTAACTCATAAATTTGACTCCTGCCCTCAAGTCAGCGTTCTTCTCTTTTCTTTGTCACCTAGTAGGACCAAGCACCCCTTACCTGGCTGCAATAAACTTGTGACCGTGCACCTGTTGCTCCCCAGGTGTAGAGCCCACTGTATGGACCCTTAAATTGGCTTCTTGCGTGGGTGTTATGGCTGGCATTGGGATTAATGCTCTGCTAAATGCACGGCTGTTCCCAGAGATGACACCATGGCTGCAGCTATCTGGTATATAACTTTGCCCGATTCTATTGCCTTTTTGTCTCTGATGCATGCTGCATCTTCCTTCATTCAGTGATGTTTCTCTAGGTCAGTGGTTCTCAACCTGGGGGTCGAATGACGATTTGCCAGGGGTCATCGAATCCTGGGCTGTTCCTGAAGCCCACACTGCTCTCCCAGCCTTTTCGCGCCCGTCCAGCAGGGCTGTTCCTGTGGCCTCCCAGCTGGGCTGTTCCTGGAGCCCGTGGCCGCCCACTCAGCCTCTTCGCAGCCGCCCATTCAGTTCACGACATGGCTGGGGGGCAGAGACTAGAGGTCAGCTTACTGGTGAGGAATTTGAAGTAGGAGGGGCTGGAGGAGACCCTATATCCTGATTTCAGCATAGGTGTCACTGTTGCGAGACACCACAGAGCTGGAGACACAGTGAAGCCGGAGACACAGTGAGTAACACTACATGTAATTAGAGTTGCCATTAAAAGTCCCCGCTACAGTTCTCAGATCAGCAGATGACCTCGATCAAGAGCACCTACGTTGACTGATCAAAACTCCCCCCAGCACTGCCACTGATCCCACCCCTCACCAGCACTGCCACTCATTCAATCCCCCCCCCCAACACCAAGGAGTAAGAGAAGGAATAAAAATAGAGAATGCATTGAAGGAAGAGGAAAAGAGGGGGAGGAACAAAGAAAAAGGGAGAGAAAGAATAAGCGAAAGAACCAGAAAGATGGCTAGAGAGAGGGATGGGGGAAAAAAAACAAGAAATTAGGATAGAGAGAGATAAAGAGGAAAGAAAGAAGAACAAAAAGAGAGTGGTACATCCTAAAATCTACCATAAGGGGTTTTAATATTGTGCGAGTGGAAGGGACTCAGGGAGTGCTAAATGTCCGTGGGTCAGGGGCATAAATTACTTGTCTTGCCTTGGTTGGTGACAACCCATGCTATGAAAATTTTACTGTTAGGGGGTCCCCACAACTTGGGAAATGTTATCAAGGGGTCACAGCACTAGGGGGGTTGAGAACCACTGCTCTAGGTTGAATAGATCCCCATATGGTAGCTGGGATGCCTTTTTGAGCTCCATAGCAGCCTGGGGTTGTATAAGGCACCTGCTTTGGGCTATTGGTGTACTCCACTTTTGTTAAAAGGTGTAATGGTGATATTACTATTTCCTTGGTTGATCTGTGCACACTGCAGAATATTATCATAATATGTTGCAGAGTCCTACCTCTTGTTTCGGTCCTGAACAGAACATTTTTCATTGTCCTGCTTCTGGCATGACTGGGTTTTAATGAACAAATCACCTGGAGATGTCTGAGCTCTGGTCTGGGAAGCTGCAGTAGTTAACCCCTTAGAGGGTTATTTCCAAGTACACTAATTCCTATTGCATTTAATTAGTCTGCAGGGCTGTAATTTGAAGTAGATGGGTAACTTTTAAACATCTTAGTTATCTTAAGTTACCAGATGACTTGGGTAGCATTGTACATGTTGTATTGTATTCCTAATGTGGAGTTCTTCTTTAGGCTTACTCAGTATTCCTGCTTGTCAGGGATTGATTTTTACTGAGACAAGTCCTTGTGCAGCAGGCAGTAAAACTGTGTACTGTTACCCCCTTGTACAGTACTTCTTGCTCCAAAGCCATGAGTGTCACCTTATCCTAGTAGCCAGTCATTGCAAAAAAGTTAATGGGGCATCGTTCAGGTAAGAGTTTTTCTTTCAGGTGTAAGGGAAGCGAACTATGGGCTCTTGCAATTGAGTCCCTCCAGAAAGTGAGTCCTGCAGCAGGAACGAAGGGATCAGCGGAGGGACAGCATGACATGTGCGGACTGCACAGTCACGCTGTTAGTTAGTGCTCTTTAAGAGAAGGGGAGTGGTCAGGACAGGGGAGGCGCTCAGGGGAATTTAGTTAGGTGTACAGGGGAAGTGACGTCAGTGTTGAGCGGCGGGGAAGAAGATTCACACGCTCCCACCGCTCTGCTTATACTGTTCCATGGAGATCCCAGCAATGGAGGAGCTGATGTTGCGACTGAGGGAGGCGGCTGCAGAGCGAGGGGGCGAATGGCTGCAGGCTCAGGTAGCGGCGGTGATTCAGGAGAGCGGAACGGCGGCGAACGGGGGGGGCCCTGAGACTCCACGTGCACGGCGGTCCCGGCCGCCGGAGCGCTTCAGCCCTGACACTGCACCTGGTGTTCAGAGGCATCGGAATGAAGGAGGAAGATCGGTCCATCCACCCCCCAGCGAGAGACAGGCACAAGACAGCAGGGCTTGCAAGGAGAAGAGGACCCAGCGCAGAGGCAGGAGTGGAGGAAAGGGGGAGCCCAGCGGAGCACATGGCTCTGCCCCCCCCGGCTCGTCGCAGATGCCAAGAGCAGGCTGCAGGGGATGCGATGGAGGGTACAAGCCACCAGACGGCCCAGCGTGAGAGGAGCGCGACTCGGGGGGCTGGCCATACATCCGAAGCGGCCAGCAGCCCTGCAATTCCCAGAGGGAAGATGAGAAGTGCAGTGACGCGGGTGAGCGGAGGTGGAGGAAGCGCGAGAGCAGCCCAGAACAGTCAGAGGCACAGAAGTCCATCACGGCGGGCATCGCACGGGTCTGGCGGTACACCTGAGAGGGCGGGAAGAGAGAGACAACGCAGACCCACGGCACCCAGAGCAGGTCCTTCTGGGGTGCAGACAGCGGTTGTTCAGCGAGCGGAGGTCAGCGACAGATCGGAGGGTGAGCTGTCCGGGTCTGAGAGGGACGAAGAACCGGGGAATACCGCAGCGGTGGATTCGGGAATGGCGGCTGATGGGCCCAGTCCTGGGCAGCCTGGTGAGTACATTTCCACTTTATCTGTTTATGATTTATTAGAAAAGCTGCTAGAACAGGGTAAAAACAGGGGGTCCCCCGGGGGGAGTAGTTCAGTGGGGGCGAGAGTGATCAGGCCCCCTACAGAGCAGCCCAGGGAAGCAGGATTACAGGATTTGTTGGGGGGTTTGCGGGCGTTGGTACAGCGCTTCGAACCTGGGGCGGGTGCCAGCCCTTCCCCGGTTCAGGCGTGGGATACACCGCAGGGGGCAGCTGGTACGGCTGCGGCCACTCTACCGACGACTGGGTTGGCCGGGAACACGGCGGTTACTTTAGTGACGGACACGGGGTCGGCAGCGGTCGACCCGCCTACGACTTCAGCGGGCGGGCCTGCCTCGGAAGGTCAGGAGAAAGCGGTTGAAAAAAAGACGGAATCAGTTAGGTTGGCGGATTCCGCGAGAAGCGAGGTTTACGTCTGTTTTGAGGGCCCGCTTGGAGCGCATCTCAAGACAGAGGTAAAGGAAAAAATTTGGGAGGGCGAATATGTGGAAATATTCACATTGTTGCCATTAGAAAAGTTCAATCTGGATAGACTGAAGCCGGAGTTAACTAAGAAGGAAGATGAGGAGAAGCGCAGATATAGGTTGATCCCGCGGACTTTTCCCAACTGGCTGCAGGCATTTGCCATTTTAGCTAGTGTGATTGGGGAAAAGCACCCGGAACACTGCTCGGCTTTGTTCGTATACCTGGAAGCAATTAGTGAGGCGCACCGGACGTATGGTGGGATAGCGTGGCTACGGTATGATGAGCAGTTTAGACAACGGATGGCTGTGCGACCATCGCTACGCTGGGATCACAAGGATATCAGCCTATGGATGAAGCTTATGACGGCGGCGAGGGCTCCCTCACAGTTTTTTCAGGCAGGGGTCGGAGGTAACACAGCTCCAGGACAACCGACCGACAAAAAATGGGGCTTCTGTTGGCAGTTCAACGAGGGCTCATGTAAGTATGGGGTGAATTGCCGATTTAAGCACACGTGCTCCGGCTGCGGGGGTTCGCATGCATTGTCCAAGTGCTTTAGAAGAGGAAAGGGGCATGGCGGAGAGCCTGCGAGTAAAAGGGAGGACGCCGGTGCGGGTGGAAAGGATGTGTCCTTTCCTCAGTAGATACCCCGACCGCAAAGCGGCACAACTGTTAGAGGCGGGATTCGCGTTTGGTTTTAAAATCCCGTGCTCATTAACGGCTGCCCCTCCTATGGCGGCTAATTTACGTTCAGCCCTGTTACATCCAACGGTGGTTTCAGAAAAAATTGAGAAAGAGGTAAGTTTAGGCCGCATGTCCGGTCCTTTTACGTCCGTTCCTCTTCAGGGCTTGGTGGTATCCCCATTGGGAGTAGTTCCCAAGAAAGAGCCAAACAAGTTCAGGTTGATTCACCACCTTTCCTTCCCGAAAGGTGGGTCGGTCAATGACTCGATTGCGCCAGAGGAGTGTGCGGTGACGTACACTTCTTTTGACGCCGCGATATCTTGGGTGCGCCGTTACGGACAGGGGTCGCTGATGGCGAAAGCGGATATTGAGTCCGCTTTTCGGCTTTTGCCGGTTCACCCAGACAGCTTTCGACTGCTGGGCTGTGCATGGAATGGGGCGTACTACGTGGATCGGTGCCTCCCGATGGGATGCTCCATTTCTTGCGCTCTATTTGAAACCTTCAGCTCATTCTTGGAATGGGTGGTTCGCGACGTATCGGGTATCAACTCTATGGTGCACTATCTTGACGACTTCTTGTGCGTTGGCCCACCGGGTTCCAATATTTGTGCGGTCTTATTGGGAACTTTGCAACATATAGCGGAGCGTTTCGGGGTGCCACTAGCGCCGGAAAAAACTGAAGGCCCTAAGTCCAGCATTGTGTTCTTGGGAATTGAGGTAGATTCCTTGGGAATGGAATGCCGATTGCCAGTGGAAAAATTGGAAAGTCTCAAGGCGGAAGTACGGGAGATTACCGGCAGGCGCAAGGTGCAGTTGCGGCAGCTACAATCATTATTGGGGAAGCTGAATTTTGCTTGCCGAATAATTCCCATGGGCAGGGTGTTTTGCCGACGGTTGTCGGCTGCCACGGCCGGGGTTCACGCCCCCACTCACTTCGTGAGTTTGAAGAGGGAGCACAGGGACGATTTGTGTATTTGGCACGAATTTTTGCAATCATTTAATGGGCGTTCCCTGTGGATGTCAGGTCCCATTAGTAATTGGGACCTCGAATTATTCACGGACGCGGCGGGCTCGACAGGTTACGGTGCTGTCTTTCAAAGACATTGGAGCGCCGCGCGATGGCCCCAGGCTTGGGGGGAAGCTGGGTTTTTGAAAAACCTTGTCCTCCTGGAACTGTTTCCAATTGTGGTAGCAATGGAAATATGGGGGGAAGCATTCCGTAACATGAAGGTGCGGCTCAACTGTGACAACCTGGGGGTTGTCCAGGTGATTAACCGGCTATCGGCCAAGTCAGAGCCGGTGGTCAGGTTGTTGAGATATTTAGTGTTACGCTGTTTGAAGTTGAATGCTTTCATCTACACTGTACACTTACCGGGGGTTGAGAACACCTTGGCTGATTCTCTGTCTCGTTTTCAGTGGGACAAGTTTCGGGAATTGGCACCAGACGCGGAGCAGCAGGGGGTTACCTGCCCGGACTGGATGTGGAACGTCGCCTTGGGAACGTGGCAGGGTGGATTCAGCGCTCTGTGAGTAGGGCCACGTGGTACGCCTACTCTAAGGTATGGCAGGAGTGGTTAACATGTTTGCACAATTTGGACATCGATCCGGAGGGCCCGGAGGTCACACAGGCGGTTCTTTATTTCATTAATCTGGGTTTTGAGGGTGAGGTTTCGGCATCGGCCATTGATAAGAAGTTGGCAGGTCTTGCCTTTCTTTTTAAATTGCAAGGGCAACGGGATTATACGAAAGAATTTTGGGTGAAGCAAGCGGTAAAAGGGTACAGGAAAGAGCACAGGAAGAGGAATGGTCGGCGCCCTGTGTCTTTTACTATGCTACAGGGCCTGTTCTTTCACATTTCGTCCGTTTGTGTGTCGGAATACGAAAGTGCCTTATTCCGAGCGGCTTTCGCTCTAGCGTTCTACGGAGCGTTAAGGGTTAGCGAACTAGTTAGCCCGTCCAAGCGGGCACAAGGGGGGCTGCAGTGGGCGGACTTGGAGTGTTCGAAGGATTCAGTTAGGATCTGGATAAATCGGTCAAAAACGGATCAGTTGGGAAAGGGGGTTCAGTTGGAAGTTTTTCGCATTTTGGAATCCACAGTTTGCCCGGTGAGAGCGGTACAATCATTCCGGGACTTATGGCCCAGGTTACCGGGCTCCTTTTTGATGCATGCAGATGGGTTGGCCTTGTCCAAGTTCCAATTTATAGCGGTGTTCAAGAAGTGTTTAGTGGAGGCTGGGTACGATCCCAATAGTTACTCCTCACATTCTTTCCGTATTGGCGCTGCTACAGAGGCAGCAAAAGCCGGGCTTAATGCGGAGGCTGTGAAGCGCATAGGTAGGTGGGATTCTGACAGGTTCAGGCTTTATATTCGCCCTCATTTACTATAAAAAAAAACAAAGAAAAAGGGGAATATAAAAATGAGAAATTTAGGTTATTTTGGGGGTGAATTTTGGGGTTTAGTGCTGGTTACAGGTAGGGCGCTTACTGTTTTGTTTGTTATCTTTTGTTTCACAGGTGGAGAGGTGGGCTTGGTTTGGATCCTGGGACACTCCTTCGTCTTCTGGGGGGCCAAACGAGCCGATGTTCGGCCTAACGGGAGGCAATTGGGCATTCCAAGGCAGGAAGCGCAGGTCAGATGGATCGGGGTACCGGGCATGCTTTGGAGTAGGGTAAGGTCTGAAGTCCACAGGTTCGCCCGTTGGGACAGGGCACCAAATGTCTTGGTGCTACATGTGGGTGGGAATGACATGGGGTCCAGGTCCATGAGGGAGTTAATACGGGACATTAAATGCGATGTTCTCAGGCTACAGGCAGCTTTCCCGGGCATGGTCATTGTGTGGTCGGATATGGTAGGCAGGACATCGTGGCGATGGGCTTGGTCAGCAAAAAAGGTGGACATGGCCAGGGTAAAAGTAAACAAAGAAGTCAGTAGGTTCATCATACGTAATGGGGGGGGTGACGAAATGGCATAGAGAGCTAGAGGTGGACACATGGAGGTATCTTAGGAGTGATGGGGTGCACCTTAACGAAGTTGGCACAGACCTTTGGACTTTGGGCCTGCAGGAGGGGATAGAGCGGGCTTTGAAGGTGTGGAGGTGCTCGCAAGGGTAAGGTTTTACCCCTTGCGGGCGGTGGCAGTGGTTTGGGTCTGTGTGGAGGAGGAGATGTGTGCTATATTGAGATATAGCATGGTTGGTACCCATATGCAATATGGGAGTTATCTGGTACCTTCCGGTTACCCGTGGGTAAAACAGGAAGGGGTAAAGTTAGGTCACTGCGAAGGTTGGGTACTGCCTCGCTGTCCGGGAGTTGCGACTCGAGGCCTATAAAAGTTTATTGAAGTTTATCGCAGTGACCAGTGGTTGTGTTCCCCTTTAAGACCCCAAGAGAATACGAACGGTTATTTAAAATTATTTAAAATGTTATTTATTTAGTTTTATGGTAATTATAATAAAAGGCCGTTAAGGCCATTTACTCCAATACCTTGTTGAGTCATTTGTGGGAAGGTTTGGAGGGTGGAGAACATGGTAAAGGGGGTATGCCAGGACTGGTAAGTAAGTCCTTCACATGTCATGGCAGGCATCATGCACCACCTAAATTGGGCCTGTGCCACTCATGCCTAGGCAGGCAAGCTCTGTATGTGGGCCATACACTCTAAAGAAGTGAAGCGCACTACCCCCGTAGGAGCTGCTGGGTAGTTTGTTCTTCCCTGAAGTGTGTTCCATTACCCCTTTTTCCCTCAAAAAGACATGACACGCAGACAGTCATTGAACGGTTGAACTATGTACATCTTTATTGTGGTTCCATGTTAAATGCTAAATGACACCAGAAAGTCACTCTGAATAACTTGCGGTGTTTTTAAGTGATGAGGAATACAACATTCAATCCAGAACAAAAGAAGCCTTCGTTAGTAAAACTTCCATCTTGTATAAATTCTCTGTTGTGTAATGCATCTTTCCTTCCTCCTGTTAGTCACCACTTCCTGACTGCACAGTACTTCTAGTTTAACTCCATGGACGATACTCTGAATAAAGTCCAGGAGATGACTTTTGGATTCCTCCAGGGTATTAGTTCTCTAAGGCCCAGCCCTGTTCTCCTGAACCCGTACACTAATCCCCATAAAGTCTTTAGAAGCACTGTTCCCCTGGGTTACACTCACATGTGTTGCCTAGCAACCATCCATGAAGCACATAGAAAAGTCCTCTCCCAGTCTCCTTTTTGTGTCAGTATAGCGACTGTCCCATTAAGAATTTCCTGCAGTCTCTTCTCCATCTGCATGATTCTTCAAAGCATGCTTCCCCTCCCCCGCAGGGCAGAGCACCAAAACTGTACCTGAACTACATCCTTCCTCCTGGATCTCCAAACTCCCATAGACCAGACCCTCAAGAAGCATGTGACCAAACCTTTTATAGAAGTCCCGCCTCTGCCCAAACAAATTAATGATTGGCCCAGAGGGGTCTTCCAGAACTACCTGTCACTCTAACTTGTACTCCTCCCATCCTCCAGGTCAAAACATAGAAAATAGAGGAAACTATCACAAGCAGAGTGCAGGGGGTCACACCCTCCTCTACTCTAATCAACATCCCATGCCAATCAAACCCACCAGCTTACACCGCAGGGTAAAATACTGGTAATTTGGCCTAATTCTACACCTAATGCCGCGTACACACGGTCGGACTTTCCGTCATACTTGGTCCGGCACACTTTCCGACGGACTTTGTCCGCCAGGTGCGCCAGACTTTAAAACGGACGGACTTGCCCACACACGCCGGGACTTTCCGGCGGGCTAAGTCCGCCCGTCTTTCCGACGGACTTTCGCCGGAGTTCCGGCGGACTTTCAGAATGAACGGACTTGCCCACACACGGCCAAGTCCGTTCATTTTGAACGTGACTCAGGTGCGACGGGACTAGCAAAGGATGTCAATCTTGCCGCTTTTATCGGCGAGATTGACACCTTGCGAGCCCCGTTGCGGGGCATACCAGGCCCTTAGGTCTGGTATGGATTATAAAGGGAAGCCCCTACGCCGAAAAAACGGCGTGGGGTCCCCCCTAAAATCCATACCAGACCCCGATCCGAGCACGCAGCCTGGCCGGTCAGGAAAGGGGGTGGGGACGAGCGAGCGCCCCCCCCCCCCCTGAACCGTACCAGGCCGCATGCCCTCAACATGGGGGGGTGGGTGCTTTGGGGGAGCCGGCCGAAGAACTGGAACACGCGGAGAAGAACCAACCGGACGCCGGGAGAAGATGAAGCGGAGGGACCCCCGAAGCCGGAGGAAGATCCCCACCCCCGGAGCTGTTTAATAAAATATTTTAAAAACCTGTGTAGTGTGTTTTATTACTTACAATTTTTCCCTAGGTGAAGGGGTAGGGGGACCATGTACCCCATACTCATTCACATAGGGTGGGGGGCCGGGATCTGGGGGCCCCCTTATTAAAGGGGGCTCCCAGATTCCGATAAGCCCCCCGCCCGCAGACCCCGACAACCAACGGCCAGGGTTGTCGGGAAGAGGCCCTTGTCCTCATCAACATGGGGACAAGGTGCTTTGAGGTGGGGGGGCCGCAGGGCGCCCCCCTCCCCCAAAGCACCCACCCCCCCATGTTGAGGGCATGCGGCCTGGTACGGTTCAGGAGGGGGGGGGGGGCGCTCGCTCGTCCCCACCCCCTTTCCTGACCGGCCAGGCTGCGTGCTCGGATCGGGGTCTGGTATGGATTTTAGGGGGGACCCCACGCCGTTTTTTCGGCGTAGGGGCTTCCCTTTATAATCCATACCAGACCTAAGGGCCTGGTATGCCCCGCGCTCGCCGCAATAGGAAGATTTGTTTTTCCTATTGCAGCGAGCGCGAGATGCAATACCCTGCCCTCGCGTCGTATCTGGTCCGTCGGACCAGCCTACACACGAGCGGCCTTTCCGTCGGACCAGCACACACACGAGCGGACTTTCCGCCCGAAACTGAGTCCGACGGAAAGATTTAAAACTTGCTTCAAATCTAGGTCCGGCGGGCTTTTCGGAAGAAGTCCGCCGGAAAAGTCCGCCGGCGCCCACACACGGGCGGATTGTCCGGCACACTCTGGTCCGCCGGACCAAGTATACCGGAAAGTCCGACCGTGTGTACGCGGCATAACTCTCTAATCTAGCACTCACCTAAGTAGGTGGGTGCTACAGAAGTGTTTCCACTCACCCTGTGAAAAGGGTTACTGAGCAGTCCTCTTCAGACTTTTTCTAAAGAGAAAATAAGGACGAACATGACTGCAAGAATGCTGCCTTGTTCATGCAACCAAGGATAAAGATGACCACACCAAACAGGTTGTCACATTCATTAAGCCTGTGGTCAATACACTCTACTGGAGTGTTTCCACTCAGCCTGTGAAAAGGGTTACCAAGCAGTCCTCTTCAGACTCCTCTAAAGAGAAGATGCGGATGAACATGACTGCAAGAATGCTGCCTTGTTCAAGCAACCAAGAATAAAGATGACGACAGCTAACAGGTTGTCACATTCATTATGATCCAGTAACTTTTTTATTGATTTTTACATACATACACAAACAGAAAAATAAAATATATTATAAAAAGACTCTACATACAATCCAGATACAGATATCACCTGATAAACCCACCCATAAAAAAAAAGGACCCTACTCAAACCTAAACCTCTCTTTCTCTCCCCTCTAAGCCAGTGGTCCTCAACCTAGGGGTCGGGACCCCCTAGGGGGTCAAATGATGATTTGCCAGGGGTCACCAAATCCTTGGCTGTTCCTAAAGCCTGCACTGCTCTCCCAGCCTTTTTGCGGCCGCCCAGCAGGGCTGTCCCTGGAGCCTGTGGCTGCCCACTCAGTCTCTTTGCAGCCGCCCATTCAGTTCACGGCATGACTGGGGGGCAGAGACTAGAGGGCAGCTGACTGGTGAGGAATGTGAAGTGGGAGGGGCTGCAGGAGACCCTATCTCCTGATTTCAGCATAGGTGTCACTGCTACAAGACACCACAAAGTCAGAGACACATTGAGTAACACTACCTGGGATTATATTTGCCATTAAAGGTCCCCACTACAGTTCTCAGATCAGCAGATGACTTTGATTAAGAGCACCTAAGTTGGCTGATCAGAACTCCCCGCCAACACTGCCACTTATATCATTGCCCCCCCACCAAGGAGTAAGAGAAGGAATAAAAATAGAGAATACATGGAAGGGAGAGGAAAAGAGGGGGAGGAACACAGAAAAAGGGAGAGAAAGAATAAGAGAAAGAACAAGAAAGACGGCTAGAAAGAGGGATGGGGGGGGGGGGACAAGAAGTTAGGATAGTGAGAAATAAAAGGGAAAGAAAGGAGAACAAAGAGAAAGAGTGGTACATCCTAAAATGTACCATAAGGGGTTTTAATATTGTATGAGTGTTAGGGACTCAGGGAGTGCTAAATGTCCATGGGTTAGGGGTGCAAATTACTTCTCTTGCCTTGGGTGCTAACAACCCAAGCTATGAAAATAATTTTATGGTTGGGGGGTCTCCACAACTTGGGAAATTTTATCAAGGGGTCACGGCACTAGAGAGGTTGAGAACCACTGAACTAAACAGCAGAGAGAAACAACACTGAGAGCTTTGGAGAGAGATAAGGAAACACTACAGATATATGTGCTTTGTTCACATTTCACGACTGAGGTTTGCAACCACTCGAAAATTAAAGTTTAGCTGGGGTTATGGTAAATCTGTCATCATTTTGAACTTAATGGTACAGTCAAAAAAACACTGAATATTAAAGCCTCATGCACACAGGACATCTTCTAAACTCTCCTACAAGCCTTCCTTCTGGCAGCAGCGTTTTGGCAAAAAAACGCCTGATGCTTGTAAAAGCGCGTAACACATTTAACCACTTCTGGACCGCCCACCGCCGTTATATGTTGGTACTTTGATCTAAGCACCAGGGTTATGACAGCTATCTGCTGCCATAACCCCGGTATTTTCTTAAACGGCGAGTGGTCCACTTTAGGATAAAAGTGGTCTCTGCAGCGGATTCGCCACAAGATCACTTTAATCGGCGGCGGGTGAGGTGTCTCCCGCACCACATTCCGGTCGTCTCCATCGCTTACTGGAGCCATCGGTAGCAGCAGAGACGATCCAATGCTTTCCCCTCAGAGACGCTGTGTCGGGTTAGGGAATGATGGCCCCCACTTGACTCAGTGACGCTGGATGATGGAAGCAACATTTTTTTTTTTATTACATTTAAGTGTAAATGTGAGATCTGAGGTCTTTTTGACCCCAGACCTCACATTAATGAGGCCCTGTCCTGCTTTTTTTCTATTACAAGGGATGTTTACATTCCTTGTAATAGGAATAAAAGTGTTTCAAAAAAATGTTTTAAAGGGACGGTGTCAAAATAAAAAATAAAAAGTAAAATAAATAATAAAAAAAAATTTGAAGCGCCCCGTCCAGCCGTGTTTGTGCGCAGAAGCGAAAGCATACGTAAGTCGTGCCCGCATATGTAAACGGTGTTCAAACCACAAATGCGAGTTATCTCCACAATCGTTAGAGCTAGAGCAATAATTCTAGCAAAAGACCTCTGTAACTCAAAACTGGTAACCTGTAGACATTTTTAAACATCACCTATGGAGATTTTTAAGTGTCAAAGTTTGTCGACATTCCATGAGCGGGCGCAATTTTGAAGCAGGACATGTTGGGTATCAATTTACTCAGCGTAACATTATCTTTCACAAAAAAAAAAAAAATTTGCCTAACTTTACTGTTTTTTTATATTTTTATTCAAAAAAATTGTGTTTGTAAGACAGTGTAACATAAAGTAAAGTATTGCAACGACCACCATTTTATTCTCTAGCCACTTGACGACCGCCTCACGCCGATGTACGTCGGCAAAGTGGCACGGACAGGCAAAATCACGTACAGTGTACGTGATTTGCCTTCCGCGGGTGGGGGGTCCGATCGGACCCCCCCCGGTGCCCGAGGCGGTCGTCCTTTGTGCCCCGGCGATCGGTGGTGAGGGGGAGACCATCCGTTCGTGGCCCCCCCCTCGCGATCGCCGCCGGCCAATCGAATCATTCCTTTGCTGCTGTATGCTAAACAGCAGCGTTTTGGTAGTATTTTGGTGAACTGGCAAGCACCAGCCCCAGGCAGGGTCAGGTTAGCGCCAGTACCGCTAACACCCACGCACGCAGCATACGCCTCCCTTAGTGGTATAGTATCTGAACGGATCAATATCTGATCCGATCAGATCTATACTAGTGTCCCCAGCAGTTTAGGGTTCCCAAAAACGCAGTGTTAGCGGAATCAGCCCAGATACCTGCTAGCACCTGCGTTTTGCCCCTCCGCCCGGCCCAGCCCACCCAAGTGCAGTATCGATCGATCACTGACACTTACAAAACACTAAATGCATAACTGCAGCGTTCACAGAGTCAGGCCTGATACCTGCGATCGCTAACAGTTTTTTTGGTAGTATTTTGGTGAACTGGCAAGCACCAGCCCCAGGCAGCGTCAGGTTAGCGCCAGTACCGCTAACACCCACGCACGCACCGTACACCACCCTTAGTGGTATAGTATCTGAACGGATCAATATCTGATCCGATCAGATCTATACTAGCATCCCCAGCAGTTTAGGGTTCTCACAAACGCAGTTTTAGCGGGATCAGCCCAGATACCTGCTAGCAACTGCGTTTTGCCCCTCTGCCCGGCCCAGCCCAGCCCACCCAAGTGCAGTATCGATCGATCACTGTCACTTACAAAAGACTAAAACGCATAACTGCAGCGTTCGCAGAGTCAGGCCTGATCCCTGCGATCGCCAACAGATTTTTTGGTAGCATTTTGGTGAACTGGCAAGCGCCAGCGGCCTAGTACACCCCGGTCGTAGTCAAACCAGCACTGCAGTAACACTTGGTGACGTGGCGAGTCCCATAAGTGCAGTTCAAGCTGGTGAGGTGGCAAGCACAAGTAGTGTCCCGCTGCCACCAGAAAGACAAACACAGGCCCGTCGTGCCCATAGTGCCCTTCCTACTGCATTCGCCAATCCTAATTGGGAACCCACCGCTTCTGCAGCGCCCGTACTTCCCCCATTCACATCCCCAACCAAATGCAGTCGGCTGCATGAGAGGCATTTTCTTTATGTCCTCCCGAGTACCCCTACCCAGCGAACGCCCCCAAAAAAGATATTGTGTCTGCAGCTAGCGCGGATATAGGCGTGACACCCGCTATTATTGTCCCTCCTGTCCTGACAATCCTGGTCTTTGTATTGGTGAATGTTTTGAACGCTACCATACACTAGTTGACTATTAGCGTAGGGTACAGCATTGCACAGACTAGGCACACTTTCACAGGGTCTCCCAAGATGCCATCGCATTTTGAGAGACCCGAACCTGGAACCGGTTACAGTTATAAAAGTTAGTTACAAAAAAAAGTGTAAAAAAAAAATATATATATATATATATATATAAAATAAAAAAAAATAGTTGTCGTTTTATTGTTCTCTCTCTCTCTATTCTCTCTATTGTTCTGCTCTTTTTTACTGTATTCTATTCTGCAATGTTTTATTGTTATTATGTTTTATCATGTTTGCTTTTCAGGTATGCAATTTTTTATACTTTACCGTTTACTGTGCTTTATTGTTAACCATTTTTTTGTCTTCAGGTACGCCATTCACAACTTTGAGTGGTTATACCAGAATGATGCCTGCAGGTTTAGGTATCATCTTGGTATCATTCTTTTCAGCCAGCGGTCGGCTTTCATGTAAAAGCAATCCTAGCGGCTAATTAGCCTCTAGACTGCTTTTACAAGCCGTGGGAGGGAATGCCCCCCCCCCCCACCGTCTTCCGTGTTTTTCTCTGGCTCTCCTGTCTCAACAGGGAACCTGAGAATGCAGCCGGTGATTCAGCCAGCTGACCATAGAGCTGATCAGAGACCAGAGTGGCTCCAAACATCTCTATGGCCTAAGAAACCGGAAGCTACGAGCATTTTATGACTTAGATTTCGCTGGATGTAAATAGCGCCATTGGGAAATTGGGGAAGCATTTTATCACACCGATCTTGGTGTGGTCAGATGCTTTGAGGGCAGAGGAGAGATCTAGGGTCTAATAGACCCCAATTTTTTCAAAAAAGAGTACCTGTCACTACCTATTGCTATCATAGGGGATATTTACATTCCCCGAGATAACAATAAAAATGATTAAAAAAAAATAAAAATGAAAGGAACAGTTTAAAAATAAGATAAAAAAGCAAAAAAATAATAAAGAAAAAAAAAAAAAAAAAAAAAAAAAGCACCCCTGTCGCCCCCTGCTCTTGCACTAAGGCGAACGCAAGCGGCGGTCTGGCGTCAAATGTAAACAGCAATTGCACCATGCATGTGAGGTATCACCGCGAAGGTTAGATCGAGGGCAGTAATTTTTGCAGTAGACCTCCTCTGTAAATCTAAAGTGGTAACCTGTAAAGGCTTTTAAAGGCTTTTAAACATGTATTTATTTTGTTGCCACTGCACGTTTGTGCGCAATTGTAAAGCATGTCATGTTTGGTATCCATGTACTCGGCCTAAGATCATCTTTTTTATTTCATCAAACATTTGGGCAATATAGTGTGTTTTAGTGCATTAAAATTTAAAAAAGTGTGTTTTTTCCCCAAAAAATGCGTTTGAAAAATCGCTGCGCAAATACTGTGTGAAAAAAAAAAATGAAACACCCACCATTTTAATCTGTAGGGCATTTGCTTTAAAAAAATATATAATGTTTGGGGGTTCAAAGTAATTTTCTTGCAAAAAAAAAAAAACTTTTTCATGTAAACAATAAGTGTCAGAAAGGGCTTTGTCTTCAAGTGGTTAGAAGAGTGGGTGATGTGTGACATAAGCTTCTAAATGTTGTGCATAAAATGCCAGGACAGTTCAAAACCCCCCCAAATGACCCCATTTTGGAAAGTAGACACCCCAAGCTATTTGCTGAGAGGCATGTCGAGTCCATGGAATATTTTATATTGCGACACAAGTTGCGGGAAAGAGACAATTTTTTTTTTTTTTTGCACAAAATTGTCACTAAATGATATATTGCTCAAACATGCTATGGGAATATGTGAAATTATACCCCAAAATACATTCTGCTGCTTCTCCTGAGTACGGGGATACCACATGTGTGAGACTTTTTGGGAGCCTAGCCGCGTACAGAACCCCGAAAACCAAGCACCGCCTTCAGGCTTTCTAAGGGCGTGAATTTTTGATTTCTCTCTTGACTGCTTATCACAGTTTCGGAGACCATGGAATGCCCAGGTGGCACAAACCCCCCCCCCAAATGACCCCATTTTGGAAAGTAGACACCCCAAGCTATTTGATGAGAGGTATAGTGAGTATTTTGCAGACCTCACTTTTTGTCACAAAGTTTTGAAAATTGAAAAAAGAAAAAAAAAAAGTTTTTTCTTGTCTTTCTTCATTTTCAAAAACAAATGAGAGCTGCAAAATACTCACCATGCCTCTCAGCAAATAGCTTGGGGTGTCTACTTTCCAAAATGGGGTCATTTGGGGGGGTTTTGTGCCACCTGGGCATTCCATGGCCTCCGAAACTGTGATAGGCAGTGAAGAGTGAAATCAAAAATTTTCACCCTTAGAAATCCTGAAGGCGGTGATTGGTTTTCGGGGTCCCGTACACGGCTAGGCTCCCAAAAAGCCCCACACATGTGGTATCCCCGTACTCAGGAGAAGTAGCTAAATGTATTTTGGGGTGCAATTCCACATATGCCCATGGCCTGTGTGAGCAATATATCATTTAGTGACAACTTTGTGCAAAAAAAAAAAAAAAATGTGTCACTTTCCCGCAACTTGTGTCAAAATATAAAATATTCCATGGACTCAATATGCCTCTCTGGAAATAGCTTGGGGTGTCTACTTTCCAAAATGGGGTCATTTGGGGGGGTTTTGTGCCACCTGGGCATTCCATGGCCTCCGAAACTGTGATAGGCAGTAAAGAGTGAAATCATAAATTTACGCCCTTAGAAATCCTGAAGGCGGTGATTGGATTTCGGGGCCCCGTACGCGGCTAGGCTCCCAAAAAGTCCCACACATGTGGTATCCCCATATTCAGGAGAAGCAGCAGAATGTATTTTGGGGTGCAATTCCACATAGGCCCATGGCCTGTGTGAGCAATATATCATTTAGTGACAACTTTTTGTAAATATTTTTTTTTTTTTTTGTCATTATTCAATCACTTGGGACAAAAAAAATAAATATTCAATGGGTTCAACATGCCTCTCAGCAATTTCCTTGGGGTGTCTACTTTCCACAATGGGGTCATTTGGGGGGGGTTTTGTACTGCCCTGCCATTTTAGCACCTCAAGAAATGACATAGGCAGTCATAAACTAAAAGCTGTGTAAATTACAGAAAATGTACCCTAGTTTGTAGACGCTATAACTTTTGCGCAAACCAATAAATATACGCTTATTGACATTTTTTTTACCAAAAACATGTGGCCGAATACATTTTGGCCTAAATGTATGACTAAAATTGAGTTTATTGGATTTTTTTTATAACAAAAAGTAGAAAATATCATTTTTTTTCAAAATTTTCGGTCTTTTTCCATTTATAGCGCAAAAAATAAAAACCGCAGAGGTGATCAAATACCATCAAAAGAAAGCTCTATTTGTGGGAAGAAAAGGACGCAAATTTCGTTTGGGTACAGCATTGCATGACTGCGCAATTAGCAGTTAAAGCGACGCAGTGCCAAATTGGAAAAAGACCTCTGGTCCTTAGGCAGCATAATGGTCCGGGGCTCAAGTGGCTAGAGTGTCTGAAAAAAAAATGTATATAATGTTTGGGGGTTCTAAGTAATTTTCTAGCAAAAAAAATGATTTTGATTTTAACTTGTAAACAACAAGTTTAAAAAATAGGCCTGGTCCTTAAGTGGTTAACCAATTTAACCTTTGTGAAGCCTTTGGCTGTTTATTCATTTTATTGGCAAGAATAGATTATTTATTCTGGCCATTGAAATTAATTAAGGTTCAATTGCTTTGCTCGGCAGTTCATAACAGTAAACAAGAAGCGATGTCATGACATCATATCCAGTTTACTCAGAAATCATCAGCACCAGTTTAAAAAATTGAAAGCATTCAAAAACACAGATCTTGGGGTTTTGAATACTTTTAAGGGCAGGGGAGGGATTTGGGGTCTTATAGACCCCAAATCTCTCCATAAAGAGTATCTGTCACTGCCCGTTACTGTCACAAGGAAGTTTACATTTCTTGTGACAGCAATAAATGTGATTTAAAAAAAAGCGACAGTGTAAAAATAAAACAAAAATTCAATAATTTATCGTTTAAAAAAAAACTTGCCCATGCTCGCATGCTAAGGCGAATGCACGTGTCGGTCCCACACGCACGCAGACAACGATCGTCCCACACAAGCACGCCCTCACATTCCTGTTTGGTGTTCTGGAGGATCCCACAGCTCCCTAAATCCCATCCAATTTAATCTGCAATAAATCCTTCAAAAGACAACCCCCTAGGCCTAGACTGTTTCTGAGGCGTGAAAGTTGCTGTTTGCCTGGCTGTTGTTGTACTAGCAACAACAGCCACAAATCAGTGGCCCTTGCGGGGGTAGCGCTATACTAAGGCTAAAGTTTTGGTTGTAGTTCACTTAAAATAAGTCAAATTCATAGAAAGACTAGGTGTATAAACCAATATGCCTCTGGCAAATCAATTCTCATAAAAAGAAAATCATTTTTACATTAACAGCATTTGGAAAATAATGAGTGCAGGTTGATACATATTCTGAGCAGTGTCACTGACTGCAACCTATTCTCGCTGCCGGTTTGGAATAGCACGATATGCATCTTCGCACATTGATCTTAGTTTAACTGCCAGAGGGGGTGCACCTTTCCTTTTTGTTGGCATAGTGAATTATGTGAGCAATCTCCCCAGTGTCGGTTGCCAGGATTTTTCAAGCAATTGAGTTATCACACATTGTGTATAAGCCCCCAGCACTGTTTTTCCTGGGTGGAAGAGTAAGTTGTTTCCCTAATGCGAAGCTAATGAGCTGGCATCCGTCCTACTTCACACACAGAATGGCCTTATATCACCCATCGCCCCCAGCACATTAGGTAAAGGTCACATTCAGCATCAGGACGGAGCCTTTCAGGGAAATGTGTAAATTTTAATTGTATATTGATTAATGGATGTGTCAGATAAGGCTTCTCCACCTATACCTGTTTTCCATAAATTACCAAAGATTTAAAGAAATATATAGGCTGCCATTGCTTGTAAGGGTAGGATGCTTGTTGTGATTGACAGATGACATCTCCTCCATATGTTCCCCAATAACTTGTTGGTTGCCAAGTGTGGGTCACACAGGAGGCATGCCCTGGGGGTGGGAACATGGAGGGTCAGTTGTCCCAACACCGGGATTACACCATGCTTATCAGTACCAGGACCAGACAAAGGCTGCGGTCATATGAAAGTCAAACATTAAGGCAGTTCTGCAATGCAAAGATGAGCCACTTGTGTATAGTGTCATGTGGAGCTCTTCCAAGGATAGCATCCCATATATGCATTTGCCATACCTGGGCATTCCCTGAGGAAGCTGGAAATCACCGTAATAGACACTGCCACTACATTGATTCCCATTGGCTTCCAAGTCCTGTGTCAAATGGTTGTCCTGCTGCGTAATAAACACAGGGGGTCATTTGGTTGGCATGGGCGCCATTCAGAGAGCACTTTGCATTCTAAGGTTGGTTGAGGTGTAGAGGTTGGGAAGTGATGCTATGATCCTCAACATGTCCAATGAGAGAACTCTTTGCGTAAATTGAGAAAATGCAAAGTGTTTTCTGAATGGTGCCCGTACCAAGTGTGCAACCCTCTGTGTACACAAAACTGCTGGCAGGCCCTTTATACAGGACCCAGGAACCAGCGGCAATCACTGTAGTAGGAATGCCTACTACAGTGATTTCCAGCTTCCATGGGAATACCACAGGTATGGCAAATGCATATTTACATTGGTCCTTCAGCTTTAAGGATGATATGAAAATGATTGCTATGGGAAATACCTATTTTATCGAAAAAACTGTTATGTACTATATACAATACCTTAAAAAAAGCAATTGTTTGTATCTTTGGGAAAAGTGCCAGTGCTCCAATGACTCAGTTAAGGGTCTGTGTTATGTTGGCAAGCTTAATCAGTTAGCTGGCCAAATGGACAGCTGTGCAGGAAGGAAAGTACAATTATCTTTCATTAAAAAAATAAGGACTCTTTTTTTTCTGAATGTATAGACGGAAAATCCTGGAAGCCTTACGTGTAGATCTGTTGGCTCTATGGATCGTCTCGAAAGTTGTGTACTACATCTAAACAAACAGTCTGATTACAGCAACTGGTCTGTTTGCACCGTCTACTTTAATAGATTATCCAAGATCAAGCAGTACTGGCCCCTATTCATAGCAGCGTTGGGGAGCACAGACGCAATCTTCAGCCTTGACAGATTCTTTTGTGATGTTATCATTTTGAGAAAGGCTTTGCTGCTGAAAGACTTGCCATTTAGATCATTTTCAGATCAGTGTCTTTAATGCATCAAAGTAGTAAATGGTTTCTACAGTTAGACCTTTGGATGAATAAAGCATAATCACAGCGTTCTGACAGTATATATTATCCTTGTGAAAAGGCAAGATTTCACAAGACAAGTAAGGAGAATGTATTATTTCCATGCTAAAATTAGAGAAGCAGTGGATGTTCAACTAGCACAAGGGACAGAAGAGTTGGCATGCATGCCAGGATTGCAGCTGGGAAAAATGAGCAAATACCCCTCCCGTCCATTTTCATACATCCTCTGTTATCTTTACAAATTAAAGCAAGCATTGAGATTGTGACAGGGCCTCTTTGAGTGCTGAACATACAGTAGACAGGGTGAGGGTGGTCACATTTGAGAATCTGGGAAACTATGTCTTTGCTTTAAAGCTGAATTCCAGGAATTTACTAAAACTGGAGAGTGCAAAATCTGGTGCAGCTGTGCATGGTAGCCAATCAGCTTCTAACTTCACTTTGTTCAATTAACCGCTTCAGCCCCGGAAGATTTGGCTGCTGAATAAACAGGCCATTTTTTGCGATTCGGCACTGCGTCGCTTTAACTGACAAGTGCGCGGTTGTGCAGCGCTGCACCCAAACAAAATTGATGTCCTTTTTTCCCCCACAAATAGAGCTTTCTTTTGGTGGTAATTGATCATCTCTGCGTTTTTTCTTTTTTTTGCGCTATAAACACAAAAATAGCGACAATTTTGAATAGTGACAATTTTGAAAAAAACACAATATTTTGTACTTTTTCCTATAATAAATATCCCCATTTTTTAAAAAAAAAAAAACACATTTTTTCTCAGTTTAGGCTGATATGTATTCTTCTACATATTTTTGGTAATAAAAGTCGCAATAAGCGTATATTGATTGGTTTGTGCAAAAGTTATAGCGTCTACAAAATAGGGGATCGATTTATAGCATTTTTATTATGATTTTTTTTTTTTTTACTAGTAATGGTGGCGATCGCGATTTTTATCGCGACTGTGACAATATGGCAGACACATCAGACACTTTTGACACATTTTTGGGACCATTGGCATTTATACAGCGATCAGTGCTATAAAAATGCACTGATTACTGTAAAAATGGCACTGGCAAGGAAGGGGTTAACAGAAGGGAGCGATCAAGGGGTTAACTGTGTTCCCTCTCTGTGTTCTAACTGAAGGGGGATGGGACTGTCTAGTTGAGATGACAGATCGCTGTTTATACTTTGTATGAACACATGATCAGTCTCTTCTCACCTCAGAGAACCGGGATCGGTGTGTGTTTACACGAGCGATCGCGGGAGCCCGGCGGGCAATCGCATCGGCTCGGGGGGCGAGCAGCGGGTGTGCACGCGCCCCTAGTGGCCACAGGGCAAAGTGACGTTACATAAGGTTGTTTTGCCCAGCCGTGCCGTTCTGCCGCGGCTGGTTGGCAAGTGGTTAAAGTGATGTTAAAGTCTTTTTTTTTTGTCTGTTTAAAAATAACAAATATGTCATACTTACCTGCTCTGTGGAGTGGTTTTGCACAGAGCAGCCCAGATCCTCCTTTTCTCAGGTCCCGCACTCCTTGCTGTGGAGGCGCTCCTGGCCCATCCTTCTTGCGGAGTGCCTCCACAGCAAGCAGCTGTAGAATGGATTAAGATAAAAAAACCTTCTGCCTTTAGAACCACCGGGCCTTTTTTTCAGCGGGAACGCAGGGGAACGCAGTTCCGGCACCTCCAGCACTGAATGTATGTACTGGCAAGGGGTGCTTGAGGGTCTATTATTGCTGGCTGCTGGAGTATCTATTGTCCCTGGTAGGGGATCTGTTTTTGTGAGGGGGTCTATTGTTGCTGGGTAAGTCTACTGTTGCTGGTGGGGGGGGTCTTATCTTGCAGGGGGGTCAATTGTTGCTGGGTTGGATCTACTGTGGAGGGAGAGGTCTATTGTTGCTGGCTGCTGAAGGGTCTATTGTTGCTTGGGTGGTACTTTGTTGTGGAGGGGTCCATTGTTGCTGAGGAAAGTCTTTTGTTGTGTGGGGGTTCCATTGTTGCTGGGGGAAAGTCTTTTGTTGTGTGGGGGATCTGTTGCTGGGGGGTCCTTTGTTTCTGGGGTGGTCTATTGTTTCTGGGGTGGGGTCTATTGTTTCTGGGGTGGGGTCTATTGCTGGATCTGTTTTACTGTCTTTCTTGTTTTCATTAACAAATTTCATAGAAATTACTGAGTAGCACAAAATACTTGGTTCTGTATTCTCTGAAAAGTGCTGTACTGGGAGGTGGGTAGGGGGTAAAACCAAGGGATGGTGCTCAGAGACGGGTAGGGGGCGGAGACGAAGGGTGACTCAGAAGGGTGGAGTTCCTGCACCAATTCCCTGAGAAAAAAAGCCCTGAGAACCACCTTATGCTTTGTCAGAAAACCTGGAAGCTGATTGATATGCAGAGCTGCACCAGATTTTGCACTCTCTAGTTTTAGTAAAGCAAGCCCTATGAGTAAAGTCCAAGAAGCTGCATGACATCTCATGGGCTTATCTCTATTATTTCCATCTGACAGTTGTGTTGCACTCCCCGATATTGTTCTATTTCTGGAAGCCCGAAGCTGATGCTTCAGGTCTTAGCATCTTCAACATTGGAGTCGGTGCAGCTGCCCCTCCCCTCCACCTGTCCAATCACAGAAGCCTTTGTAATATATAAACGCATTCACAAACTACATACTTCTCTGAATGGGCAGCAGAGGGGAGGGCTGCTCTGTGTGCCTGTCTTTCCTCTCTCAAACCCCTGAGTGTCAGTGTATGCTACAGCAGAGCCATAAACCTGTCAGATATAAATAACAGAGATAAGTTCAGGAGATGTCATGCACCTACTTGAACTTAACTCATAGTGTGCCTGCACTTTTTGCAAAATAGCTGAATTCCACTTTAAAGCCCAACTCGAGTCAATATTTTTTGATGGACTTGTATGATTGTGTAGCACTTACCCCCTAAGGAGCTGCTGGTTTTGATTGGGCTTACTGTTACCTCGTGTCCGTCACAGGGGTCGCAATGGCAAAGAGGAAAAAAAAAGTATTAAATGATGTCTGCACCAAACAGTTTATTTCGTTGCAATTCTTTTATTCTTTGAATCCAAAACAACAGGGATGGAGGATTAAGGGAGATTCAGGTACCTTAGATTGCAGGTCAGGGTATTTCTACTTATCCAGAGGACTAACGGTCTCCTCAACTGGATATAGCAATCACCGGATAGGTCTCTCTCACTGACCTAGCAGCCAGGTGCAATGCTTGAACACAGTCTTTGCCACAGACTTGATGAAAAGGACAGAATATCGTTACGGTCATACACAATCCTCTGCCACAGGATGGTGTAACCAAACTTTGATTAGATCTTAAGTGTAGCTGCACAGTACCAGTTTCTTTCAGCCGACCCGGCGATACTGCGAGTTAGATGATCCAGGTTGCATCCCCCGATTGGGTTTCCAGGCTCCTCCTGAGATACCAGCATACTTGGCTCGGTCACCTCTAGAGAAGTCCTCCCCTGGTCTCCTCCAATCGATCGGCTTCTCCCCGCAGGCATGACAGCACAGGACCAACCATTGGATCAGTAAGCCCCAGAACTCCTGGGCCTACTTCTGTAGTAACAAAGCCTCAGGCCAGCTAGCCCTGAGACAGCAGAGCTGCCATGGCACACCCTGGGCCAGGATGGCCTCCAAGTTGGGAACAACGAACCCAATTGGTGAATGTGCGTGCGTGAGAACGTACACCCGCTCGTATGGGTGTGCGCGCACACGTTTGTACGGGTGGGTGGGTGTGCACGTTCGACCTGGAACTCGTTCGCTTCTGTCAGGGACACCGAGCATGGCCGTTGTTCACTGCTGCACGGAGACGGGAGCTAGTACTGTGAGTTCTCTAACATTGCCCCCTCCTTAAGGGCAGCCTCCGGATGCCCCTTTGAAACCAAACCCTCTGAGCGGGAGCAGTGAAAGGCCCGTATGAGTCTCTGGGCATGGAGATTTGTTTTGGGTTCCCAGGAATTCTCTTCTGGGCCAAAGCCTCTCCATTTGATTAAATATTGATTTTGCCCTTGTTGTTTCCTATAGTCCAAAATGGCTTCAATCTCGAATTCCTCTTCCCCATCCACGATTATAGCTTCAGGAGGTCTTACCTCCCGATTCGGAAAATAATTCATTACATTGACCTTGAGTAGTAAAGCATGGAAAACAGGGTGGATCCTGAATGAATTGGGGAGTTCAAGTTCGTAGGCAACTGAATTGATTTTTTTCTTGACTGGGAAGGGCCCCAAGTATCTGGGTCCCAGTTTCTTAGAAGGGCATGCCAGTTTCAGGTTTGTAGTAGCCAGCCATACACGGTCACCAACCTTTAAATCCAATTCTCCCCTTCTTTTCTTGTCGAAGAATTTTTTATTATCTTCCTGCGCCTTAGAGATAGTTTCTTTAAGCAACTGATTGTTTGCGACAAAGAAATTTAGTCTGTCCTGGACAGCGGGTACAGGAGAGTCTGGTACGAGTATTGGCAAAAAGGAGGGTTGAAAGCCGTAATTGGAGAAGAATGGTGACTGGTTTGTGGTAGAGTGCGTAGAATTGTTGAATGTGAATTCCGCCAAGGGCAGCAATGAGGCCCAATCTTCCTTTGAAAAAGAAGAGAAGCAACGTAGGTACTGTTCCAATGTTTGATTAGTGCGTTCAGTCTGCCCGTTGGTTTGGGGGTGAAATGCTGAAGAAAAGCTAAGTTTGATGCCTAGTGCCTCACACAATGATTTCCAAAATTTTGATGTGAATTGTACTCCACGATCTGAAACAATGTCACTGGGAATTCCGTGAAGTCTAACGATTTCCTTAATAAAAATCCTGGCAGTCTCGGTTGCTGACGGGGTCCCTTTCATGGGAATAAAATATGCCATTTTGGAAAAACGGTCAACTACCACGAAGACTGATGAAAATCCCTCAGAAGGAGGGAGCTCGACAATGAAGTCCATTGCAATTTTATCCCAAGGTCTTTCAGGGATGGGCAGTGGTCTCAATAGTCCCCATGCTTTATTTTTGCTACTCTTATTCCTAAGGCAGGTCAAGCAAGAATTTACATAATTCCTACAGTCTTTTGCAAGATTAGGCCACCAAAAATGCCTTTGAATTAGGTCCATGGTCTTGTGACCCCCAAAGTGGCCCGCTAAGGGATAATCATGGCAAACCTGTAGGGTGGTGGTACGTAGATCTTGAGGGACAAAAATTGTATTTCCTCGCCAGAAGAGCCCGTCTTTTTCTTGGAGGTTAGTTCCTGGGGGTATCGATGTCCTTAGAGATGCCTGACGGATTTGTGATACAAAGCTAGATTGGGTTAATAAGAAATTTCCAGCTTGCAGGATTGTATCTGGTAGTGAAGAAACCTCAGCCTCCGTGAACATGCGGGATAACGCATCGGGTTTGATGTTTTTAGACCCTGGCCGGTAGGTAAGGTGAAAATTGAAACGAGAAAAGAAAAAAAACCATCTTGCCTGTCTGAGACGCTTGGCAGTCCTGAGATACTCTAGGTTCTTATGATCTGTGAAGATCAATATTGGGTGCGCTGCTCCCTCGAGGAGATACCACCACTCTTCCAAGGCCGCTTTTAACGCCAAGAGCTCTCGGTCCCCAACCTCATCATTTCTCTCTGATACACCTAATTTCTTGGAAAAGAAAGCCACAGGGTGCATTAAGGATTTGGGTCCTTGGCGCTGGGACAGGATGGCCCCCACAGCACTCTCCGATGCATCCACTTCCAGGGTATAAGGCAAGGCAGGATCAGGGTGTTTCAACACCGGGGCGGAGGTAAATAGCTCTTTTAATTTGTCAAACGCAGCTTGGGCTGCTGTGGTCCATTGAAAACGGCTTTGCTTCCTTGTAAGCTGTGTGATGGGTGCTATAATACTGGAGAAATTTTTAATTAATTTTCTGTAAAAATTCGAGAATCCAATAAAACGTTGCACTCCTTTTTTATCGGTTGGGGGTGGCCAGGACATAATGGCTGAGACCTTCTGAGGATCCATTACCACACCCCCAGTTGATATTACCAAGCCGAGAAAGGGAATGGTCTGGCGCTCAAACTCACATTTCTCGGCTTTGGTGAAAAGTCCGTTTTGTCTCAATCTATGAAGAACTTGTCTCACATGGTCACGATGTGCTTCTAGGGAGGTTGAGAATATCAGAATATCATCCAAGTAGACAATTACGAATGAGTCCAAAAAGTCTCTGAAAATGTTGTTTACAAAATGTTGGAAAGTAGCCGGTGCATTACAGAGTCCAAATGGCATAACTAGGTACTCAAAGTGGCCAAAGCGTGTCCGGAAAGCCGTCTTCCACTCATCCCCCTCACGGATTCCAATCAAATTATAGGCACCTCGCAAATCCAGCTTTGTGAATTCCCGTGCCCAGCGAAGTCTCTGAAACAGTTCTGGGATCAATGGGAGAGGATAGCGATTCTTAACCGTTATTTTATTTAAGTCTCTGTAGTCCACACATGGGCGGAGGGAATGATCTTTCTTCTCAACGAAGAATATTCCAGCACCGGCTGGAGAAGAGGAATGTCGGATGAAACCTTTTTTGAGGTTTTCGTCAATGTACTCCTTAAGGACCAAGAGTTCAGGTTCTAACAGAGGAAAGATCCTTCCAAACGGAATTTCTGCTCCTGGTAATAGTTCGATTGGGCAATCATAAACCAGGTGGGGAGGAAGAGTGTCCGCTTTCTGTTTGTGAAACGCATCCAGGAAGCTGTGGTACACAGATGGGACCAGTTTTTGGGATTCGGATGCAGATTTTAAACAGCCGACGACTGGGGTCATATGGTGGAGGACCTTAAGGCAGTTCTGGAGACAATAGATAGACTGGAAGACTATTCACCCGTAACCCAATTGATTTGAGGCTTATGGGCTTGCAGCCACGGCATTCCCAGAATGATTGGAAATAATGGTGATGAGATGACGTCCAGGCATAGTAGTTCCTGATGGTTGGGTAGTATGTTGGCGGGCATTGGATGGGTTTCATGAGTAATAGGCCCGGATTTAATATTTGACCCATCTGCTAGCCGTATGGAGAGTTGTTGTTGCTTGGGTGTTAACGGAATGTTATGTTGCAGGGCAAAGGCACGATCCACGAAGCAGCTGCAGGCGCCAGAATCAATTATGGCCCGGACCCGGAGTGTTCTTTCTGGAAGCTGCAAGGAAACAGGGACAGCAATGTGAGCAGATCTTGTTACAGGTAGTGCACTAGGTTCATGAGGCAAAGAGTTAAACTTATGGGTCTTATTTGGGCACATATGTGCATAGTGACCAGCTTCCCCACAATAGAGGCATAGGTTGTTCTAGCGTCGACGCTGCTTTTCTTCGGGTGGCAGTGGTGAACAGAGCAGACCTATCTGCATTGGCTCCGGAGCTTCGGAGGTGGCAGCAGGTACATGGGAGGCGGACATAGGAGGATTGTTAGGAACTTTAGGCAACATCCATATGGGCCGCATTTGGTTGGTTCTCTCAGATCTCTGCTCTCTTAGACGACGGTCTGAATGGACAATTGGATCAGGTCCTCCAAGGAGTCTGGAAGTCCAACACGGGCCAACTCATCTTTCAGTGCCTCAGAGAGTCCGATGCGGAACTGATAGCGGAGGGCGGCATCGTTCCACTGGGCATCGGAACTCCACCGCCTAAAGTCTGTTACGTAGTCTTCCA
The DNA here is from genome assembly GCA_037952835.1 of Lithobates septentrionalis. Taxonomy (NCBI): domain Eukaryota; kingdom Metazoa; phylum Chordata; class Amphibia; order Anura; family Ranidae; genus Lithobates; species Lithobates septentrionalis. The sequence continues at coordinate 1,076,885 of JBBDGP010000435.1, read as the reverse complement.
CTGGCCTACGTCCTTGCTGGAGGGCATGAAGACTGGCCTCTGCGGTGGTGGCACGTTGAGGGTCGTCATATAATTTGGCCATTTCATTCAGAAAAGAGTCCATAGTGTCTAACAGCGGGCTGACCTGTTCCAGTAAGCGATGAGCCCAGGTTTGGGGTTCCCCCTGGAGTAGAGGGACGATGAACCCCACCTTGGTGCTCTCCAAAGAGAAGGTACGAGGCTGTAGCAGGAAGTACAGCTGGCAGGCATTCTTGAAGGCACGGAACTTGCTGCGATTTCCCGAAAACCTCTCTGGAGTGGGGACTCGAGGTTCTGGGGGTGGCACCATTATTGCAGGTGCTGATGCTGAGGCCACTGGGCCGGGAAGCCGCCTGGTTAGTTGAGGGGTTTGGAGACAATGACTCCACTCTTTGCTTGAGTTGCCGGTAGCCATCTTGTAGGCCCTGGACTGCCTGGGTAAGGGCCGAAATCTGTTGGCACAGAGCATCCAAAGGTGTGGTCACCCTTTCAGACTCCATCTTGACTGGATCATACTGTCACGTACCTTACAGCGGAGTCTGAAATGCTGAGGGAGGCCTCTCGCACGGTTCCGGTCTCAACACCCCTGGTAGTGAGGACAGGGAGTGCTGGGGCACGGAAGGGTGCAGGTGCCTGCGGCTGGAAGCTGGAACTTGGAGATTCAGGATCCTCTTGGAGAAGATGAGAAGACTGATCACCAGAACTACTCAGTAGAAGCCAGGCAGGTAGGTATGGATTCAAGAACAACTGCAACGTCAGGACAGGCAAAGGTTGGCAACTGGATAGCAACAAGGTATCCACACAGAAGGCAAGTTCGTGGTCAAGGTCAGGCAGAGGTTGGCAACGGGCAGGCAGCAAGGTACAAAGTCAGGAAGCAGAGCCGTAGTAGATAGTCCAAGCCAGGGTCGGTATAATCATTAAAGGTAGGTAGCAGGCAAGGGAGATCCAGGAGAGTAGTCAAGGAAGCCGGGTAGTCAGGAGCAAGGTAACAGGTCACACAGGAATCAGGAATTCAGGAACTAGCTGAAGACGATCCAGCACTAGTGTCAGACAAAGTCCTTGTTTATATATGGCGCTGAGCGCCAGGATTGGTGGACGTGAATGTGCGTACACCCACTCGTATGGGTGTGCGGGTGCGCGCAAACGTTCGTACGGGTGCGTGGGAGTGCACTTCGATCCGGAACTCGTTCGCCTCTGTCGGGGACACCGCGCATGGCCGTTGGTCACTGCTGCACGGAGACGGGAGCTAGTACTGTGAGTTCTCTGACACTTAGATTGCGGGTCTGGGTATTTCTACTTATCCAGAGGACTAACAGTCTCCTCAACTGGATATAGCAATCACTGGATAGGTCTCTCTCACTGACCTAGCAGCCAGGTGCAATGCTTGAACACAGTCTATGCCACAGACTTGATGAAAAGAACACAATATTGTTACGGTCGTACACAATCCTCTGCCACAGGATGGTGTAACCAAACGTTGATTAGATCTTAAGTGTAGCTGTACAGTACCAGATTCTTTCAGCTGACCCGGCGATACTGTGAGTTAGATGATCCAGGTTGCATCCCCCGATTGGGTTTCCAGGCTCCTCCTGAGATACCAGCATACCTGGCTCGGTCACCTCTAGAGAAGTCCTCCCCTGGTCTCCTCCAATCGATCGGCTTCTCCCCGCAGGCAAGACAGCACAGGACCAACCTCTGGATCAGTAGGCCCCAGAATTCCTGGGCCTACTTCTGTAGTAACAAAGCCTCGGGCCAGCTGGCCCCAAGACAGCAGAGCTGCCACGGCACACCCTGGGCCAGGAGGGCCTTCAGGTCGGGAAAAACGAACCCCGGCCAATTGGCGCCTGTACCTTAAGTACTCTTACCCAGAATGTACGGCGAGTGAACCACTCCCACCGGGTTATTTCTGAGTAAAAGGGGTACCCAATACATCCAGCCTGTTGCATTTCCAGCACTTACCGGTGGACACAGCGGCACCCACAGCCAAGTGGAAATTGACACAACCCAGCTGAACTGGTACAAATGCCAGGAAATTTACCATAATTAGTCTGAGCTAAACTACAGCTTCAGACAACTTAAATTTACATAAATAGCACCTGCCAATCAGGAGCAGGACGCTACAATTGTATGATGGAAATCAACAGAGCTCCCCCTTATTTACTAAGCTCTGGAACATATTTACTTGCAGAGTGCAACTGCACTTGTAAAGTGCGCAGTCTATTTTCCTTTAGTAAATCAACCCCAGTGTTTTTATTTTCATTTGTGCCTTCCTGCCCTGGTGACACCTGCTCCCATCATTTCTTTTTCTGGTGCTGTTTTTTAAGTTTTAGATGGAGTGGGAAAGGTCAAGTATTATTGCTGTCTGTGTCCCTGCTCAAGAGATGATCCCCTCTATTTGTCCTGGCGACCATTGTCAGTTAGGCAGGAAGTGATGGAGTGAAATTCAAAAGAATTCAGTTGTTCTCAGAGCAAGAGGTGAGGGAAAATACTTTGGGGGAAAACCCTCTTTCTAAATATGGGAATTAATTTTTCTAATTTCCTGTTGCGTCTCCAGAACAGAAAGGGTAAGAAAATCTCAGCAGGACAGCAAAAAATAATCTTTATTTCAATAGTGAGGCACAGTGATCTACCCTACAATTATGCATCCCCCATTATTAGTTGTTGTTTGCAAAAAATTTTTTTTAAATATTTCTAGTGTTTAAAATTACGTAAAATATATTTAAAAAAAAAACGTTTATTTAAAATAAAGTATCTGTGTAGAAATCAAATGCAGAGATCCAATAATTGTGACTTCCACATGTTCCACCACTTATCGCCATATGCTCCCATCTGGAGGAACAGGGCTATATGGAAAAATAGGTCTATGTCCACCTTCTCCTTTAAGGGGTTTAAAACCTCTCCCGGGCATCAGGACTTATCACTAAGCCTATTCTCTTCCGGATCCTCAGGTCAAGTTAGAACCATTCACCTCCTCCGAGGAAAGAATACTCCAGCAGATAACCTTTAAAAATAAAACTATCATTATCCAAACTATCATTATCCTTACTGCTTGATAAAAGTGCTTGTTATTTTTAAATAGCAGTTACAAAACACACTCAATCACTTGGGACAGTGCACTGTCATCTGGTGTATAAAACACATAAAATTGTGTTGCCCTTTTCAAGAGATTTCAGATCGGCAGCTCAATGTTATAGCCAATGCCTCCAGTTCAGGGTATTAATGATGACATCATAGGCTTCGCTCGTACACGTTTCGTCATAGATCATATGACTTTTTTCCTTGACAAAGGGAAACCTTACCCTATCCCTACCCTATCTAAAACGAAAAAAAAATGGGCTTTACATATACTTTAAAGACTGGACGTGAAGGAAATTCTCCCAATGACTTTATTTCAAATGGCACCACAAACATCCTAAGGCAATGCCTCTCCAACACACATGCTTTACAGCACAATGCAGTGCATGGTAATACACTATTGTGTATTGTAGTGCACTGTATCTGAAAAACTGGTATTTGATCAATGTGTTGGTAGTCCATTAAGGGCCCAGTCACACCTGTCAAATGCTGTGCACTGCAGTAACACATGCATAAATCTGCATAACCAAAAGTGAAGATGTTTTTTCTATAAATTCTGTCCACCTAATAAAACACCGCTCCTGGCCTAAGGATATGAGATTCCTGTGATAAACTATTGATAATACTAATGAAATATTTTATAACAATATTAATGTAAAAATATGTCATAAAGTTGCTAAAAGCAGCTGCTTAAAAATCACGTCAAAAATCAAGAAGGCAATATACAAAAACGTAAAGTCTCTTTCAATATTGCAGCAGCGCTCTAAGTGCTCAAACAAAGGCAGGTTTAATAAGTTCAGTTCATGCATAGGATGATGTGGGCAGTGGAGAAGATAACTTTCACTGCATTCCGTGTAGGGTACTTCCACCATGTAATAACACCTCGTGAGGGATAACTTCCCCTATGGGGATGCACCAGAAATACAGTTATAATGAGCCCTGGTTCATAAAAAGCTTCTCCACCGCTCCAACTCAAACGCCCACTAGGTGTCAGTCTCGCTATTTGGCGCTCGGATTGAGCCATAGGGGAGAAATGGAATGTCCACATAGTGTGATATTGTTTAAAATATAAAAACCTTCATTCCAAAAAAAGCCCCCCTTAACCATATATGCGTACCAAATTACAATAATCATAAAGCAAAAAAAGCACTGTGCCTGTATGTAGCTCCAAACGTCAGCTAAACGAAAAGGACCTCTGCTGTGTACAGCAGCGGTATGTTTCCTGGTTCTTCAGCTCGTGGAGCGCATACGTCACTTCCGGTAGATCACGTCACTGACGCGTTTCGTCACTTCCGGACTTCGTCTGATCTAAGAATCCATTATCCTTAATTTGAAAGTAAAATAAAATCAGTGCGAAGTGGTATATGTGTATATGAAGCAGCTGAACACTAGGGTCAAAATTCAAATCCCTTAACAGAAATCAAAACAGCAGATAGTGCAGCGCTAAAACCAAATAAAAAGCACATAGAGAAACAATCACAATATAAAATCACTGAGTCCATATGAGTAGTCCATATATAATCCTCAAGTGCGAGCAGGCAGCATGCTTGCAAGAAAGTGATACGGGAAACCCACCACCAAGGTATAGGATGGCCTCTCACCTGATCGAATGGACCCTTTAGTTACAGAGGGTCACAAAGCGCATTAAGATATAACCAAGTGGGGTACGGCATACATGGCATCCGTCAGGGACCCGGTACTGATCGAATGGACCCTTTAGTTACAGAGGGTCACAAAGCGCCTTAAGATATAACCAAGTGGGGTACAGCATACATGGCATCCGTCAGGGACCCGGTACTGGACACTCCGATATGGCCGTACTGTTCAGGGATCCAGTGCCGTCCTCACCTGGGCTACTTCACTAGCCTTCGGGTTCCTGGCATCGGCGTCCTAACTGTGGGCAGCCAGCTATGCGGCTTCACAACCAGCTGCCCACTGCGTATGCGCAAGCCGTGCTGCGCTTTGTGAATGGTCCTCCAGTCTTCTGGGACCTGTGATACAGAACACTGCGGGGAGGGAGGGCCTAGGCAATCCGAGTGGAAGTGGGAGCAGGTACCACTTTCAATTATTGGGGATGTCCTCAGACTCTGCTGTCTTGCTGTTTGGCATGGAGCGGCTCACAGTCAGTTCAGAGCAACATTCAGTGTGTCCTTAATTTGTTTAATGCATAGCTTTGTAGCTTTAAATTTACAATTTTCATTTTATAAAGATAGCGTATGCACCAAATCCGGATGGTGTTCAAACAGCATAAGGATTGGTGCATTAAAACAATCGGGAGAGTGTGTTGTAATGCTCATAAATTGGAGACAATGAATTGACTTACACAGAGCAGATCAATGGCCACATTTACGTCATTGCACCTTCTGATTGGTCGCAAGCTATGTCATTTCTTAACCGCTTGCTGACTGCCTCACGCAGATATACTGCGGCAGAAGGGCTCGTACAGGCAAAACCACGTACCTGTATGATCACCGCGGGGATACCCGCGATCGCCGCACAGGGAGGAAGAACGGTAAGATGCTGATGTAAACAGCATCTCCCCGTTCTGCCTAGTGTCAGTGTCACTCAATCTCTGCTCCCTGTCATCGGAGCAAAGGTCAGTGACGTGTAACATGTAGCCACCCCCCCACAGTTAGAAACACGCCCCTAGGACACACTTAACCCCTACACTGCCACCTAGTGGTTAACCCCTTCACTGCCAGTGTCATTTACACAGGAATCAGTGCATTTTTATAGCAGTGATTGCTGTATAAATGACAATGGTCCCAAAAATGTGTCAAAAATGTCCGATGTGTCCGCCATAATGTCGCAGTCACAATAAAAATTGCTGATCGCCGCCATTTAAAAAAATATATATATTAATAAAAATGCCATAAAACTATCCCCTATTTTGTAAACGCTATAACTTTTGCGCAAACCGATCAATAATCGCTTATTGCGATTTTTTTTTACCAAAAATATGTAGAAGAAAATGTATCGGCCTAAACTGAGGAAAAAAAATGTTTTTTTATATATTTTTTGGGGATATTTATTATAGCAAAAAGTAAAAAATAATGCGTTTTTTTCAAAATTGTTGCTCTATTTTTGTTTATAGCGCAAAAATAAAAACCGCAGAGGCGATCAAATACCACCAAAAGAAAGCTCTATTTGTGGGAAAAAAGGAGGTCAATTTTGTTTGGGAGCCACGTCACACGACCGCACAATTGTCAGTTAAAGCCACACAGTGCGGAATCGCAAAAAGTGCTCTGGTCAGGTAGGGGGTAAAAATTCTTCCGGGTCTAAAGTGGTTAAATAGCAGCCCCCAACGTAGTAGATCACGCCCTCAGACGAAGTCGGGAAGTGACAAAACGCGTCAGTGACGTGATCTACCGGAAGTGACGTATGCGCTCCACGAGCTGAAGAACCAGGAAACATACCGCTGCTGTACACAGCGGAGGTCCTTTTTAGTTTAGCTGACGTTTGGAGCTACATACAGGCACAGTGCTTTTTTTGCTTTATGATTATTGTAATTTGGTACGCATATATGGTTAAGGGGGGCTTTTTTTTGGAATAAAGGTTTTTATGTTACACTATGTGGACACTCCATTTCTCCCCTATGGCTCAATCCGAACGCAAAATAGCGTGACTGACACCTAGTGGACGTTTGAGTTGGAGCGGTGGAGAAGCTTTTTATGAACCAGGGCTTATTATAACTGTATTTCTGGTGAGTGCTTCCCCATAGGGGAAGTTATCCCTCACGCGGTGGTATTACATGGTGGAAGTACCCTACACGGAATGCAGTGAAAGTGATCTTCTCCACTGCCCACATCATCCTATGCACGAACTGAACTTATTAAACCTGCCTTTGTTTGAGCACTTAGAGTGCTGCTGCAATATTGAAAGAGACTTTAAGCTTTTGTATATTGCCTTCTTGATTCTTGCATTAATGTGCATGTTACCGCAACACATGTTGCAGCGCCATTCAAATTCAATGGCACCCCAACACACTCAATAAGTGCACCTCCAACACATGTGTTGCAGTGCACCCCAACATATGATATGGCACTAAAGTTCATTGTGGGTCACTACATCAGCAAAAATGTTGTTTTTCAGATTTTTTGGGGTTTATTTTGGTGACCCTAAATGAGTCAGCTGCCTTAGGGCGATGCATGCTAATGAATGACATATTGCACATTACTGCATGTTTGTTAATGCACCACAAAAGACCACCTAGGTGCAAATGGACATTTAAAGCTGACATACTATGTCACATTTGTGAATTAGTTGGATTGTGGTGAACATTACAGACAATAACTCTTGTACTAGATGATGTAAACTAGACTTTTATGTCCCCATAGTCCAGTTAGTGGATACTACATTCTGTCAAGACTTAACTGGCTTTTGTACATTTTTTTTTGAACAGTGAAATTAGCTTGATAGTTGAATTGTTCTTTACCTTTGTATAATGTCCATTTTTAAGATATGATTAAATTTCCTCTGGCAAAACATTGCTATGAATCAGCATTGGAATTCCCTTTGTACATGGAGCTGGAAGAGTCCACTTTCACATTCTATGATGGTTCAATGACTAACGGAATCCAATGACACATTAAATGTAATGGGACATTAAGAGAACAGTTGCATTCTTCTTTATAATCTGGTAATTTATGTAAAAAATGAAGCTGTAGACTTCCCAGTCACTATTCTTAATATCACTTAAACAGAGATTTCGCTGTTCATGCAGAAAACGTAAAGAGCTATTACTACTGTCATTTGTTAAAGCTATTTAATTATAAATACCCATAAAAAATGTCAGTTTAAACTAAATTATTTAAAAAGTTGGTATGTATGCGTGCCTAGCCTGCAGAACATATTAGATTGTTAATTTAAAATCATAAAAAGTTAATAAAGGAAGATCAAGTTTAATAATCATAATATGCAGTGAAAATGTATTCATTTTAACAATAAATTTCCCTAGTGTTGGGTTGTCTGATGCTGGCCAAACACTGGGAAGGTCTGTGGTTTTCATCCATGATCATTACCTAGTTTCCAGGAAAAGATAAAAGGTGATGTGGAAATTGATCAAAACCACTTTAGCATCCCTTTTTGACAGATTTCCATCCCATTGTTCTTGTGTGAAATATTTTTCTTTTGTAGTTTTATATAAAGAACACAATATACATATCATTGTTGAGATATAGAATAGGGGAAAGAGGGGGATGTGAGGAAATGGGAAATTGGAGGGGACATGGTTAATGTTTTAAGGTTATGCCATGGAAGTAAAAGGCAAATTTCATCTTTTTCAACATGTTACATATTTCACTCATATTTAGAGTGTAACATGGTACAAATGCCCACCTCCAAACAGAATCATGGGTTCTAAACCTTCCATATTCCATTCAAAACTTAAAAAAGTTTTGAGTATACATACACCACTGTTACCATGTCGGGTACATTGTAGTATACAGTATGTGCATGTTACATTTGTAAACAAGTACTGACATTTTTTTATCATTTGGTTGTTTGAAACTAGAAAATGTTTTTAAATGAAAACGACAAAACTGCCAAGAGAATAACCAACATAATGTTGGCCATACATTATAGTTCTGGTAATCGCAACTGTATTCAACAATAAAAACGAATGGATTAAGTCAATTTATTGTAACATAAAAAAACATGTAACTAGAAGGTGGAAGGGTGGGCTGCTACATAAGAGAAAGTGGAGCGGCTTAGGGAGGCTGAATGAGCTATTTATTAATATACCAGATGCTCTCCACTAGCACCACACAACAGCAGAAGATGGGTACCACAGGCTTCAATTCCGCATACCAGACGATGCGTTGTCTTAAAATGCTTTCCTCCACCATCAATGAACAGGTCCTTACTAATCTACAGACTTATCATTGCTCTACCTGTGCAGCTGCAGACACCACTCAACCACCATTTTTCGTTTTAGGCTTTACAGGGGTAACTAGCCATTTCCAACTTAAATGTCCCCATATCTGGTCAACTCCACCCCAGGTTTTCAAGAACTCAACCAACTCCGCACCGTCAGCCTCTCATTAGGCATTGTCAAGTCCTTCCCCCCAATTGACCACATTACCATTAGACATGTTTACTAAAAAGTCTCTTCTCAATAGGTAGGTTTATTGGCTCCTTTCTAAATTGGCCCTAGTGTGTGTACAGTATGTATGAACCTGAGATAGGGACCTTAGATTGTAAGCTCTTAACAGGAAGGGACTGATGTGATGTGACTGATTGTATATATGAAGAGCTGTGAAAATTAACGGCGCTATACAAGTACCTGTAATAAATAAATAAATAAAATAAATAAACATGGTATTCCGTTTATTTCACATTTTTATCTGATCACCTTTTTGTATACATGTATCCTCTTGTTTTAGCCTTGTATCTCTAGTATCTCTAGTAAGACAATACACTTTTATCACAACTAATAAAATAATTAAAAATAAACATGTTGAGATGATGAGATCTCTTCACAGTATGAGGAAATGACATATGCCTAGTTTCCACCGAGCGGAACGGTTCGGGTCGGATCGGTTTGGAAGGCCTAGAATGGTCCGGCCTATTCAGGCTAGCATTTCCACTGCAAGTCGGATCGACAGGGGCCATCCGTGGATTTAGAAAAAATGCCGTCATGGCGTCACACGTCCACCAATCAGTGTAATGTATCGTAGCTCCGCCCTAAATGAACCGTTCCATTTTCTATGGCCCCACATCTGAAGCAGGACCCTGAATGGAACGGTTCGGTTGTATGGGCCGCTTTCATAATGGAAACACCCAAAATAGCGTACTGTACCGAACCGAACCGATCCGCTCAGTGGAAACGAGGCATAACTTGTCCTCCCTCAGCTACTGGAGATCAGTTGTTTTCCCTCTGACTACCTTAGCAGAAGTCTTCCTCCATCTAGCGCCAAAAACAGAAAATTGTATTCCATACTTACCGTAATTTTTCTTTCCTGGTGGCAATCCATGGCAGCATACATGTAGATTAGTATGTTGACATGTTGGCATCAGGAAAACGAAAAATTGTATCAAGTACTTGTCATAATTTTCCTTTCCTGGCACCAATCTATGGCAGCATACATGTGGTTTAGTGTGTTGCTATGTTGGCACCAGGAAAACTGAAAATTTTATTAAATACTTACCGTAATTTTCCAATTCATGGCAGCATACGAGACCACATGCATGCTGCCATGTTGGAGCCAGGAAACAAATTTCTCTAGATTTGAGGAAGATTTCCTCCAAACCCAGAACAAGAGCTTAGTTACACACTACACGGGTGTAAAAGGGACCAAAAATTACCACCAACAGTTAGATTATTTGACAGTGTAGATACAAACTGTTGGTCTTTTTGTGTATTTTTAAACTGGTTGAAACTGCCTGAGCATTGCCATTTGTGTGGCCTGCCTAGCAAGAACTCTCTCTCTACATAAAATGTTTATTCTCATGTAAGCTGTCAGATGATGGTTGAAAGGCGCCCTGAAAGCAAAGGAGTGCTTTGTTCTACTCTAAGACTATTCTTAGCTGTACGTTTATGAAGTTCTGCACAAAGTACAGAATGTTTGGGCGCCTCCTGTCAAATTTTGTTTTCCTGATTTTCTTAGTAAAAAAAAGTTATGCATATGGGTATATACTGTATGTCCAAGAGAATAATTGTTGCAAGGATTTCTGCTGGTTCTCACTGCAAATCATCCCATCACCAATATCCATTGCAGTTTTTTCAATGCTAGAAGCGCCACCCCCCACCACCCCAAGTCTTATACTTGCCTGTTAATGCTTCTGTTAGATCCATGTGGTGTGGTCACTTTATTCTCTGAAAAATTTCACTCATTCCTATAGGGAGGCCATCTATTATTGGGACATATAATACACAACCTCTCCATAGGAATGGATGGGATTTTACTATGCAATAGAGTATACAGTATATACAGCTCCTGTTATTTTAGTCAACTGCCAACTGGTCTGGGATTCTCTAGCTAGTGTTAGCTCAGGGCTCAATATAGGCTAGAGCCAGGTTAGGCATCCAACAGCCAGTTGATAGTTAGAGGTTCAGTTGCATGACAGATTAGAAGCTACTGGGGACTTTTATCAAACCCACTCTTCTGCTTAGTGAAAGTTTTGGTTCTCTTATTTACATACAGGTTTAGCACAATATCCTGTTTGGGGAGGGCCGTTTCTCATAACCTACCCACAAAAGAGGGCTACGTATGTAGTAAACTATTAACATATGAACACTTGCCTAATAACCCCTGCTTCTTGGTCTGGAGTAGCAACAGTTCTTCCATGGGGACATGTGGTCTCAGCTTTTTTCAATCTCTCTCTCCACTTCCTTCCTCTGGGATTTCAAATCCAACCCCACAGGCACAGGAAGTAATGCAAAATCTGCCGCAGCTCTGCACATAACCCAATCAGTTTCCAGGTTGTTTTTCTTTTGTCAAAGGTTAATTGAATAGGCTGAAGTTAGAAGCTGATTGCACAGCTGCACCAGATTTTGCTCTCTCCAGTTTTAGTAAATCAACACAGGGCTTGCTATGGGGCACTCAGAGAAGACTAGTGGGGACTCCAAAAGAGGAGGTAAGGGGCTGCCCTGTGCAATATCCTTTGCACAGAGCAGGTAAATATAACTTATCTTTTTTTATTCAAGGTAAAAAAAAAAATGAGCCTTTAAAGTGGTTGTAAACCCTTACAATCCACTTTTTATTATAGGTAAGCCTATAATAAGGCTTACCTGTAGCTACCCCTGGTATCTCCTAAACCTTCACGGTTTAGGAGATATCCCCTGTATCAGCATGTGCCAACGTCATCGGCACATGCGCAGCTAGTGTGCTGTTACCGGTGCCTCCCACGCACATGCGCGGGAGTGACGTCATTGCAGCTCCGGCCAATCGCAGTGCCAGAGCCCGCGACGCCGGAAGTAACTCTGGGGGCGATGTCACCGCCGGAGCAGTGTACAGGGACCACTGCGGGGCTTCGATCTAAGGTGAGTGTTTCATAATGAGCTAGTAGGCTATGCCTACTAGCTCATTATGCCTTTGTCTTGCAGTTTTTTTTTTTTTGTGGGTTTACAACCACTTTAATATCACTATAAACAGCACATCCACCTACAAAGAGTAACAGAGTAGTAGAGGGCAGCAGATCCATACATTTTCATTCAGCCCCCACAGTAATATGACTGCAGTAAAGTGATAATAGCAGATCATTGGTGTATACTTCCTCCACTCAGAAAATGCCTTGTATTCTTTTCACTGAATACAAAGTTTCTGTGACTGGAAGAGAGGAGACTGTGACATTTACCCTCCCATTCTCCTATCACCCCTATCACCCCTACCTCCAGGATAACAAGTCTCAATACTGAATGTTTGGAAGTACTTACAGTACCGTGAGGGCTTAACCACTTCAGCCCCGGAAGGATTTACCCCCTTCCTGACCAGAGCACTTTTTACAATTCGGCACTGCGTCGCTTTAACTGCTAATTGCGCGGTCATGCAATGGTGTACCCAAACGGAATTTGCGTCCTTTTCTTCCCACAAATAGAGCTTTCTTTTGATGGTATTTGATCACCTCTGCCGTTTTTATTTTTTGCGCTATACACGGAAAAAGACCGAAAATTTTGAAAAAAAATGATATTTTCTACTTTTTGTTCTAAAAAAAATCCAATAAACTCAATTTTAGTCATACATTTAGGCCAAAATGTATTCGGCCACATGTCTTTGGTAAAAAAAATGTCAATAAGCGTATATTTATTGGTTTGCGCAAAAGTTATAGCGTCTACAAACTAGGGTACATTTTCTGGAATTTACACAGCCTTTAATTTATGACTGCCTATGTCGTTTCTTGAGGTGCTAAAATGGCAGGGCAGTACAAAACCCCCACAAATGACCCCATTTTGGAAAGTAGACACCCCAAGGAATTTGCTGAGAGGCATGTTGAGCCCATTGAATATTCATTTTTTTTGTCCCAAGTGATTGAATAATGACAAAAAAAAAAAAAAAAAAATTACAAAAAGTTGTCACTAAATGATATATTGCTCACACAGGCCATGGGCATATGTGGAATTGCACCCCAAAATACATTTAGCTGCTTCTCCTGAGTACGGGGATACCACATGTGTGGGACTTTTTGGGAGCCTAGCCGCGTACGGGGCCCCGAAAACCAATCACTGCCTTCAGGATTTCTAAGGGCGTACATTTTTGATTTTACTCCTCACTACCTATCACAGTTTTGAAGGCCATAAAATGCCCAGATGACATAAAACCCCCCCAAATGACCCCATTTTGGAAAGTAGACACCCCAAGCTATTTGCTTTGAGGCATGTTGAGTCCATGGAATGTTTTATATTTTGACACAAGTTGCGGGAAAGTGACAAATTTTTTTTTTTTTTTTTTTTTTTTGCACAAAGTTGTCACTAAATGATATATTGCTCACACAGGCCATGGGCATATGTGGAATTGCACCCCAAAATACATTTAGCTGCTTCTCCTGAGTATGGGGATACCACATGTGTGGGACTTTTTGGGAGCCTAGCCGCGTATGGGACCCCGAAAACCAATCACTGCCTTCAGGAATTCTAAGGGCGTACATTTTTGATTTTACTCCTCACTGCCTATCACAGTTTCGGAGGCCATGGAATGCCCAGGTGGCACAAACCCCCCCCCAAATGACCCCATTTTGGAAAGTAGACACCCCAAGCTATTTGCTGAGAGGCATGGTGAGTATTTTGCAGCTCTCATTTGTTTTTGAAAATAAAGAAAGACGAGAAAAAAAAATTTTTTTTTTCTTTTTTCAATTTTCAAAACTTTGTGACAAAAAGTGAGGTCTGCAAAATACTCACTATACCTCTCATCAAATAGCTTGGGGTGTCTACTTTCCAAAATGGGGTCATTTGGGGGTTTTTTTTGCCACCTGGGCATTCCATGGCCTCCGAAACTGTGATAGGCAGTGAAGAGTGAAATCAAAAATTTACGGCCTTAGAAAGCCTGAAGGCGGTGCTTGGTTTTCGGGGTCCCGTACGCGGCTAGGCTCCCAAAAAGTCTCACACATGTGGTATCCCCGTACTCAGGAGAAGCAACAGAATGTATTTTGGGGTGTAATTTCACATATTCCCATGGCATGTTTGAGCAATATATCATTTAGTGACAACTTTGCGCAAAAAAAAATAAAAAAAATAAAAAATTGTCTCTTTCCCGCAACTTGTGTCACAATATAAATTATTCCATGGACTCAACATGACTCTCAGCAAATAGCTTGGGGTGTCTACTTTCCAAAATGGGGTCATTTGGGGGGGGTTTGAACTGTCCTGGCATTTTATGCACAACATCTAGAAGCTTATGTCACACATCACCCACTCTTCTAACCACTTGAAGACAAAGCCCTTTCTGACACTTATTGTTTACATAAAAAAATAATTTTTTTTTGCAAGAAAATTACTTTGAACCCCCAAACATTATATATTTTTTTTAAAGCAAATGCCCTACAGATTAAAATGGTGGGTGTTTCATTTTTTTTTTTTCACACAGTATTTGCGCAGCGATTTTTCAAACGCATTTTTTGGGGAAAAAACACACTTTTTTACATTTTAATGCACTAAAACACACTATATTGCCCAAATGTTTGATGAAATAAAAAAGATGATCTTAGGCCGAGTACATGGATACCAAACATGACATGCTTTAAAATTGCGCACAAACGTGCAGTGGCGACAAACTAAATACATTTTTAAAAGCCTTTAAAAGCCTTTACAGGTTACCACTTTAGATTTACAGAGGAGGTCTACTGCTAAACTTACTGCCCTCGATCTGACCTTCGCGGCGATACCTCACATGCATGGTGCAATTGCTGTTTACATTTGACGCCAGACCGACGCTTGCGTTCGCCTTAGCGCGAGAGCAGGGGGGACAGGGGTGCTTTTTTTTTTTTTTTTTTTTTTTTTTTTTCTTTATTATTATTATTTTTTTATCTTATTTTTAAACTGTTCCTTTCATTTTTTTTTAAATCATTTTTATTGTTATCTCAGGGAATGTAAATATCCCCTATCATAGCAATAGGTAGTGACAGGTACTCTTTTTTGCAAAAATTGGGGTCTATTAGACCCTAGATTTCTCCTCTGCCCTCAAAGCATCTGACCACACCAAGATCGGTGTGATAAAATGCTTTCCCAATTTCCCAATGGCGCTGTTTACATCCGGCGAAATCTAAGTCATAAAATGCTCGTAGCTTCCGGTTTCTTAGGCCATAGAGATGTTTGGAGCCACTCTGGTCTCTGATCAGCTCTATGGTCAGCTGGCTGAATCACCGGCTGCATTTTCAGGTTCCCTGTTGAGACAGGAGAGCCAGAGAAAAACACGGAAGACGGTGGGGGGGGGGGGGGCATTCCCTCCCACTGCTTGTAAAAGCAGTCTAGAGGCTAATTAGCCGCTAGGATTGCTTTTACATGAAAGCCGACCGCTGGCTGAAAAGAATGATACCAAGATGATACCTAAACCTGCAGGCATCATTCTGGTATAACCATTCAAAGTCGTGAATGGCGTACCTGAAGACAAAAAAATGGTTAACAATAAAGCACAGTAAACGGTAAAGTATAAAAAATTGCATACCTGAAAAACAAACATGATAAAACATAATAACAATAAAACATTGCAGAATAGAATACAGTAAAAAAGAGCAGAACAATAGAGAGAGAGAATAGAGAGAGAAAGAACAATGAAACAACAACTATTTTTTTTTTTATTTTATATTTTTGTATGTGTTTTTTTTTTTTTTTTTTTTGTAACTAACTTTTATAACTGTACCCGGTTCCAGGTTCGGGTCTCTCAAAATGCGATGGCATCTTGGGAGACCCTGTGAAAGTGTGCCTAGTCTGTGGAATGCTGTACCCTACGCTAATACTCAACTAGTGAATGGTAGCGTTCAAAACATTCACCAATGCAAAGACCAGGATTGTCAGGACAGGAGGGACAATAATAGCGGGTGTCACGCCTATATCCGCGCTTGCTGCAGACACGACATCTTTTTTGGGGGGGTTCGTTGGGTAGGGGTACTCGGGAGGACATAAAGAAAATGCCTCTCATGCAGCCGACTGCATTTGGTTGGGGATGTGAATGGGGGAAGTACGGGCGCTGCAGAAGCGGTGGGTTCCCAATTAGGATTGGCGAATGCAGCAGGAAGGGCACTATGGGCACGACGGGCCTGTGTTTGTCTTTCTGGTGGCAGCGGGACACTACTTGTGCTTGCCACCTCACCAGCTTGAACTGCACTTATGGGACTCGCCACGTCACCAAGTGTTACTGCAGTGCTGGTTTGACTACGACCGGGGTGTACTAGGCCGCTGGCGCTTGCCAGTTCACCAAAACGCTACCAAAAAATCTGTTAGCGATCGCAGGGATCAGGCCTGACTCTGCAAACGCTGCAGTTATGCGTTTAGTGTTCTGTAAGTGACAGTGATCGATCGATACTGCACTTGGGTGGGCTGGGCTGGGCCGGGCGGAGGGGCAAAACGCAGGTGCTAGCAGGTATCTGGGCTGATCCCGCTAACACTGCGTTTGTGGGAACCCTAAACTGCTGGGGACGCCAGTATAGATCTGATCGGATCAGATATTGATCCGTTCAGATACTATACCACTAAGGGAGGCGTATGCTGCGTGCGTGGGTGTTAGCGGTACTGGCGCTAATCTGACGCTGCCTGGGGCTGGTGCTTGCCAGTTCACCAAAACGCTACCAAAAAAACTGTTAGCGATCGCAGGGATCAGGCGTGACTCTGCGAACGCTGCAGTTATGCGTTTAGTGTTTTGTAAGTGACAGTGATCGATTGATACTGCACTTGGGTGGGCTGGGCCGGGCGGACGGGAAAAACGCAGGTGCTAGCAGGTATCTGGGCTGATCCCGCTAACACTGCGTGTTTGGGAACCCTAAACTGCTGGGGACACTAGTATAGATCTGATCGGATCAGATATTGATCCGTTCAGATACTATACCACTAAGGGAGGTGTACGGTGCGTGCGTGGGTGTTAGCGCTACTGGCGCTAACCTGACGCTGCCTGGGGCTGGTGCTTGCCAGTTCACCAAAACGCTACCAAAAAAACTGTTAGCGATCGCAGGGATCAGGCCTGACTCTGCGAACGCTGCAGTTATGCGCTTAGTGTTTTGTAAGTGACAATGATCGATCGATACTGCACTTGGGTGGGCTGGGCCGGGCGGAGGGGCAAAACGCAGGTGCTAGCAGGTATCTGGGCTGATCCCGCTAACACTGCGTTTTCGGGAACCCTAAACTGCTGGGGACGCTAGTATAGATCTGATTGGATCAGATATTGATGCGTTCAGATACTATACCACTAAGGGAGGTGTATGCTGCGTGCGTGGGTGTTAGCGGTACTGGCGCTAATCTGACGCTGCCTGGGGCGACGCATATCACCGCCGGGCGATCAGGGGGCTAAACCTTTATTCGGTAATAAACGGCGGGTGCCCTGACACTATAAAAAATAAACGAACTAACCAGCGTCACCCGTAACAGTTATACGGTGATCAGTGGTGAAAGGGTTAACTAGGGGGCAATCAAGGGGTTAAAACATTTATTCGGTAGTATATGGGGGTCCCTGACGCTATAAAACGCTGACGGCGAACCTAAATATTTATGTCCCTAACTAGCGTCACCAGCGACACTAATACAGCGATCAGAAAAATGATCGCTTAGTGACACTGGTGACAGGGGGTGATCAAGGGGTTAAAACTTTATTAGGGGGGGTTAGGAGGGTACCCTAGACCTAAAGGGGGCCTAACAGTCACTGCCCTAACACACTAACTGTCACAAACTGACACCAATACAGTAATCAGAAAAAAAAAAAAAAAAAACCTGCTTTGTGTCAGTTTGTGACAGGGGGGGGGGTGATTGGGGGGGGATCGGGGGGCGATCGGGGGGGGGATCGGGGTGTAATGTGTGCCTGGCATGTTCTACTGTGTGTGTGTGTGTTGTGCACTTACATTCCAGTCTTCTCTCCTCGGCCCGGAACGGAAAATACCGAGCCGAGGAGAGATGACATCATTTCCTCTGCCTCTGTGTACAATACAGAGGCAGGGAAATGATCCCATTGGCTGGGAGCGATCGCGAGGGGGGGGCCACGAATGGATGGCCTCCCCCTCACCACCGATCGCCGGGGGACATTTGCCGACCGTCGCAGGCACCGGGGGGGGGTCCGATCGGACCCCCCACCCGCGGGCAGGCAGGGACGTACAGGTAAGCCCTTTTGCCTGCCCGTGCCGCTTTGTCGACGTACATCTGTGTGCGGCGGTCGGCAAGTGGTTAATGAAAGTAATAGTATAATTACCGAGCAAGGCAACAGTCAAACACAGGACACCCATAATTAGAGGTAATTACATATATACAGATTATATAAGGTATATTGTCAAAAGTATTGCAACGCTTGCCTTTACACGCACATGCACTTTAATGGCATCCCAGTCTTAGTCCATAGGATTTAACCACCTCAATACAGGGCACTTACACCCCCTAACTGCCCAGACCAATTATCAGCGCTCTCACATTTTGAATGACAATTACTCAGACATGCAACACTGTTCCCATATGAAATTTGCGTCCTTTTTTTTCACACAAATAGAGCTTTCTATTGGTGGTATTTAATCACTAGTGGGTTTTTTATTTTTTTGTGCTATAAATAAAAAAAGACTGTGAATTTTGTGAAAAAAACACATTTTTCTTTGTTTCTGCAAATTAGTAATTTTTCTTCATACATTTTGGCCAAAATTTATACTGCTACATAGCTTTGGTAAAAATAACCCAAATTAGTGCATATTATTTGGTCTTTGTGAAGGTTATAGAGTCTACAAACTATGGTGTCAATCACTGAAAATTGATCACGTTTGATCAGGCCTTCAGTACATAAGGTGTATCTCATTTCTTGACACACTAACACGTCAGGAAAGTACAAAAACTCACCAAATGACCCCTTTTTGGAAAGTAGACATTCCAAGGTATTAACTAAGTAGCATGGTGAGTTTTTTAAGTTGTAATTTTTTCCCACAATTCTGTGCAAAATGAAGATTTTTTCTTTTTTTTTTACAAAATTGTCATATTATCAGGTTATTTCTCACACGCAGCATATGCATACCACAAATTACACCCCAAAATACATTCTGCTACTGTTCCCGAGTATGGCGATACCACATGTGTGAGACTTTTACACAGGCTGGCCACATACAAAGGCCCAACATTGAAGTAGCACCTTCAGGCGTTCTACAAGCATAAATCACAGATCTCATTTCTCAACCACCTATTACACATTTTTATAGGCCCTGGAGCACCAGGACAATGGAATTGCCCACAAAATAACCCCATTTTGGAAAGCAAACACCCCAACGTATAATCTATGAGGCATAATGAATCTTTTGAACGGTTTATTTTTTTCCAGAAGTTTTTGGAAAATGTGGGAGAGAAATGAAAACGCATTTTTTTTACACAAAGTTGTCAGTTTATAAGATATTTCTAACACATAGCATATATATATATAGCAAAAATTACACCCCAAAATACATTCTGCTACTCTTCCCGAGTATGGCGATACCACATGTGTGAGACTTTTACACAGCCTGGCCACATACAGAGGCCCAACATTGAAGTAGTACCTTCAGGCTAGTGCTTCTAGGAGCATAAATTACACATCTCATTTCATTCCTGCCTATCACACTTTTGAAGGTCCTTGAGCACCAGGACCAGTGGAATTACCCACAAAATTACCTAATTTTGGAAAGCAAACACCCCAACGTATATTCTATGAGTCATGGGCTGCAGATAGGTACTCGGGTACTCTGATGGGCTGCAGATAGGTACCTGGGTAACTTGATGAGCTGTAGAGAGGTATTCGGGTACTCTGATGGGCTGGTGACAGGTACTCGGGACTCTGATGGGCTACAGATAGGTACTCTGGGTCTCTGATGGGCTGGTGACAGGTACTAGGGTACTCTGAAGGGTGGTGACAGGTACTCAGGTACTTGGTACTCATAAGAACTGTGACAGGTACTCAGATGGACTGTGACAGGTACTCGGGTACTCAGATAAACTGTGACAGGTACTCAGATGAACTGTGACAGGTACTTGGGTACTCAGAAGGACTGTGACAAGTACTCGGGTACTCAGGTGGACTGTGACAAGTACTCGGGTACTCAGATGGACTGTGACAGGTACTCGAGTACTCAGATGAACTGTGACAGGTACTCGGGTACTCAGATGAACTGTGACAGGTACTCGGGTACTCAGATGAACTGTGACAGGTACTCGGGTACTCGGATGAACTGTGACAGGTACTCGGATGAACTGTGACAGGTACTCGGATGAACTGTGACAGGTACTCAGATGAACTGTGACATGTACTTTGATGGGTGGTGACAGGTCCTCTTTATTGGGGGGGCAATCAGTGTGATTGGTGTACACTGTAAGCGGTAACGAGATGTTACCGCAATCTCCTACTCATACACGATCGGTGTGTGAGGAGGAGAACCCGTAACATCTTGTTACCGCTCTATGTTTACATTTAGTGATCGGCTGTGAAAGGATCACAGTCGATCACATGGTAAACAGCCACCGGCCATCGGCTGTTTACCAGCGTCGGTGACGAGCAGTGTTCCCGGGAACACGCCACCACTGACGCACACGCGTAGCGCGCTCACGATTGCGCACATGCGCCGTGCAAAGTGGGGCAGCACCATCTGTGATCGGCCGTGACTGCACACGATCACGCACATGCCCTGTTTAAATGGACGGATATCATATGACACCTGGCCGTCATATGATGGCCGGCGGGCGGCGGGCGGCGGGCGGCAATCGATTAATATTAAGTTGGCCCACCCTTTGCAGCTATAACAGCTTCAACTCTTCTGGGAGGGCTGTCCACAAAGTTTAGGAGTGTGTCTATAAGAATGTTTGACCATTCTTCTAGAAGCGCATTTGTGGGGTCAGGCACTGATGTTAGACGAGAAGGCCGGGCTCACAGTCTCCGCTCTAATTCATCCCAAAGGTGATCTATCGGGTTAAGGTCAGGACTCTGTGCAGGCCAGTCAAGTTCCTCCACCCCAAATTCGCTCATCCATGTCTTTATGGACCTTGCTTTGTGCACTGGTGCGCAGTCATGTTGGAACAGTAAGGGGCCATCCCCAAACTGTTCCCACAAAGTTGGGAGCATGAAAGTGTCCAAAATGTCTTGGTATGCTGACGCCTTAAGAGTTCCCTTCACTGGAACTAAGGGGCCAAGCCCAACCCCTGAAAAACAACTCCACATCATAATCCCCCTCCACCAAATGATTTGGATCAGTGCACAAAGCAAGGTCCATAAAGACATGGATGTGCGAGTTTAGGGTGAAGGAACTTGACTGGCCTGTACAGAGTGCTGACCTCAACCTGATAGAATACCTTTGGAATAAATTAGAGCGGAGACTTCTCGTTCAACATCCATGCCAGGCCTTCTCGTCCAACATCAATGCCTGACCTCACGAATGCGCTTCTGAAAGAATGGTCAAACATTCCCATAGACACACTCCTAAACCTTGTGGACAGCCCTCCCAGAAGAGTTGAAGCTGCAAAAGGTGGGCCAACTAAATATTAAACCCTATTGACTAAGACTGGGATGTCATTAATGTTCATGTGCGTGTAAAGGAAAGCAAATTATCCAAAATTGTTTTTTCCACTTTATTAATACTGTGGCAGTCCAGAGAGATTTATTCAGGTAAGCAAGCACCATTTTGTACACCTGCCATAGAATAGCTAAGCATTGAAAAGTTTAAAAACAAAGAAATATGTCCAGAGTTGGCTTTTAAATGATTTTATTTATTTTTTTATTTTTACGCAGGAAATACAATAAAGACGGATAGAGGTTTGAAGCTAAAATGATGTTTATTGAAGCTTATAATACTTAACCTGGATAACTGTAGAAGAGCATGAAAAAATGTTATGGTTCTAATTATCTTTTCTTATTGTTTGTACATCATTGCATAATTCGGTTGTAATTTTCAAAGACATTGTTCATTACAAACCTTGTTCATAGCTGTGTTTACTTTGTGATATAATTGCCAAAACCAATAAAAAATCATTGAACAGATAAAAAAAGTCAGACTCCACCCAGAAAGCAATTTCTTGTCATACCTAGAAGGCCTATCCATAGGAAAAGAGGACAATGTAAGCAAAATAACCATCTCAGTGAAAAGTGTAGTGCATTTTTATAACTAACAATTTACTTTGTTCAGTTCTACATTAAAAGAACCTGATTCAGAGATGCCCCACGCACACAAATCAACTGCCCCAACGCCGGCAATCAGGCCATCAGGTTCATACTTATTGTGCCATTACGGCTCACTGCTCCTGTGAACCTGTTGTGATCAGCCAAGAGCTGAATAATTGATTGTCACAGTGGTTCCCTAAGGCTTTGGACTGAATTTTCATCTCATCGTAGTGAAGCATGCCTGATCTGAGGTTTCAATAAGGTTAGCAGTAATTGCCGTCTCCTCCTTAATGGCCTGGAGGACACATAAAGCATTTTAATAGGGCAAACTCCACAGCATCAAGTAGGGCACCGGCTGATTAAAGACAGGTCCCTGGGGAGATGCAACAGGTAAATGATTTATACTGTCACTTAACCACTAAGCAGCAAATTAATCACTTCACAGTCACCCTGTCAATTTACCTCCTCTAAGAACTATTTGCTTAAAAATTATTTTTGTGAACAAAAAGCATTAAGGGAACCCTTGGCCAAACTATATACATTCACATATTTCCATATTATTAACACGCAGTAAATTAAATTTAATGAGCAGTAAATGAGATCCCACACCCTCACCAATCTTGGTAACTGCGCTCAATGTGGGGTAATTCATCTGTAAAGTTTACGGCAGTTCAGCTCCCCCTTCTTCCACATCCCAGCATTGACATAGTAGCCACCAGCCTTCTTATCTTTAAAGCATACCTTATACTTTAATGCAAGGTAGCCTATTACCTTCGTTCCCCAACCATGCCATGACAAAGCTTCATAGCTGTAAAATAAAAACTTATGGAGAAATTCTAGAAAAAAAATATTTCCTTACTCTTGGTTTCTTCTAATAGCACATAGACCAGGGAGAGGTTGCGAGCCTTTTGGTAAGATCCTGGAGAAAATGAGGATACTGACTCTCAAGAAACCATGCCGTGCAGGAGAGAATTTTTGCAAGATTTGGGATACTTAGACCCCTGTCACACCGAGCCTCCCCGGGCGTCAGCGGTAAAGCTGCGCTATTTTTAGCGCCGCTTTACCGTCGCTTTAGCGGCGCTATTCGGCCGCTAGCGGGCAGTTTTAACCACCCGCTAGCGGCCGAAAAGGGATTAAATCCGCCCGCAAAATGCCACTGGAGCAGCATTTTGCCGGCGGTATCGCAGCGCTGCCCCATCGGTTTCAATGGGGAGCAGCGGTGAGTTCACCGCTCCTTCACCGCTCCAAAGAAGCTGCTGGCAGGACTCTTTCTGGCGCAATGCCAGCACACCGGAGCAGCTGTTTTAGGGCGGTTTGTAGGCGCTATTTTTAACGCTATAGCGCCTGCAAAACACCCCCAGTGTGTAAGTGTTCCCAGAATTTAATTTGAAGGATCGTGTTGTCACCCTCTCCAGGGCAGGTATGATGTGGTGTTTTGCAGTTGGGGGCCTGCTTTAATGTAAACACAGAGCAGGTGCACTGGCCAGGGGAGCAGAGTGCTGAGACCCAACTTGAATATCTTCAGAGTTTCTCTTGTAATTTTGAAGATGAATCGCTCCATTGTGCCTGCAGGTTCAGAGGTCAATGAGTTCTTGTGTTAAAACGTGTTTAGTGCTTGTTAATAATATGTAGCTATGTGATTGTTCATAGCCTGGTCCACAGTTCTACTCTAAAGAGACCCTGTCACTAGACCATTCATTTCAGCAAATATCTTCTCATAAGAATATTGTATTTGACATATTTTATGACATATTTTATGCATGTTATTTACCTGTGAAAGCCTCCTCTGTGTTGACCATCTGGGATGTGATCTCAGCGGCACCAGCAGATTTAAAGCTGTCACTCAAGTGACACTTTGTAGTAATCTCCTACGCTCATCCCCAAAAGCTAAATAAAAGGATTTGTAGGGGGGCCAGGGGAGAAGCAAAGGAGCGGGGCCAGTACAGACAGTAGTTAGACACTCCCAGAAGAAGAGAGGGCTATGATGTGTACAGAAGGAGGTGGCTGTGCTGGGGAAGGGACTAGTCATATTTTCTAGCAATTTTAACAGCACATTGCAAGTAGGTAAAAATAATTTATGGAAAGGAAAAAGGCTGCAAGTAAGCATTATAAATATTTGATTTTTCTGTGACCTTACCGGCAATTTGTTAAATTGGTTACAAGGTCTCTTACCCTAGACATAAGATGAGAAAATTCCAAATTCAGCAATTTTATGGAGCAAACGTATACCTACTGGTTCTAACTGCAACAGCTGACTAAGGTCCTCTGAGGACATAAACTAATTTGAAAGGTTGGACATACTGCTCTGATTACTATTGTATTCATACCCATGATCAGTGGTGTTGGCTGTGTCTACCTACAGTGTGCTCCTCCTTTTCCCTCCCCTCTGCAAAGCAATAAACATAAATGCTTAGCCTCGATGAGCATGAAAGGGCAAAGCTCTGTAGATCACAAGAGTGCACTTAGTTCTGCACCCCTTTGACCCAGGTCACAGAGCTGGTCCAGGCTCTGCAGTGATCCCAACAATAATGTTAGGAGCCACCCAGATTCCTGACCAGCAGCTGGCTCAGCCCCCCCCCCCCCCCCCCAGTCTGGCACACTGATGGTCACTGCTCTGTGCACAGAGTGGACCAAAAAATTGAGTGATCAGCGGCCTTTAATTGGTTTCAGCATAGAGTGCATCCACCTAGGTGAGTATATGTGTTTGATTTTTTTGGGGATCCTACACTTCTCTCTTAAAGCCACACTAAAAGTATGTAAAGTTTGTCCTTTTATTATTCTCAGCCTCCTCCGAATCTCCCAATTCTTTAATTATTTTTGGTGCTGTGATCCAACTTCCTGTTAGAGGGTGGCTACTTTCATTCTCCATGGACCCACTGTGTGCAGGAACGTAGCCACCCACTTTTGCTTGCTCCCAATATGGACTAGGGACTATGGGATTGTGGTGTGCATAGAAGAGTGCACATGGCCACAACTAACTTGCACTGCTTCTGAAGTGAGGGGGGAAAAGGGGGGCTTGGTAGCTCACAGAGGACCATACAAAGAGGCAGAAAAACACAGAAAGAAACAATTTCATGAAAAATAGATTACAAGGATATTAAATAGTGGATGTGTATAGTTTATTTTTGAAAAATAAGGATATTATTTAGTGTTACTTTAAGGCTTATGCACCTGGCATCCAAGAGCGCCTTAGAGTGTTCAGATAATACCTACACATCCAACTGCCCTGGGAAATGTGTGGGATCCTTCAGGAATTTTGAACTGCGGCCAATGAAAGGTCTATGTCATGGCGACTCCAATAAATGTAGCTTAGTTGTTGAGCATGCCTATCAGCGGGTTTCTGATTGGCTTAGAGTAGTTGCTGCTTTACAAGATTACAAGAGGCTAATATCAAGACAGATTCAGGTACTTACACCAGCTGTTTTTAAAAAAAAAAAATATTTTATCTGTATCTGCTTGGAGTTTAGATTTAAGCTTTATAACACAATCAGTCGGGGTTAATATATTGCTGCTTTTATTCATACAATAATCACTTTGCCTTCCTCGAATAGTACATTTGTTGGTTGCTTGTTTTTGAAGATGAACTGCACTTATCATGTAATAGGAGACATAAAGCACTTTGCTTGGCCTTGGTGCTAAGACATGGAGATGATTGTTAGAATTCCTAATACAATACTGAAGTAGACTCATTAATACACTGACTCCTAAACAGCAGACAAAGACATCTTTTCATATTAGCTGTACTAATCGGTTTTATAATATGAAGGCTTGTATTAAACATCTAAGGATGAGGTCAGACGAGGGGAACTTTGCCATGTTTCAAATGCAAGTGATGATCTTGCTCATTCAGCTTTGCAAGGGTGGCACAATCTGTAAATGTACAATTACTCTTACAATGAAGTGGGCAGTGGCTGCTGCTTCATGAGGGGTGCCGGACGCATGGATTCCAATTGTTTATTTTTTCTTTTTTTTTAGAAGCACATGTATAGCAGCCTTGTATTAGGCAGGGTTGCTAACAAATTTAGTTATGCTAGGTGGTAATTAACGTGGCTAATTAGTAGTTGTATCCACTCACTTTCTGCCCAAAGCCTGAATATGGTGCATTTCTCTCGTCTGTCAATAGGTGGCACTGCTGCCTTTGGCATTAGAATAACAAGACCACAGTGAGTTCAGGTTGTGAATAGACATTTCTCAGCCAATCATATTTGTGGCTAAGCATGCATGCTGGGAGAGTCCATTTAAGGGTAATGAGTCAGGTGATCAGTGTTCTTTTAGCCCCAGGCTGAGGCCTGGGGGCTGTATGTGAAGCAGCAGCTGAATGTTAGGCCTAAGCCTGAGGCCTAGCCACATGCGTAGAGGCTCAGACCCAGGAGAGCCTGATCGTTGCAGAGGTTCAGCTGGACGGTGAACCAAGTGCTGCCAGTGAAGGAGAAGCAGTTGCCACCAGGGACGACCACTCCTGTTACCAGAGGCAAGTGAGAACCAGAGGTCAGAGATAAGGGGGACACCGTCACCAGGAAGGGACTCCTGTTATCAGAGGCCAGGTTTGTGAGGTCTGAAGAAGTACCAGAGCAGCATTTTTCACTAGCCAGGGAAGGTGAACAAGTTGGGAAAGCTTCAGCGTTCAAGTCAGGGACCCAGCGGGTGAGCGTGGGTGACACTTGAAGAGGATTCAGCGGGTTAGCTGAGAGTCAAGCCAGGGACCCAGCAGGTAGCGTGGGTGACGCTTGGAGTGTACAGCGGGTTATCTGTGGAAGAGCTCAGGGCATCCAGCGGGTGGCTGGGATCTGAAGGTCTGGTGAGAAGACTGGGAGCTCAGTGAGAAAAGCTACAGCAGGAGGCTGTGAGATGGAGGCCAGGTCCTACACAATGGGAATACCAAGTCTGGTATGTGTACAGATCTGTGTTGAAGTCAACCTACAAGTTCAGTTGCCATAGGAGACAGCAGTTCTACAAATACAGTACTGCAACCAGCTTAAAGGCCCTCAACCTGTATAGCTGTCTGCCTATTTTGTCATGGAGTCTGCCAATTGCTATTGCATCTGCCTAAGGGTGTTCAGGCTATATCCCTCTCTCCCCTAGTTCTTGTTAAGGGACAATAAATCTCTTTTGTTCGCATTCAAAAAGTGACTGGCGCCCAATTATTCTATCTTGCATTACACCCACTATGCCTAGCTAACCACTCTACTAAGAAGGATGTCAGCTCTCCCTGACTCTGGAGGTCACCGTTAGGCATCTAGGGGTTAGGGCCCTTGCTACATATGATTAGAGTTAGAGGTTCTAATAGGCTTAAAAAAAGGGTGGGGTCTGGGCACATATTGGGTGTGTTGGGTGCTGGGTGATCTTGCCGCTGTTCGTCTCCCACGGGGGGGGGGGTGCTGGGTGATTACCGCTGCTTGTCTTCCGTGGGGGGGTGGATGACCGCCGCCATTCGTCTAACATGGGGGGTGGGGGTGGGTGGTGTTAGTTTCACATAAGCTGGGAATTTCACATCACCGCGAAGAGGCGCTCTGAAATAAGGTATTTAACTGTATTTAAAAAAAACGCAGATTTTGCACTGTATATCTTCCTGTAACAGAGGGGGTACCAATAATCATGCTCAGTGACTTTACAGCTACACTGGCAAAGCTCCCAACTGTCCCTGTTTTCGAGGGACTGTCCCTGATTTCGAGCAATGTCCCTCTGTCCCTCTTTCCCCCTCATTTGTCCCTCATTTTGGTCTGATCTATATAGTTGTATATAAAATGCGCTTTTTATCTTTAAAGAGTGTTTCCCAGTGCTAAACCTTTCATCCAATTTCTAAATTGCTGCATTTGTTAATTTTTAAAAGCCAATATAAAGGAATAGTAGTGGTAAAAAAAAGCCCTTGTGGATTTAATGAACCTTTTTTTGGGGTTATTCTCCTTTAAGGAGGTGTGGCAGAAGGCGTGTCCTATGCCTACATACATTTGCTAGCAGATGTCCCTCATTCTCATTTCAAAATGTTGGAAGGTATGCAATGGAATAGTGGCAGGAGGGGAGGGGCAGCTAGGAGATGGCTCAGACACACACAGACTACTGAGCTGACAGCCAGGGAAGGAGGGGGAGTAGGGGACAGGGAGAGCAGCGGCATGATGGAGGCACATAAACTGACCACAGTATCATGGATCAGCGACCATAATTACCGTGGTCAGCACACCTAGAGAGACACAGGAACAGGTGGGATCAACCAGGTATTTTACAGCATGGGAAGGAACAAAGGACACTGCAGAATTACTATGCTGTTTATCATGCTTTAAAGGAATAGAATCATTTTTATTTTAGGTTTACAACCGCTTTAAACCTAAAAGCAAACATTTATTGTATTGCAGCTTACCAATTCTTAGATGTGGTGACTGCATTTGTTTTCCTTTCTTAGGCTTACTTTTCTTTATTTTTATAAACCAGCCAGTAAGTCTGTTGCTTTTCAACAGAACAGCATGTTGAGAAAAAACATTTACCACTGACAGGGGTGCCTATAATACTGTAACTCATTCTTAGGTGTAGACACACTCTTATGCCCCGTACACACGGTCAGAGCGTGTTGTCGGAAATTCCGACCGTGTGTGGGCTCCATCGGACATTTTCCATCGGATTTTCCGACACACAAAGTTGGAGAGCAGGAGATAAAATTTTCCGACAACAAAATCCGTTGTCGGAAATTCCGATCGTGTGTACACAAATCCGACGGACAAAGTGCCACGCATGCTCAGAATAAATAAAGAGATGAAAGCTATTAGCCACTGCCCCGTTTATAGTCTCGACGTACGTGTTTTACGTCACCGCGTTTAGAACGATCGGATTTTCCGACAACTTTGTGCGACCGTGTGTAGACAGAACAAGTTTGAGCCAACATCCGTCCGAAAAAATCCTAGGATTTTGTTGTCGGAATGTCCGAACAAAGTCCGACCGTGTGTACGCCCTATAAGTCAGATAGACTTATCTGACAGAGTCAATTACACATGGTGCTTCCCCAAACATACAGGCATTGCTGGGGTTTGTTGTTAGGAGGTCCAGCATATTTTACAAATGGCATACTATGAATTAAGGAGGATGTGTATATACTGTATATACAGCATATATATATATATATATATATATATATATATATATATATTCTCAAAAGTTTTATAGCACTCTCATTTTTCCAGTTTTTATTGAAATGCAAACAGACACACTTCGTCACTTCCAACTTCAGAGGAGGACGTGCATGGAGCAGTTGTGTGATCTCTACGACAAACCGAAAGTGACGTTTGCGTGTCACAGCCAGCTGGAATACCAGGAAGTGGACACAGTGACTACAGTTACAGGCGTCTTTCTCCACAGCATGACTGGTGACTACGCTTTCAGTTCACTTTATATCTGCTTTTTTGATATTATAAGCTAGTACCTAAATCTTGTAAGGGGGGCATTAGTAACAATAAATGTTTACAAACAGGATTACGCTATGTGGACATTTTTATTCCTTCACATGATCCTGCCATATTGAAGCCATGTATACCCAGTAAGAATTTCAGCAGAGCTGGTGGATGTTCTTTTGAAGCGGCAACTAAAGATTACTATAAATGCGTTTAAATTTTGGCCATCTGGTGAGTTCATTCCCAAAGGGGAGACGTTTGCTTACACATGGTGATATCTGAGGTGTGTGATGCATGTGTGATAACGATTAGGATCACCGCTACATCAATCACAATTCTTCAGAGGAATTATTTCATCGCTTTATCTATATATGTGCTTGAATTATTTCATCGTTTCATTCTTATGTGGATGAAATCACCTAAAAGCTTGTCATAACCGGACTATTTGACTATATGAGCGCTGCTTCAACATTTTAAGGACACAAAAAAATATACTGGACTTTTTATTGTCATTTTTCTATTTTTGTTTCATTTAACAGCAGCAGCTGGCATAAATATAGAAGTTTATGTCCTATTTAGGGAAAAAATATATACTGCATGCAGGTAACATCAATTCCTCAAAAAGGTTTTTTCTTTTGGTGCTGAGCTGTGTTATTGGGCCTTGTTTATAGCATTTTTCAGATTTTTAGTCTGGCTTTGTATTTGTGGATATTCCCTTCTGCGTCTGACTTTACTTTGAAAGTCCACTTACTTCCTACAGTTTTGCGATTAGGAATGAGCTCTGTAAGTGTCCAGGTTTTATTTTCTTGAAGTGACTTTATTTCTTCTTCTGCTGCCTTTCTCCATTTATTGGCTTCACGTTTTGGCAGTTTTTATATGTCTTCCCAGGATGTTGGTTCAAGTATGCTGTGTGTTTTGACAGTGTATGACAGCTTGCGAGGTGGTATGCTCTTTTTAGTCCGAGTGGATCTTCTGACTTCGGCAGTTCAGCAAGATTTGGTGGGGAACTTGGTTTAGACATTGTGAATTCCGCCTCTTGTTCTGACTACTGCACAGGTTCGCTTTGGTCGACCTTTTCTTCAGGTTTGCTGTCAGGTCACCTGAGGCCAGGTGACAGATGCACACCGCTGGGGTTAGGAGTGCCCCACTAAGGTTATCTGACTGCTGCGGACCAAACTCTGGGTGGTTCAGGAAAGCAGCTCCACCTGAACACCAACACGGACCAAACAGGAAGCTAGAGCGTAAGATTCCTCAGGGCACGGAATCTAAGAGCCAGCAGGTTTTCACCTAGGGTTGCCACGTGTACAGTTTTCTCCAAAACAGTCCTTTTTTTGAATGATGTGTTCGGGTTTACATTTGTCCCAGACCCGGACACATCATTCACACGGTCTGCACCGAGAGTGACATCTGATGTCTCCCCCTCCATGACAGCAGCTTGGTTCAGCAGAGCAGAGTGTGACTCAAAGCTCCTCCCCTCCTCCTCCTTCTCAATTCTGTTCACACACGAGGAGGAGGTGAGCAGGAATGCGCTGATATCAGGTCTGTAGAAAGTTTTTATTATGCTCTGTAGATGGAGGAGGGAGGGGGAGAGAGCAGCTGGAAAGAAGGACAAGGTAGAAAACATGTGGAGTGAATGAGGGTTTAGGAAGATATGTGCTGGGGGCTTTGGCAGGGGGAAGACAACAGTAGAAGTGTGGCTTGGATTTGAAATCTGACAACCTCTCCTTGCAGTATCTCTCACCCTTACCAAAGCACCCCCCCCGCACATATCCTACCCCCCTACTCCTCCCCCTTGCACTGGCCCTCTTCTCTCACAAAGTGCCCCCCCAGCACATATCTGACCCACCCAAGCGCCCCCCAACACATATGGGCACAGGCTGCATTTGATGGGTGCAGAGGCTGTATGATGGGCACAGTGGCTGTATGATGGGCACAGTCTGCATATGATGGGCACAGAGGCTGTATGATGGGCACAGAGGCTGCATATGATGGGCACGGTGGCTGTATGATGGGCACAGTGGCTGTATGATGGGCACAGGCTGCATATGATGGGCACAGAGGCTACATATGATGGGCACAGTGGCTGCATATGACAGGCACAGAGGCTGTATATGACGGGCACAGAGGCTGCATATTATGGGCACAGTGGCTGCATATGATGGGCACAGGGGTTGCATATGATGGGCACAGTGATTGAATTTGATGGGCACAGTGGCTGCATTTGATGGGCATAGTGGTTGCATTTGATGGGGCACAGTGGCTGCATATGATGGGGCACAGTGGCTGCATTTGATGAGGCACAGTGGCTGCATTTTATAGGGCACAGTGAGGCTGCAATTAATGTTTTTTTTCCAGAATTTTTCAGTTTGTTTGCACCCCCCCCAAAAATTTTGAGCACCAGCTGCCACTGCCCCCAGCACATATCTAACACTCCCCACCGCCCTGCTAGCGCTAGCCCTCTCCCCAGGACATATATGACCCCAGTGCCCCCCCTTACAAGACCTCCCTCTCCCCCGCTTGGGACCAAGCTTGGAGGGGAACTTCAAATGATACTTCCTCAGAAGACAAGGCACGAAGACCTCAGATGCAGGAATCTAAGACCTCTCCTCAGGACCAAAACCTTTCTATTCCATGAGATATTAAAGAACACCTTTACAGAAGCGAGAATCCAAAATTTGCCTAACCTCGTACTCTTGATCATCCTCAGAGACCGGAGCCGAGGTAGGGAGAGGACAAGCGAATTTATTGAGAACTAAAGATTTCAGAAGGGATATATGAAAGGCGTTTGAGATCTTGAGGCTTTTAGGGATTTTGGAGTTTAAAACAAACAGGATTCAGCTTAGAAATTATAGTGTAAGGACCAATGAATATTAGGGCAAATTTCAGAGAAGGAACCCAGAGTCTGATGTTTCTGGTGGAAAGCCGGACTTTGTCTCCTGGCTGTAGAAGAGGTGGCTTATGCCTGCAACGGTCAGCAAAACCCTTGAATCTGTTAGCAGCTGTCTGGAGGGAATCATGAACAGTAGCCAAAGCTGGGATGTCAGGAGAACAGGTCATAGGAAGAGGGAGCTGAGGATGTCTTCCTTAAACTGTGACAAAGGGTGTCTTCTGAGAACTGACTTTAACATGATTATTGTGACAGAACTCTGTCTACGGGAGTAGTGAGGACCAATCATCATGATGAGCCGAAACAAATGGAGAAAGACTTCTAACTCTTGATTAACTCTCTCTGTCTGTCCATTGGATTGAGGATGGTAAGAAGAGGTAAAATCCAAGGTAAAGTTGAGGGATTTGCAAAAGGCTCTCCAAAAGCGAGAAGTGAATTGAACACCCCTTTCAGAAACAATATGGGAAGGAACTCCATGAAGGCGGAAAATTTCTCGAACAAAAATAGGAACCAACGCAAGAGCAGAAGGGGGACCAGGAAGAGGAACAATATGAGCCATCTTGGAGAATCGATCAATTACCACCCAAATGACCATCTCAGAAGGTGAAAGATCAGTGATAAAGTCCATGGCAATGTGAGACCAGGGCTCCTTGGGAATGAGCAAAGGCATAAGAAGACCAGCAGGAGCTTGCATGGCAGATTTAGACTGGGGTCAGACATGACATGCCTTAACATAATCTTTAACATCAGAATGAGGAGTAGGCCACAAGTAGTGGCGGCTGATGAGAAAGAAAGATCGTAGGGCCCCAGCATGACCTGCCACCTTGGAATCATGACCCCCAATGAAGGATCTTAGTTCTTAACTTAGTTGGAACAAAGGTCTTGCCAGGAGGAATTTTTGAGTCGAGGGTAGAATGAGCAAGAATGCACGAGGTAGGAATGATCGACTCAGAGGTGGGCTCCTCATCCTGACTGTCAAATTTCCTAGAAAGTGCATCAGCCCGACTGTTGCAGGAACCAGGTTTGTACGTAATATTGAAATTAAAATGGGAAAAGAAAAGACTCCACCTGGCCTGACTGGGATTCAGTCGTTTGGCATTCTGTAAATACTGCAGATTTTTATGGTCAGTGAAAATTTGGTATGGAGTGAGGGGAACCCTCCAAGAGATGACGCCACTCCGCCAACACCAGTTTAGTCGCAAGAAGTTCCTGATCACCAATAGCGTCATTTTTCTGCCTAAGAATTTTTTTGGGAGAAAAAAACTCACATGGTTGACATTTTCCCTCAAAGGATTGAAGAAGCACAGCTCCCACCCCAGTCGAGGAAGCATCCACTTCAAAAAACATAGATCCCCAGGGTTAGGTCATAAAAGATAAAAGAGATTTCGCGCATAAAATCTATCATAAAAATAATATACAATAATATCAATAAAATAATGAGTAAATATAAACTGTGAAAAATCAGTAATAGGAGCAAGTAAAATGCATAAATAAAAACTGGATAAAATAAATAAATGTGATCCAATCAGTATATATATATCGCAAAAAATAAGTGCAAAGATGCAAAACCTGTGCTGTAAATACCAAATGTGTAAATCAACAAATTCTAATGGATGGCACAAGCCAAATCGCATAAAAGTGCAAAAGTGCAAAAAACTGTGCAGCAGCTGCAAACAGCGTGGTATAAGATAATACCAAATATATAGGACTATAAACTAGAGTTCACAAAGGAAACAATATAGAGTCCATAACTTGTGATGGTAATAATGGAAATGATGATCTTCATAAAACAACTGACGGCCCAACCAGGCTCTCTAGACTCTCACCTCAAAGCAGGAAAAAACAGGCATCAATGCAGATCCTTCCTTGTTGTGACAATAGAAGTCACAGGATGGTTGTGTTCCCCTCTGCTTGCTGTCAGGTACCTATCAAAACAAACTGGGAGTATCTCCACCTAGGCTTGTGACAGCCCGGTGGGAGGAGGGGGAGGAGGAGAGAGGAGGCCTCTGATGGTGTAGTATTTCAAAAGTATATTTATTGGATAAAAGCAAATTGGTCTCTTACATAAAAACAGTATTAAAATCACATAAAGCAGGAAGGAGCGGCGTCCGAGGCGCCTCCTTACGTGACTTCCGGTGTAGTCAGCTCTCTGCCACGCCCTACGCGTTACGTCACCGCTCGTGACTTCAACTGGGGAACCGGATTGGCCTGAGAGGGATGCTAGTTATATAGTAAAACCGGAAGTAATAGAGCAGCCATTTTTGTTGTGGTAAAAAACATAGATCCCCAGGGTTAGGTCGCCTCAACAAAGGTCCAGAAACAAAGG
Source organism: Lithobates septentrionalis (assembly GCA_037952835.1). Classification (NCBI taxonomy): domain Eukaryota; kingdom Metazoa; phylum Chordata; class Amphibia; order Anura; family Ranidae; genus Lithobates; species Lithobates septentrionalis. The sequence continues at coordinate 1,041,983 of JBBDGP010000435.1, read as the reverse complement.
CCTGTTTCAAATCATGAAACATCGAGACAGCTTCAGGAGGCCAGCCCTTGGCATTCGCACCCTTCTTGGTCAAGGCAATTATTGGCGCAGCAATGGAAGAGTAATTCCTAATGAACTGCCTGTAATAATTAGTGAACCCAAGAAAGCGCTGTGTGGCCTTGAGGCTGGCAGGAAGAGGGCAGTTGGTAATGTCCAAGACCTTTCCAGGATCCATACGGAGACCCAAACTAGAGACAAAGCATCCCAAAAAGAGAACCTCAGAACATTCAAAAGAACATTTCTCCAGGTTGGCATACAGATTATTTTCTGGAAGGCTCTGAAGTACAATCCGGACATGGTTTCTGTGAACAAGCAGATTTTCCGAAAAGATGAGAATGTCATCCAGATAGAGGACAACAAATCGATAAAGCAAATCCCCGAAGTCTTTTGTTGACAAAGTTTTAGCAGACAGCTGGGGCATTACACAAACCAAAGGGTAAAAACAAGTATTCATAATGCCCATCTCTAGTGTTAAACGCCGTTTTCCATTCATCACCCTCCCGTACCTGGTTTAGATTGTATGCATCCCTGAAATCCAACTTAGGGAAAATAAAGGCACCTTTCAATCTGTCGAACAGTTCTGATATTAAGGGTAAGGGGTATAGATTTTTGATAGTCAGAGTGTTTAAGCCTCAATAGTCAATGCAGGGTCTTAAGGTCCCATCCTTGTTGGCTACAAAAAAGAACCCTGCTCCCATAGGCAATGAGGATTTCCGAATGAATACTTTCTTTAGATTTTCTGCAACAATATCAGACATGGCCTGGGTCTCCGGAATGGACAGGGGATAGGTCTGGCCCCTGGGCAGGTTTGCTCCATGAACAAGGTCAATAACACAGTCAAAAGGCCTGTGAGCAGGAAGTACCTCAGCCGATCTTTTGCAGAATACATCCTGGAACTCGCTATATGCAGCAAGAAGAGCAGAAGATACTGATGTGGTGGCCACAGGAAGTCTCTCCTTTGGGGTAAGCTTGAGTAGGCAGGATGAGAAACAAGAGGGACCCCAAGCCAGGATCTGCCCAATAGTCCTAGCTGTAACCAAGGAAGGCCCAATACAATGGGTGTTGAGGCCTTAGGTAGAACGAGAAAAGATATCCACTCCTGGTGGAGTACCCCTACAGACATCTTAACAGGGAGGGTCTGGAAGTGGATAGGCCCCCAGGAAGAACAGTGCCATCAATTGTCGAGACCACCAGCGGAGTGGTGAGAGGCGAAAGAAATTTTCACAGGGGACACAGTTCCCCGGTCCAAGAAATTGCTAGCGGCTCCGAAATCCAGGCAGGAAGAGACTGCATGAGGGAAAGCTCTGACATGAAGGAACACAGAAAGAAGGAGATGGGATGATGAAGGGGATTTCCCTGGGTCCAATACGCCACCTTCCAGACGTATTAGATCCGAGGCGTTTCCCAGACCGAGAGAACAGGTATCCCGAAAATGACCTTTGCCCCCACAGCAGAGACACAAGCCCAGAGTTTTGCGCCTAGCACGTTCTTCAGGGGATAACCTAGTCTGGTCCAGCTGCATAGGTTCCACAGCTGGCAAGGGATGCTCCACGCATCGAGGAGAGGAAAGCTCAGGGTGGCTAGGGACCATGGAGTGCTGGTGTCTTTTTTTCTAGGATCCTCTCCTGGAATTGCATATCGATCTAACTGCACAGGGAGATGACATCATCCAGACCAGAGGGAATGGTTCTTCCTGCCAACTCATCTTTCACTCTGTCAGAGAGGCCCTGTAAGGTTGCAACTAAGGCCTTATTATTCCAGCACAGCAGTTAAAATGCGAAAGTGAAGGGCATACTATCCCACTGAAGAGGACTCTTGGCGGAGACGTAAAAGGGCATTAGCCGCTGAAGAGACACGACCCGGTTCCTCGAAAAAAATCCAAGACCTTCAGGAAGTTAGACAAGCTGGAAACCACCAGATCGTTCTTCTCCCACAGAGGAGAAGCCCAGGCTAAAGCCTCGTTGGTCAGGAGGGAAATAATATAGGCTACCTTTGCCCGATCAAAAGGGAACATTTTGAGGCTGGAGTCCAAAATGAATGGTGCACTGACTAAAGAACCCCCTGCAGGCCTTGGAGTCACCAGAGAAATGAGAAGGAGCTGGTAGATGCAACATATTTGTGGCGGCGACCGTAAGCGGAATAGGTACCACCACCGGCTGTGACTGAGGTGGTTGAACCTGAGATCCAAGAGAGGCTTGAAGCTGTTCAAAGTGGCAGGCCAAATCTTGCAGGAATTGCAAATCACTTGGGACTGATTAGACTCCTGTGTCTCGAGTCTGCGAACTATGCCCTGCAGCTGATCAACGGCAGGTAGCGGCACATCAGTCGGGTCCATGGCCAAGCAAACTGTCAGGTCACCTGAGGCCAGGTGACAGATGCACACCGCTGGGATTAGTAGCGCACCGCTAAGGTTGTAGACCCTTCAGCGGACTGATGCGGACCGAACTCAGGAATTCAGTAAAGCAGCTCCACTTGAACACTGACACGGACCAAACAGGAAGCTAGAGCATAAGATTCCCCAGGATGTGGAATTTAAGAGCCAGCAGGTTTTCACCAGAGCCTTTAGTGGTGAGGATGGATTTGGCTGCAGCTGACTCCAGGTCATGGCCCCGGGGTCTCGCAGCTCCAGCTCATGGACTGGCTCTAGTGGACAGAGCAGAAGCAGCAGTGCAGAGTTAAACACAGGATAGTCAGGAGAACAAGCCAAGGTCGGGGCACCTAGCAGACAGGGATGGTCAGAAAGGCACACCAAGATCAGGGTCACTAGCAAACACGAATGGTCAGGACACACCAAGGCCAGTACATAGAAGTCAGAGATAGACATACAGCAGGACGCCACACCAGAAGCCTACACACAAACTTTTCTTGGCAAACCTGGGTTGCAGTACGTGGGTTAAATAGTGTTTCCTGTTGAAAGGCTGGGGTGGAGCCATGATCATAGCTCCCAACTGTCCCTGATTTCGAGGGACTGTCCCTGATTTGGAGCAATGTCCCTCTGTCCTCATTTGTCCCTCATTTTGATCTGATCCTCATAGTTGTATATAAAATATACTTTTTATCTTTCAAAAAGTGTTTCCCAGTACTAAACCTTTTATCCAATTTCCAAACTGCTGCATTTGTACATTTTAAAAGCCAATATAAAGGAATAGTAGTGGTAAAAAAAAGTCCTTGTGGATTAATTTAACCTTTTATTTGGTTAATTTTCCTTTAAGGGGGTGTGGCAGAGGGTGTGTCCTATGCCTACATACGTTTGTAAGTAGGTGTCCCTCATTCTCTTCTTAAAATGTTGGGAGGTATGGCCATGCTGAGAGCTCATACTTAAACGCTCAGGTGTGGGGGCACGCTCTCTAGAGCTAAAACACAGACCTGAGAGGTAAGCAGACAGTCAGAGCATAAAACATTACTGCAGATTTATGACATTTGCTGGGCATATTCACTTCACAGCTTTTTGGGGATTGGTGTTTCTGATGATGGGCTCTCATCAAAATAAACACTACGGCTTATTGTCACTTTGTCAGTCTTTGGGTGTAGGATTCTGTAGCCCTTAGTTTGCTCACTGTGTAGCCTACTAGAATGCCCTCTATGCCTCTGTTCTCTAGCTTGGATTGCTTTTCACTTGGAATATGCTTTACATCCAAGCACTCTGATGTGCCCTAAGCTAGGCTTTGATCCATGGCACATTTCGAATGGAGTACTTTTAATGGCTCTTGAGGGTAGTCTGTTCTGTAGGTAGGTTGCAGTCATGACTGCTTCTCTCCAGTACTTGTGAGGTTCGGTTGGCATCCGACAACATGTACCTGTCCATCTCTATTTCCTTTCTGCTACACCGTTCTGTTCAGGAGTGTATGGTGCAGTTGTCTGGTGTACTATTCCTTTTCTCTTCAGATATGAGGCCACTTCTTTGCTTATGTATTCTCACCCATTGTCGGTGCAAATTATTCCTGGTTTCCGTTGGAATTTGTTGCTAGACATGGCAACAAACTTTTAAAGTTTCTCTGATGTTTCATTCTTGTGTTTCATCAGATACAGTATCTCAAAAAAGTAAGTACACCCCTCACATTTTTGTAAATATTTAATTATATTTTTTCATGAGACAACACTGAAAAAATGACACTTTGCTACAATGTAAAGTAGTGAACAGCTTGTATGACAGTATAAATTTGCTGTACACCCAAAATAACTCAACACACAGCCAATAATGTCTAAACCGCTGGCAACAAAAGTGAGTACACCCCTAAGTAAAAATGTCCAAATTGGGCCCAATTAGCCATTTTCCCTCTCAGGTGTCATGTGACTCGTTAGTGTTACAAGGTCTCACGTGTGAATGGCGAACAGGTGTGTTAAATTTGGTGTTATCACTGGAAGTTCAACATGGCACCTCATGGCAAAGAACTCTCTGAGGATCTGATAAAAAGAATTGTTGCTCTACATAAATATGGCCTAGGCCAGTGATGGTGAACCTTGGCACTCCAGATGTTTTGGAACTACATTTTCCATGATGCTCAACTACACTGCAGAGTGCATGAGCATCATTGGGAAATGTAGTTCCAAAACATCTGGCGTGCCAAGGTTCACCATCACTGGACTAGGCTATAAGAAGATTACCAAGACCCTGAAACTGAAACTGAGCTGCAGCACAGTGGCCACGACCATACATCGGTTTAACAGGACAGGTTCCACTCATAACAGGCCTCGCCATGATCGACCAAAGAAGTTAAGTGCATGTCCTCAGCATCATATTAAGAGGTTGTCTTTTGGAACTAGACATATGAGTGCTGTCAGCATTGCTGCAGAGGTTGAAGGGGTGGGGGGTCAGCCTGTCAGTGCTCAGACCATACGCCGCACCCTGCATCAAATTGGTCTGCATGGTTGTCGTCCCAGAAGGAAGCCTCTTCTAAAGATGATACACAAGAAAGCCTGCAAACAGTTTGTTGAATATAAGCAGACTAAGGACATGGTTTACTGAAACCATGTCCTGTGGTCTGATGAGACCAAGATAAACTTATTTGGTTCAGATGGTGTCAAGCGTGTGTGGCAGCAACCAGGTGAGGAATACAAAGACAAGTGTGTCTTTCCTACAGTCAAGCATGGTGGTGGGAGTGTCATGGTCTGGGGCTGCATCAGTACTGCCGGCACTGAGGAGCTACAGTTCATTGAGGGAACCGTGAATGCCAACATGTACTGTGACATACTGCAGCAGAGCTTGATGCCCTCCCTTCGGAGACTGGGCCGCAGGGCAGTATTCCAACATGATAACGACCCCAAACACACCTCCAAGATGACCACTGCCTTACTAAAGAAGCTGAGGTTAAAAGTGATAGACTAGCCAAGCATGTCTCCAGACCTAAACCCTATTGAGCATCTGTAGGACATCCTCAAACAGATGTTGGAGGAGCACAAGGTCTCTAACATCTACCAGCTCCGTGATGTCATCATGGAGGAGTGGAAGAGGACTCCAGTGGCAACCTGTGAAGCTCTGGTGAACTCCATGCCCAAGAGGGTTAAGACTGGAAAATAATGGTGGCCACACAAAATATTGACACTTTGGGCCCAATTTGGACATTTTCACTTAGGGGTGTACTCACTTTTGTTGCCAGCGGTTTAGGCTGGGTTCACACCTATGCGAATTGGATGCAGGGTTTTCCGCATCCAATTCGCATAGCAGGAGAATTTGACCGGCTCTCTATGAGCCGGTTCACATGTCTCAGGGGCGGCTGCGTCTTTGCCTTGGTTTTAGGGCCGAATTCAGGCAAACATTCTGCCCCGATTCGCCCCTGAAACGGAAAACAGAGATGGACAGCGTTCCAGTTTAGGTGCGAACCAAGCCTAAGACATTAATGGCTGTGTGTTTAGTTATTTTGAGGGGACAGCAAATTCACACTGTTATACAAGCTGTACACTCACTACTTTACATTGTAGCAAAGTGTCATTTCTTCAGTGTTGTCACATGAAAAGATATAATAAAATATTTATAAAAATGTGAGGGGGGTCAATATTCTGAGAAGCCTGTGGAAGGGGAACACGTGTGGTTTTTGTTTCAATACAGCACTTGCATTTCATGAGCACTTTGCAAGGCATTATTGTCAAATATTCTGATAAGCCTCTCTTTATAAAGAAAAGCCTGTAGCAAAAGAAAAGAAATAAGAGCAGGGCTACATGAAATGGGACCCCGTAAGCTGGGCTAGTGAGGGTTAAATTATTTCCTGAAGTTAACTTGAGCTCACAGGTGATTGGTCAGAGCGTTGTGAGGGGGAGGCAGTGCAGAGAGAAGGTCAGAGGTGCAGACATCTGGTCAGCACAGGAGGATAGGAAAAGCTTCCGGCCGCCCGCCCTAATTATTTGAGATTGATTGCATGGAAAATTGATAATGTTGGTCTGTTTTTCTGTGTTTGTTGTATTCTTTTTGTGTTTTATTTTCTTTTAGGAAGGCGGTTGGGTCTTTGGAAGCATTTGGAAGTAAAATGATGGAATTAAAGGTTTGGGACACATCTGGGGTATGGGTCCCCGGTGAATTCCAGTTATGTGGTTAACTGGGAGTTTATGGTTATCTGCTGAAGGTGGTTCGTCCCCGAGTCGGATCCAAAGCGACAGGGACCATAAATGGTTAAGCAGATATAAGGTAAAGAGTTGAATACGTAGTGCCTCCAAGGATCGGCAACCAAAAAGTTTATGCTTTGTTTTGGTTTATACTGTTAATTATTTTATTTAATAAAGAGGCTGTAAACGGACAGTTTTATCCCAACCTTTGATGTCAGACTATTTTTAGAAGCAATAACAAGGGGCTACAATATGGGTCAAAAGTTATGGGTATTAGTGGTAAAATATAAGACAGTATACATAGGGGTTACCTTTTCATGTCCTGTATATAGCTTCTGGACCTCTGTGCCCCAGCCGCCTGTGCCATAAATTAATACATTTTCTGTGCAGGTCATTAGAGACTACATTTGCTTGCTGGTCTGTGGTGATGAGCCTAAGTAGGTGATCATCCAGTTTTCCTTTTGCGAGGAATTGATTATTGTTGTGAATTGTGCATTCCTCACCCTGGAACTTAACTGTGAGACCGTTGTTTGCAAGACTTTTCACTGATAGAAGGCTGCCTTCTAGTTCTGAAACATACAGCATGTTCTTTAAAGCAGGGGTTGGCAACCTCGGCCCTCCAGCTGTGGTGAAACTACAAGTCCCATGAGACATTGCAAGACCCTGACAATCAGAAGCATGACTCCTAGAGGCAGAGGCATGATGGGATTTGTAGTTTTAATAGCTGGAGTGCCGAGGTTGCCTACCCCTGCTTTAACCACTTCAATACCAGGCACTTATACACCTTCCTGACCAAGCCAATTTTCCGCTTTCTGCACTGTGGCTATTTAAATGACAATTGCGCGGTCATGCTACACTGTACCCAAACAGAATTTTGTTCCCACAAATAGAGCTTTCTTTTGGTGGTATTTGATCACCTCTGCAGTTTTTATTTTTTGCTAAACAAATAAAAAGAGACCGAAAAATTTTGAAAGAAATAGAAGTCTTGCTTTTATTTCTGTTATAAAATTTTGTAAATAAGTAAGTTTTCTCCTTCACTGATGGACACTGATAAGGCGGCACTGACGGGCACTGATAAGGTGGCACCGATGAGGTGGCACCAATGAGCGGGCACTGACGGGCACTGACAGGCACCGACGATGGGCACTGATATGCAGCACTGATGGGCACTGGTAGGCGGCACTGATGGGTGGCACTGATATGTAGCACTGATGGGCATTGATAAGCGGCACTGATGGGCACTCATGGATGGCACTGGTAGGGACTGATAGGCACTGAAAGGCTGCAAAGGTACTTATGGGTGGCACTGATAGGCGGCACTGCTGGGCACTGATAGGTAGACTGATGGGCATTGATACGTGGCAATGATGGGCACTGATACACGGCACTGATAGGCATCCCTGGTGGCACTGGCAGTGGTAGGCATTGTGAGTGGGCACTGATTGACAACTGCCTGGGCATTGATTGGCAGCTGCCTTGGCACAGATTTGCATTTCCCTGGTGGTCTAGGGGGGGCATACCTGGTGGTTTAGTGTGGATGGCCATCCTGGTGGTCCTGGGCAGCATGATGGTGGTCCTGGGCGGGACTCGAGGGGGGGCTGCGCTAATAAGCAATCAGCACAGACCCCCCCTGTCAGGAGAGCCGCTGATCGGCTCTCCTCTACTCGCATCTGTCAGATGCGAGTGAGGAAAAGCCGATCAACGGCTCTTCCTGTTTACATCGTGATCAGCCATGATTAGACACGGCTGATCACGTGGTAAAGAACCTCCGTCGGAGGCTCTTTACCGAGATCAGTGTAGCCCACCACTGATCCCCGTGATGCGCGCCTCCAGGGGCGCGTGGCGACTGTTATCCTGCAGGACGTCATATGACGCCCAGTCAGGATAACGGAACCACCTCCCGGCCGTCATTCTGCTATAGGCCGGGCGGGAAGTGGTTAAAGGATACTCTGCTTACCTCCTTGTGGTGTAATGCAGTTCAGGAAGCCCTAGCCTTTACCTTCTGCAGTGATGCTTTTCCAGTTTGCTAGGAAAATGTTGTCTTTTGCACTGTAATCAATGTTTGTGAACAAAGTCTCATCGCTAGTCATGTGGCTTGTCGCACCTGAGTCTATGTACCAGCCGCGTGGCTTGCCGCTCTGTGTTACTTTAAAGGTGCCACTCCATGAAGTGTCTGCAGTTTCCTTTGTGATTGCTTTGACTCTTTCTTTGGTGGATAGCTTTAGCTTTCGCTGCTCGGATTTCCAGATAGAACATTCTTTTTTTAAGTGACCAGTCCTTTTACAGCGAAAACAGGCTCTGCTTACTTTGTTGTGCTTTGTGTCTTTGTACATCTTAAGAGCTTTGTCATCATGGTGTGTATTTTCTTTCCTTCTGTCATATTCATCAATTAATTCCATTTGACATATTCCAGTGTCAGCTCCTGCGAGGGTCTGGTTTCTAAGGCGTTAATAAGAGCAGTATATGTCTCTGGAAGGCTGCAGAGGAGCAGGGTAACAATATGGTCATCTATGATTTCTAGCATAGCATTCACGTGATCACACATTTGCTAGCCTTCTTCTACTCTCATCTTATATAGCCTTCTTAGTAGAAATAGCTTATGTTGAGGCTTGAACGCTCATACAGTTTTTGTAATGAAGTCCACATACCTTTGGCCATTTTCTCTGTTCTTATGTGTGTAAGCTGGTCATCTTCCACTAGTTAGCTTATAGTCACTTTTGCCTGTCTATCCATCCGGTCCCAGTCCTCCGTCTCTCCATTTGTGGGTCTGTCTGTATTCAGCACTTGCCACGAGTCATCCTTGCTAAGAAACATTTCTAATTTAAACTTTCACAGCTGGTAATTGGCATTATTCAGTACATAGAAAGGCTGCGCTGCTGCTATTAGGTGAGTGTAATCGTGAATCGTTTATATGACCACAGCTGTTACACCCATATGTGATGAAAAACAATGAAGAAAAGACTATATTGCTGACAAATACTGAGACTTGATTCCCACAGATTTAAACATATATAGTTAATCTTTAGATATGAACAATCAAAATCCCAGCCAAATGAGCAAAGTCCATAGAGAAAGTTCCTTGCAGAGAAAGTCTTTCACAAAAAAAAGGGAGAAAACACCACTCTTCAAACGATGTGAGGCATGCAATGTTGTCACCCTGAGGAGCGTGATGATAGGAAAATGCCTCCACCTCAAATCGCGTATAAAAAACATAAGCCGGCCGGCTCACAGCTGCTGCAAGTAGCTTCCTGGATCAGCGATGGATGGTGGTGACGTCAGCACGTCGCTCCTCCCATTGTTCAACTTTGCAATTACAAACTTCACATCTGAACTGCTTGCCATCTTTCAGTAGCTTGTATACAGTATTCACTGACTCACTATAGAATTCTTTCCAGTGCCTGGATGCCTGCTGGGTACGCTGGGTGCGATAGGTGCGCTGGGTGTCCTGGGCCCATAACCTATCAGCTGAGTATTGAAATAATGCGCTGGAAGCCTCTTGTATACAGCAATACAGCTTTTATTTCATGTAGGATATCTTTGTCATGGAACAGGAAGAGGGAGGATACAAGAACACAGTGAGGAAATACAGACACTTCCTCTCATTACATTACCATTGAATACATATTATTACACTGCAGTGCCACCTGCTGGATAGAAAGGCATAATGCATACAGTATATATTGTCAGTTTATATAAGCAACTTTGCTGTTGTTCTTTCAACAGAACCAAGGATATCAAATTTTGATTCATCAGTCCATAAGTCCTTCTTCCAATCTCCAGTAGTCCACTGGCGGTGCTTCATGGCCCAGACAGGACCCTTTTTCTTTTTTTGCCATCTGAACAATGGCTTTCTTACAGCCACTCGACTTGTCAAACCTGCAGCTCAAAGTCTTCTCTTCACAGTTGAAACTGAGAATTGCTTGCTTTGATCAGTGTTAAGCTGTGCTTGAAGCTGTTGTCCTGTGAGCTCCCTGCCACGCAAGCTGTTGACTCTCAGAAACTTGTCTTCTGATTCTGTTGTGGCTTAGGGCTGGGTTCACACCATCGCTGCATCCCTCACACAACAGGGGTCTGGTGCATGCTGGTTCTCCATTTCAGGTCCGATTTTAGCCTGAATTTTGGGCTGAATTCGGACCTGAAACGGAACAAAAAAAGGCACACATTTTTTGTGCGAAACGCACTGGACCTGCTGCGGAGATATGTGAACCGGCTCCATAGAGAGCCAATCACATTCTCCTGCTATGCGAATTGGATGCGGAAATCCACATCCAATTCGCATAGGAGTGAACCCAGACTTAGGTCTGCCAGACCCCTTCCTGACAGTTTCTTCCAGTTTCCAAGTGCATTTTGATGGTGTAGGAAACTGTACTCACTGACCTCTTGGCTTTCTTTGCAATTTTTGTAAAGGGTTATAATGGTCTGTCTGTCTTTTATTGTCAATTTCCTTTTTCTTGCCATTTTGAAAGCAATATACTACTCTCTGCAGTACAGTACTGTATAAATATTGCTTAAAGTGGAAGTCCACCCTAACACTTAAATTTTCCCCTGCAATCATTAATGTGAGCTAAGTTCAGCCTTATGTCTCAAAATGAAAAAAAAACCCAAATTTTTTAACCTTTATTTTGCAGTATCCAGTGCCGTCACATGACTTCAATTCTACTTCCTTCTGAGAGTAAAATCAGCCAGTGGGTGTGGTTCCTAAAAGCTAGTGACATCACTTCCTGGGAGGGACACTGTTCCTGTGTAGCCAGTGGGCCTATACAGGATGGGAGGAGCTGATCATGGGTTCTTGCCCAGTGTTCTCTCATCGTACATCCTAATTCATGAGAAAATGAAGAAATAAAAAGCCCCATCCTAACGGGGGGATGGGAGGTGCAGTGCACATATACAGTATAGCTGTGCACAGAAGAAGGGAGCTGGACACAGGGGGGGGGGGGGCACCCGTTCCCATCTATGCGACTTTGATAATCAGCAACTTTTGAAAGGTCGCATCAAAGTCGCACTCTAAATCGTGAAACTTTGTGGTTGCAATAGTGGTAACGTGACTTGTCATGTGACTATGTGTCCAAAGTCGCATAACAAGTCACAGCCCATTGATTTTAATGGTACCCGTTCCCATCTATGTGACTTTGAAAATCAGCGACTATGAAAAGGTACCTTGCTTTGATGTGACTTTGATCCAGAGAGCGCAAAGTTGGATCAAGTGGTTGCAATAGTGGAAACGTAGACTAAGGCTCCACTAGTATGAATTGTCATGCGACTTTGGACACATAAAGGCGCATGACAAGTCATGTTACCACTATTGCGACCACAAAGTTTCACGATTTAGAGTGCGACTTTGATTCCATCTATGCAACTTTGAAAATCAGTGACTTTGAAAAGGTACCTGCAATGTTTTGATGCGACTTTTGATGCAACTTTGATCCAGAGAGTGTAAAGTTGGATCAAAGCTACACTAAATCGTGCAACTTTGTGGGTGCAATAGTGGAAATGTGACTTGTCATACGACTGTGTTCAAAGTCTGGAAAAACAAAAGCCCATGGCTGAAGCTGTGCTCGAAAAAAAAAACAACAAATCACAAATAGGTGTATGTGATGAAAGATTAGTGTATAAAATAAAGCTGCCAGCACCTGTAAGTCTAGTATCAAACTCCAAAATACAAATGCAAACACAAAAAGATACAGCGCTAAAATAGTTGTGGTGAAAAAAGAGTGACTAAAAAAGACTAAAGCAGAGTCTCGCAAAAATGCCAATATGTGATCAATGGTATACATATAAACCATAAACTTGTGAATAATAATGAAAAAATACACTTTACAAATAAAATATGAAGAGGGATAAGATAGTCCCACAAAACAAGAGTCCATAAAGTACACAAGAAAAAGCATCCATCCGTGAAAGTGCCGGAAATGAAGGGTTATCTTCTGGGTCACTTCACACCCAAAGTGAGTAATAAAATACGCTTACCAGATGGCGATGACTGCTATTACGGCAGTCTTGTCCAGCACAGGGAAATCGGTCTCCCCGCAACCCAAAGTGCAGTGCAGCAACTAGCAGCGGATCATTCTGGGGAATATAAAACAAAAGATATCCATAGTGTAACATGTACAAAAAGGTGGTTTATTAAAAGTAAAAAAACGCACTTACAATGTAGCAGTAAGTAAGGAGTGGTGGGGTATATCATAAATAAGGTCCTGGTGTCTCCGTCTGTAAACCTTCACTTCCTACGTTCGTGTGTTAGCCCATCTGAAAAACGTAATGACGTCACCGTCGCAGGCTCCTCCCTATTTTAGCGCTGCATCTTTTATGTGTTCAAAGTCGCATGACAAATCACAGCCCATTGATTTTAATGGTTCCCATCTATGCGACTTTGAAAATCAGCGACTTTGAAAAGGTACCTGCAATGCTTTTATGCATCTTTTGATGAGTAAAGTTGGATCAAAGCTGCACTCTAAATTGTGCAACTTTGTGGTTGCAATAGTGGAAACGTAGACTAAGGCTCCACCAGTATGAATTGTCATGCGACTTTGGACACATAAAGTCGCATGACAAGGCACAGCCCATTGATTTCAATGGCACCTTTTCCCATCTATGCAACTTTAAAAATTAGTGACTTTAAGGCTACTTTCACACTGAGGCGCTTTACAGGCGCTATAGCGCTAAAAATAGCACCTGCATAGCGCCTGTCAAGAGCCTCTCTTGTGTCTCCAGTGTGAAAGCCCGAGGGTTTTCACACTGGAGCGGTGCGCTTGCATTATGGTAATAAAAAGTCCTGCAAGCCACATCTTTGCAGCGCTGTAGGAGCAATGGGGCAGCGGCGCTATGCCGGCGGTTTTAACCCTTTTTCAGCCGCTAGCGGGGATTAAAACCACCCCGCTAGCAGCCAAATAGCGTCACTAAAACAACGGTAAAGCGGCGCCCGCCCGCCCCAGTGTGAAAGTAGCCTAAAAAGGTACCTGCAATGCTTTGATGCGACTTTGATCCAGAGAGTGTAAAGTTGGATGAAAGTCACACTCCAAAGTCACACTCTAACCTTAGGCTACGTTTCCACTAGTGCAACTCCAAAGCTGTGTGATTTTGAGTGCAGCTTTGATCCAACTTTACACTCTGGATCAAAGTTGCATCAAAAGTCGCATCAAAGTAGTGCAGGCACCTTTTCAAAGTCACATAGATGGGAACGTTTGCCATTGAAGTCAATGGGCTGTGACTTGTCATGCGACTTTATGTGTCCAAAGTCGCATGACAAGTCGCACTAGTGGAAACGGAGCCTTAAACTCATTACTCACCTGTAGCTCCCTCAGCTGGGCGTGTGCCACATCATCCACATAGTGCCCATCATTGTGCCACACCATGCACACAGTGCCATGCAGAAACAACCACGTGGTTCTCACTGTAGAAAATCTGCAGCATGTTGCATTGTAATCTCTATTACAGTTCCCCCCTCTCTCTCTCTCTCAGGAGATACTGCTGGCCAAAACCAGGCTGTGAAGACAGGAGGAGATCTGAGGAGGAGGGATGGGGGTGGGGCTCGGCAGGTCTAGGCATGTCTGTCTAAATGAGAGGAGGGATGGGCGTGGGGCGTGTAGAAGAGAAGGACAACGTTTTCAGGAAGTGAGAGGCCCCCATGCAGAATTCAGAAATAAGGAAGTAAGGTTGTCCCTGAAGAACCAGAAGAAGCTGATTGTCTGGCTTTGATTAGACTTTCTAAGCTTGGCAATCAGCTATACAGAAAATGAATAATGTCGAAGATAAAGATATTTTACATATAATTAAGAGGAAAATTTTCATTTTTGACTGGACTTCCACTTTAAGTAACACAGTCAGTTTCAACACTGCTCTTATACAGACCGAGAGCTTGTAAGTAATCAGCAAACGTTGGGGCACCTGTAGGAATTGCTAGCATAAACTTTTAAGACTAAGGCTGGCCATACACTATTCAATTTTCCTGTTCAACTTTCCTTTAGATTTACCAAAACCATATAATAGGAGGTCAAACCTAAACCCTTTCAATGTGTATGCAATCAGACAGACCCTTGCACTACATAGTTGAAGGTAAATCTAAAGAAAATTGAATAAGAAAATTGTATGGTGTATGGCCAGCTTTAGTTCACTTAGGTTGCTGCAGAACAACTATGAATTATTAACCCATTACTTCTTCCTGAAAAAGGTCTTTTTGTACAACTCCAAAAAGTAAATTATTTTTCAATTTTTGTTAACCTAAACTTCAGGCAGCTTTTCCCTTACCTTTGTACCATTTCAGGTTATTCACCGACTTGAACTGTTTAAGTTTCAATAAAAACTGGAACTGGAATGGATTGGCAGTGTATATATACTGTATATATTGGCTTGGGAAAGGAGCTTGGACACTCCGAAACATGTAGGCATGCCTAATCACCGCAGGTCCTCCCGGGTGTGATGTCATTTCTGCACCTGCATTCCAAGATGGCTCTGGGCACTTCTGGGTTTACCTGGCAGAGTCAAATTAAATTTACCAAGCTGGTGGCTGCAGAAGTTCCACATTGAGGATGAATGCATCCTGGATAAAGTGCATCATCAGCTTGCATTACCACACAGCGGTTTTTATATGATGGGCGAGGCCTTGCTTTTACTGATTGAGTTGCCAATTTTCTTTTTAATGAGAGGAGTTTAATTTATACTACACTTAGTTGGCACCGCCTGCTGTCTTCTTTTATACTTTACACTACAGAGACCACTTCTATCTTTGGTGGAGCTGCCACTGGTGTATTGGACTTATATATAATACAGACTTTTGTTTGGACTTTCTCCCTTGGAATCGTTTACATATTTATTACATTTTTAGTTTTGCTTTACCCCTTACTAGCAAATAATTATTCACTACTGTATGTATTGTACAGGATCCCAGTGATAGGTCCTGGATGGAAGGTAAGTGTCTCCTGTGTTTGGGTTGTGGTCTCTGTAAGAAGGTGACAAGACAAGAAGCTGCTGGAAGTTCTCAGGGATTCTCACCCACGCATAGTGAGGGGTTCCTTGGTGATTCGATAAAGCGGGAAAGCTGGCTTGCAGGTTTTCCCAGGAATAATAAGGCCTCATGTGGGTTCTGGAATTCAGAGACTCAGAGAGATCTTGGGTGGGAAAGAGTCCCCAAACCCGACTATGGGTACTTTGGTTCTCAAAGGGTTAAACCAACTGAGAGAGAGGGCTGCAAAAGAGCATTAAGCAGCCAGCAATGGTCCATGAGGCGTTGAGTGGAGCAAGACACATTTGTGAGAGTAATGTGGGCTACTGAGATTAGGGTGGGAATAGGGCCTCCACTCCTGACTGCAGGGACTCCAGTCCCCACAGGGTTAACCACTTCCTGACTGGCGCACGCCGATGTACGTCGGCAGAATGGCACGGCTGGGCAAATGGGCGTACCTGTAAGTCCCATTTGAATTTCCCGCCGTGCCATTGCGTGCGCACCGCCGGCGCCGGCCCGGGATTCCCGCGATCGCCTCACGGAGAGGACGAACGGGGAGATGCTGATGTAAATAAGCATCTCCCCGTTCTGCCTAGTGACAGTGTCACTGATCTCTGCTCCCTGTCATCGGGAGCAGAGATCAGTGACGTGTCACAGCTAGCCCATCCCCCCTACAGTTAGAAAACACTCCCTAGGACATACTTAACCCCTCCCTGCCCCCTAGTGGTTAACCCCTTCACTGCCAGTGTTATTTACACAGGAATCAGTGCATTTTTATAGCACTGATTGCTGTATAAATGACAATGGTCCCAAAAATGTGTCAAAAATGTCTGATGTGTCCGCCATAATGTCGCAGTCACAATAAAAATCGCTGATCGCCGCCATTACTAGTAAAAAAAAAAAAAATATTAATAAAAATGCCATAAAACTATCCCTATTTTGTAAACGCTATAACTTTTGCGCAAACCAATCAATAATCGTTTATTACGATTTTTTTACCAAAAATATGTAGAAGAATGCGTATCGACCTAAACTGAGGGAAAAAAATGTTTTTTTAATTATTTTTTGGGGATATTTATTATAGCAAAAAGTAAAAAATAATGCACTTTTTTCAAAATTGTCGCTATTTTTTTGTTTATAGCGCAAAAAATAAAAACAGCAGAGGTGATCAAATACCACCAAAAGAAAGCTCTATTTGTGGGAAAAAAAAGGACGTCAATTTTGTTTGGGAGCCACGTCGCACGATCGCGCAATTGTCAGTTAAAACGGCGCAGTGCCGAATCGCAAAAAAGTGCTCTGGTCAGGAAGGGGGTAAATTCTTCTGGGGCTGAAGTGGTTAAAGTGATTGTAAAGGCTCATTTTTATTTTTTTACTTACCTCCACTGTGCAGCTCGTTTTGTGGCCCCGAACATCCTCTTCTGGGGTCCCTCTGCGGCTTTCGCGGCTCCTCCCTGCATCAGATAACCCCTAGGAAAAGCGCTCTCCCGGGGGGGGGGGGTCACCTTCCTGGCGCGCTCTTGAGTCCAGCATTTGCGTCCATAGACACGAATGCCGGTCTCGGCCCCGCCCCCCGGCGCCCGTGTCATTGGATTTGATTGACAGCAGCGGGAGCCAATGGCTGCGCTGCTATTAATCTATCCAATCAAGAGCCGAGAACCCCGGGCAGAGGAAGAGCGCGTCTCCGGCGTGTGAAGTTTCAGAGCCCAGGTCACTAAAACGGGGGGGGGCGGTCACTGCCAGGTGTTTTTTCACCTCTATGCATAGGATGCATGAAGGTGAAAAAACACAAGGGTTTACAACCCCTTTAAGAGCCACAGGAAGCAGCACTTAAAACAGGAAGAAGTATGAGGTGTGATAGTGTGAGGAGGAGTTGGAGACAGACACCTGTTGCTGCGTGTTTACAGGAGGCGGCCAGATATGCAGACTGGGACTGTGATAACCCTGAGGTAAAGTCCCATCTATGAACTGTGTATTTCCTTACATTTTGTTTATGTTGTTTTGTTTTGCTGGTGGAAGCGTTTCTTTGTGTTTGCCTAAAGAAAAAGAAAAACCTTTTTTGTTTAAAGTGGGGTTCCACCCAAAAAAAAAAACTACATGAAAAATAAAAAAAAAAAAATACAAAAAAAATTTGGATTTTTTTTTTTTTTACTTACCTCTAAATGCCTGTTGCTAGGTGGTCCCTCGTAGTCTGCCTCTTCCAGTGCCTGGGCTGGTGACATCACTTCCCCCTCGGCACAGGAAGGGCTCAGCTCTGCTACCTCCCTCCTGTCAATCATCTGGGACCCATTACAGGTCCCAGGTGACTGAGCGGCCAATCACGGCGCGCGGCGCCGCTCGCGCATGCGCAGTGGGTGCCAGGCTGTTGAAGCCACAGCCCGGCGCCCACAGTTGCAATGCCGGCGCCGCTGAACGGAGGGGGAGACGAGCGGGGCTTCGATCCCCCGCATCGCTGGACCCTGGGACAGGTAAGTGTCCAATTAAAAGTCAGCAGCTGCCGTATTTGTAGCTGCTGACTTTAAATTTTTTTTTTTTTTACTGGACCTCGGGTGGAACTCCTCTTTAAGTTAAACAGCTTTGCACATGAGGAGCTATAACCGTCAAACTTTAAAATATATACTGTATATAACATTAGTCAATAAGTGTAAGAAAATAAAATGGCAAGAAATAATTCTACTTTTTCTTTAGGCAAACATATTTTCAGGTGTACATTTGGTTTAATGGTGCATTCAGTGTGTTCTATTGTATCACAGCCCATTATTCTCCTCACAACACAATCTTTTGATCCAGGGTTTCTATTTATGATTTCGCTCTGTCCCAGCTTTGTAAAGGATATCTTTATAAAACGAAGGAATGCACAGCCTTTGAACTAATTTCTTCCAGACGAAGGTTTCCTGCACCTGTTCCTCTTACTGAGATTCGGCTGCCTAATACATTCTACTAAAATTCTGTATTGGATAAGAAAGTGAATAATAGAGCACAATACGGGCACCACTTGTCTTAGAAGATATTTAGACATCCACCCACTGCTGATTAAAGATAACCAGGATTATGTCATCTTAAAAACTGCATGTAGCCACCAGAAAATGTCCTTTTAAAGTTACTTGTTTGTAGTGGGAATAGGTTTCTTTGGAGAATATAATGCATTTTATTCATCTGGTTTTATTCGTTTGTTCATTGTCAAGATATGGTTTATTTTCCTGACCATGTTTCTAAGCATCTGATTTAACTAGGTCCGCCTTCCATAAACCATTGTACCTAACTTCCATTTCTTGCCATGTAGGTGATAAGTATACTGTACATTGGAGAGGTAGCAACTGCCTGCACAAGGGTCTCTCAATACTTAGAGAAGAAACTTGCAAAGAGAGACCTTGTGTGCTGGAAGCCATGTAAGTAAAAAAGCTCATGTTTTACGGGGCTTGACACAAAGGTAAACTTCTTGGCAGTGAGGTGCCTGAAAGCGGAGTTCCGCCTGCCCCTCCAAAAAATTTTAAAGTCAGCAGCTACACATACTGTAGCTGCTGACTTTTAATATTAGGGCACTTACCTGTCCTGGAGTCCAGCGATGTCGGGTCCCTACTGCGCATACGTGAAGTGCCCTGCGCTCTCCTACTGGCCCAACAGCTGGGGAGGGAGGAGAGAGGAGGAGAGGGCCGGACATCTGACGGACATCTGACGTATCTGACCACGGCGAGGTCCGAAGGAAGTGTGGCACCAGAAGGGAGGAGGAGACAGATAAGGGAAAGCTCCGCTTTTGTGTGGAACTCTGCTTGAAGTGCTTGACAAGCTGGGAATATTGTTGTATTGGATATTCAAAAACAAACAGTCAGCGCAAAAACCCTCAAACAAAGCAAAGCTGCTGAACACTAAAGGCAAATATATAAGTCCTTTCACGTAGTACAATAAAAAATAGTGCAGCGCTAAAAATCTCAATCAATATTTAGAAATGTCCATAGATAGAAAAACAATATGTATCAACGGTGATGCAGAGTGCTTCATGCAAATCAACAGTGCTCTTAAATCCGTGCTCTCCCTCTTGCCAGTCAAACCGCTCACCTTGTTAAAGGGACCCCTGACCTAACAGGAAGGTCTCATAAGCATTCACCACTTAATTAGTGGTCAGGGTAATATCTTGGCTGGAAAGCTGGAAACCTCTTCCTTAATGGGGCTCAACACTTTTCTTCCCAATAAGCATGCAATAAACAAAGAAAATACATAGTGCTCTCTGTATGACTTTAAAAAACGATTCCTTTAATTAAAGACAGGTACTCACATAAATAGCACTATGGCCAGTGCTAGGCATTAGAGCGCATATTAATTACAGATGACAATATAAGATAAGGCGGCTGCAGCGACGTCTAAACCGGGATGAAACCAATCCGCACGCGTATCGTCCAGCAGGACTTCCTCAGCGGTCTTAGGGTCCCTTAGGTCTAGTCAGTATTATATATATAAACCCCCTTATTCAATCATCTGTTGCTAATTACTCCCGAGTGGCGCCTGTCCAATCAGAACGCCCCACTCGGGAATAGGAAGTGTAAGAAGTTCAATGCTGTTACTAGTTGCCATAGTGATCGGCGTCATGATGACATGACGCCAGACCACATGACTCACTGCTACGTACTGCTCCTCCCTCCTGAGTACGCAGGTAGGGCATCCTGCTGCTCCTATTAGCTAACTCTCAGGGACGGGGCGTGCTTTAATGTAATACATGACACATGACGCGATCGCATCATCACAATGACGCGGCGTTCGGTCATGTAAGTGACAGCGTCGATAGAAACCTCCTTCCAGGGACAGGGACGTACTATAATGCAGATACGTGACGCTATCGCGTCAGCACAATGACGCGGCATCCGGTCATGTGACCAACTGCGTCAGTGGGTACCTCCTTCCTTCAGTGGAGATGGAAACCAAGTTAGCTATGATTGGATGAAACTATGTCACATGATGCTGCTGACCACAAGTCAGCTGAAAGAAGTGTAAGCAGAGAAGGTATGATGCTGCTAGACGGCGTCAGCTAAAAAGGAGTGTAAACAAAGAGGGAAAGCAATGAAACTATACTCTCTGTGTAACCATGGGACGCTAGTCTAGTCAGCACCACAGTGCTGAACTATTCTTTATCAGTGGACATAATCAGATTATAGCATTGCTAAATTTGTTTAATCTAAAAGACAGGGTCATATTTCAAAAAGCTATTTATAGGCTACCCCAACGTATAGTAAAAATAAATATGAAACTAATTAGAGATAAGTACTTAAAAAGACACTTCCCTGCAGCCACCTTTTACAACATAGTCATCATACGTTATTCGAATCAATAAGTTTACAGTCCTATATTCATCAGAATAAAAATGAATTTAAAAAATCCCTTTTATTAAAAAAATAATAATAACTAATTATCTATCAGAAATAAAACAGTTCAGATCGAACTCAACATTGAGCCCCGTGGGTACTCCCACATGGGTCTCATACACCCAGAAAGACTCTCGGCGGCTCAATTGTCTTATAAAATTACCCTCTCTCCAGTGGGGTGTAACCTTTTCAACTCCCCAAAATTTTAATTTGGCAGGACTACGTTTGTGACATATTTTAAAATGCTTAGAAACATTATGTGAGTCTAATCCTTTTTTAATATTGGTAATATGTTCACCGATGCGGACATGCAAGGGGCGGGACGTTCTTCCCACGTATTGTAAGCCGCATTCGCATTCCATAATGTATACCACCCCTGCCGTGGAGCATGTAATGAAGTCTTTGATCTGGTAGATCTTCTTGGTTGCTGTAGCGGTAAACTCTTTGCGTTTTTTAATGTTCCCCCTAGCTTGTTTGCAGGCTGGGCAGCGTCCACATGCGTAGAAACCTGTCAGGATGTTGGATATCCTATTTTCAGAAGCAAGAGGTGGGTCAATGACCCCCGGAGCTAGCTTATCTCTGAGGGAAGGTGCCCTTTTGTAAGCAAACTGGGGACGTTCGGGGAGAACAGGGCCGAGTGTTTTATCCTGCTTTAGGATAGGCCAGTATTTACGGATGATCTTTTCGAATTTTTTGTATTGGACATTATAGTCCAAAACAATTCTTATATTACCTGTTTTATCTTGTTTGACCCTAGGACCATTGGAAACAAGTGTCGTTCTATCCATCGTACGAACGGTGTCGATGTGTTTCATAATATCTGATTTATTATATCCCTTTTGTACAAAACGGGCTGATAGAACTTCAGACTGTGCAAGATATTCCTGCTCATGTGTACAATTCCGCCTGATGCGTACAAATTGCCCCTTAGGAATTTACAGAATTCCGGGCCCAGGAGGGGAGTGGATTTTTACAGGTCCCCAAAAGGGATGGGGAGTGGGATCCCATTCGTTCCACCCAACCCGGGAGGGAGGTTGAATGCGGCCCCGCCTCTTGTAAACCCAGACAGCGGATTAAGGAAAAGAAAAACCAGAGAGGAAGGAGAGGTGGAAGGCGAACTCAAAAGAGTCAAACCCCAGTAGGAGCGGGTATTTATAACCTTAGTGGCTCGTCTCTGACTGAGGAGGAGATTAAAGCGGGGGTCCACCTATCTATCGTTTTTTTTTTTTGGAGTTCATTCACAAACTTTTCTTTTCATGATTATCTACTCACATGTTCTGTGTAATAAGACCGCCTGTGTCCGATTTCGTTGTAAAGAATAACTTATAAAATTCACTGAAGGCGGTTTCCATCTTCATTGTGGGCATGTGAAGCCCACAAGCATGTATTTCCTGGATGCGGTGAATGCTGTGCTCCCAGCATTCACCGAGATGTTGTGATGATGCTGTTGCACAATGCATGCTGGGAAGCCTGAGACTAGCTCCCAGGGGACTGTGGGAGGTCTGGAAGAGGCTAGAAACACGCCTACTCCCATGGGAGGAAAACCAGGAAGTGCTAAGAAGATTAGAAAATAAAAGGTAATTACGGCGATTTAAATTTTTTTACACAGCATGTCAGCATCTAGGCAAGGAAGAGAATGCATAGAGATAATGTTCAAAATTTGGGTGGAACCCCGCTTTAAGGTTTTAGATAAGGGCCTGAAGTATGCCCCCACCCGCAACTTAAATAAATTCCAAACCTACATCAGTTTGCAAAAATTTATGAGGACCCTTAATATTAAGAAATACCACCTTTCTAATACTATAGTGCGTAATTCAACCAATATCCAGAAATCTTTGATTATGCACTCAACTCTCCGCAATAAATCTGTCTTCAACCCCCCCAACCGAGATAATAAACATATGGAAGTGTTTAGGAATATGGTTAACAAAGATTTAGATGAATTAAAAGTCCGGAAAGTTAATGATCCTTCACATATTAAAAGAGGTATTGAGTCTTTGACAGAACGAATTAAGGGTCCTCATAAATTTTTGCAAACTGATGTAGGTTTGGAATTTATTTAAGTTGCGGGTGGGGGCATACTTCAGGCCCTTATCTAAAACCTTAATCTCCTCCTCAGTCAGAGACGAGCCACTAAGGTTATAAATACCCGCTCCTACTGGGGTTTGACTCTTTTGAGTTCGCCTTCCTCCTCTCCTTCCTCTCTGGTTTTTCTTTTTCTTAATCCGCTGTCTGGGTTTACAAGAGGCGGGGCCGCATTCAACCTCCCTCCCGGGTTGGGTGGAACGAATGGGATCCCCCTCCCCATCCCTTTTGGGGACCTGTAAAAATCCACTCCCCTCCTGGGCCCGGAATTCTGTAAATTCCTAAGGGGCAATTTGTACGCATCAGGCGGAATTGTACACATGAGCAGGAATATCTTGCACAGTCTGAAGTTCTATCAGCCCGTTTTGTACAAAAGGGATATAATAAATCAGATATTATGAAACACATCGAGACCGTTCGTACGATGGATAGAACGACACTTGTTTCCAATGGTCCTAGGGTCAAACAAGATAAAACAGGGAATATAAGAATTGTTTTGGACTATAATGTCCAATACAAAAAATTTGAAAAGATCATCCGTAAATACTGGCCTATCCTAAAGCAGGATAAAACACTCGGCCCTGTTCTCCCCGAACGTCCCCAGTTTGTTTACAAAAGGGCACCTTCCCTCAGAGATAAGCTAGCTCTGGGGGTCATTGACCCACCTCTTGCTTCTGAAAATAGGATATCCAACATCCTGACAGGTTTCTACGCATGTGGACGCTGCCCAGCCTGCAAACAAGCTAGGGGGAACATTAAAAAACGCAAAGAGTTTACCGCTACAGCAACCAAGAAGATCTACCAGATCAAAGACTTCATTACATGCTCCACGGCAGGGGTGGTATACATTATGGAATGCGAATGCGGCTTACAATACGTGGGAAGAACGTCCCGCCCCTTGCATGTCCGCATCGGTGAACATATTACCAATATTAAAAAAGGATTAGACTCACATAATGTTTCTAAGCATTTTAAAATATGTCACAAACGTAGTCCTGCCAAATTAAAATTTTGGGGAGTTGAAAAGGTTACACCCCACTGGAGAGAGGGTAATTTTATAAGACAATTGAGCCGCCGAGAGTCTTTCTGGGTGTATGAGACCCATGTGGGAGTACCCACGGGCTCAATGTTGAGTTCGATCTGAACTGTTTTATTTCTGATAGATAATTAGTTATTATTATTTTTTTAATAAAAGGGATTTTTTAAATTCATTTTTATTCTGATGAATATAGGACTGTAAACTTATTGATTCGAATAACGTATGATGACTATGTTGTAAAAGGTGGCTGCAGGGAAGTGTCTTTTTAAGTACTTATCTCTAATTAGTTTCATATTTATTTTTACTATACGTTGGGGTAGCCTATAAATAGCTTTTTGAAATATGACCCTGTCTTTTAGATTAATCAAGTTTAGCAATGCTATAATCTGATTATGTCCACTGATAAAGAATAGTTCAGCACTGTGGTGCTGACTAGACTAGCGTCCTATGGTTACACAGAGAGTATAGTTTCATTGCTTTCCCTCTTTGTTTACACTCCTTTTTAGCTGACGCCGTCTAGCAGCATCATACCTTCTCTGCTTACACTTCTTTCAGCTGACTTGTGGTCAGCAGCATCATGTGACATAGTTTCATCCAATCATAGCTAACTTGGTTTCCATCTCCACTGAAGGAAGGAGGTACCCACTGACGCAGTTGGTCACATGACCGGATGCCGCGTCATTGTGCTGACGCGATAGCGTCACGTATCTGCATTATAGTACGTCCCTGTCTCTGGAAGGAGGTTTCTATCGACGCTGTCACTTACATGACCGGACGCCGCGTCATTGTGATGATGCGATCGTGTCATGTATTACATTAAAGGACGCCCCGTCCCTGAGAGTTAGCTAATAGGAGCAGCAGGATGCCCTACCTGCGTACTCAGGAGGGAGGAGCAGTACGTAGCAGTGAGTCATGTGGTCTGGCGTCATGTCATCATGACGCCGATCACTATGGCAACTAGTAACAACATTGAACTTCTTACACTTCCTATTCCCGAGTGGGGCGTTCTGATTGGACGGGCGCCACTCGGGAGTAATTAGCAACAGATGACTGAATAAGGGGGTTTATATATATAATACTGACTAGACCTAAGGGACCCTAAGACCGCTGAGGAAGTCCTGCTGGACGATACGCGTGCGGATTGGTTTCATCCCGGTTTAGACGTCGCTGCAGCCGCCTTATCTTATATTGTCATCTGTAATTAATATGCGCTCTAATGCCTAGCACTGGCCATAGTGCTATTTATGTGAGTACCTGTCTTTTAATTAAAGGAATCGTTTTTTAAAGTCATACAGAGAGCACTATGTATTTTCTTTGTTTATTGCATGCTTATTGGGAAGAAAAGTGTTGAGCCCCATTAAGGAAGAGGTTTCCAGCTTTCCAGCCAAGATATTACCCTGACCACTAATTAACCACTTGACGACCGCCTCACGCCGATGTACGTCGGCAAAGTGGCACGGACAGGCAAAATCACGTACAGTGTACGTGATTTGCCTTCCGCGGGTGGGGGGTCCGATCGGACCCCCCCCCGGTGCCCGAGGCGGTCGTCCTTTGTGCCCCGGCGATCGGTGGTGAGGGGGAGACCATCCGTTCGTGGCCCCCCCCTCGCGATCGCCGCCGGCCAATCAAATCATTCCTTTGCTGCTGTATGCTAAACAGCAGCAAAGGAAATGATGTCATCTCCCCTCGGGTCGGTAATTTCCGTTCCGGCCCGAGGAGAGAAGACATCAATGTGAGTGCACCAACACACACACACACAGTAGAACATGCCAGGCACACAAAACACCCCGATTCCCCCCCCCCCCCAATCCCCCCCCAATCACCCCCCCCCCCCCTGTCACAAACTGACACCAGCAGTTTTTTTTTTTTTTTTTTTTCTGATTACTGCATTGGTGTCAGTTTGTGACAGTTAGTGTTGGGACAGTGAGTATTACCCCCCTTTAGGTCTAGGGTACCCCCCTAACCCCCCCCTAATAAAGTTTTAACCCCTTGATCACCCCCTGTCACCAGTGTCACTAAGCGATCATTTTTCTGATCGCTGTATTAGTGTCGCTGGTGACGCTAGTTAGGGACATAAATATTTAGGTTCGCCGTCAGCGTTTTATAGCGTCAGGGACCCCCATATACTACCGAATAAATGTTTTAACCCCTTGATTGCCCCCTAGTTAACCCTTTCACCACTGATCACCGTATAACCGTTACGGTTGACGCTGGTTAGTTTGTTTATTTTTTATAGTGTCAGGGCACCCGCCGTTTATTACCGAATAAAGGTTTAGCCCCCTGATCGCCCGGCGGTGATATGCGTCGCCCCAGGCAGCGTCAGATTAGCGCCAGTACCGCTAACACTGACGCACGCAGCATACACCTCCCTTAGTGGTATAGTATCTGAACGCATCAATATCTGATCCGATCAGATCTATACTAGTGTCCCCAGCAGTTTAGGGTTCCCAAAAACGCAGTGTTAGCGGAATCAGCCCAGATACCTGCTAGCACCTGCGTTTTGCCCCTCCGCCCGGCCCAGCCCACCCAAGTGCAGTATCGATCGATCACTGACACTTACAAAACACTAAATGCATAACTGCAGCGTTCACAGAGTCAGGCCTGATCCCTGCGATCGCTAACAGTTTTTTTGGTAGTATTTTGGTGAACTGGCAAGCACCAGCCCCAGGCAGCGTCAGGTTAGCGCCAGTACCGCTAACACCCACGCACGCACCGTACACCACCCTTAGTGGTATAGTATCTGAACGGATCAATATCTGATCCGATCAGATCTATACTAGCATCCCCAGCAGTTTAGGGTTCTCACAAACGCAGTGTTAGTGGGATCAGCCCAGATACCTGCTAGCACCTGCGTTTTGCCCCTCCGTCCGGCCCAGCCCAGCCCACCCAAGTGCAGTATCGATCGATCACTGTCACTTACAAAAGACTAGGCCTGATCCCTGCGATCGCTAACAGATTTTTTGGTAGCGTTTTGGTGAACTGGCAAGCGCCAGCGGCCTAGTACACCCCGGTCGTAGTCAAACCAGCACTGCAGTAACACTTGGTGACGTGGCGAGTCCCATAAGTGCAGTTCAAGCTGGTGAGGTGGCAAGCACAAGTAGTGTCCCGCTGCCACCAGAAAGACAAACACAGGCCCGTCGTGCCCATAGTGCCCTTCCTACTGCATTCGCCAATCCTAATTGGGAACCCACCGCTTCTGCAGCGCCCGTACTTCCCCCATTCACATCCCCAACCAAATGCAGTCGGCTGCATGAGAGGCATTTTCTTTATGTCCTCCCGAGTACCCCTACCCAGCGAACGCCCCCAAAAAAGATATTGTGTCTGCAGCTAGCGCGGATATAGGCGTGACACCCGCTATTATTGTCCCTCCTGTCCTGACAATCCTGGTCTTTGCATTGGTGAATGTTTTGAACGCTACCATACACTAGTTGAGTATTAGCGTAGGGTACAGCATTGCACAGACTAGGCACACTTTCACAGGGTCTCCCAAGATGCCATCGCATTTTGAGAGACCCGAACCTGGAACCGGTTACAGTTATAAAAGTTAGTTACAAAAAAAGTGTAAAAAAAAAAACTATATATATATATATATATATATATATATATATATATAAAATAAAAAAAAATAGTTGTCGTTTTATTGTTCTCTCTCTCTCTATTCTCTCTATTGTTCTGCTCTTTTTTACTGTATTCTATTCTGCAATGTTTTATTGTTATTATGCTTTATCATGTTTGCTTTTCAGGTATGCAATTTTTTATACTTTACCGTTTACTGTGCTTTATTGTTAACCATTTTTTTGTCTTCAGGTACGCCATTCACAACTTTGAGTGGTTATACCAGAATGATGCCTGCAGGTTTAGGTATCATCTTGGTATCATTCTTTTCAGCCAGCGGTCGGCTTTCATGTAAAAGCAATCCTAGCGGCTAATTAGCCTCTAGACTGCTTTTACAAGCCGTGGGAGGGAATGCCCCCCCCCCCCCCACCGTCTTCCGTGTTTTTCTCTGGCTCTCCTGTCTCAACAGGGAACCTGAGAATGCAGCCGGTGATTCAGCCAGCTGACCATAGAGCTGGTCAGAGACCAGAGTGGCTCCAAACATCTCTATGGCCTAAGAAACCGGAAGCTACGAGCATTTTATGACTTAGATTTCGCTGGATGTAAATAGCGCCATTGGGAAATTGGGGAAGCATTTTATCACACCGATCTTGGTGTGGTCAGATGCTTTGAGGGCAGAGGAGAGATCTAGGGTCTAATAGACCCCAATTTTTTCAAAAAAGAGTACCTGTCACTACCTATTGCTATCATAGGGGATATTTACATTCCCCGAGATAACAATAAAAATGATTAAAAAAAAATAAAAATGAAAGGAACAGTTTAAAAATAAGATAAAAAAGCAAAAAAATAATAAAGAAAAAAAAAAAAAAAAAAAAAAGCACCCCTGTCGCCCCCTGCTCTCGCACTAAGGCGAACGCAAGCGGCGGTCTGGCGTCAAATGTAAACAGCAATTGCACCATGCATGTGAGGTATCACCGCGAAGGTTAGATCGAGGGCAGTAATTTTTGCAGTAGACCTCCTCTGTAAATCTAAAGTGGTAACCTGTAAAGGCTTTTAAAGGCTTTTAAAAATGTATTTATTTTGTTGCCACTGCACGTTTGTGCGCAATTGTAAAGCATGTCATGTTTGGTATCCATGTACTCGGCCTAAGATCATCTTTTTTATTTCATCAAACATTTGGGCAATATAGTGTGTTTTAGTGCATTAAAATTTAAAAAAGTGTGTTTTTTCCCCAAAAAATGCGTTTGAAAAATCGCTGCGCAAATACTGTGTGAAAAAAAAAATGAAACACCCACCATTTTAATCTGTAGGGCATTTGCTTTAAAAAAATATATAATGTTTGGGGGTTCAAAGTAATTTTCTTGCAAAAAAAAAAAACTTTTTCATGTAAACAATAAGTGTCAGAAAGGGCTTTGTCTTCAAGTGGTTAGAAGAGTGGGTGATGTGTGACATAAGCTTCTAAATGTTGTGCATAAAATGCCAGGACAGTTCAAAACCCCCCCAAATGACCCCATTTTGGAAAGTAGACACCCCAAGCTATTTGCTGAGAGGCATGTCGAGTCCATGGAATATTTTATATTGCGACACAAGTTGCGGGAAAGAGACAATTTTTTTTTTTTTTTTTGCACAAAATTGTCACTAAATGATATATTGCTCAAACATGCTATGGGAATATGTGAAATTATACCCCAAAATACATTCTGCTGCTTCTCCTGAGTACGGGGATACCACATGTGTGAGACTTTTTGGGAGCCTAGCCGCGTACGGAACCCCGAAACCAAGCACCGCCTTCAGGCTTTCTAAGGGCGTGAATTTTTGATTTCTCTCTTGACTGCTTATCACAGTTTCGGAGACCATGGAATGCCCAGGTGGCACAAACCCCCCCCAAATGACCCCATTTTGGAAAGTAGACACCCCAAGCTATTTGATGAGAGGTATAGTGAGTATTTTGCAGACCTCACTTTTTGTCACAAAGTTTTGAAAATTGAAAAAAGAAAAAAAAAAAAGTTTTTTCTTGTCTTTCTTCATTTTCAAAAACAAATGAGAGCTGCAAAATACTCACCATGCCTCTCAGCAAATAGCTTGGGGTGTCTACTTTCCAAAATGGGGTCATTTGGGGGGGTTTTGTGCCACCTGGGCATTCCATGGCCTCCGAAACTGTGATAGGCAGTGAAGAGTGAAATCAAAAATTTTCACCCTTATGCCGCGTACACACGGTCGGACTTTTCGTCTACAAAAGTCAGACAGCCTGTCCGACAGACTTCCGGCAGACTTTCGGCGGACTTGCGGCGGACTTGCGGCATACTTTCTAACGAACGGACTTGCCTACACACGACCACACAAAAGTCCGACGGATTCGTACGTGATGACGTACGCCGGACTAAAATAAGGAAGTTCATAGCCAGTAGCCAATAGGTGCCCTAGCGTGGCTTTTTGTCCGTCGGACTAGCACACAGACGAGCGGATTTCGGGGGCCGTCGTAGTTACGAAGTAAAGATTTGAAGCATGTTTCAAATCTAAAGTACGTCGGATTTGAGGCTAAAAAAGTACGTTGAAAGTCCGGAGAAGCCCACACACGATCGGATTACCAGCCAGCTTTAGTCCGTCAGCGTCCGTTGGACTTTTGTAGACGAAAAGTACGACCGTGTGTACGCGGCATTAGAAATCCTGAAGGCGGTGATTGGTTTTCGGGGTCCCGTACACGGCTAGGCTCCCAAAAAGCCCCACACATGTGGTATCCCCGTACTCAGGAGAAGTAGCTAAATGTATTTTGGGGTGCAATTCCACATATGCCCATGGCCTGTGTGAGCAATATATCATTTAGTGACAACTTTGTGCAAAAAAAAAAAAAAAAAATGTGTCACTTTCCCGCAACTTGTGTCAAAATATAAAATATTCCATGGACTCAATATGCCTCTCTGGAAATAGCTTGGGGTGTCTACTTTCCAAAATGGGGTCATTTGGGGGGGTTTTGTGCCACCTGGGCATTCCATGGCCTCCGAAACTGTGATAGGCAGTAAAGAGTGAAATCATAAATTTACGCCCTTAGAAATCCTGAAGGCGGTGATTGGATTTCGGGGCCCCGTACGCGGCTAGGCTCCCAAAAAGTCCCACACATGTGGTATCCCCATATTCAGGAGAAGCAGCAGAATGTATTTTGGGGTGCAATTCCACATAGGCCCATGGCCTGTGTGAGCAATATATCATTTAGTGACAACTTTTTGTAAATATTTTTTTTTTTTTTTTTTTTGTCATTATTCAATCACTTGGGACAAAAAAAAAAAAATATTCAATGGGTTCAACATGCCTCTCAGCAATTTCCTTGGGGTGTCTACTTTCCACAATGGGGTCATTTGGGGGGGTTTTGTACTGCCCTGCCATTTTAGCACCTCAAGAAATGACATAGGCAGTCATAAACTAAAAGCTGTGTAAATTACAGAAAATGTACCCTAGTTTGTAGACGCTATAACTTTTGCGCAAACCAATAAATATACGCTTATTGACATTTTTTTACCAAAAACATGTGGCCGAATACATTTTGGCCTAAATGTATGACTAAAATTGAGTTTATTGGATTTTTTTTATAACAAAAAGTAGAAAATATCATTTTTTTTTCAAAATTTTCGGTCTTTTTCCATTTATAGCGCAAAAAATAAAAACCGCAGAGGTGATCAAATACCATCAAAAGAAAGCTCTATTTGTGGGAAGAAAAGGACGCAAATTTCGTTTGGGTACAGCATTGCATGACTGCGCAATTAGCAGTTAAAGCGACGCAGTGCCAAATTGGAAAAAGACCTCTGGTCCTTAGGCAGCATAATGGTCCGGGGCTCAAGTGGTTAAGTGGTGAACGCTTATGAGACCTTCCTGTTAGTTCAGGGGTCCCTTTAACAAGGTGAGCGGTTTGACTGGCAAGAGGGAGAGCACGGATTTAAGAGCACTGTTGATTTGCATGAAGCACTCTGCATCACCGTTGATACATATTGTTTTTCTATCTATGGACATTTCTAAATTGAAATAAATGGCTTAATATTGTATAAAAAGCCTTCAATAATGATGATTCTCGTGAGACGAATTTTGGAATTATTTCTGCTTGAGTCAGCTTAAATCAAAACCGTGTGTTTTATTGTACACACATAAACTTGGAAAATACTTACAAAAATAGTACATTCATATTCAGAATTAGTGTTGTTTCATATATGCAAAAAATGTTCAAATATAGTTCATTTGTTTCAAAGATCTGAGTCAAAGGCATGTGCTTCCTTTGTCATAGCCTATTAAAAATGGCCGATTAACCTCTTGTGTCCTGGCTTGAATAGGTGTATGTCTTGGGAGGAAGATGTGTG
Organism: Lithobates septentrionalis; assembly: GCA_037952835.1. Lineage (NCBI taxonomy): Eukaryota > Metazoa > Chordata > Amphibia > Anura > Ranidae > Lithobates > Lithobates septentrionalis. The sequence continues at coordinate 1,010,096 of JBBDGP010000435.1, read as the reverse complement.
AAGAGTGAGATGTGTGTGTAGAGTTGTGTCTTGAAAGCAGGATGTGTGTGTGAAGAGTGACACAGAAGACTGGATTCCTTGTGTCTATATGAACCCATTCTTTCAAATTCGCGCCCAAACACAAATCCCTCCCATACACTCCCTTTTTCTCCACCTTCTAACAGAGAGCAACATCTGTTTTTCACTTTAACCAAACATTTTAAACATGAAACCAGATATATGTGAGAGGCTTTCAGACTAACCTCTTAAAACATAAACGCATAAATCAAACAAAGTATTGGTTACATAGGAAAATTCAACAAAAACATATATTATTTACAAAATCCATCAAATTCTGACAGGGTCTTGACCTGCATTTTCAGTCAATAAATGGCCATTTGGGTATCACTAGCTCAAAGTCCTGTCATTCAAACAATTATGGAAAATGCATATTCTTTTCAATAAAGCCAATTAAAATTTAGATATTAAGAATATAACATAAATATTGATTGAGATTTTTAGCGCTGCACTATTTTTTATTATAATATTGTTGTATTGAATGTTTTTTTCTCTCTGTGTAAATTCTTTCCAAGTTGTTGGATGCTGGAAACGCTGCTGCATGTCAAGAATGCATGCCAAGCCCAGGAGCCAGGATCTTAAATAGAATCTGCCTGACCCAAGATGGCCACCAGAGTCTCATGGGGCTGCAGCATCCAACTGGATAGTTCCCCCAGTGACCCAGGAAACTATAGAGGAACCATGTTCCTCTTGACTTCCTCTCCCCCCGCAATGCCAATGTGGGTAAGCGCCACATGCAGTGGACAAAGTCCACTGCACCTGCCTACAGCCTCCTGGCTATTTTGATCTGCTCAGACCCATAGTCTGTCTCCTCGCAGACTACAATAACTCAGCTCTTTGGATTACTTAGTCTCTCACTCTGGAACCGTGCAGACTTTCACTGCTCGTAGGAGATGGCATGGTCAGATTGCCTATTTTTACAGCCAGAGAGGCCAGAACAAAGACACATACATATCTTCAACTCTTCTTGGAAGGCTGTCCACAAGGTTTAGAAGTGTATCTAAGGGAATGTTTTTCAGGGGTTGGGCTTGTCCCCTTAGTTCCAGTGAAGAGAACTCTTAAAGCGTCAGCATGCCAAGACATTTTGGACAATTTCATGCTCTCAACTTTGTGGGAACAGTTTGGGGATGACCCCCTCCTGTTTCAACATGACTGCGCACGAGTGCCCAAAGCAAGGTCCATAAAGACATGGATGAGTGAATTTGGGGTGGAGGAACTTGACTGGCCTACACAGAGTCCTGACCTCAACCCAATAGAACACCTTTGTGATGAATTAGAGCGGAGACTACGAGCCAGACCTTCTCGTCCAACATCAGTGCGTGACCTCACAAAAGCGCTTCTGGAAGAATGGTAAAACATTTCCATAGACACACTCCTAAACCTTGTGGACAGCCTTCCCAGAGGAGTTGAAGCTGTTATAGCTGCAAAGGGTGGGCCAACTCGATATTGAACCCTACGGTCTAAGACTGGGATGCTATTAAAGTTTATGTGTGTGTAAAGGCAGGTGTCCCAATACTTTTGCCAATATGGTGTACTTCTATATTTTGTAAGGACGGCTGGCTCGACTGGTAGTGGCAGTCATAAACCATGCACAAGACAATAACACTCAAGAACAGTTCAAGGTTTGTCCTGCACTTTTATTCAGCAAGGCAGCAAAAAACACAGTTCAATGCAAGAGGACTTTGTACAGCAAGTCCAGAACATAAAACAAACAAACAGAATATCGGCTCACCTGAGTCACTAACTAAACTTATGTCAGTTCCTGAATAACGGGATGTCCCTTAATGATCTCCCCAAAACAAAAAGTTAGAACTATTACTTTTTAGTGTTCTGTGAGCAATCTGCCTTTTCACCCAGCAGCAGGCAACCACAGCAGAGAGAGTGAGACAGAGAGAGTTCTGTGTATCAGTCAGCTCACATCTTCCATAACATTCAAGGCTGCACTGAAGTAAAGAAGAAATCGGGAGTGTGAGAAGGACACCAAGGTCTTCTTCCCCTTAAAGGGGAAGGCTCATTTTGACCTATAAGAGGTATGGATCATTTCTAGAGCTGAGAGCATGGTGAGCACGGTGTGGTGAACTTGTGAAGAAGAAGTTAGAGAGCTTCACAGTCTATCACCGAAGCACAGTTATTGAACTGTTTATTTATAAAATTTACTTTAAAGTGATTCTAAACGATTAGCTTGTTAAACTTATTCAGTTTAAAATAGAAATGAAAGGCAAAACATTTGTGTATAGATATATATAAAAAAAAATTATAATTGCCTTTTTCCTTTTTTATAAGTGATCACATTCCGTCTGGTCTCAGCTGCATAAGAGCCGGGGGGAGGAGAAGCAACAGTACACTGATCATCCCAGTGAATGGCTGCGCAGCGGGGGGCGTGTCAGGACAAGTCTGACCATTGGAGGAGAGCAGTCTGAGTTCCCAACTCCTGCTTAGTGTGGTCAGTTTTTATTAGGAAAGCAGAGGGGCTGGAAGGAACGCAATTTCACACAAAGGAAGTAATACAAAGAGAACAGGAGACTTTCTCATACAAGTACATGATACAGCAGGCACATATCAGGAATATGAAATATTGGGGCAAATGCTTTAGGCTTTCACATTTATGTTAACACACTATTTACTGTGGTGGTAGTTCTATGGAAGACCTTTTATTTCGAAGGCCCACACAAGATCTGAATATCCGATGGAATGATTCCATGTGGACGAATGAACAGAGGTTTTATTTTATATATATTAATTATTCATTTTTTTATTTTTTTTTAAGTTCTTACCATAATAAATATATAAAGGAGCACTATACATTGCAGTTAAAGCTATGCCACAATTTTGTTTCAATGACACTTGGCCCTAACATGGCAGTAGACTTTATTACCAGAGCATAACTCCATCTCTCTATCTCAATTACCCTATCCAGCTTCCACCCCCTCGCACCACTGTATGGTTTCGTTTTTGTTTTTTTATTAAATCTGTATGCATTGAATTTTCCTAGGTATATTCAATCCTGTTGCATGAGGTTATAGGTCCTCTTTCTCCTCTTCATATTCTGGTGGAGTGAAGGTCCTGAATGTTACAGAGAGCTACACCATACAATAACATGATGGCAGTGTCCTCTGAGCCCAGATCGTCTGGATGACATACCCCTAGGTGGTGCCTTGACAAGGGGGCTCACGGGAAGTGGGTTGTATTTAACTGGGCATCTTTCAGCATGGATGACTGCCAACATTTTGTGGTGGAGGGAAGTACTGCTGGGGACAAATATGGACTGAAGAATAACCTGTTGCTGACCAACAGCAGTACATTTACTACTGGCGGGAGGCTTCCCCAGCCACCACAACATAACCGTACATCGTGGTAATTGTTCTGGTATAGAAGAGCGCATGAGCGCTCCCTGCTAATCTGTGCTGTGATTGGACACAGCACGAGTTTGTCAGTAAGTTACAGTCAATGATTTTGGCTGTATACCTGCTGATCAGCTGTGTTCAATCACAGCACAGAGATCTGTGTGATTGTAAACACAACACACAGATACTGGCTGGATTTCTCCCTGCTGTCAGTTACCATTCGGAACTGAAAGCAAGGAGAGATCCCAACCAGATCTGTAAGTAAAAGGCGCACACATAAACTTGCATACACTTGTTAGGCACACAGTTAACCCCTTGATTGCCTTCCTGATCACTCTCATCACCCAGCCAGTGTCATTAGTACAGTGTACAGTAATATCACAGATCATGGTATTAGTGTCACTAGCAACGTCAGTGTCAGGTAGTCAGTTAGTGTCCCTCCTAGCCAGTGTCAGTTAGCGTCAGATTTCCCAACACCCTATCACAGTCTCACTACAAGTCACTGATCACCATCATTACTAGTATAGTGTCTGTACGGATCAGTATCTTGATCACAATTGGAACTATACTAGTGTCCCTAATAGTAAAGTGTCCATAAACGGTGCTTTGTTTTTTTTTACCAAAAACATATAGCAGAATACATTTTGGCCTAATATTATGAAGAAATTAGATTTTATTTAAAACAGAAATGACAAAATATTGTTTTTTCAAAATTTTTGATATTGTTTTCATTTATATAATACAAAATTGTTAAAACCCCAATGGATATCAAACACCAATATAATAAATATATATATATATATATATATATATATATATATATATATATATATATATATATATATATATATAAAATATATAAATTTAGTTTGTGTACACTGTTGCATGACTGAGCAATTGCCAGTTAAAGTAGCATGGTGCTGAATAGCAAGAAATGCCCTGGTCGTGAAGGGGGTAAACCCTTCCAGAGGTCAGGTGGTTAATATTGTAGCTTCAGCTGTCTTTTTTTTTTTACTTTGACTTTATCTGGGCATCTTTTTAAAATTTTGCTTTGAAATGCAGTTCAATCTTTAATGGTTTTATGATCTATATCTCCTTTTTGATTCATTATAAAGGGATTCATTAACCATCATTTGTCATAGAGAATATAAAAACACATTAAATATATTTCTTAATTACTCTTTTTCACTTTTCCCACTAGACATGACCCTGTGGTCTCGGAATTATTACAGGCAAGAGAAAAACATATGAAAGTGACAGGATGAAGCTTCCAAGTGACTGGCTAATTAGAATGTAATTATAAAGGACTGTCATTAACAGAAAATGAAAGGCTTGTGCTGATTATATTTCCCATGATTTCCCTAACAAAACAGCTAATCTACTGCCTGCAGAAGGAGTGCAAAGAAAAGAAACCAAGAAGTCTCTTACGAATTCCCTTTCTGTATTGTGTAGTCTGTGGCAAATATTCACATCTACAGTATTATTAATGTAATGAAGGATTATGTGTGTGTGTATATATATATGTATATATATATATAATAGTATATCCCAGAATTAAGTCTGACATGTCCCTTCTGCATTAAAAAAACGTGCCTGTTCACATTTCTTAAATTACAGTTCCACTGTCAGCACTGTATGTTATAAAAATTAACTGTGTATGTAAATTTTGCATCATAGTGCTGCTGATCTCTTGCAGCCTCTTTCAGCCACTTACTGTTTATATATGCTCACTCCACCATCAATATTTATGCTGGCTTCTGACAGGGACAATGGTGGGCCATGACTGCACAGTGTGTATGAGCATAGCCACATGCAGTGCCAACCAGGGACACATGTGACAGGGTGACAACACAGAAGCACAGCTAGATGATAGTTGTCACCCCAAAACAGGACTTGCCCGAAAATACCTTTCATACCAGGGTCACCAGATATTATTTTTAAAAAGCTGTAAATTTAGAAAGATTAAAAACGACTTTTGAAAAACTACTTCAACAGGTTTATATTAGTTTAGTGATTGGGTTTAAGTTCATATTACAAGCTGAAAAAAAAGTCTGAAGAAAGGAATCTAATGCAGCTACTACATCTAAGGACTGCTGAGCTGCAATATATAAAATGTTTGTTTTTGGGTCTAGCCCCCCTTTCTGCAGGTTGTAAAGCCAGTACCTGCACCAAAGCCTACAGTTATATTTTCAGTCTCCGGTTCACCACTTTTTCAGGTTCCTCACTCACCTCGCCCCCCCCCCCCCCCCCGGTCATGGCTCGGGCAACACTCCACATAATTATGGGAAGCCTTTGTCTACAGTGGTTGCAAGCCTAGTTGGCAGGGGGGTACAAATACCCAAAGGCCATGACACATCTGGCCCCAGGTTGCTAAGTAAAACCTTTCCTACCACTGCCAAGCAAGTGGATGCTCCTTCCCAAGACCACCACTCGTTCCTGACCAGAATCAGTTTTATTATCTTTACTTCCTCACTTATAGGCCTTTTTGCATAGTTAGCGTAGCACAGAACCGTTACTGATCTGGTTGTTTGATGCCAGGTTCCATTCCCTGATAGGCACACTGCAACCAGGAGCATGGTATTTCTGAATCACTCAAGACTAGAGAACAGACTGTGCATGTCTTTTGTTATGGTTTTCATTTTTTGGTATGAACTTGGATAGGTTGAGGGCGAGTCTAGGGATACTACAATTAACTTCAAACTGGTAGTAGAGGACACTAATGCGGAACTAATACTTCAGGGTGAAGGCACCCCCTTTGAAGTGTAGACAAACTGGTACTAAACAGGAACTCCTCAACAGGAATTACAGTCCTGAGTTTACTGGTAGTAAAGTAAATGTCCCAAAGCGGCCAAAAAGGGTTTCTAAGTCTAGGAAGCTGGTACTCACTGTGTCCTGTATACTGTGTAGCTGCCTCATAGGTGTGCGCAGCCTATTGCATTAGGGTGTGCACCCCCAAAACTCAAACACATTTGCATGTGTATATATACTGACGGTGTCAGTAGGGAAGAGATTGCTTGCAGTAGTTTTTATTTTTTACAATTTTTTTACTTTATCTTAAAACATTTTTGGAGCCTTTAGGGGTCTTTGGTGAAATATTAGGGGTCTTAACAGGGGAAATCTGCACCACACGGCGTGATTAGGGTGTGCTCAGGCACACCCTGTGCGCACGCCTATGAGCTGCCTGCAATATCAGCCAGTTTATGTACTGCAGCTGCCTGTATCCTTAGCAACATTTCTGCAAATGCTTTAGGAGAACAGAACAAAGGTCCTTCAGCCAATCAGTAGCCGAGACCCCATAAAAGATTCTTGCAGCTACTGGTGGATTAACCAGGGATGCCACAGCCCTTAAGGCTGGGTCTTAGTTAATTCCCCAGGAACAAGAGAGCTCTGCTCTGGGTTCAAACCTATGTATACCGCCTCAGCTGCTGGTTACTCACATCTATGACCAAAGATTGGTTGAAGAGGCATTATTATGCAGGCTGGATCCAGGATCCAGGAAAGTAACAGAGCCCACACCAGCAGAGCCCAGTGCAGACCTTACCCAACCATTGCTGCTCTCCCTGATTACAGGGAGGCCAAAAACAAAATTTAAACAACAGTAGGCTACTGTGGCGCTACAGTAGCATAAGAAAAAAGACAGAGCCATGTTACCATTTTTCCAAGATTTTCACTGAGCTTCTTAGCAATAAAGTTCAGAGCTATATTTTCACAAGTCCGAAGATACGGCAAGTAAATCTATGGTTGTGGTAATACCAAAAAACACTCTTAAAACATTCACTGCAAATGAAGAAGGAAAAAGAACAATCTGTCAATTTCAGCATTACATGCTAAACAATATACAATTCTTTAACAATATATTGTTCTTTAGAACTAATGGTGAATTAATAATAGAAAATCTGCTTTATCAACTCACCTGCAGCAATGTTCTATTTGGAAATCGTACATTTTCATTGTGACTTTCAATGCTGTTCCTATCAGTATGTTGGAAAATTCACTATTCCAATAAAGGAGGAGGGCATAAATTGAATGATATCCACCCAATTGCCAGAGAAAGAAGACATCGGATGCAGAAGGACTGGAGAAGATTGCCACTGATGATGTGCAATATTTGCATGGCTGGAGGAGGCCAAACTTGGAAACATGTCTCCCATAATGTGCAAGTAGTGCTTAAATCAAATGCTCTACACTGTCGATTTAGTTATATTAAAATGGTCAGGTGGCAACCATATTTGCATCAGGACCTTTGCTGTCAAGATGGGTTGTGGAGAACAGTTACCCAAAGTTAACAAAACATTACTTTAGAACAGAAGATCAATAGAAATGGCCCATTGAGTGGACATTCCTTTTAATTTACATACAGATTCTTAGATATAGGGAGTATTTGATTGCCTTAGGATATCAGGAGTTATTTTTTTCCCAGTTAGAATAAATTAGATCTCTACTTACAATATCTTTTCTTGCCTTGATCTGGATCAAATGCTGATTTAGGGTTTTGTGTAGGTATTTAATTTATTTAATTTTGTATATTGGTTGAACTTAATAGACAGATGTCTTTCTTCAACCTGACTAACTATGTAACTACATGTAAAATGTCATAACAATGAAAACCAGTGCTAAATGGTCCTCAATCTGTTTCTAACACCTACTAAACACAGAGCTGAGGCATAATTCCTTATAAAGTGCAATCTGACAAGACAGCTCGCAAAGGAGTCTTAACAACTGAGCTTGCATCATTTGTCCTTTTATTGGCAATGCTCCTGGATGTTGTCAAGAAGAAAGAATAGCTTTATTTTACAAAAAAAACTACTGGAGAGATGAACATTTCTGTACCATCTGTGTAATTTCTGTACACAAGTAAGGTTCGTTACAGATGCCACCTCTATGGGGTCTATTTATAAAAAATAATTTGCATTGCAAATGTCTCATCATTCGCGCAAAAGTAACTAATTATACCTTATACCCATAATGTTTGTAAAAAGTTCTCCGTTTCTATTTGTTGCCTTTCACCAGGCAAATGTAAAATTCCCTAACGTACGATCCTAAGAGAAAAATAGTCATAAGAACATTCACCATAGAAAAAAAGGCCTAATGCTAGCCATACACTATACGAAAATGCGTTCAAACTCATTTTTGAATAATGAACACTCGGTCGTTGGAGCAAACCATAGTGCCATCATGTGTTGACCGAATTTTGAATGATAATTTGTTTAATGGACATGTATAAATCACTTTTTTGTCCTTCTTGACACATATACGCAGTGCGAACAGATCAATTTTTTACGGGTGAGAAACACATTAACCTTTCAATTTATTGTTCGTTCACCAGAAATTTTCCAACCTGTTCCTTCAATTTTTTCACTCTGAAAAGTCAAAAACTATTTTTTTATTTGTTCCCATTAACTGGACGAAAAACGAACGGGCCAAATTACAGATTTTTAATGATTTTTCATCGAGTGTATGTAGACTATAACACATAAACTGATCGATGAGCATGCCTGGTGGGGCCACTGGTTGTCACTGTCAGGTGCTGGCTCCCTAAAAACCAGGAGCCCTGAGCATTAAACTGTCATATTTAGCAGTGGTAGTAATACTGCTGCTAAATGTTTCACTTCATTCTGCAGGTTTGCTCGGCCAAATACCCATTCTTTTGGCCATTCCAACAGGAGTCTCTATAGACTGTGTACACAGTGCTAAGATCATCCTCGTACTATTTCCCCTGCTGGTTGAGAGATCTTAGCCTATAGCAGGGGTCTCCAAACTTTCTGAACAAAGGGTCAGTTTACTGTCCTTCAGACTTTAGGGGGCCGCACTGTGGCCAGCGGGAAAATAAAACTTTGCTGGCATCAGTGGGAGTAAACGGTGCCCCATCTTTGGTATTAGGGGGAGGAATAGTGCCCAATTGTTGGTGTCAGTGGGGGAAATGGCACCCCATTTTTGTTGTTAAAGGGCAGAATAGTGTCTGATATCAGTGGGATGAAGTGTGCCCCAAGGGCCAGATAAAGGCAGGCAAAGGGCCACATCTGGCCCCCGGGCCGTAGTTTGGAGATCATTGGCCAATAGCATTAAGATTTTTCTCCATTGGCGAAAGCGCTTTAACTCTTATGCCGCGTACACACGGTCGGACTTTTCAGCTACAAAGGTCCGACAGCCTGTCCGACAGACTTTCGACGGACTTTTGGCGGACTTTCGACGGACTTGCGGCGGACTTTCTAACGAACAGACTTGCCTACACACGATCACACAAAAGTCCGTCAAATTCTTACGTGATGACGTGCACCGGACTAAAATAAGGAAGTTCATAGCCAGTAGCCAATAGCTGCCCTAGCGTGGGTTTTTGTCCGTCGGACTAGCATACAGACGAGCGGATTTTTCGACCGGACTCAAGTCCGTCGGAAAGATTTGAAGCATGTTTCAAATCTAAAGTACGTCGGATTTGAGGCTAAAAAAGTCAGTTGAAAGTCCGGAGAAGCCCACACACGATCGGATTACCAGCCAGCTTTAGTCCGTCAGCGTCCGTTGGACTTTTGTAGACGAAAAGTCCGACCGTGTGTACGCGGCATTATGGTCCATTGTTCTTATGGCTATTTTTATATTAGAACAGAATGTTAGGAAATGTCACATTTGCCCTGAAAAAGACAACAAATAGATACTGACATTACACACATATTACAAACATTATTTGTTTGGGTGTTATTTGTTACTTTTGTGTGAATGAAGAGACATTTGCAAAGGTCCCTTATCCCTCAAGTTTATAGCATCTTCCAGATTTAAATGTTTTTATTACGCATGGGGAAAGGGAGCTAAGGGTCAAAATTTGAGAGGATCCTGGAGTTCAGCTTTAGTTTGTTCAAACTTAACATTTCACTTTTTGGTAGATGCTGAAGAATTAGATCACCTTGCAGTTTATTACATCGCTCATGGTCTTTATTATCCACTTGCCGACCAGGCTTTTTCTGGCACTACTTGTTTAAAAGTTTAAATCAGTATTTTTTGCTATAAAATTACTTAGAAACCGAAACATTATACATTTTTTGGCATAGACCCTAGAGAATAAAATGGCGATCATTGCAATTTTTTATGTCACACGGTATTTGCACATCGGTTTTTTCAAACGCAATTATTTTGGAAAAAATACATTTTAATGAATTTTAAAAAAAATGACACAATATATACTCAATTTCTTTGCAAAATATGAAATATGATGTTACGGCGAGTAACAAGATACCTAACATGTCACACTTTAAAATTATGCACGCTTGTGGAATGGCGTCAAACTACGATACTTAAAAATCTCCATAGGCAATGTTTAAACGCCTTTACAGGTTACCTGTTTAGATTTACAGAGAAGGTCTAGTGCTAGAATTATAGCTCTCACTCTAACATTCACAGGGATACCCCCTCAAGATTCATACCAAGAATCAAAGGGCCTGGTATGGTCGGAACAAAGTCGGATCCCGTTCATTGAAGTCGCCTAAAAGCCGTAGGGCAAAGTTGGATCGGAAGTCGTCCGACTTACATGTCGGAGCAGTGTGAACTCAACCTAAGTGTACAAAGTATGCAAGTTTAAGAACAGATGCTGGTTTGAAGCCAAAGGGTAATCACACACAATATTGATTTGATTTAGATTATACTTTTTAATTTTTTTTAATTCACAGCGTTTCATAACAACTTCCCAAAACTTTTGCGCAGTACTATATATATATATATATATTTCACAAAAGTGAGTACACCCCTCACATTTTTGTAATTATTTTATTATATCTTTTCATGTGACAACACTGTATAACAGTGTAAATTTGCTATCCACTCAAAATAACTCAACACACAGCCATTAATGTCTAAACCGCTGGCAACAAAAGTGAGTAAACCCCTAAGTGAAAATGTCCAAATTGGTCTAAAGTGTCAATATTTTTTAGTGTATTTCAGTTTACATAGGTGTCAGTTAGTGTATTAATATATATATACTGTATATACAGTCTAGTATATATTTTAATACTCTGCATTCAGTGTAGCCTATATCTACAGTGCATTCCGTGGTGTACTGTTTCTAATACACTTCAGGCAGTGTACACAGTATCTAATACAGTGTGTACAGTTTCTAATACACTTCTGGTGGTGTACACAGTATACAATACAGTGCAGCCTACACTTCAAGCGGTATACACATTATCTAATACAGTGTAGTGTATAAACTGTACACACTGTATTAGATACTGTGTACACTGCCTGCACTGTATTAGCAACTGTACAATGGCTGCACTGTATTATATACTGTGTACACCACCAGAAGTGTATTAGAAACTGTACACACTGTATTAGATACTGTGTACACCGCCTGCACTGTATTAGCAACTGTACAACGGCTGCGCTGTATTGTATACTGTGGACACCACCAGAAGTGTAGTAGAAACTGTACTCACTGTATTAGAAACTGTGTACACCGCCTGCACTGTATTAGCAACTGTACACCACAGAATGCACTGTAGATATAGGCTACACTGGATGCAGAGTATATATAAATATAACACAGAATATATCTATATATATATATCTATATATATATAGATATATATCTATATATAGAGAGAGAGATATAGATATATATAGCTATATTCTGTGTTTTTCTGTCAATATGGGGTGCTGTGTGTACATTATTGAGGAAACAAATGAACTTAAATAATAAGAAAAAACAAAATTGCGCTTGGATAAAACAAAAATTATAGTCTATAGTAATACCAGTGTAGAAATGAATAGAAGTGAGAGGACACCTTATGCAGGTATCATAAAAAAAATTCAAAAAGCTGCGGTTATAAGTGGGGCCCACCAACAAAATATATAAACAGATAAACCGCGCTAAAGTGAGTCCAATAAAAGTCTGTGATAATAAACAGTAAAGTCCAAAATCCTTCTGTGTGATGAAGTGAAGAAAATAAAAGTGACTGTGTGGTGAACTGCTTACCAGAATGTAAGCCAAACCAGGCAGATGGCTTAAAACCCAGCCCGGGCCTTTGGGAGCACTTCAAATGGACAAGATCCTTTGCGCTCAAACAGCAGAACGAATCCACATAGGGTTAAATCAAATAAAAAAGACCATAGTGTGATACTGACATAAACATATTTCATCAGAGAAGGAGGGGGTGTGTTCACACGTATAATCATAAAACTAAATTATCATGCAGGCACCCTGGATGTATAGCCAGTACAGGGACGCCAAAAAAATGTAAATCGTGTACAGCATGCAATAAAAAGGTGTCCTTATTATCTACTGTAAAAAACCACCAGTTTGCCAAAATAGAGTTGAGCCAACAGACCAGAGTTTGTACAACTAAAGGAACACCCAGTGCACAAATACGAGGGGCCGCTTACCAGATGGTGAACTAGTGAGGACATAAATAATAACAGGGTTGCAACCTCTGTGTGACCCGGGGTATAAATTGAATGAACCTACAGGGGTTCCTGCTCACCAGAGAGACGACCAGAGATAGCCCAAACGAAGCACTGGCAGAGTACCACGATCCCGTCCTGACAGGTCCTCGCAGGCTCAGATGGGTGTATATATTAGAGAGGAGAAGCAGCCAATGGTGTGATAACGTACAACTCCAATTTATTAAAAAAAAAAAGCAAGCACTTACATATAGGAACACGAATAACAGCGATGCCGGCCGGCACTCAAACAGCTCCCGTCCACTCAGAGCAAAGCGTGGTGACGTCAGCACGTCCCTCCCAAAGGGCCCGGGCTGGGTTTTAAGCCATCTGCCTGGTTTGGCTTACATTCTGGTAAGCAGTTCACCACACAGTCACTTTTATTTTCTTCACTTCATCACACAGAAGGATTTTGGACTTTACTGTTTATTATCACAGACTGTTTATTATCACAGACTTTTATTGGACTCACTTTAGCGCGGTTTATCTGTTTATAAATGAACTTAAATGATTTTAGCAAATGGCTGCAATTTAACAAAGAGTAAAAATTTAAAGGATTTAAAGGGGTCTTAATACTTTCCGTCCCCAGTATATATATATATATATATATATATATATATATATATATATTAATGCACTGACTGAATATCGAGTAAACACTGAATGTATAGTCTATGCCTATAGTCTACGCCAACAACAGCACACACGACCGCTCTGTAAGCAGCCTTATATAGTGTGGGGTGTGGACTTAGTTCCCCTGAGCCATTTATGGCTCTTTCAGCAGGGCGCGTTGAGATTGGCCAAAGCATGCAGGTCAGGTGCATGCTTTGGCCAATCATTATACAGCAATGTTTCGCGGAGCTCAAATTTTCCGCGAACGCCCCATATGTTCGGTTCGTTTTAGAACAAACGAACACCTAATGTTCGAGTTGAACTTACATTCGACTCGAACCGTGAGCTCATCCCTATTAGCCAATAAAAAGGTATCACTTAAACTTCAAACTTTCCACATTAATCCAAGTCTAATGCCCTGTACACACGGTCGGACATTGATCAGACCTGCCGACAACAAAATCCATGGATTTTTTCAGACGCATATTGGCTCAAACTTGTCTTGCATACACACAGTCACACAAAGTTGTCAGAAAATCCGATCGTTCTGAACGCAGTGACGTAAAACACATACGTCGGGACTATAAACGGGGCAGTAGCCAGTAGCTTTCATCTCTAAATTTATTCTGAGCATGCGTGGCACTTTGTGCGACGAATTTGTGTACACACGATCGGAATTTCCAACAACGGATTTTGTTGTCGGAAAATTTTATAGCAAGCTCTCAAACTTTGTGTGTCGGAAATTCCTATGGAAAATGTGTGATGGAGCCTACACACCATCGGAATTTCCGACAACAAGGTCCTATCACACATTTTCCATCGGAAAATCCGACCGTGTGTGTAGGGCATAACACATTACAAGACTCTACTACTGCTATTAAGGCAACTAGCAATCCTTATTTTGTGCATTCCAAAACACGTCTCATTTTGGCATCCAGAGATTCTCCATCCCACACAGTTCTTGAAAGTGTTATTTTTGTACTGGTCTAATAGTTTGCACTGAGTCATGGATTTAGTTGGAGGAACCTCCTTTCAGACAGACAAGCTGACACAGTTATGCTAGCAACCTACATCAAACACAGTCCCCACCCAGAAAAGCCAATTCAACCACAGTGAGGCGAAACACAAATATAGAAGGGTAATGATGCAGCAAACTCAAAGATTCCTCGAGGTAGACAAACAGAGGTGTGAAATCACACACACACACGGATAAAAATAATGTATGAATCTTCTTTACACTCGTGGAGTTTACTAGATCCTTAGCAACTTTTATGCAGAGAAGATGATGACATTAAAATATAAAAATAAATCAAACAACAGAAAACTGAAAAAATTATGCACAAAACATGAGCAAACGTAAAGAATATCTGAAGCCAAAACTTTTCATTTTGGATAGAGAAGGAAAGCATACACACCTCTGTCATCTTTTTACCACCTACTGAGGACATTTCCCATCACTTCCCATCTTGTAGACACAACAGGAAGTGAAAGGAAATCTTTCCAAAGAAAGAGAAATTTCCTCCTAGACAGTCGGCACTGGAATACGTGTCCCCTTGGAAGATTCACTTCTAGTCCTGTTCTAAAAATTGCTTGCGATTATTGTTCTCCCTTGCTTGTGATTATGATTTGCAAAGTGAATTTTCATCACATCCAATAAGCTAAGGGAAAGTTTCCTTGCAAAGTAAACAGTGTATTTGGCTTTGGTAAATCAACTCCAATGGCTCCACCATAAAATCTCTCATTACTTGTAAAGGGCAAAAAAGATTTATGTAGAATATTTTTTTTAATAAAAAATATAAAAACACCAGTCCAATTTTTAATGGATCAAAGATAATCTAAAACCTTTCTTAGGAACACCAAAATATAACTCGCACATGAAAAAGCAGCAGCGGATCAAAGTGAAGGGTGACGTATTTGCTGATGCTCCTTCATTGTCTCATTACAAGCTGGAGATGGGTCCTTACCCGAGCTTTATTGCTTGACCAAAGCAGAGGAAATTGAGGTCACAGACCTGAGTATGCGTTCTGGCACGGCTGTTTTGATCACTAGACTGGCTAAACAGAATTAGGTTTTTTTTTTTTTCTTTGTTGGTGAAACTCATTTTGACATCAAGTATACTGTATGTATTCCAGCTGTGCTTAGCTGTTTGCCTTTGTGTTCTCCTCTGAGATATTAATCAACAAAGATGACATGTCTTAAAATTTAGGATCACCTAAGGCTGCATTCACACAGACATGTATGTATTTTCTGAATGGAAAAAGGGTTTTTGCTAGCAGAGTAAAAAATATGCCTAAAGTATTTACATTTAGACACGTTTAGATGTGTACTGCAATTCTTCTACTGGCTTATGTGCGCGTGCATACATTTTATGCTTGTTTATGCTTGTTTTTAGCATACACACTTTCACATGTAGTTGCAGCTGTGTGTACGCATAGCCCCCAACTGTCCCTGATTTCGAGGGACTGTCCCTGATTTGCAGCAATGTCCCTCTGTTCCTCATTACTCCTCATTTGTCCCTCATTTTGGTTTGATCTATATAGTTGTATATAAAATGCACTTTTTAGCTTTCAAAAAGTGTTTCCCAGTGCTAAACCTTTCATCCAAATTATAAATTGCTGCATTTGTAAATTTTAAAAGCCAATATAAAGGAATAGTAGTGGTAAAAAAAAGCCCTTGTGGATTTAATTAACCTTTTGTTTTTGGTTAATTCTCCTTTAAGGGTGTGTGACAGGGGGCGTGTCCTATGCCTACATACGTTTGCTAGTAGGTGTCCCTCATTGCCATCTCAAAATGTTGGGAGGTATGTGTATGGGCTAATTGATCACTATAGTAGGCCGTAGGTAAGCTCGGAACCGATCTGATGCGGCCGATGGCTAGGCAGGAACCCAAGTGAGGGCAAGATAGCCCCCACTTAGCTCTATGCCCTTGGAGGACTGGAGGGACCTCCGACATCACTTCTGGTCCTTGGTCAGATTGACAGGATTTTTTTTTTCTTAAAGTCAAAATGACTTTTTTTTTTGCTTTTAAAGGTAAATGAGAGATCTGGGGTCTTTTTGACCCCGGATCTCTCAATAAAGCGGACCTGTCGTGCTTGCTTATTTCTATTACAAGGAATGTTTACATTCCTTGTAATAGGAAAAAAGTGATTAAAAAAATAAATAAATAAAGGGACAGTGTAAAGTTAAAAAGTAAAATAAATGTAAAAAAAATAAAACTTTAAAGCTCCCGCATATGTAAACAATGTTCAAACCACACATGTGAGGTATCGCCGCGATCTTTAGAGCGGGAGCAACAATTCTAGCTCTAGAACTCCTCTGAAACTCTAAACAGGTAACCTGTAAAAAAATGTAAAACGTCGCCTATAGAGATTTTTAAAGTGGAGTTCCGCTAATATTAGGACACTTAACTGTCCTGGAATCCAGTAGTGTCAGCACCCCAGTCGATGTTTCACAGCCTGTCCCTATTGCGAATGCGCAAATTGCGCTGTGCTTTCTTACTGGCCTGGCCGCAGGGGAAGGAGGAGGGAGGAGGAGGGGCTGAACTTCTGACGTTCCTTGCTGCGGCGAGATCCGTCAGAAGTGTGTTCAGGGTACCTGTCAAAAACCTGAAAGGAGCCAAATGTGGCACTGGAGGGGGGGGGGGGTGGAATCAGATAAGCGAAAGTTGCACTTTTGGGTGGAACTCCGCTTTAAGCAGAGTAGTTTGTTTCCATTCCACGAGCGTGCACAATTTTAAAGCATGACATGTTAAGTATCTATTTACTCGGCGTAACATCATCTTTCACATGATACAAAAAAGTTGGGCTAACTTTATTGTTTTTTTTTTTAATTCATCAAAGTGTATTTTTTTTAAACAAATTGCGTTTGAAAGACCGCTGTACAAATACAGTGTGACATAAAAATATTGCAACGACCGACATATTATTCTCTAGGGTCTCTGCTAAAAAAAATATATATAATGTTTGGGGGTTCTAGGTAATTTTAAAAACAAAAAAATTATTTAAAAAAACAAAAAAATTACAGATTTTTACTTGTAAAAAACAAATGTCAGAAAAAGGCCTGGTCTTAAAGTGGTTAATGTCTTATTGTATACACATGAATAAGGATTATTTCATTGCCTTAGGTAAAAAAAAAAAAAGTTGTATAGTACTTTTTAGAAACTTTTTTCTGGCTGTCTTTTCTAATATGTGAAGGATTAGAATCCTCAACAGGATTAACTGTTTTGGATGCCTGTAAATACAGTGAGATGTCAATAATCCCTTTTTGGGGGGGAAGGTTGCGTGTGTTTATGATACTCGAGTTGACTGAAGATATTGCGGCATTTTTATGAAGTCATATTTTCACCTGAACACTGAATATTAACCTAAAAATGCAGCAAATTAATTCCGCCTCACCATTCTGCTCAACAGAGATGATATTTAAAATTGGATTTTTTTTTTTATTTGGTTATCCAAAGCCTTCAGAGAGAAGTGAGAGAAATATTACCTTTCTGTTGTACTCATAGTCATAAATGAAAAAAAGAAATCCGGTCTCCTGGAAAAGCAGGATGGGATTTGTTGAACACACTGCGCAAGCAATGAACACTTGTTATTTCTGTAGTGGGAAAACAGCAAATGTGCTGCGCCCCATGTGTGGGGTGTATTCTTCACTCTCTACTGTCAGTTAAAGAGACACTCTCACCATTCTCCTGCAGTGCAAAGTGACAGTGTATTTGTAAAGCACCCACCTTTGCCCCATTATACTCATACCAACACTCCCTTCCTCCTCTGCAGCGGTCAAGGTGTCAGCTGGTGTCAGAAGGTTATCCGTGACATCACAGCACCACCAGTACTTGGCCTAGAACTGAAGTGAGAGCCCCGGTGTCCCTTCAACAGGGTGTTTACACCCAGGGGGCAGGAAGGACTGCCTGATCACATGACCACTGTGATTGGCTCAAAAAACAGGGGAGGAAAGGGCACCAAAGATAAGCCACGCCCATAAAACATTGAGGATACAAAATAAGGTAGTACTGAGTATTACCAGGGAGGCGGACTTTTTAGGCTAAGAAACAGTGGAGAAGATATAGCAGTATGAAAATATAAATTTATTGAAAAATACAAATATCTAAAACAAAATGACAGTTGTAACATTGAGCATCTATGATTATTGTGCAGTGAGCCCTTGTATGTCTACGCGTTTCGCCGTTAGGCTTCCTCAGGACACGGCCAAGGTTCACAGATGAGACAGAGAAGGGAATATGTTTCTCTATCTAAAATGAGATATAATGTCATTAAACACACACAACTAACACATAAACAAACTGTTAACGATAAAAATCATGCGCTAAGCAACTGCGAGCATAGGAAAGAACACCAAGCCGGTACCTTAAATTGAAATGCAAAAACATGCAAGTCACGGTAGGATGAGAAAGTTCAATCAGCAGTTAGAAAGCTGAAATTAAAGCAAATGCAACCAGCGTCAACAACAGAGTTTTCTCTGCCTAAATGCATATTCTCGTTGTTGACGCTCGTTGTTGCTAACTGCTGATTGAACTTCCTCATCCTACCGTGACATACGTATGTCATAATCACGCCCATTGCCTTCATTGTTTGTTTATATCTTGACAGCAAATATTCAGTGCACTGGCCATGGCTGTACAGTATAATAATTTTAGAATGTATATGGCCAGCCTGGGTGGTGGGGTCATCCTTCCAGTATCGCCGACCCACCCAGAAGCCCTAGGTGAAAACTACAAGAGTGTAAATGTTGTCTGTACCATTTGTACACGAGATTCATATACACAACATTTTCTGACTGTGGCATGGCACTTTAGCCTTGTACACACCATCAGATTGTTGGCCAACAAAGCGTCAGACTTTTGTCCGAAGGGCGTGTGCCAGGAACTTGTCTTGCATACAAACAGTGCACAATTGTCGGCCAACAAAAACAAACGTAGTGACGTGCTACATGGAATTTCAGCTCTTGAGCGCCACCCTTTGGGCACCTTTTGCTAATGTCCTGTTTGGTGAGCATTGATTCCGAGCATACGTGCTTGTACTTTGGACTTTTGTGTGACGGACTTGTGTACACACGATACGAAAATCTGACAACAGACTGTTGTCCGTCGAAAATTTATTAGCCTGCCATCCAACATTTGTTGGCCGAAAGTTGGACAACAATTGTCTAATGGAGCGTACTATCGGTCAAATTTTAGGCAAACAGTCTGTCATCACACAATTCCCTGCCGAAAATCCGATCATGTGTACGAGGCTTTAATGGATGGTTTTTGCAGGTAAACTATATTTGTAGCTCTTTAAACCATATCTGTACTTGCGAACTATTTAGTATAGTAACCCTGAAATACTCCAATTTGCCCCATTGCATTGCTTACGCCCTCTGAAATTCCTACACAGAACTGACTTTACTGAAGGTTGGCTTTTGCTTAAAGCGGGGGTCCACCCACACCGCCAAAAAAAAAAAATATTAAAAGCCAGCAGCTACAAATACTGCAGCTGCTGACTTTTAATACATGGTCACTTACCTGTCCCAGGGTCCAGCAATGTCGGCAGGCGACGCCGAGAACCCGCTTGGTTCTCAGCAGCTGCCGCCGCCATCCTAGGTGAGGGAATCAGGAAGTGAAGCGTTTCGGCTTCACTTCCTGGTTCCCTACTGCGCATGCGCGAGTCGCGCTGCGCGTCCCAAGTGGTCCCCGCTCTCTCCTGGGAGCTGTGTGTTCCCAGGAGACAGCGCGGTGGGGACAGGAAGAGGCATAGACTCCCATGGGAGTCTATGCAGGAAGTGGGTGCAAATACCTGTCTTAGACAGGTATCTGCACCCCCCTACCCCCTGAAAGGTGCCAAATGTGACACCGGAGGGGGGGAGGGTTCCGAAAAGCGGAAGTTCCATTTTTTTGTGGAACTCCGCTTTAAGGCTAAGCACACTCCTTAGCCTCCTTAGATTGCATTCACACCTGAACTTTGCGTTTTTGTTAATTTTTCTCGCACATTTGTATGCGCCTTTTTGTACAGCGTTTTCAAGCTCTGACGTTTTTGTATTAGCCAAAAGAGAAAAATATCTGTGACATTAATTGTTGCTGTGTGTTTCTGCTTCCTGGGTTTTTTTTATCTCCTTCCTGGTTTCCGCAATGTTGTGTGATGCTTCCTAATGATGTGTTTCATGGCGGCAGCCACAGTAACTTCATATTTCCTAATGGAAGAAGAAGAGAGAAAGGGGAGGAGGACGCAAACATACTGGCTCAATAAGAACAGAATGGCCAGTTCTGGGTCATGTACAACGACCTATGTTCACATGAAGAGAAATATGTCATTTTTATTTAAAACAAATAAACAAAATATTTAAAAAAATAATAATAAGTACATAAAAAAATGATCATACAGACAAGGATGCTCTCTCACCATCCTGATAAAGGTCTCAGGATCGAAAAGAGAAACTGTCCCCTCCATCTTATTGGGTATTGCTGACCTGAATGGATTTTTGGTGATTACTTGGCAACATTTGGTCATTTCCTTGTGGGGAGGTAACTGTGTATATCAACAGAAAAACGCACCTAAATGCAAAAAATGGGCAAAAATGCATGCATTTCTATGAGAAAAACATTTTTAAAAAGTAGTAATCTGCTCGAATTGAGCTAGATAAGTAGCTCCAAAACTTTTTTGAGCTTAAAGTCATACGATAACCTTGTAAACCATCACCTTAAAACAACCTATTCCGTTTAGTAATGGAAATGAAAGGCAAAACATTTGTGTATAGGTATAGAAAAAAAAAACAAAAAAACATTATAAATACCTTTTTTCCCTTTTTTTATAAGTGATCACATTGCCTCTGTTCTCAGCTGCATAAGAGCTAGGAGAGGGGAAACAGCAGCACACCGAGCTTCCCAGTGAATGACTGTGCAGCGGGGGCGTGTCAGGACAAGTCTGATCATTGGAGGAGAGCATACTGAGTTCCCAGCATAACTAGAGGACGGTGTGCTCTCTTGCTGAGTGTGGTCAGTGTTTAATAGAAACAAGGGGACTAGCAGGAACACCAGGGATTTCACACAAAGGAAGCCATACAAAGAGAACAGGATAATTTATCATACAAGTACATGGTACAGCAGGCACATATCAGGGATATGAAGTGTTGGGGTAACAAACACTTTAAGGCATTTGCCTTCAGGCATTTTGGAGTGAAGATGTGAACTATTACCATAGAGATGCATTGGGTTCTTTCTCCCTGAGCATTTTGGAGCTTCATGCTCCAAAATACTCAGGTGTGAATGGAGCCTTATGCCCCGTACACACAATCGGACATTCCGACAACAAAATCCATCAGATTTTTTCCGAAGGATGTTGGCTCAAACTTGTCTTGCATACACACGGTCGCACAAATGTTGT
This sequence comes from Lithobates septentrionalis, assembly GCA_037952835.1. Lineage (NCBI taxonomy): Eukaryota > Metazoa > Chordata > Amphibia > Anura > Ranidae > Lithobates > Lithobates septentrionalis. The sequence goes on along the minus strand of JBBDGP010000435.1, from coordinate 988,286 downwards.
CGAAAATTCTGAACGTCAAGAACGCGGTGACGTACAACATGTACGACGAGCCGAGAAAAATGAAGTTCTATAGCCAGTGCTGCTCTTCTACTTGATTCTGAGCATGAGTGGAACTTTGTGCGTCGGAATTGTCTACACACGATTGGAATTTACACGAACGGATTTTGTTGTCGGAAAATTTTAGAGCCAGCACTCAAACTTTGTGTGTTGGAAATTCCAATGGAAAAAGTCCGATGGAGCCCACACATGGTCGGAATTTCCATCATCAGGGCATAAGGGTTTGTTCACACACGTGGCTGAGGAGCGGTAAAAGCAGACGGTTGAGCTGCAGTTTTTACACCCCTGACTGGCCACCTAAACAGAGAAATGCCACCTACAGGCAGTTTCCTACTGTGCATTATGTTTTGCTGTGAAGAGTATTCTCTTTGTAATGTACCTTTAACCACTTCAGCCCCGAAATAATTTACCCCCATCCTGACCAGAGCACTTTTTGCGATTCAGCACTGCGTCGCTTTAACTGACAATTGCGCGGTCGTGCAACGTTGTACCCAAACAAAATTGACGTCCTTGTTTTCCCACAAATAGAGCTTTCTTTTGGTGGTATTTGATCATCTCTGCGGTTTTTTGTTTTTTTTGCGCTATAAACAAAAAAAAGAGCGTCAATTTTGAAAAAAACACATTATTTTTTACTTTTTGCTATAATAAATATCCCCCAAAAATATATAAAAAAAACCTATTTTTATCCTCAGTTTAGGCCGATATGTATTCTTCTACATATTTTTGGTAAAAAAAAAAATTGCAATAAGCGTATATTGATTGGTTTGCGCAAAAGTTATAGCGTCTACAAAATAGGGGATAGATTTATAGCATTTTTGTTATTTTTTTTTTTTACTAGTAATGGCAGCGATCTGCGGTTTTTTTTATCGTGACTGCGACATTATGGTGGACACATCAGACAATTTTGACACATTTTTGGAACCATTGGCATTAATACTGCGAATAAAAATGCATTGATTACTGTAAAAATGTCACTGGCAGTGAAGGGGTTAACACTAGGGTGGTGAAGGGGTTAACTGTGTTCCCTGGGAGGTGATTCTAACTGAAGGGGAGGGACTAACTACAGGAAGTGACAGATCGTGGTTCCTAGCTAATAGGAACACACAATCTGTCACTCCTGTCAGAACAGAACAGGGAAGTGTGTATTTACACACACTCGTCCCTGTTCTGTGTCTCCTGGTCACGATCGCTCGTGGCCAGTGGTCATCGCGACCGTTGGCCACGAGCATCGGCACCCCCGCTATGCAGCGGGTGCGCGCGTGCGCCTGCTATCTGGACCCCGCGAGCCGACGTACAGTTACGTGGTTTTGCGCAAGGGAGCCAACCTGCCGCAGTAAAACTGAAGCAGTTAAAACTTGTCTGGTGCTAGCAGGGGTAATGTGTTCATGGTTTGGTTTCCCCTGCATGTGTGTCACTTTCCGTAGGGCATAAATACAGAGGTACTGACTTGTACAAAAATAACATCCGTGTTCCTGTGCGATTTTTGGTGCATTCCTCTGCAGTGCAATTTTAAGTCCATTCACTTGAATGAGCTGAAATTGCACTGAATCAGCATTGGGGGTGCCATTAACAATGTATTGGCACCTGCAGCAGATTGCAAATGCAGTGCACACACCCTTCCCACACTGCATTCTGGTGTGAACTGACCCTTGGTCCAGAGTCGTCTGGTGTGGGAGCTGTGTAGAGAGGACCTGTGCCTTATGTGATCTGTCTCTGTTAATGCACCCCCTCCAATTGGACCCATTGCTTAGAGCAACCATGAACATGGACTTCCTAAATGACCTGGTATGAACAGCACCAATATATAGCAACACCACAAAGCAACAGCACATCTAAAAGAAATAAACAGCTAACTGAGTTTGCATAGTTGCCAACATTGTAAAAAAAATTTTAGGGACACTTTTTTGGCTGCAGGCAGAGTCGCGTAATATTTAGGGGGCAGGGCATGCGTTTGTAGGCGTGGCATAGAAAAAACAGAAATGCGGCGCGCAAAGCGTGCCACGCCGAAGAATGGGAGTGGTTTACGCGAAATAGTAGGCGTGGCTCAAAGGGGGTGTGGTTAGAGTCTGAGATGAATGAGGGATGGAGAGGGAAAAGGTGGGAGAGGGAGAGAGATAGAGGGACAGCAGCCCCAGATCCTTATCCACAATAGCAATATGTGTATTCCAGAGTTTAACAATCAGCAGATAAAGGTACTCCAAACACCTGGTGTTAGCACTTTAATCATCCCGGCACCATGGTTGTTATGGTGTCAGGATGATTAAAGCGCATTATTTCTATTATTACATTGTAATATAATATGAAATCATTCAACTCACCATAATGCAGAATCAGTGGGAGTCCTGAGTGTGTCACCTGCCACGTCGCCTGCCACCAGATGCCATCAGGTGCCCCCAGCAGAGTCCGTCCTTACATCAGGTGTCCCCAGCAGAGTCCCTCCTTACATCAGGTGCCCCCATCAGCGGAGCCTTCCTCACATTTGTGTCCCCAGCAGCGGAGCCTTCCTCACATCTGTGTCCCCAGCAGCGGAGTCCTCCTTACATCTGTGTCCCCATCAGCGGAGCCCCTCCTTACATCTGTGTCCCCATCAGCGGAGCCCCTCCTTACATCTGTGTCCCCATCAGTGGAGCCCCTCCTTACATCTGTGTCCCCATCAGCGAAGCCCCTCCTTACATCTGGTGTCCCCATCAGCAGAGTCCTCCTCACATCTGTGTCCCCATCAGTCCTCCTTACATGTGGTGTCCCCATCAGTCCTCCTTACTTGTGGTGTCCCCATCAGTCCTCCTTACATGCGGTGTCCCCATCAGTCCTCCTTACATGTGGTGTCCCCATCAGTCCTCCTTACATGTGGTGTCCCCATTAGTCCTCCCTACATGGTGTCCCCATCAGTCCTCCTTACATGTGGTGTCCCCATCAGTCCTCCTTACATGTGGTGTCCCCATCAGTCCTCCTTACATGTCGTGGTGTCCCCATCAGTCCTCCTTACATGTCGTGGTGTCCCCATCAGTCCTCCTTGCATGTCATGGTGTCCCCATCAGTACTCCTTACATGTCGTGGTATCCCCATCAGTCCTCCTTACATGTGGTGTCCCCATCAGTCCTCCTTACATGTGGTGTCCCCATCAGTCCTCCTTACATGTCGTGGTGTCCCCATCAGTCCTCCTTACATGTCGTATTGTCCACATCAGCCCTCCTTACATGTCATGGTGCCCCCATCAGTCCTTACATTTTGTGGTATCCCCATCAGTCCTCCTTACATGTTGCGGTGTCCCCATCCATCAGTCCTCCTTACATGTCATGGTGTCCCCATCAGTCCTCCTTACATGTCGTGGTGTCCCCATCAGTCCTCCTTACATGTCGTGGTGTCCCCATCAGTCCTCCTTACATGTTGTGGTGTCCCCATCAGTCCTTCTTACATGCCGTGGTGTCCCCATCAGTCCTCCTTACATGTCGTGGTGTCCCCATCAGTCCTCCTTACATCTGGTGTCCCCATTAGTCCTCCTTACATGTCGTGGTGTCCCCATAAGTCCTCCTTACATCTGGTGTCCCCATCAGTCCTCCTTACATGTTGTGGTGTCGCCATCAGTCCTCCATACATGTTGTGGTGTCCCCATCCATCAGTTCTCCTTACATGTCGTGGTGTCCCCATCAGTCCTTCTTACATCTGGTGTCCCCATCAGTCCTCCTTACATCTGGTGTCCCTATCAGTTCTTACATCTGGTGTCTCCATCAGTCCTTACATCTGGTGTCCCCATCAGTCCTCCTTACATCTGGTGTCCCTATCAGTTCTTACATCTGGCGTCTCCATCAGTCCTTACATCTGGTGTCCCCATCAGTCCTCCTTACATCTGGTGTCCCCATCAGTCCTTACATCTGGTGTCCCCATCAGTCCTTACATCTGGTGTCCCCATCAGTCCTCCTTACATCTGGTGTCCCCATCAGTCCTCCTTACATCTGGTGTCCCTATCAGTTCTTACATCTGGTGTCTCCATCAGTCCTTACATCTGGTGTCCCCATCAGTCCTCCTTACATCTGGTGTCCCTATCAGTTCTTACATCTGGTGTCTCCATCAGTCCTTACATCTGGTGTCCCCATCAGTCCTCCTTACATCTGGTGTCCCCATCAGTCCTCCTTACATCTGGTGTCCCCATCAGTCCTCCTTACATCTGGTGTCCCCATCAGTCCTCCTTACATCTGGTGTCCCCATCAGTCCTCCTTACATCTGGTGTCCCCATCAGTTCTTACATCTGGTGTCCCCATCAGTTCTTACATCTGGTGTCCCCATCAGTTCTTACATCTGGTGTCCCCATCAGTCCTTACATTTGGTGTCCCCATCAGTCCTCCTTACATCTGGTGTCCCCATCAGTCCTTACATCTGGTGTCCCCATCAGTCCTTACATCTGGTGTCCCCATCAGTTCTTACATCTGGTGTCCCCATTAGTCCTTACATCTGGTGTCCCCATCAGTCCTCCTTACATGTCCGTGGTGTCCCCATCAGCGGAGTCCTCCTCACATCAGCGTCCGCCCCCAGCAGCGGAGCCGGCCTCACATCAATGTCCCCATCAGCAGAGTCCTCCTGTGTGTCCCTGGCAGCAGAGCCCTCCTTCATGCCGCATCTGTCGTGTCCCCTTCAGCGGCAGCTAGTGCATTCCCGGGTTTCTCTGTGTTTTCAGTGGAGAGGGGAGGGGCCTCCCCTCTCCACTGAACACAAGGGGACTAGTCCTCATGGCGGCAGCAGCGGCCATCTTCTTGTAGCCCGCCGGCTGTTTTTGCTAAAACATTCCCGATTTTCCCGAGACAAAAAGCAAAATCCTGGGAATTTAATCGGGACGACCTCCGATCGGTACGAGGGTCCCAAAATCGGGATTGTCCCGGGAAAATCAGGACTGTTGGCAAGTATGAGTTTGATGTTCAGTTATGTAAATGTGAAGGATGTTCTGTAATGTACAAGATTCTTTAGTAAAGAGAGATGCATTGGCAAAGGAAAGGTTGTCTGTGTCTATCATTGGAAAAAGAATTAGTATATACCATGAACTGGGAAATGGGAGTGAAATTACAGTAAATCATTTCATGCTGTGCCTTCCATATTTCCCAGTCACTGACCTAGACCATGTGTATATGCATCCCCCACAAAGTACAATATATTGTCAAAAGTATTGGGACACCTGCCTGTATACGCACATGAACTTAATGGCATCCCAGTATTAAGCCGCGTACAAACGATTTGATTTTCTGACAGGAAATGTGTGATGACAGCCTGTTGGCGGCAAATCCGTTTGTACGCTCCATCGGACAATTGTTGTTGGGTGGCAGGTTTTAAAATTTTCCGCGGACAAATGTCTGTTGTTGGATTTTCCGAGCATGTCTACACAAGTCCGTCGGACAAAAGTCCAAAGTACAAACACAGTAAAGATCAAATGGGAAACAATTGAATTGCGCTAAAGAGGATTAGCGACCATACGTATGGTCACCAATCCAATGTTGAAAAATAGGTGAATATCCCTATTGGTGTATTAAACATGAAAATTCAAAACATAATAACAAAATAATTCTCCATCAAATATGCAATGATGTGTATATAAAAAAGTCCATATACAAAAAAGTAAGTGGATCACCCAAGTGATAGAAGAAATGAAAAATCAAAAAAATCTAAATGGACATAAAATCTTGCTGTAAGAGGGCAAAGTGCTTGTTCCACCACCATGAATAGGACTGGCCGCTTACCAGAAACTCATGATCCCCCGTTACAGAGGATCAGAGAAAGCTGTTTACAGATAATAATTCGGATCACGACCAATGGACCAGAAGCCTTGTGCACGGGCCCCTGGACGACGTAACTTTATTACGAAATGCCGCGTAGGGCGGAACGTCGTGTTCGCGTCACCTCCCACTGCTGCTGTTGATACCAGTAGGACGGGCTGTCTGTGAGCTTCCGGCCGGCGCTCCAGACTACCCTAAGCGCTTACTATTGTCTACTAGCATGTGAGTTTATTTCTTTTATTTCTTTTATTAAAGTCAACAACTTTACACTATTTGGAGCCTTTCTATTTTTCATGCCATATCCATTGCTGTGGGCTGATGTTCGAGTACCTGTCAGTGTGAATGCTTCTATCACGGTACCAAGGTCCATGATGTTTCACCCTAGCACAAGGCTTCTGGTCCATTGGTCGTGATCCGAATTATTATCTGTAAACAGCTTTCTCTGATCCTCTGTAACGGGGGATCATGAGTTTCTGGTAAGCGGCCAGTCCTATTCATGGTGGTGGAACAAGCACTTTGCCCTCTTACAGCAAGATTTTATGTCCATTTTGATTTTTTTGATTTTTAATTTCTTCTATCACTTGGGTGATCCACTTACTTTTTTGTATATGGACTTTTTTATATACACATCATTTCATATTTGATGGAGCATTATTTTGTTATTATGTTTTGAATTTTCATGTTTAATACACCAATAGTGATATTCACCTATTTTTCAACACTGGATTGGTGACCATATGTATGGTCGCTAATCCTCTTTAGCGCGATTCAATTTTTTCTCATTTGATCTTTACTGTGTTTTGTTACATAGAGAAATCGCAGCTCTATTCGATATTGTTTTGTACACTTCACCGATACGCAGTTACTTTTCCCTTTTTTTCCAAAGTACAAACACACATGCTTGGAAGCAAGGACGAGCCAGAAGAGGTTGGTCTTGTAAACTAGCGTTCGTAATGGAGAATTAACATTTTTGACGTGCCAAATTATGAAATCTCCAAATGCAGCGCACAATTCTCTTCTACTTTAATGGGATAATAATGAAGCTGCTTTGCTGGTGATACTGATGGAGTTATGCCAAACATATTTTTAAAGGCTTCTTTTCTAGTGATATCAAGAATAATATTATCATGCTTCTTTTTTTTGGGCAAGTTACCACAGCACCATTATCCCGTAGTTTTTAAGATCAAAGATACAACTATGTTGGTGTCCCTTGTTCATTTTACATTGTATTTTTTTAAATGTAACTGCCTACTCCCAAACTGTCATTTGAAGTAAAACATAGCCAAGTATTATTCTCCACAATTTTTTTATTGTGCATTGAAAAAAGAAAACAAATAAAATTAGAAATGATATCTGCCAATAGAACTTAAAGTGGATGTAAACCCACTCTCATCTTTTTTAAAGTACTGCCATAGTGGTGATCTATAAGGATATACATGCCTCCTGCATGTATCCTTACCTTTCAAATGTCTCCCCTTTAGCTGTTTGGAGCCCCCAAAAACGCCTGATTCAGTGGGCAGGTCTGTTGTACGGCGCTCGGTGGGTGGAGTCATGACGTCACCAGACTCCCCGTCCACCTCTACACTCGCGCCTGGCCGAAGTGAAAAGTGCGCGCACAGGAGAAGAAGAGCGCGCTCATGGCTTCTGTTACTTCATGTGTCACTGTCAAGTGACAGTCGGGGATGATCGGTGCGGCGGGGACAGCTGTGAGCACGGATCCCCCTGAATGGCTTTTCCACTGAAAGCCACGGGAGGCAGAGAAGGAGAAGCGGCTGATCAAACGCCATCCAGGGAGATCGGTGCTCATGGCTGTTCCTCCGCTGCACCAATCACCCCCGACTGTGTCTTCCTCCTCCAGCCCCCCTCCTGTCCTCATCCGCCCGCTGTGTCTTCCTCCTCCAGCCCCCCCCCCCCTCATCCCCCGCAGCCGGCTCCCCTTCATTCCCGCGGGCTCTGTCAGGATGGAGAGTGGAGGAAAGGACCGCTATACATGCCATTTACGGGGGAGGGGGTGGGCTGCTGCTGGACACAGCTATATACAGTATATATATATATGTGTGTAATATAGCTGTGTCCAGCACTAACCCCCCCCCCCCCCCCATCAGACCAGTGGAGTGTTTGCAGCCAGGGCTGAGATTATGTGGAACATCCAATCCTGGCAGAACAGCAGAAGAAAGGAGTGGGAGGAAATTAAAAAATAATGGATGTCTCTTAGGCTAGTGCACGAGATATATAAATCATCTGTCACTCACAGCAAGGGGGAGGATTTGACAAAGTTTTTCTCAGTTTGTCAAGATTTATCTCACTGAACAATAAAAGAGGATTGCTCAGAGATGGATTAACTCTGTGTGGCAAGACTGGGCTCAAATGATAGGAAATCTTATACTCTACAATATGACATTTAAAAAAAAAAAAATTCTGGTGTACATCCACTTTAACCAAAAAGTGCATTCTATGCATCCAAAAATATAGCACAAATATAACAAATCAAATCATTATTATTCAACCAAAAAATAAAATAAAAGCGTCATGCATGTGTCCGGCTTCTTAATATAGGGGGTCAACAATGGCAAGAGTTGGTGAAAGCAGGGGTCTGTCATCTGGAGATAATTCTGAAAATCATCTGGATTATTCTCCTGGAGCTCCCGCAGCAAAGGCATATGACATAATTGGTAACGATTAATAAAGCAACCAATTTTTGGTCAAAGAAATCCTCCTCCTTCTGTTCCTGGACTGGACTTGGGTCAAAGCAATAACTCCAAGGCCAATAATAAATAACACGTTATCTCCTCTGATTCCACAACATGTCTGGTTGACGAACGCCGTTCAGAAACGAACTGAAAAGCAGGAAATGAAAATCGCTAAATGAAAAGCGCAAAATGAAAAGCACAAAATTAGCAGAAGAAGCCCAAAGGGTGGCGCTAAAGAGCTGAAAAACTACGTAGTACGTCAGTACGTTCGTGTTTGTTGGCCGACAATTCCTTGCCGTTTGTATGCAAGACAAAATCCAGGCACACGCCTTCGGACAAAAGGAGGTTTTGTCTGCGGAAAATCCGATCGTGTGTACGAGGCTTTAGTCTGTAGGGTTCAATTTTGAATTGGCCCACCTTTTAAAGCTCCAACAGCTTCAGCTCTTCTGGGAAGGTTGTCCACAAGGTTTAGGAGTGTGTCTATGGGAATGATTGACCATTCTTCCAGAAGCACATTTTTTAGGTCAGGTACTGATGTTGGACGAAAAGGCCTGGCTCGCAGTGTCCACTCTAATTCATCCCATCAGGTTGCGGTCAGGACTCTGTGCAGGCCAGGCAAGTTTCTCCACCCCAAACTCGCTCATCCATGTCTTTATGTACCTTGCTTTGTGCACTGGTGCGCAGTCATGTTGGAACAAGAAGAGGCCTTCCCCAAACTGTTCCCACAAAGTTGGGGGCATGAAATTGTCCAAAATGTCTTGGTAATCTGATGTCTTAAGAGTTTCCTTCACTGGAACTAAGGGGCTAAGCCCAACCCCTGAAAAACAACCTCACACCAAAATCCCCCCTCCACCAAATGATTTGGACCAGTGCACAAAGGTCCATAAAGACATGGATGAGTGAGTTTGGGGTAGGGTTGCCACATCATCCCTTTAATCCAGGACACACATTAATTACACAGGTTCTGTGGTTGATTAAGGTGGTAATTAAACTCACTTGGTGCCTTGTCTGCATTAAATCAGCCTCAGAACCTGTGTAATTAATATGTGTCCTGGATTAAAGGGATGATGTGACAACCCTAATTTGGGATGGAGGAATTTGACTGGCCCGACCTCGACCTGATAGAATACCTTTGGGATAAATTAGAGCAGAGACTGCGAGCCAGGCCTTCTCGTCCAACATCAGTGCCTGACCTTACAAATGCGCTTCTGGAAGAATGGTTGAACATTCCCATAGACACACTCCTAAACCTTGTGTAGAGACTTCCCAAAAGAGTTGAAGCTTTTATAGCTGCAAATGGTGAGCCAACTCAATATTGAACCCTATGGACTAAGACTGGGATGCCATGAAAATTAATGTGTGTGTAAAGGCATATAGTGTATATAGGCAAGGAACACGCTCTCTGCTGCCCTCAGAGCATGAAGAATGATTGCGTGAAAAATAACTGGTTAATTCCACACCTAATGACCCAAAAATAAAAGGATATCCATTATTGTAAAGGTTATATAAAAAGTATTTTTTGTAGTGAAATTGTGCATTTTTTTAAGCAGGTCTATACCACAGACCAAGAAAAGGGAAATTTGAGGAGTAACGAGAGACAAAGGGATTTGGTTCCAATACAAGGACACTCCCTCCAAATCAGGGACAGTTAAGAGATATGTATTATATGTGGGATAATGACTTTTATTTGTTGCATGCTTGTTGTGTGCCAATGAGAAGTACTGAAGACAAACACATCCAGGCAACTGGATTATTTTCTTATGAGAATTGTAAGCTCTTTTAGGGCAGGGGCTTATGTAAATAGTTCAATGATCTTTGTAATGGTCTGCGATAGAGATGAAAAAATAACTATATTTGGTAACCTGCTGAGAACGCAAAAGAGGTTGTTATGGTAAGTGGATGAGTCTCTGGGTTTGGCATGTTAACTTGGTCTGGGTGGATCCTGTAACTTGTGATTGTTAGACTGCATTGCCATGGTAAATGTCAGGGGTGGAGAAGTTTGGTGGTTACAATGTGGTGTTATGGAGACCAGTGTAGGATCAGAACCTTTAATAATAGTAAACGATTAGACTTCCCAGCTTGGGGGTACCATGGTAAACTGTTGATGGAACAAAGCTTACCACTATGGATACAGTGGAGAGCATTGGCAATCTGGTGGTGACTGGATATGGTGGAAGAGCCTTATGATCTCTTTCCTATTAGTATAGTTAAATTGGCCATACATAGATCGAAATTGGGCCAGTTCAGCAGAGACCAGCTGTATTCCGATCCATGTGAGGCTGCATATCAGACCTGGCTCTTGAGAGGGTCCACCTGTTCTGGTAAGGGTTCCCACTTACAGAGCTCCCTCTCTTCAGATTGAGACCCTCTCTCCTCCTCCTCGTCTCTCGCTCTCGGTGAAGGTGGATGGTCTTTGGAACTTATGATTCTCATTGGACTTAGTATATTCACTTTTCATGCTTTCATCCATTCATCAATATTTTCTTTTTCTTTTTTTGTATTCATTTTCAATTTTTGTTACACTGATTTATCTGTGCTTATGGACAATTTCTGAATGCTCACTTTTCTAATATTAATTTTTATTTGCATTTTATGTCACTTTAATTGTGATTTCGCATGTTTAGCGCAACAATTTTTTGTATTATTTTATTTGCATAGGGATATTTGATGGTTTTTGTTGCAGCTTTTCTTTATTTATGTAGTGCTCTAGCTCGGTATTTTTCTGTTTTTTATCTTATTCTTCATGTGAGGTTGAAGGCTGAACAGAAGTTGATCTACAGATTGGTTAACATTTGAACTGAACATGCTGCGGATAGTAGCTGAGTGGTTGTCATTCACAGCTGCTCCAGATTCTATCTGCTCCCTCCCCATTATTGTGTTTGTGATACATATCATCCATGTATCATATTTGTACACACGTAAAGAAAGAGTATTTGTCAAAGCCTGGACATTGTACCTGCTGCTCTTTGAACATCCTGCCTTTGCTCCTGCCCTGAAAGATCTATTGTGTGTGAATGATGAATGACAGAAGGAATTCCGTACATATAACTTCTGCATTACATCCAATTCTTCATTACAAGTTTAGAAATGTTTTCATGTAGGAAAAAGTAACCTGTCAGTGCAAAGCCCCTCAACTGTCAGAATTGTACAATACACTGCGGTGATAACATACATCTGTTCTAGTTTATTGCAAACCTTGCATCCAGCTGTCAGTGTGAAATCCCAATATGCCGCTTAGTGAAAACTTCCCTTTGCTTGCTATGCAATATCACTTTTCATTTAGAAGTCAAAAGTTCTCATTGCCATACTAGTTCTGGGTCAGTGACCCAAAGTTTTAAAAGGTAGAGAGTCAGCACATTAGCCAGGTATGACAGACCCAACCATGACAAGGGCTTCTGGAGGGGACAGAAGGGTAGCCTCTCACCTACTGACTATGGGCCCTGGCTTTTGAGGGGCTCTATTCTTTGGGAGGTGTGTGCCTGGGGGATCTTTGGAGTGGTTTTGCTTTGGATGGTCCATGTCTATCCCAAAACACACAGACTCTGAGAACCTGAAGACCTGGATACAGATTTGGGACCTCTGTGCCCAAACCAGCAATGACTACTTCAAAATCCCCCCCCCCCCCCCAGACTCAGAGACTCAGAATAGATGGTAATATAATCAGCTCTAGACATGTGCACTACGGAAAAATGTGTTTATTCTCGTTTACATTTTAATTAGTTTTTTCTTTTCGTTTATCGGATCATTCGTTATAATCGGCATTCGTTACTTCAGATTATTCGTAACTTTGGATGCATTCGTATTCATTCCATTGTATTTGTTTAGATGCAGCATTCGTTACTTTGGATGCATTTGTAGTCGTTACGTTCCATTCGTTTAGATGCGGCATTCATTACTTCGGATACATCGAAATTTCAGATGCATTCCTATTCATTACGTTCACTAATAGGGCGTACACACGGTCGGACTTTGTTCGGACATTCCGACAACAAAATCCTAGGATTTTTTTCGACGGATGTTCGCTCAAACTTGTCTTGCATACACACGGTCACACAAAGTTGTCGGAAAATTCGATCATTCTGAACGCGGTGACGTAAAACACGTACGTCGGGACTATAAACGGGGCAGTAGCCAATAGCTTTCATCTCTTTATTTATTCTGAGCATGCGTGGCACTTTGCGCGTCGAATTTGTCTACACACTATCGGAAATTCCGACAACGGATTTTGTTGTCGGAAAATTTTATAGCCTGCTCTCAAACTTTGTGTGTCGGAAAATCCGATGGAAAATGTGTGATGGAGCCAACACACGGTCGGAATTTCTGACAACAAGGTCCTATCACACATTTTCCATCGGAAAATCCGACCGTGTGTACGGGGCATTACAGTTACTTTAGCCAAATTTGAAAAGGAAATTCCAATACCTATAATTTAATAGTTTATAATAATCAATAATAATAATAATAATAAAAACTATAATAATAGTTAATAATTTAATTATAATAGAAAATACGGAAAACACTAATTATCCAAATGTAATCGATTCGTTAAACTCGTAGGTTAAATTGTTTTTCGTTCTTTCGTATTTTCGTATTTTTATTCTTTCGGGTTTTTGTTCTTTTGAGTTTTCGTTCTTTTGGGTTTTCGTTCTTTTGGATTTTCGTTCTTTCTGAAAATTAGTTTTCGTATGCACTCGTCAGAAGAATCTTTTGTTCATTCAGATGCTTCCGAATGAACAAATATGCCGAATTTCATCTGAAAACGAATTTGTAACGAAACGAATTGCACATGTCTAATCAGCTCAAAACAACCTGATGCTGGTGTCTCCTGCTGTTATGTGTAATCTGTATATGAAGGGGTCTTTCTCTCATTGTATAATTCCCCATTGTGTGCCTCCTAAGTGTGAATCCTCATTTTTAATTGAGTCACCTTTTTGTTTATGCCTGTCTGCTAGAATTGTGTCTACTTCACCTCATTACGTAACCATTGTGGGATGTTTATGTGTTTATGTTAGCTGTTCATTACATGTACTGTTAGATGCATTGATATTACTGTTTGAAGTTTGCATTGTTTATGATAATCTGATCAAGCTCTTACCTGATTTTGTGTGGTATAAATTCTGTGTGAGTTTACAATAAAGGCAGTTCCAGTTTGCACCTAAGCTAGTGTCGTCTAGTTCTTGGGTGCAATTCTCAGCTATAATACCTGCATCCTGGTTCCAGAGTGGAGGAAGCTGTATCTTGACGGAGGCACCCAGGCTTGGTGCTAGGCGGTCCATTACACCAGGCAACTAGCATCTGGCCCAAACGCTAGCTGCATAAAAAACAAATGATCCCTGTATGTATAAAGTACTGAGGTGTGTTTTACGCACAGTTTGCTTTGAGTTTCAAACAAGTGGAATGTAATTTATTCCAATAAATAAAAATAATAATAAAAAAGGCGTGAGGAGGGGAGCCCAAATATGTGAGCAGTGTTTGCAACAAAGTCATATAACTGTCCAAAACAGGTACATGAATGTATTGTTTATGGAGGGGGCAGCACTGAGGCTGAGGTATTCATTCAGTCCCAATTCAGCTGCCAGCCAGGAGTTTCTCCCAATTGACTAAATATGGCTGTTTCCATATTTGGGCAATGATGCCAGCCAGTATCCCAGCCAGTATCCCAGTCCCCTTTTGTCACGTACCTGGTAGGTTGTGAGCCTGAAGTGCAGGAAAAGACCTCCCTTACAGCTCCCACTCCCGTTCACTCCTGGCCCTCTGTCTCCATTCCAGGGGAAGAGTGGTATGGGTGCCTGGCAGGATCAACAGTTGCTGAAAGTCCAGTAGTGGTGGCACCCTCTGGAGTCAGTAGTCTGAGGAGTAGACTGAGGACAGAGACTGGAATGCAGGACTGGAACCAGGAACAACAGCAGGTAATAGCAGACTGGAAGCTGGACTGGAACCAGGAACAACAGCAGGTAGTAGACTGGAACGCTGGGCTGGAACACAGCAGAAGGTAGCCTGGAACGCTGGGCTGGAACGCAGCAGAAGGTAGCCTGGAACGCTGGGCTGGAACACAGCAGAAGGTAGCCTGGAACGCTGGGCAGGAACACAGCAGAAGGTAGCCTGGACGCTGGGCTGGAACACAGCAGAAGGTAGCCTGGAACGCTGGACTGGAACCAGGAACAACAGCAGGTAATAGCAGACTGGAAGCTGGACTGGAACCAGGAACAACAGCAGGTAATAGCAGACTGGAAGCTGGACTGGAACCAGGAACAACAGCAGGTAATAGCAGACTGGAAGCTGATGAACACAGCGGAGGGTCAACAAGCCGGTAGTCAGTAACGTTCAGACAGCAGAGGTACCAGGGGTAATGCAGAGGGATGGTCAGGCAAGCCAAGAGGGTCTGGTGCAGGCAGATAGCAGGATCGTCAAACAGGAAGCCGGGTCAGATAACAGGAAACACAGATCAGATCAGGTAACACTCACAGAACGCTGTAGAGCAGACAGCGGGGATGGAGTGTGACAGGCAGGTTTAAATAGCCCGCCTGACACCAGCGGGAGTGCGCGCGCGCGTGCCCGTGCGTGACCGCACCCGTGAACGCGCGCGCATGCGCAATGGGACCCGTGGGCGGGTTCCCGTGCGCCTGGGATGCCGATTACTGGCAGGATCTTCGTGACATTGCCCCCCCCCCCCAAGGGGCAGCCTCCGGATGCCCCTTTGAAAAAATTTCTCTGGATGAGCTGTTTTAAATGCTTGTAACAGGTTTTCAGCATGAATATTATCCTCTGGTTCCCAAGAATTCTCCTCTGGGCCAAACCCCTTCCACTTTATTAAGAATTGATCTTGGTTACCTCTTTTCCTGTGGTCCATGATAGCCTCCACCTCGAATTCCTCTTCCCCATCTACCAGGATTGGATCAGGAGGATCCGTACTTCGACCTGGAAATAGGTTAGTAATAGATGGTTTAAGCAAGGACACATGAAAAACTGGATGTACCTTTAGTGAATCCGGGAGTTCAAGTTCATATGCAACTTCATTAATTCTCCTTTTAACAGGAAATGGTCCAAGAAATTTGGGACCCAATTTCTTGGAAGGGCAGGCCAACCTAAGGTTTATGGTGGACAACCATACCTGATCCCCAGGTGCAAGTAAGAGCTCACCTCGCCTCTTTTTATCGAAGGTTGCTTTGTTGTACTCCTGGGTTCTGGTCATGGTGTCCTGTAAAATTTGGTTGTTAGAGGTAAAGAAATCCAATTTCTCCTGGACTGCGGGTACTGTGCATTCTGGAAGAGAGTTTGGTAAAAATGAGGGGTGGAAACCATAATTCGCAAAAAACGGAGTTTGCTTGATAGCAGAATGAATAGAATTGTTATAAGCGAATTCGGCCAATGGTAAAACAGCAATCCAATTATCTTGGGCAAAGGAAGAAAAACAGCGCAAATATTGTTCAAGGGTCTGGTTTGTTCTTTCTGTTTGCCCATTAGTCTGGGGGTGATAAGCCGATGAAAATGAGAGTTCAATGTCCAAGGTTTTACACAAAGCCCTCCAGAATCGAGAGGTAAATTGTACCCCTCGATCTGAAACGATGTTAACTGGTACCCCATGGAGCCTGACGACCTCTTTAATGAATGCTTGTGCTGTTTCTGTAGCTGAAGGGGTACCCTTCATTGGGACAAAGTGCGCCATCTTCGACAACCGGTCCACTATGACAAAGATTGAAGTGAAGCCCCCGGCCGGGGGTAGTTCTACAATAAAATCTATTGAGAGCATTTTCCAGGGTCTATCTGGGACAGGCAAGGGTTTTAGTAGACCCCATGCCTTTGTTTTGTGCCCCTTGTTCCTAAGGCAGGTGGTACAGGACTCTACAAACTCTTTACAATCTTTGCGCAGCTGAGGCCACCAGAAGGTGCGCTGAACCAAATCAGTGGTCTTAGCTACACCGAAATGCCCAGCCAGCGCATGATCGTGACAAAGCTCTAGTACTGGGACTCGTAATGTTTCAGGTATAAAGATCCTACTCTCATGCCACAATAACCCATCCTTGACCTGGAGCTCTGTCTTAATGGAAGATTCCATTTCTGCGGAGGCCTGTTTAATCTGGGAAAGCAGGTTTCCCTGAAGTAGAAGAAAGTTCCCTGGAGACAAAATGGTGTCTGGAGGGGAAATCTCTTGAGGTTTGTGAAACATCCTAGACAGGGCGTCAGGTTTGGTATTCTTGGAGCCAGGACGGTAAGTGACATGGAAGGAGAACCTGGAGAAAAAGAGAGCCCACCTGGCCTGACGTGGTTTCAACCTCTTTGCAGACCTCAAATACTCCAGGTTCTTATGATCTGTAAAGATTAAAACTGGATGAGCGGCACCCTCCAACAGATAGCGCCACTCCTCCAATGCCGACTTGATTGCCAACAACTCTCTGTCACCTACATCATAATTTCTCTCTGCCGTAGATAATTTACGAGAAAAGAAAGCCACAGGATGCAGCAGGGCTTTGGTTTCCTGTCTTTGGGATAAAACTGCTCCCACAGCAATTTCAGATGCATCCACTTCTAGAATAAATGGCAGAGAGGAATCTGGATGCTTCAGTACAGAGGCGGAGGTGAAAAGGCCCTTGAGAGTCTCAAATGCCTTTTGAGCCTCGGCCGACCAATGGAAGCGTGTACCCTGTTTGGTAAGCTGTGTGATGGGTGCAATGATGGCTGAGAACCCCTTAATAAATTTGCGATAAAAATTAGCGAATCCAACGAATCGCTGGATTCCTTTCTTATCAGTCGGGACTGGCCAATCTAGAACAGCCATGACCTTCTGGGGGTCCATTTTAATGCCCTTACTGGAGATGACTAACCCTAAAAATGGAATACTTTCCTGTTCGAATTCACATTTTTCAGCCTTTGCATATAGACCGTGTTGTCGAAGTCGGCCCAATACACTTCTGACGTGCCTGCGATGGGATTCAAGGGAACAAGAGAAAATCAGTATGTCGTCTAAATAGACGATGACAAACAGGTCTAGAAAGTCACGTAACACATCATTAATAAAGTATTGAAATGTGGCAGGGGCATTACACAGGCCGAAAGGCATCACGAGGTACTCAAAATGTCCATAACGGGTACGAAAAGCGGTCTTCCATTCGTCTCCATCCCTGATACGAACTAAATTGTAGGCCCCACGGAGATCAAGTTTGGTGAATATGGTAGCCGTTCCCAGTCTCTGAAACAACTCTGGTACTAAGGGGAGAGGGTACCGATTCTTCACAGTAATTTTGTTTAGGTCGCGGTAATCCACACACGGCCTGAGGGTTTTATCTTTTTTCTGCACGAAGAAGATGCCTGCACCTGCGGGGGACGTGGATGGACGAATGAAGCCTCTTTTGAGGTTTTCGTCAATGTATTCCTTCAATGCCCCTTGCTCCACCTCAGTCAGGGGAAATATTCTTCCAAAAGGAATTTCAGCACCAGGAAGTAACTCAATGGGACAGTCATAGGCCCGGTGAGGGGGTAACACCTCTGCCCTCTGTTTACTAAATACGTCCAGGAAATCATGATAGGCAGAAGGAATGGATTGAAGTAGACTAGGGTCTGCATCTAGGCACAACAGAGTAGAGTTCTCCTGGATATTCTAGGTTCTGCAAAACTGTTGGCAGTAAGGAGAGGGAAAGGTCACCTCACCCGTGATCCAATTTATGTCCGGATTATGGGCCTGTAACCATGGCATGCCGAGTATTATGGGGAACAGGGGTGAAGCGATAATGTCCAGGCGCAGCTGTTCCTGATGGACGTTGGAAACGAAAACGGGTATTGGCATAGTCTCTTGGGTGACAGGTCCAGACTTGATAGCGGTCCCATCAGCTAGATGGATAGAAAGTCCATGGGCTTTAGGTGACAGGGGTATTTGGTGTTGGCTGGCAAAACAAGAATCCATGAAACAGCTGCAAGCTCCTGAGTCAATAATGGCGGTGATTCGTAGATCCTTCCCTGGAAGCTGTAGCAGAAGAGGAAGAGCAAGGTGAGTGGTATTTTTAACCAGAGATGTCACATAGTCAGTAGATAGGGATAAACACTTACGAAGTTTGAGGGGACAGTTCCTGACATAGTGCCTGGGTTCCCCACAATACAGGCACAAGTTATTTGCTTGATGACGTTGTCGTTCCTCTGGGGTGAGTGAAGGCCGCAGGACTGCTAATTGCATTGGCTCAGGTAAGTTAAGCGTGGAGGTAGGTGGTGTTGATGATGGGTGATGGGGAACTCTAGGGGTAACCCAAGTTGGACGAGAAGACCCCATAGCTCTTTCAGACCTGCGCTCCCGTAGGCGTCGATCGATCTGGATAGCTAGATCGATTAAAGCATTTAAAGTCTGTGGTGTACCCACCCTGGCCAGTTCATCCTTCAGAGGATCAGAAAGTCCCAACCGAAATTGATAACGGAGAGCCGCATCGTTCCAGTTAGTATCCGCACTCCACTTCCTGAATTCGGCCACATAATCCTCGGCTGCTCTGCGACCTTGTTGAAGGGTGTGTAGAGCCGCCTCTGCAGTTACAGATAGCTGGGGGTCATCATATAACTGGCCTAGTGCATCAAAGAAAGTGGAGAGGTTGGTCAGAGATATGTCTTTTTGCTCTAAGAGGCGATGGGCCCAGGTTTGGGGGTCACCAGAGAGTAAAGAAATCACGTAGCCCACCTTTGTAGCCTCCAGGGAAAAGGTACGTGGCTGAAGAGCAAAAAACAGTTCGCAGGAGTTGCGGAAGGCTCTGAACTTATGGCGATTTCCAAAGAAACGTTCAGGTGTGGGAACCTTAGGTTCCGGAGGGAGCATCACCACCGTTGAGGAAGGCCCAACTGAAGGAGCAGGAGCAGAGGTAGCTCCCTGGGCCCCAATGGGGTTAGACAGGGTTAACACTCGTTCCTCCAGTCTGGTGTATCCTTGCTGCAGATTCTTGACTGCTTCAGTCAATCCTGCCAGGTGTGCACAGAGTTCCTCCATGGGAGACGTTCCCTGCTCAGGCTCAGACATGGCTGTCTGCTACTGTCACGTACCTGGTAGGTTGTGAGCCTGAAGTGCAGGAAAAGACCTCCCTTACAGCTCCCACTCCTGTTCCTCTGGAATGGAGACAGAGGGCCAGGAGTGAAGAGTGGTATGGGTGCCTGGCAGGATCAACAGTTGCTGAAAGTCCAGTAGTGGTGGCACCCTCTGGAGTCAGTAGTCTGAGGAGTAGACTGAGGACAGAGACTGGAATGCAGGACTGGAACCAGGAACAACAGCAGGTAATAGCAGACTGGAAGCTGGACTGGAACCAGGAACAACAGCGGGTAGTAGACTGGAACGCTGGGCTGGAACACAGCAGAAGGTAGCCTGGAACACTGGGCTGGAACGCAGCAGAAGGTAGCCTGGAACGCTGGGCTGGAACACAGCAGAAGGTAGCCTGGAACGCTGGGCTGGAACACAGCAGAAGGTAGCCTGGAACGCTGGGCAGGAACACAGCAGAAGGTAGCCTGGACGCTGGGCTGGAACACAGCAGAAGGTAGCCTGGAACGCTGGACTGGAACCAGGAACAACAGCAGGTAATAGCAGACTGGAAGCTGGACTGGAACCAGGAACAACAGCAGGTAATAGCAGACTGGAAGCTGATGAACACAGCAGAGGGTCAACAAGCCGGTAGTCAGTAACGTTCAGACAGCAGAGGTACCAGGGGTAATGCAGAGGGATGGTCAGGCAAGCCAAGAGGGTCTGGTGCAGGCAGATAGCAGGATCGTCAAACAGGAAGCCGGGTCAGATAACAGGAAACACAGATCAGATCAGGTAACACTCACAGAGCGCTGTAGAGCAGACAGCGGGGATGGAGTGTGACAGGCAGGTTTAAATAGCCCGCCTGACACCAGCGGGAGTGCGCGCGCCCGTGCGTGACCGCACCCGTGAACGCGCGCGCATGCGCAATGGGACCCGCGGCCGGGTTCCCGTGCGCCTGGGACGCCGATTACTGGCAGGATCTTCGTGACACCTTTGTTTACATTCAGCGACCAGCCTGGCAAACTCCTATCCAGAAGCTGAATGGGACCAGGTATGTGTCGTTTATTGCTAAGACACCAGTGGCCGCAAGAGTCCTTAACAATCCACTAGCCCTGAGTACAAAGCTGTCCTATCCATGATAGCTTCCCAGCACATACTCTGAGCACTGGCATTTCTCTGTACGCCAACTCAGAGCTGATCCTAATTTCCTCCAGTTTCCTGCAAACTGGATGTCATTTTCTTAAAATGTGTCTCAGCCATAACAACAGATTCTTAAAGTGGCACAATTAAAGGCAAAGTTTGACGTTTATAAAACATAAACTTTCATACTCACCTCTGTGCTGCAGCTGTCCCATGTTGGCTCTAAGACTGAAAACTGAGCAATCACATGACAGCTGATCGCTCGGCTCTCAGACTTCTTGGAGCAGAAAGCAGTGACTGTCAGTTACTACTCTCCACTCTGATCCTCCAGCACTCACCAGAGTGCCAGGCCAGGCTGGAGAGGGGTAGATGCAGCCTGGGCTGCCATTAGGGGGGTACAGCCATTACAACTGTAAGGGGCCCCGGGGCCCGAGGGGCCCGCCCGGGCCAGAAGAAGGCAGGAAGGGTGAAGGGGAGCCATGCATTACAGAAACACAGCATGCGCTCTGTGGCATTGAGCTCAGACATCAAGCTCTTTACTGCCACCTCTGGCGACTATGTGCATGTGCACCCCTCGTGTACTGGGCTTTTCTGTGTCAGCAACATGTCAGCTTTGTGAAAATGAGCCGGGACCAGGTAGGAAAAAATTCTTTACAAGTATAGGCTGTGAAGGAAAGGGAGGGGGGCTGTTTGTGTATGGGGGCAGGGGCAGAGCCTTGTGTGTTTACAGATTTGTGTATGTGTGGGGCTGACATATATATACAGGTGTGTGTGGGGGGCTGGCATATATACAGGCAGTGGTGGTGCGCCCATTAAGGGCGCACAGGCACCACCCCCTCTCTCCAGCCACTCACCTCTATGTATCATAGATAGATTCATGCATTGCATTGGGCGCAAGGCACCTAAATTACCCTGGCGTGCATGTATTTTTGAAGCACCTGATTAGAGCCATAGGCTCTAATAGGCTTCAAAAAAAGGTGAACTGCGAGCACAGAGCATTGCGCTCGCAGTTTACCAAGGTGTGTTAAGGAGAACAGCGACCATCACCTGATTGGCTAAAACGACAGGCGCTGTGATTTGACGTCTATCAGAAGGAGGAGAGGAGACGCATGATGGACACAGCGCGCTGCCGTCACCCGCTGCCCTACTGAGATAGGGTAAGTGTCGGGCAGACAGCAAGTGGGCGGGGGGGTCGCAGTGTTAACTTTTAAATGGGCACAGTGGCGGCATTTGATGGCACAGTAACTGCGTTTGATGGCACAGTGGCTGCATTTGATGGCACAGTGGATGCATTTGATGGGGCACAGTGGCTGCATTTGATGGCACAGTAGCTGCAATTGATGGGCACAGTGGCTGCGTTTGATGGGCACAGTGGCTGCGTTTGATGGGCACACTGAGGCTGCAACTGATTTTTTTTCTGAATTTTTTAGTTCGTTTGCGCCCCCATCCCCCCCGAAAAATTTTGAGCACCAGCCACAGCTGTATACAGATGTGTGTGTGTGTGGGGGGGGCTGGCATTTATACAGGTGTGTGGGGGGCTGACACATATACAGGGGTGAGGGGGGCTGACATATATACAGGTGTGTGGGGGGGCTGACATATATACAGGGGTGAGGGGGGCTGACATATATACAGGTGTGGGGGGCTGACATATATGCAGGGGTGAGGGAGGCTGACATATATACAGGGGTGAGGGGGGCTGACATATATACAGGGGTGAGGGGGGCTGACATATATACAGGTGTGTGTGGGGGGCTGACATATATGCAGGGGTGAGGGGGGCTGACATATATACAGGTGTGAGGGGGGCTGACATATATACAGGTGTTTGTGGGAGGCTAGCATATATACAGGTGTGGGGGGGGGGGCTGGCATATATACAGGTGTGTGGGGGGGTTGACATATATACAGGGGTGTGGGGGGCTGACATACATACAGGTGTGTGAGCGGGGCTGACATATATACAGGTGTGAGGGGGGCTGACATATATACAGGTGTGCATGTGGGAGGGGCTAGCATATATACAGGTGTGTGGGGGGGCTGACATATATACAGGTGTGAGGGTGGCTGACATATAAACAGGTGTGAGGGGGGTGACATATATACAGGTGTGTGGGGGGGCTGACACACATATATATATATATATATATATATATATATATATATATATATATATATATACATATATATATATATATATATATATATATATATATATATATATATATATACATACATATATACATATACAGGTGTGAGGAAAGCTGACATATACAGGAATAAGGGGGGCTGAGTGCATACAGGTGGGGTGGCCAGTGTACGGATTCGGTAGGATGGCCCGTGGGCAAGCCCTGGGGAATGTCGGTGGTCAGGCTGGGCGGGCCAGGCCTAAAGCTGTGTAAGGGGCCCAAAAATTACTGATGGCTGCCCTGGATGTAGCTGGCTTCGGCTCTCAGCCGTGCACTGAGAGCCGGAGCCAGCTGTCAATCAGGCAACTGGGCATGGGCATCCGCAAGGGGGGGCAAGGAGGGTACTTGCCCCCCTGGAATCGGCATGGGTCCGCAGCAGCTGCCCTAGCCACTACTAACTTTTTTCTGACTTCTGCTGAGCTGAGTGACTGCTGTCTGGCGCTGTTGCTCTGATTCGATGCGATGGCTCCGCTCAGCTCCAGCCTCCAGAGAGTCACTCCCTCCCTGCTGCGCAGTGCAGAGCCAAAGTTCAGACTGTTACTGCGAGAATCGAGATATAGATCCGGCCGGCGCAGCGCCGTCACCACCCACTTAAGTGGACTGAGGACTGGAGTGGTGTAGGAAACACGGAGGGGAGGACTGGAGGAGGTCTGAGGAAACAAGAAGGACTCGTCGCTGCCTAGGCCCGGGCGCCCTCATTACAGGAAAAAATCCTGAAGTGACGTCAAGTGGCACACTGGACTGGCATGGCATTATACAGTACCTTTCAGCAGTGACTGAGTGAAGAACCACAGGTACCAACAACTTAGGAGGAGCATACTGGAAAGTTGGATCTACAGTAAGTGGAAGCTATTGCTGGAATTCTGGAAAGATCATATCAACTGTCCTGTCCTCCTCGTGTATACAGCTATATACACCCACCTTCCTTCCTGTATTCCTCCATCATCACTGACTGCAGATATACATCCTGACATTATATATATTCATCATCTGTCCTGTATATATAGCTGTATACAGGACAGATGATGTATATCTGCAGTCAGTGATGATGGAAGAAGGTCTCTATATACAGGAAGGAAGGTGGGTGTATACAGTGCCTTGAAAAAGTATTCATACCCCTTGAAATTTTCCACATTTTGTCATGTTACAACCAAAAACGTAAATGTATTTTGTTGGGATTTTATGTGATAGACAAAGTGGCACATAATTGTGAAGTGGAAGGAAAATGATAAATGGTTTTAATTTTTTTTTTAAATAAATATGTGAAAAGTGTGGCGTGCATTTGTATTCAGCCCCCTTTACTCCGATACCCCTAACTAAAATCTAGCAGAACCAATTGCCTTCAGAAGTCACGCACCGGTAATTAATATGTAGTCCACCTGTGTGTAATTCAATCTCAGTATAAATACAACTGTTCTTCGAAGCCCTCCGAGGTTTGTTAGAGAACCTTAGTGAACACAAGAACCTTAGTGAACACACAGCATCATGAAGGCCAAGGAACACACCAGACAGGTCAGGGATAAAGTTGTGGAGAAGTTTAAAGCAGGGTTAGGTTATAAAAAAATATCCCAAGCTTTAAACATCTCATGGAGCACTGTTCAATCCATCATCCGAAAATGGAAAGAGTATGGGACAACTGCAAACCTACCAAGACATCGCCGCCCACCTAAACTGACAGGCCGGGCAAGGAGAGCATTCATCAGAGAAGCAGGCAAGAGGCCCATGATAACTCTGGAGGAGCTGCGGAGATTGACTGCTCAGGTGGGAGAATCTGTCCACAGGACAACTATTAGCCGTGCACAAATCTGGCATTTATGGAAGAGTGGCAAGAAAAAAGCCATTGTTGAAAGAAAGCCATAAGAAGTCCCATTTGCAGTTTGTGAGAAGCCATGTTGGGGACACAGCAAACATGTGGAAGGTGCTCTAGTCAGATGAGACCAAAATTGAACTTTTTGGCTTAAAAACAAAACGCTATGTGTGGCGTAGAACTAACACTGCACATCACCCTGAACACTCCATCCCCACTGTGAAACATAGTGGTGGCAGCATCATTGGGGACACCTGTTACCAGGACAATTGTCTAAGAGGTTGCTTGCTCTGCACAGGCACCATTTACAGAAGGCAGGGCAGTACATATATACATGATCCTACACTTCCAGGTATCGGGCGCGACTGCACGCCCCCGGAGGCTCGCTCCCGCTGTGATTTTACACAGCGGGCAGTGGCGGCCTGTTCATTAAGGGCGCCCGGGTGCAGCTCCCTTTATCCTTGCCACCCCCTATATGAATAATGGATAGATTCATGCATAGCATGAATCTATCCATGGCCGCTGCGGCCACCCCTTATTCAGGCATCCGGCCCCTTTCAGGATGCCAGGCACCTGATTTACAGCTGCCAGGGTGTTTTTTTTGAAGTACCTGATTAGAGCCATAGGCTCTAGAGCCTATGGCTCTAATCAGGTGCTTCAAAAAAACACCCCTGTTGCTGTAATTCAGGCGCCCGGTGTCCTGAAAGGGGCCGGACGCATGAATAGGGGGTGGCCACAGTGACTATGGATAGATTCAGGCTATGCATGAATCTATTCATTATTCATATAGGGGGTGGTGTGGATAGAGGGGGCGGCCCCTAATGGATGGGCCACTGATCCCATAGTTCGTAGATGCTATAACTTTTGCGCAAACCAATCAATATACACTTATTGGGATTTTTTTTTACCAAAAATATGTAGCAGAATACATATTGGCCTAAATTAAAATTAAGAAATTTGATTTTATTTTTACATTTTTAATTTTTTTTATTGGATATGTTTTAGAGAGGAAAGTAAAAAAACAGTAATACTTTTACTTACTTTTAATAAAGATCTATTGTGAAAAATATAACAAAATTGTCCCTCTTTTTTTTTGTTTATAGCGCAAAAAAAAAAAAAAAGCAGAGGTGATCAAATACCACCAAAAGAAAGCTCTATTTGTGGGGGAAAAAATAAAATAAATTGTATTTGGGTACAGCGTTGCACAACCGCGCAATTGTCAGTTAAAGTAACACAGTGACATATCGCAAAAAATAGCCTGGTCAGGAAGGGGGTTGAAGTGGTTAAGTAGTGGATGTGTATAGAATATTTATTAACTTCTTCAGAGCCGTGCTATAGCCGAATGACGGCTACAGCGTGGATCTACTTTGCCGGGAGGCCATCAATAGCAATCCACCCCTTTGCACGCTCCCCGCGCGCCGTGATCACCGAGTCGGTGAGACTCGGGTGATCACAGATCGGAGTATCCTGGCCCCTTACCACGTGATCAGCTGTCAACCAATGACAGCTGATCACGTGATGTAAACAGAGGATCGGTAATCGTTTTTCTTTTCTCCTCATGCTGACAGCGTGAGGAGAAAAAAAAGCCGATCACCGGCTTCAGTGCACGGGACATCGGTCCCAAAGAGGAAGAGGCGAAGCCGCCTCATCTGTGCCCACCAGTACCGCCTGTCAGTGCCACCTGCCAGTGCCCACACAGTGCCGCGAATCAGTGCCCACCAGCGCATAAGTGCCAGCATTCAGTGCCACCTATCAATGCCCACGAGTGCCACCTATTAATGCCCACCAGAGGTGCCAATCAGTGTCACCTACCAGTGCCGATCAGTGCCCATCACTGCTACCCATCAGTGCCCATCGCTGCCACCTATCATTGCCCATCAGTGCCAGCTATCAGTGCCACCTAACAATGCCCTTTAGTGCCGCCCTTCAGTGACGTCCATCAGTGCCACCCATCACTGCCCACCAATGCCACCTATCAGTGCCCACCAGTGCCACCTCATCAGTGCCCACCAGTGCTGCCTATTAGTGCCCTTTAGTGCCACCTATTAGTGCCACCTTATCAGTGCCCATCAATGCAGCCTCATCAACGTACATCAATGAAGGAGAAAAATTACTGATTTGCAAAATTTATTAACAAAATATAAAACGGTTTTGTATTTTTTTTTTTTTTTAATTTGGTCTTTTTTAATTTTAACAAAAGGTGATCAAATACCACCAAAAGAAAGCTCTATTTGTGGGGAAAAAATGATAAAAATGGGTACAGTGTTGTATGACCGCGCAATTGTCGTTCAAAGTGTGACAGCGCTAAAAGCTGAAAATTGGTCTGGGCAGGAGGGGGGTTTAGGTGCCCAGTAAGCAAGTGGTTAAAAATAATTATAGGAATTAGTGTCACTTTAATGTAACTTTGGCAATAAATAAAACTTCTAGTATGAGTAGATGAAGGGTTGGGTGTAGCATGCAGTCCAGGTTTTGTGGAAGTGTGATGAGACACATGTCCCTGGCACAGAGGAAGGTGCACAGGGCAGCATTAGGACCTGGCAGGATCCCTGTCCCCAGGATGAGTGCACAGAGGGTGTGTAGAGAAATGAAGTTTTCTCTTCTCCTTGCAGAGTAGAACACGTGGGGGCAGAAGAAGACAGAAGAAGTTTGGGATGACTTCACAGCCTGTTATTGCAATGCTGGAACTGCTGGAGCTGCTGTAACCTGCACCCCCCCCCCCCCAGAGGACAGAGTGCCCATCAGATGGTCAGCTCTGCAGAGCCCCTGCACCTTCCTCCTGCCACTGCCAGCCAGATCCTGGGCAGCAGCACATAGTGGAGGGATGAGGACTAGGCTTTGCTTGTACAGATAAGATCCCCAGCCTGAACTCTGCTATGTTTGTCTACCTGGGACTCTACCTGCACATTCTTCTCAGCACTGCCCTAGGACACACCATACCAGAAGCAGGTAAGTGACCTCATCAGATGACTTCCTCATTCTGGTCACCTGTGTGATTGGGGGAGATCACATCTGTCTGTACTATGGGGGGGGGGCTGCAGGGATGTATAGGAGACAAGAAGGCATTGTGATCTGTTTTCTTAAAGGGACAGTCCACCTGGAAATGATATTTAAAGAGGACACCCAGGACTAGATTTATATCTAAAAGCCAAACTTGCTTTTAGTTTGGGATAGAGTAGAGAATGTTCAGCCTGGGTTCACACTCGTGGGATGGAGGCACCGCAAGCGATTTGCACAAAAATCGCACCGCATTCCTGTGCACATCACATGCCGTGTCCGTGTGGTGCGATTTCACCCACACATTTTGTATGGCTGAAGTCACATCCGCACCAAAGCAGTGCAGGACCCCCCCCCCCCCCCTGCACCTGAATTGCATTGCATGGGTGTTCACACTGCATTTTACAATCTGTTTAGGGGTGTTGTTAAGATTATATTGACACCCGCAGCAGACCGCATGGACGCCGTGCGATTGCAGTGTGGTTCAGGAAACGCACAGGATTCACTGCGTTTCCCGCATCGCATTAGCGTGAACCAGGACTTGAAAAAATGAAGTCAGCAAACTACAAGAACTGTATCTGCTGACTTTTAATAAACAGTCCAGGGGTCCAGCGCTGACCCCACCTGAGCCGGTTCTTTGCCGATCTTCAGGTCCCCGACACCGGCATGTTAACTGTGGTCAGCCAGCTGCTGCACTGGGCTTTGTGATTGGCCCCCGCAGCCTTTTGAGATCTGTGATGTGTCCTGGAAGGCTGCGGGCAAGGAAGTGGAATATGGAATGGGTACCTGTCAAAAAATGTTCTACAAAGATAGCGGGGGGAGGGGAGGGTAGAGGAAGAGTGGAACCTTTTGGGTTAAGTTAAGCTTTAACACTGAACTTCAGGAATTATTTGGATTGCGTACTTAAAGAGGAATTTCAGTCCCCTTTAGTTTTGGCCCCACCCCCTTAATTGCCGCCATCTTTATTATTCTGGCGCACATGTAGATGTGCTTTTGGGTCCATCTGCACACACATGCAGTCGTTCCCATGAATGCGCACACACAGCAAGGACTTCCATGCCTGTTCCGTCTTGAGCGGGAACCCCCTCCGCAAGTGCAGATGTGCCGCAGGGCGCTACCGGGACCCAAAGCCCCATAGCACATCTGTGCATGCGCAGAATCTAGGAGGGGTGGCAAACATCATTCTCAGCACAGACTTTACAATATTAAGAAAAAAATGATATCCAAATGTGAGAGAGGGAGGGGTGAGTAGGCAGGGAAAATCCGTTTTCATTTGAGTGAAGGTCCGCTTGTTACTGGCCATACACTGGAAGAATTTAGTTCACAAAATTGTTCATTTGAATGTCTTTTTACGTTGTGATCCTACCAGTAAGTCTGTTGTTTTTCCGCTTCCTTTAGCACACTGAGCAGTATTAGCAAAAGTGGCAGTTAGTGGGTTGAGACAAACCATTTACCACTGACAGGGGTGCTTACAATGATCAGCTTTTATTCATTTATTTAAAACGTTTATCCAAAAAGGGGTCAACTCAACATTTGTTTACGAGAAATACGGTACTATATTTCTAATAGTGAATGCGGTTGTCATTTGGGAAACTTCATTCATTCCAAAATCAAATGGTAAAAGTGTTTTAAGTACTTTTAAATTGCATTTGTCAAGTCATCCAATGTACTGAGAATTTTTATAAGAATATTAGTGCAAATGTTAAAAAATCTTCTAGTGTATGTCCAGCTTTACGTTCTAGGACCAGTGTATGCAGATTCATACTTGTGGGGTCACCGGAAATCACTGTAGTATTCAGCACTAATACACTGATAGACGGGATCTTCTGGGTCCTGTGCTGGGCAGATTCCCTTCTGTACACTGAGCGCGGGAGGTCGCTCGCTGGCCCTCCATTCAAAGAACACCTTGAGGGGAATTTATCTGAGCTGGAGCTAGAGTGTGCATGGCAACCAATCAGCATCTACCCTGTTTCCCCGAAAATAAGACCTAGTGTGACTGTCGGTGAAGGCTGCAATATAAGCCCTACCCCCCAAATAAGCCCTAGTTAAAGTCCTTGTAGGTCTTATTTTCAGGGTAGGGCTTATTTTCGGGGAAACAGGGTAGGGCTTATTTGGGGGGTAGGGCTTATATTGCAGCCTTCACCGACAGTCACGCTAGGTCTTATTTTCGGGGAAACAGGGTATCTTCAGCAGTTTGGTTAAAGTGACACTGTGGCCAAGATCATCAATGACATTCTGTATATGATGTAGTCTGTCAGTAACAAGAACACAGCAGAGGCCTTGTGCCTTGTCCCCCCCCCCCCCATTACCATAATGTATTACCTTGTGATCCTGTATTACTATTGTTTTTCAGCTTCTTTAGTAGACTGAGCTGTTCAGAAAAAGGGCTGAGAAAAACCATTTACCACTGACAGGGGTTCTTACAATGGTCAGCTTTTATTCATTTATGTAAAACCTTTGTCCCAAAAGGAAAAAGGTCATACCTGGAGTTCAGTTTTCTGTGTCCTTTTGGGGAAATCCTCTTTTACTTGTCGCCAAAGCACAGCAGGAAGTAAGAAGAAATCTCTCCAAAGTAAGGGGCACGCCCTCCTTGTTACCAGAAACAGATGATATACTGGAACAGATGTTCCCATTGGTTGTTACTGAAACAAGTATCCCCATTGAGTATTAACGTAACAGATGTCCTCGTTGGTTGGTACCGGAATAGTTGCCCCCATTGACTGTTACTAGAATAGGTGTCCTCATTGTTTAGTACCGTAACAGGTGTTCCCATTGGTTGTTACTGGAATGGGTGTCCTCATTGGTTATTACCAGAACAGATGACCCCATTGGTTGTTACTGGGACAGGTGTCCCTATTGGTTATTACCATAACAGACATCCCCATTGGTTGTTACTGGAATGGGTGTTTTTGCTGGTTATTACAAGTGTCCCCATTGGTTATTACCATAACAGACGTCCCCATTGGTTGTTACTGGAATGGGTGTCCTCGGTTATTACCATAACAGACGTCCCCATTGGTTGTTACTGGAATGGGTGTTTTTGTTGGTTATTACCGGAACAGATGTCTCCATTGGTTGTTACTGGGACAGGTGTCCCCATTGGTTATTACCATAACAGACATTAGAGGTCGACCGATATGGTTTTTTCTCTGGCCGATGCCGATATTTAGAAATCACGGTGGCCGATGGCCGATATATGATGCCGATTTTTTTGGGCCGATATATTAGGCCGATTTTTTTTTTTTTCTTCTTTTTTTCTTTTTTTTCCCCCTTCATCTCATAAAATCTAACAGTTAGACCCCTTTCACACTGGGGCATTTTTTTAGGCGCTTTTGGGCTAAAAATAGCGCCTGTAAAGTGCCAGTAAAACGGCTCCCCTGCAGTCTCAGTGTGATATCCTGAGTGCTTTCACACTGAGGCGATGCGCTGGCAGGATGTAAAAAAAAGTCCTGCAAGCAGCATCTTTGCAGCGGTGTATACTGCTGCTCCACCACTCCTGCCCATTGAAATGAATGCGCACCGCTGCCGAAGCACCTGCATAGCGTTTTGGCAGCAGCACTTCAGGGGCGCATTTAACCCCTTCCTCGGCCGCTAGCTGGGTTATAAGCGCCCCGCTAGCAGCTGAATAGCACCGCTAAAATGACGGTAAAGCGCCGCTAAAACTAACAGCGTTTTACCGTCAACGCGTGCCCGCTCCAGTGTGAAAGCAATCTTAAGTAATAAGTGATACAGAAAATTTTTTACATTTAAACATTTATTGAACAAAACAAACCTCCAATCAGTTCTTGTATGTATAATTTAGATTAAAAAAAATAACTATCTTAAATATTAAATACACAAAAACAGGTAATCAAAACTTTTGGACGAAAAAAAAAATGGGCTAACTTTACTGTTTATTTTTTTTTTTTTTAATTAGTGTATTTTTTAAAAAAAAATTGCGTTTGAAAGACCGCTGCGCAAATACCGTGTGACATAAAATATTGCAACAACCGCTATTTTATTCCCTAGGGTCTCTGCTAAAAAAATATATATATATATAATGTTTGGGGGTTCCAATTGATTTTCTAGCAGAAAATACAGGATTTTTACTTGTAAGCAACAAATGTCAAAAAAGATTTAGTCTTTAAATGGTTAAACTGAGAACTTCTCCACGGAGTTCAGTCTATTGATAAAAAGAACCCGAAGAGATACAAATGTATCTTCTTATCAGATTTGGCAGGCTGCCCAGAGGAGGAGAGAAGACAAACTTTAAACAGCTTGCAATTGACTTCTATTACAGAAGTCATTTGCAAGTCCCGCTGAAGTTATAATCGGCTTTTTTTATCAGCACAATCGGCCGATGCCGATTAAGTAAAAAAAGCCAAATATCAGCCGATATATCGGTCGACCTCTAACAGACATCCCCATTGGTTTTTACAGCAATGAGTGTACTCGGTTATTACCATTATGCCGCGTACACACGGTCGGACTTTCTGTCCTACTTGGTCCGGCACACTTTCTGACGGACTTTGTCTGCCAGGTGCGCCGGACTTTAAAACGGACGGACTTGCCCACACACGACCGGACTTTGCGGCGGGCTAAGTCCGCTTGTTTTTCCGACGGACTTTCGCCGGAGTTACGGCGGACTTTCAGAATGAACGGACTTGCCCACTCACGGACAAGTCCATCCATTTTGAACGTGACTCAGGTGCGACGGGACTAGAAAAGGATGTCAATCTTGCCGCTTTTATCAGCGAGATTGACACCTTGCGAGCCCCGTCGCGGGTCATACCAGGCCCTGAGGTCTGATATGGATTATAAAGGGGAACCCCCCTACGCCGAAAAAACGGCGTGGGGTCCCCCGTAAAATCCATACCAGACCCCGATCCGAGCACGCAGCCTGGCCGGTCAGGAAAGGGGGTGGGGACGAGCGAGCGCCCCCCCCCCCTCCTGAACCGTACCAGGCCGCATGCCCTCAACATGGGGGTCGGTCCTTTAGGGGAGGGGGGGCGCCCTGCGGGGCCCCCCCACCCCAAAGCACCTTGTCCCCATGTTGATGAGGACAAGGGCCTCTTCCCGACAACTCTGGCCGTTGGTTGTCGGGGTCTGCAGGCGGGGGGCTTATCGGAATCCGGGAGCCCCCTATAATAAGAGGGCCCCCAGATCCCGGCCCCCCACCCTATGTGAATGAGTATGGGGTACCCCTACCCATTCACCTAGGGAAAAAGTGTAAATAATAAAACACTACACAGGTTTTTAAAATATTTTATTAAACAGCTCCGGGGGGGGGGGGGAATCTTCCTCCGACTTTGGGGGTCTTCCGGTTCATCTTCTCCCGGCGTCCGGTTGGTTCTTCTCCGCTCTCTTCTCCCGGTGTTCCAGTTCTTCGGCCGGCTCCTCCGCTGTCTTCAGGTAGCTCTCTTGCCAGCAGAGGTCCGGACTTCTGGGCTTCTCGTCTTCTCTTCTCTTCTCTTCTCCAGATGTTCCAGATGTTATGTACGCGGCATAACAGATGTTCCCATCGATGTTCCCATCGGTTGTTACTGGGACAAGTGTCCCCACTGGTTGCTACTGGAATAGGTGTTCCTATTGGCTGTTACTGGAACAGGCATTCCTATTGGTTGTTACTGGAACAAATGTCACCATTAGTTGTTACTGGAACAGGTGTCCCTATTGGAAGATTTCCCTTCAATTGCTGTTTTTGCTGATAACTGAAAAATGTTCACATTACCTTGACACCCACTGGCATCCGATCCGGTCCGCTAAAAACAGACGGATGGGGATACATTCGCCATCTGTCAGGCAAATCGAATCAAAAGACAGTCGGATGGAAACAGTCATTCTATGCATTAAGATAAAAAGCATTCTGTGCGTAGCATCCACCCTAATACTTACCTGATCCCCATCTCCATCCAGCGATGTCCACAAGACCCTCGTCCGTCCGGGACTATCCCTCCTGAATGGCTGAGCGGCACCATTGGCTCCTGCTGCTGTCAATCAATGTCAATTAGCCAATCAATAGAGAGAGGGGGCGGGGCTGAAAGGCAGCTCTGTGTTTTGATTGGACATATGGAGCTCCAGCTTGTCTCGGGTGCCCCCATAGCAAGCTGGTTGTTGTGGGGGCACTCGACAGGAGAGGAGGATCCAGGCTGCTCTGTGCAAAACCAACTGCACAGAGAAAGTAAGTATAACGTTTGTTATTTAAAAAAAAACAAAACAGGAAACTTTACAATCACTTTAAGGCATCAGCATACCAAGACATTTTGGACAATTTCATGCTCCCAAATTTGTGGGAACAGTTTGGGGATGGCCCCTTCCTGTTCCAACATGACTGTGCACCGGTGCATAAAGCAAGGTCAATAAAGACACGGATGTGTGAGTTTAGGGTGGAGGAACTTGACTGGCCTGCACAGAGTCCTTACCTCAACCCGATAGAACACCTTTGGGATGAATTAGAGCGGAGACTGTGAACCGGGTCTTCTCGTCCACATCAGTGTCTGACCTCACAAATGCACTTCTGGAAGAATGGTCAAACATTCCCATAGACACACTCCTAAACCTTGTGGACAGCCTTACCAGAAGAGTCGAAGCTTTTATAGCTGCGAAGGGTGGGCCAGCTTAATATTGAACTCTACGGACAAAGACTGGAATGTAAAGGCAGGCGTCCCAATACTTTTGGTCATATAGTATATATGTGTTACATGGCCAGCAATAGGTTAAAGCTATTTATGATTCTGACTCACATCTCCTGAGTGTGCACAATCAAACAACACAAGCCCAAAGTTTACATACCTATGAAAGTGGAACTAAACCCATTGATTTAATGGTTTCAAAAACAGTTCTATTCTCAGCATGCCAGGAATGCTAACTATCACATTGTGTTTTCAACCAAACTATCAAACCATCAAATGGTAGGTGTCATAGCTAATCACATGTGCAGGCAGGGCTGCCATCAGGGGGGTACAGCCATTACAACAGTAAGGGGCACCGGGGGCCGAAGGGCCCGCCCGGGCCAGAAGAAGGCAGGACGGGTGAAGGGGAGCCATGCTGTGCATTACAGAATCCATCTCGGCTCATTCTGCATTCTGTGAGATTGAACTCAGGCATCAAGCTCTTTAATGCCACCTCTGGCTACTATGTGCACCCCTCGTGTACTGGGCTTCTCTGTGCCAGCAACATGTCAGCTTTGTGAAATGAGCGGGGCCAGGTAGGTAGGAAGATCTTCTTTACAAGTAGGGGCTGTGAAGGAAATGGAGGGGGGCGTTTTGTGTACAGGGAGGGGCCAGAACCTTGTTTGTGTATATGTGGGGCTGCAATATATATACAGGCGTGTGGTTGGGGGGGGGCTTTCATATATACAGGTGTGTGTGGGGGGGCTGACACATATACAGGTGTGTGAGGGGGGGGACTGACATATATACAGGTGTGTGAGGGGGGGAACTGACCTATATACAGGTGTGTGAGGGGGGGGGACTGACATATATACAGGTGTGTGTGTGTGGGGGAGCTTTCATATATACAGGCGTGTGGTTGGGGGGGGCTTTCATATATACAGGCGTGTGGTTGGGGGGGCTTTCATATATACAGGTGTGTGTGTGGGGGGGCTGACACATATACAGGTGTGTGTGTGTGTAGGGGGGGGGCTGACATATATACAGGTGTGTGTGGGGGGGGACTGACATATATACAGGCGTGTGGTTGGGGGGGCTTTCATATATACAGGTGTGTGTGTGTGGGGGCTGACACATATACAGGTGTGTGTGGGGGGGCTGACACATATACAGGTGTGTGAGGGGGGGGGGGCTGACATATATACAGGTGTGTGAGGGGGGGGGGGCTGACATATATACAGGTGTGTGAGGGGGGGGACTGACATATATACAGGTGTGTGAGGGGGGGACTGACATATATACAGGTGTGTGAGGGGGGGGACTGACATATATACAGGTGTGTGAGGGGGGGACTGACATATATACAGGTGTGTGAGGGGGGGGACTGACATATATACAGGTGTGTGAGGGGGGGGACTGACATATATACAGGTGTGTGAGGGGGGGGACTGACATATATACAGGTGTGTGAGGGGGGGGACTGACATATATACAGGTGTGTGAGGGGGGCTGCAATATAATACAGGCGTGTGGAGGGCTTTCATAGGTGTGAGGGAGGCTGACATATATACAGGTGTGTGGTGGGGGGGACTGACATATAAAAAAGGTGTGTGAGGGGGGCTGATATATATACACAGGTGTGAGGGAGGCTGACATATATACAGGTGTGAACCAAAGAAAAAGAAATACCCCTATGTTTGGGACTTTAGCAGGCCACCAACTCTTTGGGTAAAAACATATATATTTTATTGATATAATTAAAAAAGACGTAAAAGCGTCTAAAACATACAAAATAGACAATCATTCCATAATAGATACACAATCAAAACAGAGAATATGTATAGGGTGACAAAAAGTAGATATACTCTCACAAGGGGTACAGGTGTGAGGGAGGCTGATATATACAGGCGTGAGGGAGGCTGACATATATATACAGGCGTGAGGGAGGCTGACATATATATACAGGCGTGAGGGAGGCTGACATATATATACAGGCGTGAGGGAGGCTGACATATATATACAGGCGTGAGGGAGGCTGACATATATATACAGGCGTGAGGGAGGCTGACATATATATACAGGCGTGAGGGAGGCTGACATATATACAGGCGTGAGGGAGGCTGACATATATAGAGGATTGAGTACGTACAGGTGAGGTGTGCGGATTCGGTAGGAAGGCCCGTGGGCAAGCCCTGGGGAATGTTGGTGGTCAGGCTCAGGAGGGAGGGGGGCCCAGGAATAAAGCTGTGTAAGGGGCCCACATATTTCTGATGGCTGCCCTGTGTGCAGGATCGTGGCAGTTGCAGATAAAACAGAGGCCAAGATGGCAGCTTCCTTGGCTGGAAAGGACTGGGGGGGTTTAGTTCTGCTTTAAGTCCTAGACTCTATTTGACAATGATATGCACACTCAGGAGCCAGGGAACAGCCTGTGAGCATGACATCAGCTGCAACTAGCAGAACTCAGGGGTCATCTCAGCTATGTCTGCCTAACCTCATATTCTCCCAACATGATTGAACTCACACTTATTTAAAGTATAACTAAAGGCAGATTTCCTTTTTTTTTTATTTGAACAGAGTGGGGAGAGGGCATAGAACCACTGAATGGTGTTTATTGCCGTCTGTGTTCCTGTTAGAGAATAGAGAGGAAATCTTCCACTGGAGACACTTGTTCCCATGACCGCTATCTAAGAGGGGATTTCTCTCACATTGGAAAGATATTCTTTCACTTCCTGTTGAGACTATAGGGCAGGAAGTTAGGGGAAATCTCCCTTAATAGGACACATATGGTAAAAAAAAAATGACAACAGTTCAACCCTCTCATACTCTATCCAAAATGGAAAAAAATAAATCTTTTGGCTTTAGATATATTTAAACAGAAACTTATAAAAAAAATCAACAGTTTAAAGATGTATAAGCCTAAAAAAACGAAAATACATTAACGTGAAACTATTAAAGTTTTCCAGCAGTCATTACCCCCTGTGCCTGGTCTCCAGGGGGGTGCAGTTGGGTGTTATTAGTGGTGCTGATTGGCAGTTTAGGCAGAGGTAGCCAATCGGTGCCTGACCATAGCTGTTGAGCAGCAGAAAGGTATATAGGTAGCTTCCTAGTGTTACTTTATATTAAGGAGGGGGTGGGGCTATATATCCTTAAAGAGGAGCTCCAGGCTCCTTGAGAAAAAAATTAACAAATACTGTAGCTGCTGACTTTTAATATTAAGGCACTTACCTGTCCAGGCATCCAGCGGTGTCCTCACTTGAGCTGATTATTCAATCAGCTATAGGGTGCTGGCACCGCCATCTTGACTAAGGGAAACTGGCAGTGAAGCCTCGCGACTTCACAGCCATTTTCCTGCTGCGGATGCTTAAACACGCTGCACTTTGTGAATGGGCCGCAGTCTTCTGGGACCTGTGAAGTGTCCCAGAAGACTGGCTGCAGCTTTGAGCCAAGCTGTTCAATTCCACAAGTATGTAAACATTGTGATGTTTTCATATTTCACTCCATTTACTGTTTGAAATGCACTTCTTTGTACAAAATGGGAAGTCTAAGCAGAAGAAATAGCTCTGATATTACATAGTTACATAGTAGGTGAGGTTGAAAAAAGACACAAGTTCATCAAGTCCAACCTATGTGTGTGATAATATGTCAGTATTACATTGTATATCCCTGTATGTTGCAGTCGTTCAGGTGCTTATCTAATAGTTTTTTGAAACTATCGATGTCCCCCTTTGAAACCACCGCCTGTGGAAGGGAATTCCACATCCTTGCAGTAAAGAACCCTCTACGTAGTTTAAGGTTAAACTTCTTTTCTTCTAATTTTAAGGAGTGGCCACGAGTCTTATTAAACTCTCTTCCGCGAAATCATATCTCCTCTCAAGTGTCTCTTCTCCAGAGAGAATAAGTTCAGAGCTCGCAACCTTTCTTCATAACTAATGTCCTCCAGACCCTTTATTAGCTTTGTTGCCCTTCTTTGTACTCGCTCCATTTCCAGTACATCCTTCCTGAGGACTGGTGCCCAGAACTGGACAGCATACTCTAGGTGCGGCCGGACCAGAGTCTGGTAGAGTGGAAGAATTATCGCTTTATCCCTAGAGTTAATCCCTTTTTTAATGCATGCCAATATTCTGTTTGCTTTCTTAACAGCAGCTTGGCATTGCATGCCCCCAAGTCCTTTTCCATCCTAGATTCCCCCAGAGGTTCCCCCCAGTGTATAGATTGCTTTCATATTTTTGTCACCCAAATGCATTATTTTACATTTTTCTACATTAAACCTCATTTGTAAAGCATAACAGAAAAGGAAGGGGAGAAGGATCAAAGACCAAGCCTTGTTAGCTAAAGGTGAATATGAGTTAAACAAGGGCTTATCCACTGCCCACTCAAATTTAAGCACCTATGTGTTTTATCAACCCCAGTAATGAACGGAGAAAATAACTCCGAACATGGGGAGATTGTCCTCTGAACTCAATCAAACATGACAAAAAAGAAAACCAGAAAGTGATCTGTAAAGCAGTTCTTCAACGAGGACCCATTAACATATTGGTTATAATACTTTATTAGTTATCAAAAAAGTCAAACAATTATAAAAAAGACAAACTGTGTTCCAGATAACTCCTCCACATCAGATAACAACTACTATCAACATATAATTAAAATAAGACTGACGTCTTAGGGGACTTGGGTGGCCACCATACCTATTGTACACCTCTCACATTCACATCAGCCATACACATGCAGACAAAAATTCCCGAGACCCGTATGCGATCTATTTTTTAGGTAGTCCAGAAAAACTCCAGTTAAAACATTGTTACGGCATCAATTGGGTATGCATAGTGGAGCATTTGCCTGCATGGATTAGTTTTGTGGGGATGAATCAATAATCCATTTACAAGTAAAAAGTTCCCGGCTGGGTTTAATTGCAGTGCGGTGCCAAACTTTGTAGCCAAACAGCAAATAATCCTCTAAGCCTCTGTATGTCCCCGGTGTGATGTAGACAACACTGGCTACAATGTATTCATTCCCCCAAAAAAAGGATGAAAGATGTTTGAAGCTCACCCATAGAAGATCCCAGGATGGTAAATTTTCTCTCCTATTGCAGACTACGGTCCGTTTCACAATCTCCTTGCTCACTGGAAAACACTGCGCTCGCGTCTGAGTTGTTTGGTTCAGCCTCACAGCCTACGGTGAGCAGCAGGGATCACTTCCATCAACCAGGCAGTGTTCAGGAGCTAATACGGAGCATGTTGTGGAGAGCAGTATCCAGGTTCAAGGGTGGTTAGTAAGTGGGGAAAGTCCTTTCAACAGATGCTTCATGCTGTGCGGCTGCCGGCAGTTACGCAGTGCACAATTTTAATGGAGAGGGTTCTAGGTGTATGTGTACAGCCAGAGGTCCCTATCACCACAGATACGGTGGTACGATGCTTACGCGTTTCGCCTGGTCCCAGGCTTCCTCAGATGCTCTTTTTTTTTTAAAAAATTACTTTTGTTCTCTCTTTTTAATTTTTTACCCAATGGGATTCATTGGCTAATGCCCTTATTTAATATGCTCTTGAAGCGAACCTATCTCTCCTCCGTGTTCTTTGTTCCTAAGATTTTATCCCAAGTTATATCTTCTAGCAAGGTTCGTAGTTTAGGGAAGTTGGCTCTTTTGAAATTCAGTTTCTTTTGTATTTCCCTTATGTTTCCTATTTGTGTGATTTATACTGAAGCCAGTCGACCTGTGATCGCTGTTCCCAAAATTGCCCCATATTTCCACATCCGTGATCAGGTCTGTATTGTTGGTAATCAGTAGATCTAGTTACGCTTTATTTCTAGTTGGTGCGTCTACCATCTGACCCATGAAATTGTCCTGCAAGACATTTAGGAACTGGTGAGCCTT
Source organism: Lithobates septentrionalis (assembly GCA_037952835.1). Lineage (NCBI taxonomy): Eukaryota > Metazoa > Chordata > Amphibia > Anura > Ranidae > Lithobates > Lithobates septentrionalis. Next base: position 948,207 of record JBBDGP010000435.1, on the reverse strand, counting down.
AGACGAATGTGTGGTTCCCTCTATGTCTGGGTAAAATCTGGGTAAAATCCCCCATTATGATAACACTTCCCATCCTTGCTGCTAATCCAAATTGTGATAGGAGATCTGTCTCCCCTTCCTCCCTCAGGTTAGGGGGCCTATAGCATACTTCCCCTTAGCTTCATCCCTTTGGAGCTCTACCCATAAGGATTTCACCTCCTCCCTAGCTCCCTTAGTGATGTCATCTCTCACATTCACTTGTACATTATTCTTGATATACAGGCATACCCCTCCCCTTTTTTACCCTCTCTATCCCTGTGACAAAATGTATACCCTTGAATGGTTGCCAGCAAATCTTGAGAGCTGTTGAACCAAGTCTCTGAAATTCCCACAAAATGCAAATTCTCCTCGTACAACAATATCTCTAGTTCCTCTATCTTGTCTGCCAGGCTCCTGGCATTGGTGAACATGCCACGTAGTTTAGACTGGTCGCATACTATCCTCTTTTTGGGTGTTCCGAGATTACAACTAGGACTTGTTACTATACTTACCTTGGGTTTATGTTCTTTAGTCAACCTACCACTAATGCCCCCAATACTACCCTCTGGACTATTTTCCACGCTGACTATCTCTACCTCTGGACCTTCCCCCCCGTCACTTAGTTTAAAAACCCCTCTAACTTTTTGGCCATCTTTACTCCCAGCAGAGCTGCACCCTCCTCATTTGATATTGATATGCAAATGTTGAGTTGAGTTTTTATTGTTCATTTAGTTAGAACAAGCAGGGCAAGGGACAGCCCTCGAAACGCATTGGCTGCCCTTTATCCTGTTTGTTGTAACCAGTTGACTTTGGATACCTGAGAATTTTTTCATTTGGTCGCTCTCCTTGACCTATTACATAACTGGAAGAGGAAGCACAGAGGTGTAAAACGCGGGCTGTGATTGACAACCTGGCTTCACCTTCTGTGTGCTGTTCAAGAGGCTAGATGGCAACATTGAGAGGCAATGTCCAATTGGGGATTAATGGAGTTCTCTCCACTGATTATACATTGATCAGTGGTTTTATAAACGGCGTAGTTCATGTTCGGTAAAGAAAATGGTGTCTTTCAGGTGCCTGCATATATTGGGGAATATTCACGTGGTGCCATAGTTGGCGCTCAGATAAAGCAATGTTTGCATATTTGAAGGCCTCTCCATGACCTAGGGTGAGATTCCTTTGGCCAGGGTGGGTTTTCTCAGCCAATCACTATTGATCCCCCATAACTAATCAGCACCTGAAACCCCAACCAACCCCTTGTTCCTCCCCTCCTAAAACCTCTTTTATAGGCACAAATATAAAAGTTTGCCCAATTGCAATCTGCATGTTTATGAAAAGATCATGTTAGAAAGATGGTTTGAAGGCCAGATCACGCATGCACAGCTAGCCACTGTCTAATATTTGCAGACAGCTTGAATTTAGGCCTGCTCTATATCAAGACGCATGGTTTGCAAATATTATACCCTCCTGCTACTGACAGTTCATAAACTGTCGATAACATCCAACGGAGAGCTCTTGTGCATGTTCTTTTCTTAATGACCGTATACTGTGCCGTTCCTACATCCTATAGCTGTCTGTGAAATGGTAATGATATCTTCTGATAGCTCATCTCCCCAGTAGTGAGTGATGGAGCAAGGAGCTATCACGTGAGACCTGAGAGCCGTCAACAGCTGATCTCTATGCATCATTCATGGTTCTCCCACACAATCCTTTGATCGTGGCCTTGACAATATGTAAGTCTATTCACTAAGATGGTGATGGAAAGGAAAGTGCAGTTACCCATGAAGTCAATCAGAAGTCATCTCTTACCTGAGCTGGCTACATTAATCTAAATCTACAGTATATTATTATTATGGTCTGGGTCAGTATTACATCCACGTATTTGAAAGATAGTGGTGCTGTATGCTGCCGCTGGTAACACTAACATATCTTTTCACTGATCTCAAACAAATAAGCATCTGTTAGAACTTATACAGATCTGTATGATCGTTTTGCGCTACTGAGTCCTCCATCCAAGTTTAAGTCCTGATGAAGCAGAAGTAGTTAAACCTCTGAAACACGTTGGATATTTTATGTGATCCTACTGTAAACCATTAAAATGATTGTAAAGGCTTAGTTTTTTTAAATTCAAATAATTCACTTTATACCTACCGTACCTGCTGCTTACCAATGGTATTGCACAGAGCGTTCCCTAACCTCTTCTCGTGTCCCCCGCCGGTGCTCTGGGCTCCTCCCCTTCTGTGTCTGCCCCCGCAACAACCCTCTTGCTATGGGGGGCAGACGTGCAGGCTCGCTCCCGAGCCGTGCTATGTACTGTATGGCCATAGATGCACACAGCGTGGCGCAGCCCCGCCCCTCGTTCCCACCTCACAGGATTTGATTGACAGCAGCCAATGCTCCTGCTGCTGCCACTGTGCTTGTGAGGAGAGCGAGAGAGAGAGAGCATCAATGCTGCTCTTGGGCACAATGCTGGATTGAAAGAGGAGCCAGGTAAGTATGTAGGGGGAGGACTAAGGGGAGCTGATACTGGAAGGTCTTTTACCTTAGAGCAGAGAATGCATTAAGGTAAAAAATCCTATGCCTTTAGAATCACTTTAAAGCAATTTGGACTAAATATTGAAGTCTAAGTGCCTCTTGGGCTTGTCCTTTTGGAATTCCCCTCACTTGGGGTTCATTTACATGTGTGGTCTGGAGGCGGTAAAACCAATCGGTTGGGCCGGTTTTTAAAGCCCACTGACCTCCCACCTGAATATAGACAAGCAGTTGCTCTATTGTCTAGACATGTCTGTGTGACTGTGCTTTGTGGAGCATTACCGCGGCCGAGCATGACCCATGCAAGTCTGTGGGGCCGTGCTGCAACTATCCCGCCATGGTGTACATTGCAACCAATTACGGAGCACTGGTGCATTATTTACAAGAGTAAATCAGGCAGTGAGGGTGCACAATTTTAAGCCTTGTGTTTGTTAAATACCAAAAAATACTTATGGATCCTGCCTGAAATCCAGAGCTGTCTTTTTGTCCTGTGCACTTTGCTGTCTTATCTCAATGTTATCAGAAATACTACAAAGCACCTCCCCCTATGTTATGAAGAAAAGTGAAGAGGTAAGGTGTTCTGTAGTCCTAAACTACTTCCTATCCTTAGGTGACAACACTGCCCCGCCATATATAGTACATCCGGAAACTATTCACATCGCTTCACTTTTTCCACATTTTGTTATGTTACAGCCTTATTCCAAATAGATTCAATTCATTATCTTCCTCAAAATTCTACAAACCATACCCCATAATGACAAGGTAAAAGAACCAGTGAAATTGTATATAAGCTGCGCTTAGGATAAGTCTATACGGCAAGAAACTACAGGTTGCTGCCCCCCTTACCCAGAGTGCCCAATGGGGTACCCTGTCAAACGTGTATAAAAAATAAAAGATGGGTTTGTTTGGCGCTACCTGAAGACCTAAATGATTAGGTCTGTATCGGGATAGCCTGGTGAAGTGCTTAAACCATTACACTTAATATATCTATATGGTATACATTAGCATGGAGTCCATGCCTCCTAAATGTTAGATTTGGGGATGGAGTGCTGTATATCAGTGTATTCACACAGGTATGTGATTAAAGGTGTACAGTTAGAAAGCCAACGTAATTATATCCAGCTATCTGCCCAACAGTGAAAGGTTTGCAATAAAACGGTCACTAATAGGACTAAGAGCTGCACCTCTGCATGTGCACCAGCTTAATGGATGTTCCCTATATTGCAAAACATCTCCAGATAAAAAACAATTATATATCCATAAGTATAGTGTGCATTATGGAGTGGAAATTACTCATAAATCAATAAGGATACCATATATAATGCACCTCGATTCAATAACCTTACACATAAATCATGTATATATCAGCTTATGGAGTAGAAATCGCATAAATGCATAGCATTTTGTATTGTTAGAAGTCGCAGTCAGTACATCTCAAATCATCAGGGGGAGCACCAAAGTCACCTGGCAAATGTCTCTGCACCAAAGTCACCTGTTGAAAACTACTAACCTAATTCATGGGACTAATATATCTTGTTTGAGATGTACTGACTGCAACTTCTAACAATACAAAATGCTATGCATTTATGCGATTTCTACTCCATAAGCTGATATATACATGATTTATGTCTAAGGTTATTGAATCGAGGTGCATTATATATGGTATCCTTATTGATTTATGAGTAATTTCCAGTCCATAATCTCCAAATCTAACATTTAGGAGGCATGGACTCCATGCTAATGTATACCATATAGATATATTAAGTGTAATGGTTTAAGCACTTCACCAGGCTATCCCGATACAGACCTAATCATTTAGGTCTTCAGGTAGCGCCTTTGGCACCTTTGGCACCAATTACGGCCTCAAGTCTTTTTTGAGTATGATGCTACACGCTTTGCACACCTATTTTTGGGCAGTTTCTCCCATTCTTCTTTGCAGGACTTCTCAAGCTCCATCAGGTTGGATGGGAGCGTCAGTGCACAGCCATTTTCAGATCTCTCCAGGGATGTTCATTCGGGTTCAAGTCTGGGCTCTGGCTGGGCCACTCAAGGACATTCATAGAGTTGTCCCATATTCACTCCTTTGTTATCTTGGCTGTGTGCTTAGGGTTGTGTCCTGTTGGTAGATGAACCTTCGCCCCAGTCCGAGGTCCAGAACGCTCTGGAGCAGGTTTTCAACAAGGATGTCTTTGTACATTGCTGCATTCATCTTTTCCTTGATCCTGACCCGTCTCCCAGGTCCTGTCACTGAAAAACATCCCCACAGCATGATGCTGACACCACCATGCTTCACTGTAGGGATGGTATTGGCCAGGTGATGAGCGGTGCCTGGTTTCCTCCAGACATGACGCTTGCTATTCAGGCCAAAGAGTTCAATCTTTGTTTCATCAGACCAGAGAAATTTGTTTCTCATGGTCTGAGAGTCCTTCAGGTGCCTTTTGGCAAATTCCAGGTGGGCTGTCATGTGCCTTTTACTGAGGAGTGGCTTCCGTGTGGCCGCTCTACCACACAGGCCTGATTGGTGGAGTGCTGCAGAGATGGTTGTGCCTCTGCAAGGTTCTCCTCTCTCCACAGAGAAATACTGGAGCTCTGTCAGAGTGATCATCGGGTTCTTGGTCACCTCCCTGACTAAGGCCCTTCTCCCCCGATTGCTCAGTTTGGCTGGGCGACCCGCTCTAGGAAGAGTCTCGGTGGTTCCAAACTTGTTCCATCTACGGATGATGGAGGCCACTGTGCTCATTGGGACCTTCAATGCTGCAGAAATTTTTGTGTACCCTTCCCCAAAACTGTGCCTCGATACAGTCCTGTCTCAGAGGTCTACAGACAATTCCTTGGACTTCATGGCTTGGTTTGTCCTCTGACATGCACTGTTAACTGTGGACCTTATATACCCTATATTGGCAAAAGTATTGGGACACCTGCCTTTACATGCGCATGAACTTTAATAGCATCTCAGTCTTAGTCCGTAGGGTTCAATATTGAGTTGACCCACCCTTTGCAGCTATAACAGTTTCAACTATTCTGGGAAGGCTGTCCACAAGGTTTAGGAGTGTGTCTATGGAAATGTTTGACCATTCTTCCAGAAGCGCATTTGTGAGGTCAGGCATTGATGTTGGACGAGAAGGTCTGGCTCACAGTCTCCACTCTAATTCATCCCAAAGGTGTTCTATTGGGTTGAGGTCAGGACTCTGAGCAGGCCAGCCAAGTTCCTCCACCCCAAACTCGCTCATCTGTGCCTTTATGGACCTTGCTTTGTGCACCGGTGTGCAGTCATGTTGGAACAGGAAGGGGCCATCCCCAGACTGTTCCCACAAAGTTGGGAGCATGGAATTGTCCAAAATGTCTTGGTATGCTGACACCTTAAGAGTTCCCTTCATTGGAACTAAGGGGCCATATCCAACCCCTGAAAAACAACCCCACACCATAATCCCCCCTCCACCAAATGATTTGGACCAGTGCACAAAGCAAGGTCCATAAAGACATGGATGAGCGAGTTTGTGGTGGAGGAACTTGACTGACCTGCACAGAGTCCTGACCTCAACGCCATTGAACACCTTTGAAATGAATTAGAGTGTAGACTGCGATCTAGGACTTCTCGTCCAACATCAGTGCCTGACCTCACAAATGCGCTTCTGGAAGAATGGTCAAACATTCCCATAGACACACTCCTAAACCTTGTGGACAGCCTTTCCTTAAAGCTGTTATAGCTGCAATATTGAACCCTGAGGACCAAGACGGGGATGCAATAAAAGTTCATGTGCGTGTAAAGGCAGGCGTCCCAATACAATATAGTGTAGACAGGTGTGTGCGCCTTTCCAAATCATGTCTAATCAACTGAATCTACCACAGGATCAAGTTGTAGAAACATCTCAGGAATAATCAGTGGAAACAAGATGCACTGGAGCTTATTTTTGAGTGTCATGGCAAAGGCTTTGAATACTTATGTATATGTGATTATTTTTTTTTTTCATAAATTTGCAAAGATTTCTAACAAACTTCTTTCATGTTGTCATTATTAGGGAATTGTTTGTACAATTGTGAGGAAACTAACGAATTTAATCAATTTTGGAAAAGGGCTGTAACAGCGAAGCACTGTGAGTAATGCCGCGTACACACGGTCGGACTTTTCGTCTACAAAAGTCCAACGGACGCTGACGGACTAAAGCTGGCTGGTAATCCGATCGTGTGTGGGCTTCTCCGGACTTTCAACGTACTTTTTTAGCCTCAAATCCGATGGACTTTAGATTTGAAACATGCTTCAAATCTTTACGTCGTAACTACGACGGACCCCGAAATCCGCTCGTCTGTGTGCTAGTCCGACGGACAAAAAGCCACGCTAGGGCACCTATTGGCTACTGGCTATGAACTTCCTTATTTTAGTCCGGTGTACGTCATCACGTACGAATCCGTCGGACTTTTGTGTGGTCGTGTGTAGGCAAGTCCGTTCGTTAGAAAGTATGCCGCAAGTCCGCCGCAAGTCCGCCGAAAGTCTGCCGGAAGTCTGTCGGACAGGCTGTCTGACTTTTGTAGACGAAAAGTCAGACCGTGTGTACGCGGCATAAGAATTGTCGCCTTAGGGCAGAAAGGATGTCAGGACTACAGAACACCCTCCCCTCTTCTCCCTAACATAGGGGGAGATGTTCTGTAATCCTAACGCACTTTCTGGCAGGATGGCTATTGGCTAGGTGAATATGAAGGGGGGGTATGCCTGAAACCAGAAACATAGTGCAGATACAACACCACACAATAGATATCATAGTTGTTCTTGGGTTTAGAAATGTTGTTAAAAAAAGACAATTAGATATATACTTTAGAAAAGGGCTCAGAGTGCTATACATTCAGAATAACGCACTTCCATTTCTAGTGACATTATTATTTTATTACCCAGCTTTTATTTTTTTGTACTTGTCATTTCCCTGGCTTGATATAAAATGTGTCTGAAATAATATTGCTCCCTTCTACAAGATAAAACAATGTAGCAGATTTTTCATTATTACCAAAAGTTGAGACGGCGTCTATCCACAAGCCTGGGTGTGTAATGACATAAAACAGAATACGCCAGCGGCTTCGTAAATTCACAACAACAAAGAATCATTGAACCCGACCCAAACTATTAACATTCAAGCTTGCTGGGGCGAACTTATTTTATGAATTGTGATTTTCAGTTACACTAATTACTTTCCGTGGTTTCAGTCCACCCACAAGATGTAATTGTAACTGGCAACCATGTAAACGAAGTGAACTTCTTCCCATCTATGGATACCAAATGGCTTTATAGCTTTCTGCTCTGGGGTCCAATCTCCGATGGATACAAAGCAAGCGCAATTTTTGGCTTATGTTTTTCTGTGTTTCCTGGTTGGGTGAACCACAAGAGAAAAATGTAATTGTCTTTTGTTTGCTAATTATAATGATGTTATCAGATGTAGCTAAATTTAACTGATTTATTTAAAGCCTGGCAATAGTTGGAGGATGTCAAAGCAATATGATGAAAGAGAATGATAAGAAAGCTTGGGCATATTTTATAATATTAAAAAGAATGGATGATGATATGGAGACAGTACAGAGATTATCATATACTGTACATTAAATATTTACAGCCCAACTCCAAAAAATCGGAAAATTCCCCATTTCAGTGGGGCTGCATCCGTTCTGTAAGGGTTATCTGCTTGTTTATTCTACGGGAAAGTAAAAGCAGTTTTCCTTTCCCAATCCAAGCTCTGGCAGTGAATTGTCCATCAACGTCATTGCGTCCAGTGCATGGCGTCATTGCGTCCAGTGCATGGCGTCATTGCGTCCAGTGCATGGCGTCATTGCGTCCAGTGCATGGCGTCATTGCGTCCAGTGCACGGCGTCATTGCGTCCAGTGCATGGCGTCATTGCGTCCAGTGCATGGCGTCATTGCGTCCAGTGCACAGTGTCATTGCGTCCAGTGCATGGCTTCATTGCGTCCAGTGCATGGCGTCATCGCGTCCAGTGCATGGCGTCATTGCGTCCAGTGCATGGCGTCATTGCGTCCAGTGCATGGCGTTATTGTGTCCAGTGCATGGCGTTATTGTGTCCAGTGCATGGCGTTATTGTGTCCAGTGCATGGCGTTATTGTGTCCAGTGCGTGGCGTCATTGCGTCCAGTGCATGGCGTCATCGCGTCCAGTGCATGGCGTCATCACGTCCAGTGCATGGTGTCATCGCGTCCAGTGCATGGCGTCATCGCGCCCAGTGCAGGACCCTATATTGGTCTTGATGACATCAGGACTTTAGACTACTGAAGCATAGGGGAGAAGACACTGCGGGGACTGGTCCATAGCAGTATTGAGTATTGGGTAAGTAAATCTTTTCTATGTCCCCTTGACCTGAACAAGCAGTTAACCCTTGCAGACAAAGCCTCACTGCAAGGGGAAATTTCCACATTTCACATAGTTTGGCTTTAACCGCTTACCAACTGTATAACTTACATATGCAGCGGCAAGGTGGCTCTCCTGTGCCAGATCACGTACGCGGCACCTGATTTGCCACTTCCAGGTAGGGGGCGCGGTCGCCGCTGGCGACCCAGCTGTGCTGTGATTATACACAGCAGATGCCGATCAGTGGGTGCCAGCCAATGGATGACTGCTGGCACCCGCCGATCGTCGGGAAGACACACAGGACAGAGCCCTGCTTATAAACAAGGTAGAGGCCTGTCCTGTCAGTGGGGAAGTAATGGATTTTCTTTCCCTGCACAGCAGGGAAAGAAAATCCATTTCCTCTCTTAGTAAATACACCTCCTACAGTACACCAAAACACTGGCTAGGCACACATTTCACCCTTTGATCGCCCTAGATCAGGGACCTCCAAACTATGGCCCTCCAGCTGTTGCGGAACTACACGTCCCATGAGGCATTGTGAAACTCTGACATTCACAGACATCACTAGGCATGATGGGAATTGTAGTTCCCGAACAACTGGAGGGCCATAGTTTGAAGACCCCTGCCCTAGATGTTTAACCCCTTCCCAGCTAATATCATTAGTACAGTGACAGTGCATATTTTTGGCACTGATCACTGTATCAGTGTCACTGGTTTCCAAAAAGTGGCAAAAGTGGCAGTGTCTGATTGTCCGCCATAATATCGCAGTCCCGCTATAAGTTGCTGATCCTCAATACTAATGAAAAAAAAAAAAAAATTCCAGTATATAACCCGTAGTTTGTAGACGCTATAACTTTTGCGTAAACCAATTTTTATAATTTTTTTGTGTATAAATATATATATATATATATATATATATATAGTGTGTGTGTATATATATATATATATATATATATATATATATATATATATATATATATATATATATATATAATAATGTGTGTGTGAATGTATGTGCGTATATGTATATATATATATATATATATATATAATATTTTTTTTTTTCTTTTTATAGCTGAAAGTAAAAAATATAGGTTTTTTTGTTTTTAAAAATAACAATTGTCAGCTTTTTTTTGTTTATAGCGCAAAAAATGAAAACCGGCAGAGGTGATCAAATACCACTAAAAGAAAGCTCTATTTGTGGGGAAAAAAGGACATAAATTTTATTTGTGTACATCATTGCATGGCCACACAATTGTCAGTTAAAATAATGCAGTGCCGTATCGCAAAAAATGGCCTGGTCATGAAGGGGGTAAATCTTCCGGAGGCCAAGTGGTTAAAGAGAAACAATAGTGTATTTGAAGTCAGCGCTTATTTTGAGTTATCATTACAGTGTTTGCCTTAAAGTGGTTGTAAACCCTTTTAAAAAAAATTTAAAAAAAACCTGCAAGACAAAGGCATAATGAGCTAGTATGTAAAGCATACGCATACTAGCTCATTATAAATTACTTACCTGAGATCGAAGCCTCTGCAGCGGTCCTCGATCACTGCTCCGGCAGCCCACATCTCCCCAGGGGGTTACTTCCGGGTATCGCGGCTCCGGCGCTGTGATTGGCCAGAGCCGCGATGGCGTCACTCCTGTGAATGCACACGGGAGCCGCCGGTAACAGGACAGTACAACTGAAGCAATGGCATGTACGTGCTGTGCTTCAGTTTGCTTAAGTGCGCATGTGCCGATGACGTCGGCACATGCAAGTACAGGGATATCTCCTAAACCGTGCAGGTTTAGGAGATATCCAGTGTAGCTACAGGTAAGCCAAATTATAGGCTTGCCTGTAGTATAAAGTGGTTGTGAAGGGTTTACAACCAATTTAAAGTCATATTTGAAATAACTTACTTTTTTTTAATACCTTGCTTTCCCAAAGTTTTACTATGGTGTTGAGTATAGAACAACAGCTCTCAGTGGATCAGTGCAATCACTCTGTTAATTTCTTTAGGCTGAACTCCTTTGATTGGCATAGTTACATTGGTTCAGCTTGGACCAGTATGCAGTTGTGCTCATAACGTTTACATACCCTGGCAGAATTTATGATTTTTTGGCCATTTTTCAGAGAATATGAATGATAACACAAAAACATTTCTTTCACTCATAGTTAGTGTTTGGCTGAAGCCATTTATTATCAATCAATTGTGTTACTCTTTTTAAACCATAATGGCAACAGAAACTACCCAAATGACCCTTATCGAAAGTTTACCCTGGTGATTTTGGCCTGATAACATGCACACATGTTGACATAAAGGGGTTTGAATGGCTATTAAAGGTAACCATCCTCACCTGTGATCTGTTTGCTTGTAATTAGTATGTGTGTGTGTATAAAAGGTCAATAAGTTTCTGGACTCCTGACAGACCCTTGTATCTTTCATCCAGTGCTGCACTGACGTTTCTGGATTGTGAGTCATGGGGCAAGCAAAAGAATTGTCAAAGGATCTGCGGGAAAAGGTAGTTGAACTGTATAAAACAGAAAAGGGATATAAAAAGATATCCAAGGAATTGAGAATGTCAATCAGCAGTGTTCAAACTCTAATCAAGAAGTGGAAAATTAGGGGTTCTGTTGAAACCAAACCATGGTCAGGTAGACTAACTAAAATTTCAGCCACAACTGCCAGGAAAATTGTTTGGGATGCAAAGAAAAACCCACAAATAACTTCATATGAAATACAGGACTCTTTGAAAACATGTGGTGTGGCTGTTTCAAGATGCACAATAAGGAGGCACTTGAAGAAAGATGGGCTGCATGGTCGAGTCACCAGAAGAAAGCCATTACTACGCAAATGCCGCAAAGTATCCTGCTTGCAATACGCCAAACAGCAAATTGATGGCAAGATGAATGCATTATGTTATCAAAAAATTCTGGAGGAATATTTGCAGTCATCAGCCAGGAAGCTGCGCATGGGACGTACTTGGACATTTCAACATGACCATGATCCAAAACACAAGGCCAAGTCGACCTGTTATTGGCTACAGCAGAATAAAGTAAAGGTTCTGGAGTGGCCATCTCAGTCTCCTGACCTCAACATCATTGAGCCACTCTGGGGAGATCTCAAACCTGCAGTTCATGCAAGACAGCCCAAGAATTTACAGGAACTGGAGTATTTTTGCCAAGAGGAATGGGCAGCTTTACCATCTGAGAAGATAAAAGAACCTCATCCACAAATACCACAAAAGACTTCAAGCTGTCATTGATGTTAAAGGGGGCAATACACGGTATTAAGAACTGGAGTATGTAAACTTTTGATCAGGGACATTTGGGTCTTTTCTGTTGTCATTATGATTTTTTTTTTTCAAATATAAATTTTATTCAACTCCAATCAAGGGCGAGGGCCCCAAAACATACAAGCAAAAGCAGGTGCCGATTTGGCCATTTCAAGTTGACAACGCTCAGACAAATAAATGGTCAGAACAGTTACATTTAGAGTGTAGTTATTGGCTCGTACATACAACTTTTAGTTCAACATGTAATAGGTGAGCTCACGCCCAATTTCAGGTAGTGTATTCGGGGTGAACCTCGCCTACTTTTTCCATTTTACAACCATATAAAGAATAGAGAAAGAAGAACAAGGGGAATCAAGGGGGGGTGAGGGGGGAAAGGGGGGGGGGAAGGGCAGGGGAGAGGGCGTGGGAGACACGGCGGCGATACTCTCGGCAAGTTATATCGAATCTAGCCTCCGAGGAGGTCAAAGAAAGAGGGGAGAGTTAGTTACTAAGCAATTGTTGACCTTCATCTGAAAAGATGAAGACATTCCAGATATCCCAAGTACGTTTGAATATCTCTTGTTTTTGTTGCGCAGAGAGGATCAGGTCTTCCATCTGCTTGATCTCTTCGACCTTACGTACCCACATAGATGTGGATGGGGGGCGACTTTGTTTCCAGAGAAGAGGGATACATCCCTTAGCCGCATTTAGCAGGTGTTTGATTAGAGATTTCCTGTAAGCTTTGATGGGGATTGTAGATAGATGTAGGAGAAAGAATGTAGCTTCATCAGGGATAGCATATTCAGTGAACCTCTGAGTAATTTGCCTGACCTCTTCCCAAAAGCTCCTTAACTGAGGGCACGACCAGAAGATGTGGATTAGTGTTCCCTCCTCCTCTGAACAGCGCCAGCACCGTCCCGAAGAGGCTGGGAAGCATTTCTGAAGTCTGGAGGGGGTCATGTACCATCGCGTAAGTAGTTTGAAATTGGTCTCCTGGATCTTGGTACAAAGCGAGGATTTCAGGGAGAGTGTAATAATGCGTTGTCTCTGAGCTGCTGAGAAAGAGAGATGTAGTTCCCTCTCCCAACTGTCTAAATAAGGCAACTGCGGTGGTGTGTTTGGCTCAGTCAACATCGAGTATGTTTGAGAGAGAATATGCGTTAGTGGATCTTCTCCAGTGCACAACTCCTTAAAGGATTTGAGTACCCATGAGAAATTCCGTGGACTGGGAAGTGAGTGTAAGAAGTGATGTAATTGTAGCGCTTTCCAGTAAGGAATGCGGTAAGGACCTGTCGGATTGGATAAGTCTGCTACAGAAGGCCATTTCTCTTCCGAGATGAAGCTGGATACGTGATCACAGTTTTGTTCTTTTAGATGGGAGTATTCCCTGGAAAGCAAGCCCGGCCCAAAGTTAGGATTGCCCAGTACGGGGTACAGCGGTGAAGTTTTGGTTGTGAGCAGAAATCTAAGGGATGATTGGTGGCTATGTCGCAAGGTGGTGCCAATTAAGGGGTGCGATTTTATGTTAGACGGCAAGATATTATAGCACCACATCGCCCCCTTTAGAGGGATGGGGGATTGAGCTTTTTCAATCTGAACCCAAAGTTTACATGATCCATTTCTCCTCCAGTCCAGCACTCGACCCAGGTGAGAGGCTAAGTAATATAGTTTAATGTCGGGTAAAGCTAGACCTCCTAGGTGTTTAGGGAGTATCATCAATGAGCGCCGTAACCGGGGTTTTTTATTTGCCCACACAAAACCAGTGAAAAGTGAGTGGATCTTCTGGAAAAAGGAGGTGGGGATATGTATTGGTAGTGCTTGGATAAGATAAATAAATTTTGGCAATATACTCATTTTCAGGAGGTTACACCTCCCGAACCATGAGTGGAAGCCCGAGTTCCATTTCTCTAATAATGTTCTGATCTTTGTTAATAAAGGGGGGAAATTCAAGTCAAATGTCCGTGATATACCGGGATTCTAGTTCCCAGGTATTTTATGTCGGTCCTAGTCCATTTGAAACGAAAGTTGGATGCTAGTTGCTGTGATATTTGGGGTGGAACCTCAATACACATTGCCTCGGATTTCGAGAACTTTATCTTTAAATTAGATAATGAGCTGTATACATTAAATTCTCGCATGAGGTTTGGGAGGGAGATTCTTGGGTTCCTCAAAGAGAAGAGCATATCATCAGCATATGCAGATATTTTGCATTGTAAGTTACCAATCTGTAGGCCTGATATGTCTGGATTCATTCTGATTGTACATAAGAAGGGCTCTAGGGATAATGCGAACAACAGGGGGGAAAGAGGGCAGCCCTGCCTTGTTCCATTTCTTATGGGGAAGGGACTGGAAAGTACTCCATTGGCCTTCACTTGTGCAGATGGGTTGGAGTAAATACTATCTATCCATCGCATCATCCTATTGCCCAGACCAATGTGACGGAGAACAGCTAGCATAAAGCTCCAATTTACCCTATCGAAAGCCTTTTCGGCGTCTGTGCTTACTAGTATACATGGCGTTTTCTCGGAGGTTGCTATTTGGATTAAGTTGAGAACCTTAATGGTATTATCCCTCGCCTCTCTAGAAGGTATGAAACCAACTTGATCTATGTGAATAAGGGACTGGAGATGTTGGGCTAGTCTGGTAGCTATTATTTTAGAGAAAATCTTAAGGTCCAAATTTCAGAGGGAGATGGGTCTGTAGCTGCCACAAGAACCTGGATCCTTCCCTTCTTTGTGGATTAAAGAAATATGGGCCTTGAGGGTTTCCCCGGGAAAGTTTGAGTTTGCTCCAAGAGCGTTGAAGAAAGTTACCATTCGTGGGCCTAATGTTGGTAGTAGGGTCTTATAATACTGAGCGGTAAACCCATCAGGACCTGGGGCTTTTCCTACCTTCATAGATTTGATCGCTAGCTGTAATTCCTCTAGTGATATTGGCTCGTCTAATATAGTTTGGGATTCCAGTGGAAGAGAGGGAAGGCAAGAGTCAGATATGTATTGGTCAATAACGTCTTGGGTAGGGGAGGGGTTGGTTAGGTTATAGAGTCCCGAGTAGAAGTCCGCGATTCCTTTTGCAATTTGCGTCGGGAGATTAGCTTTCTGTCCGTTGGGGGCGGTTATTTGGGGGATGTATGCAGTAGATTTGATTTCCTGAACGGATCTGGCCAAGAGTCTCCCACATTTGTCACCCGACTCATAAGACAGTCTGCGAGAAAATTGTAAGGCAGCCTTTGCTTTATATTGCAGTAAATCTGTGATTTGAGATCTCAAGGACCTCAGCTTCATCTCCAACTCCTGAGTGGGAGAGTGTTTATGGTGTGCTTCAACTCTGGCCAGATCCGCTAGGAGTCTGGTAAGCTGTTCGTTTCTCTTCCTCTTAATGGACGCCCCATGTTTAATAAGGACTCCTCGGAGGACGCATTTATGGGCCTCCCACAGTATACCCGGGTCACAGTCTTGTGTGTCGTTCTCACTAAAGTACAAGTTTAGTTCCTTGGTTACGTCTGCTAATATCTCAGGGATTTGCAGGAGGCTCTCATTGAGACGCCAGAAAGTGGATCTAGGTGATGATCTCTCAGTGAGAGTGTAAGTCAGGGAAACTGGAGCGTGATCAGACCAAGTGATCTGACCTATAGAGGTAGATCGCACTAAGTGTAGCTGGTCGTGAGGGATAAGAAAGAGGTCTATTCTGGAATATACCCCATGTGGAGAGGAGTAAAAGGAATAGTCACGTTCTCCAGAATGCTGGAGACGCCAAGCATCGATTAGTTGAGTCTTGTGTAATGTCTGGGCTATCCGTTTCCTGTTTTTGGGGGGATAAGAGGAGGTACCAGAGGACGTGTCTACTGGGGGTGAGAGTGGCACATTAAAGTCACCTCCTAGTATAAGCTGGCCCTCCTTATATTCCATCAGTTTATTTACAGTTGTCACTATAAACCCATCTTGATGTGCGTTAGGGGCGTAGAGTGTTGCAAAAGTGAGTTGGACTTCCCCAATCTGACCTTTGAGGAACAGGTAGCGGCCTTCAGGGTCTGCTAATATGTCCTGAAGTTTCCAAGGGAGACTACTAGAGATTAGAATAGATACCCCCTTAGATTTTGCGATGTTATTCGTCGAATGGTACACATGGGGAAAATATCTGTTCCTGAGTACAGGAGATTTGTCAGTTTTAAAATGAGTCTCCTGTACAAAGGCGACGTCCGTGTGCAATTTTTTTAAATCGTGTAGGAGAATGCGCCTCTTCTCTGGAGTATTCAGACCCCTCGCATTAAGCGAGGTCACTCTTAAAGAGCTCACCGCCATGTCTCACACGGGGGAGAAGAGGGAGATAGGGGGGGGGTTCAGGTAGGGGTGAGAGCAGGGGAAAGGAAGGAAGGGAGAGAGGGAAGAGAAGGAAAAGGAAAAAACGGAGACGAGGGTCTAGGAATATTGCACCTCACGTCTCTATTTAGTCAAGCTAAATGGGTAAGTTTTGCTAAACTAAGAAGTAAACCAAACCGGATATCCGGAGGTAGACTTACGGCCTAAGTGGGGCGAAGGCAGACAACAACCTAAAAGGAGGTCCCGACTCTCCCACCCCATCCAGCCTACAGATTAGAAGCAGTATAAACACATTATATATAGCAAGAATAAAGAACTTAAATATCTTCAAAGGAAAAATATAGAGATAAGAATAAGGAGAAGCATCACTTTGCATTCCATTCTACTCTTGAGTTTTATACTTAATAATAATTCCTTCCCCCTCGTGTGTCGTCTGGTGAGGTGACCCGCTCCCCCCTATAATATCCGCGATGGGACGTAAATAGATAGTAGCAGGAAGAGGTCAAATCACCAGAAGCTCACCGGGAACGCCCTGGAACCCCGCCTTCCCTTGTGAAAAAACATGTATCAGACTCATCCGCACCATGGAACCCCGAAAAGGAGCTCCAGAGCGGGCTGAGCCCGCGCAACAGGGGTCCAGAGCGCCCCCGAGTTACCTTAGAACCCTATCATACTCTCAAACCCATTAGATTGCCCGACTCTCCTCCTCTTCATCCCCAATCTACTACATACTCCCGACCCTGTCATGATGTCTCCACAGGAAGGAGGGTACGTATTTCTTCTCGGATATTAGTTGTCCGTAGGAGTGAGAGAACTCTTCCCGTGGAACCTGCAGAGGACCACATAGACCCTGTGCGGGGGCGACTTGTGTGATGAGAAAAGTGGTCATAATGCAGGTGTCTCGTCAGTTACGGGAGGTCCTTGTCAGGAGCATGTCAGAAGACAGGATGACTTTTAGCGTCCTCCTTTAAGTGGACCGTTGAGTCAGTGGATTCGATTATGAAGCTTGAAGCTTGTAGCGAAGGCAAGTCCGGTATCCATGGGACAGAGCGGAGGCAAAAATAGGGGGTATGGAGAGACCGGGCGGATCGGGCAGACCCAAAACAAAAATAAAAAGAAAATAACTGATCAGGGAACCAAAGCATCGAACAGGATAGCATGAGTAGGGGTGGTCAAAGGAGCAACTCACATCTCTCTTGGCTCATCTAGTGAAGCAGAACGAGGTCGACGGCCGCTCCTCCGTGAGCGCTGCGTTCTAGGAGCCTGATCTCTCATCTCGTGCAGTCGACCAGGAGCCCGATGCAGGTAGTCCAGCCAGTTAGGAACAGGGATAGGTTCCGTATCTAGGAAGTCGAATAAAGCAGGTAGATTCTCCGGAGAGCGCAGAAGGAAGGAGCGCTGTTCCTTGTGGAAAGTAACCGAAAGGGGGAAGCCCCATCGGTACGTTGCATTACATCTCCGGGCAAGATCTAGCAGGGGTTTCAGCATGGCGCGCCGAAGCAGGGTCGGTCTGGAGATGTCCGGAAGGATTTTTACCGATGCTGCGTCGAATCCTATCTCTCCTGATTCCCACGCTCCTCGCGCTATAGCCTCCTTATGGATGTAATGATGGAGTCTGCATATTATGTCCCGAGGTCTGGCTGGATCTGTCGAGCGGGGACCCAGGGCTCTATGTATTCGATCCACTTCTATTTGTTCCGGTAAGTGTGCTCCCGCAACTCTTCTGAAGATGTCCGTAGCTGTGGCCAGTAGATCTGACGGGCCCGTGGCCTCAGGTAGGCCGCGGAGCCGAACGTTGTTTCTTCTGCTCCGGTCCTCCGTTTCTTCCATGCGGAGCTGAAGCTCTACCGCGGCCATAGATTGGGCTTTTTGTTGGGTCTCCAGTGATGAGACTCTCTGTTCCAAGGACTCTAGGGATGATTCACCTGATGTCAGTTGGGCAGAGAGGGTCTTAACGTCTTTTTTGACTTCACAGATTTCCTTCTTGTGTGCGGCCTCTACTCTGCCCACCAAGGCCTCAATATCTGCCCTTGTTGGTAGGGCCCGTAGTATAGCCTTAAGCTCCTCGTCCACACCATAAGCCCCCTGTAGATAAGGGAGGGGACCCTGGTTTGAGGTAGAAGCCGCTGGTGAACCAGTATAGAGAACCGGGCTCCGGGATCCTTCCGAGGCGGCAAAGTCAGCTTCTCTTTCTGGAGTGCAAGAGCTCGAGGCACATGGCTCCGCCATCTTGGGTATAGGGGAACCGGAGAGGGATCTCCCGAAAAGTCTCTGCAAGTCGACCAGAGCGGGTGTGGAAGCAGCTGGGCTGTTCTCCTTCTTATTCCTCCGGTATGTCCGCTTCTTGGATGAGAGCATAACGGTGAAAATAGAGCAAAGTAAGCTGAGTTAGGGGTGGAAAGGCCGGGAGCTCAAAGAGAACACGTCTCTAGTCGGCCATGTCCAGACCACGCCCCCTGTCATTATGATTTAGCCGGGTTCACACCTATGCGAATTAGATGTGCGTTTCCCCCGCATCTAATTCGCATAGTAGGAGAATGTGACTGGCTCCCTATGGAGCCGGTTCACATATTTCCGGGGCGGCTGCGGAGCGCACTGCACAAAAACGCTGTGCGTCTTTGGCTCCGTTTCAGGGCCGAATTCAGGCATAGAATCGGCCCTGATTCATCCCTAAAATGGGGAACAGGGACGCACAGTGCTCCTGTGCGATCAGCAGCCCAGGATAGTGTGAACCCGGGCTAAAAAAAAGTAAACACAGTCGATTGATAATAAATGGCTTCAGCCAAACACTAACCATGAGTCAAAGGAAAGTTTTTGTGTTATCATTCATATTCTCTGAAAAATGGCCAAGAAATCATAAATTCTGCCAGGGTATGTAAACTTATGAGCATAACTGTAAGTATACATATGCAATACCTGAGGGTTCGCTGTGGAAGTGGTTAATCACTGTAGTAGTCAATGCTATTACAATGATAGCCTTGATATTCTGGGTCCAGTAGTAACCACAGGAGTTCATTCACCCGACACGGCTGCAATTCACATTTTTTTCAATGCACAACATTCTGTCATTGGATGAGGTGGAGAGGTGGGGCGGTGAAACCATGATTTTCACCTTAACCAACCAGAAAACGCTTTGCATTTATTGGTGGGAATGCAAGGCTTTCTCTGAATGGTGGCCATGCCAAGTGAGCAACTCCATGTGGTTAGTATGCAGCAAGGCAGTTTCTTGGCACAGGACCGATGTTATCCCTGTGACATCCTGATCCCCATCTTAACCAACCAGAAAATGCTTTGCATCTATTGGTGGGGATGCAAAGTGTTCTCTGAATAGCAGCCATGCCAAGTGAGCAACCCCCCCTCCCGTGGTTACTATGCAGCAAGACAGCTGCTTGGCACAGGACCCGGAAGACCATGGCGATCACTCCACCTACACAGTGATCCCACAGATGTGGAATATGCAAATTTACATTGGTCCAAGCTTGGACCAATGTAACTATTCAATACAAATCATACCTAGGTTTGAACTTTAAAGCTGAACTTCTGGATTGAGACAAAATCTACCCTTGCAATGAGGCCCCACAGTACTGCCAGGGTTAAATGCTTGTTTTGTCTAAAAGTACAGGGGTAACGTGTGTTACTCATTTCTGGTTCCAGCACACTTCCTCACTCTTTACAATTGGTCTCCTGCAGCGTCCTCTCTAAGCAGGTCCGGGCCGCGGTTGCATGCTTGCCTCCTCACATGCAATGCAGGGTTAATAGTGCTGCACTGTGTGATGCTTCAGAGGGACCACTTACAGCCTGGAGCTTGAGGACAGTGCTGGACCCAGTCAGACGAAAGGGTAAGTAATACACCTTATCTCTGCACCTCTAGATTAAACAAGCATTTAATCCTTGGTGCCTCAATCAGCAGCTGCAGCCAGTTGGCTACAGCCACTGATCAGTATATTCTGACAGTGGAGGAGTCCCACTCTCAGAAAACAATGTTTCAATGGTGAGGATTCCTCTATTCACCTCACTTGGGTGGATGGAGGAATCCGTTCATTTTTTTCATTCAGCCTGCTGGAAAAAAACAATCCGTCTATGGTCATCTTAAAAGAGAAGTATGGGTTTCTTTTTTTTTGCAGATTTATACTTACCTAGGTGGATGCAGCATCAGGCCTCCAGTGCCTCTGCACTAAAAACCGAGTGATCGAACATCGCCGATCACTCAGAGCTCCGTGAGCAGAGAGTAGACTGTCAGTCACAGCTCTCTGCTCTTCTCCCTCTGTGCTCATTGGAGCACTGAGCTGTGGAAGGGCGAAGCGGGCCGTCTCAGGCTGTCAGCGGCTCGGTCCGCTCTCTGCTGAAAACGGGTCATAGGATTGCAAAACGAATTGCACTCCTGTGATCCATAAAAGAAGCCCAGCCAAACGAGCTCAGGCTGGACTTCTTTAAGTCTCTTGACTCAAAGACCTATAAGTGGATTTTACCGGCACTTGCACAACAGTTGTATAAAGTGGAAGAGTACAAACTCATATAAGGAATAAAACAGTATTTTTATTTATTCAGAAATTCTCATATATTAAAAACATTGCAGGCATTGCAAACAACGAAAACACATTGTATAGTTAACATAATTCGGAAGAATTTTTTATCTGTTTCTATTAAAAGATAACACTTGTATGATGGGACTCTTTTCAAGCCAACTCAACCTTGACTCAAAGACCTGCATTTTGAGACGAAGCAGTAAAGCACATCCATTGAGTAGCAATAAAGTGAGTGGTGATTGCGCTGTGATAAAAAGGGGAAGGGAGGAAGAGAAAGAGGAAGGGGCTAGCTCAAATGTATAGAGAGGTGAGTGAAAAATTAAAAAAATATATTTAAAAAAGTATAATAAGCATGAGGGCTAGTATCATACTAGCACATGAAAAATATTGTAAATACTGAAACAAAAGAAAAGAAAGTTCTCAGTGCAAAAGGGCTAGTATCATACTAGCACATATGTGGTAACTCAGCAAATTCTTATTAGTGACTCCAAGTAAATAAATAAGTGGTGAACAGTCCCACCACCTTGTAGTACAAAGTGCTCAAACAATGAGTCATCAGTTCCAAAAAGGCAAATCCACAAGCCACAGGAAAGGGGAAAAAAAGTCTTCAGTGGGGACACCTCTGTGCTCGCAAGCAGCTCACCTTACTGCTGCAAGACAACAGCTTGTAATCCAGTAACAAATCACCAGCAGGCAAGGGTCCCATCCAGTAGTTCAGGCGATTCGGGTGGTGGGTGTGCAGGATGGTATATAAAAACCATAAGCAGACAGTACACAGAAGCGGACAGGACACAGAAGGGGGATGCACTCACTTTTGTAAAATGAGTGTGGGCGTCAATCCAACGAACGCCGAGTTTGTATACCTCAAGAGGGTGTCTTCAAGCCGTCCCCATTTCCTCAATGCTCGTCACAATGGGATGAATATATGTGGAGTGTTGGAAGAGAGTGCACATAGCGTGATCCCGTATATAAATCAGTTTATTAGGTTAAAAACAGCATGGTACACTTACGTTTAGCAGAAGGCTATGGTAAAAAACATCCACGAGCACCGAGCTCGTATCCTATCCTATTGTCAGTCTGTGACAGTTCCTGTGCTCCAATCCAGACGCGTATCGTCACGTCACGTGACTTCATTAGAGCACTGCAAAGTGGACATTTTTTACAGAAAGAAAGACTGCACCAGTGGCGGCTGGTGGTTTTTTTTTTGGGGGGCGGCAAACAAACAGCCAACCCCCCCTCCCACGTGTGCGACCAGTGGCACCTTCCCCGCCCACTGTCTGACGGTCGGTCTGGCACTTACCCCATCTAGGTGGCAGGCATCGGGCAGGTGCTCCTGCATCCTCTTCTCCATCATAGCGGCTTGTGCAGTGCATCTCCTCCCCTCCTCCTAGGTGTCCAATAGAATTGCTTGTCCTTTAGCCAATTGGGTGATGGGTCTCAAGACCCGCTTCCTGATTTGCCGGGAGGAAGTTCAGTGTTACAAATAGCGAATATTCATTTGCTATTTTAACACACCTGGTGACTTGTTCGCATTCTCTGCGTCCCTAGCCCACCCTATTTTGAAGCCTATTAAAGCCTCTGGCTTTAATTAGGTGCTTCAAAAAAACACCTTCCCCCCCTTCCATGGGATTCATGCGCATGGAAAGGGGGGTGGTGTCGGTGCACCCTTAATGGACTGCACTATGCACAGTGAGGGGCAAGAGGCAGAAGTGCCGGGTGAACTCTGAAAATCCTACTGTGACCTGACTGTGGGATGACGATTCCTTAGGCGGTGGGTCATCAACAGTTGGGGGTTCATAGGAAATGGGTAGAGTAATGCTGACTGTCAATCAGCCTGAAAAGGACTGGCAGTGCAGGATGGAGAGGGAAGCTGGAGCATGGTGGGGATAAGAAGAACTTGGCCACATTTTGCTTTACAGGAGTAGGGGAGGGGGACGAGGGGAGGCAGAAAATCCTAAAAAATATTTTGAGGTTCCTGTACACATTGTCAAGCTTCATGAGTGCCCTAAAGCTAAAGTAGCCCCTACCACCTCCTATTGGTCTGTCTTTGTGATGACAAGCCGCAGTAACCAACTGTTAGGCCTGGTTCACACCTATGCGTTTTTTGGTGCATTTTGCAGAAACACACTACAGTTCATTTAACATAGTTTCCTATGAGACACGTTCACATCTATGCTTTTTTCAGCCGCTGCGTTTTTCAAAAGGGTCAGGGACTTTAAAAGCAAAACTGTGCTTTTTTTGCTTTTTTGGTTTCGATATACCTCAATGGAGAAGCTGCAGAAAAGCATGTAGTGCCTTTTTGCTGCGATTTTTCCATCAACAAAAAAAATTAAAAAATGCAAAACACAAATTGCGGTAAAATCGTGTACGCAAAATGCACCCCAAAAAGCGCTGCAAAAACAGATCATAAGCAAACTGCATAGGTGTGAACCGAGCTATGGCAGGGAGCACAAGTTCAGGAACTGATGTTGCTATTTACTTGTTAGGGTTACTGGTAATGCCTGTTGGGTCTGCTAGATGCCTTCTGGTCAATGCTGCCTGTAGTTTATGGATGGTAAAGTGAACACTGGGTCACTTTAAGTAGTTTAGACTGGCCAGACAAATGAGAGCTGTTTTTCCGACCACTTGCTATGGAAAAATGTAAACTATTGCTCAATGCGCATTAAATAAAGCTGTATATGTTAAGGCAGAGGAATAAGAAAAATTTCCCTCTGATGCAGCTGGAATCGTTTATGGATTTTAGGAATAATGTATATGGCCAAACGACTTGGAAGCTTGCATGCAGGAACCAGTGCACCTGAATTCAGTAATTGTGTCTTTTGGTCCACAGAGATCACTGCTTGGTCATCCGCCAGGTTCATCCATAAGTACTGGCAATCACGTCTTATCTGTCACTTACTTCAACTCTTTCAGAAACCCATTTAAAGAGGACATTTACTCTATGAACACGAAACAGCCATATAACACATGTACCTTGATAAATGCATAGCAAGTTTGACTTCTATCTGCACTACTGACACCATTTACCAGCAACACCATGCGTCTTGGCCCTCATGCTATTCACATCTTGTGAATGGGAAACACTTCCTCTGTGCCTTGATGGAGTCAAAGACGAAGATAGTGTAGCACAAGGGGGGCTGGGTGACCCCATTAGTTGCATGGTATCGCTGGTAATTGCCAGCCAATTTCAATTGCTGTTTGCTCGATAGCTGAACCTTGAACAGAAATCGAACACGGTGCTATGCATTTATGGAGTTCTAGGGCTGTATGTTCACAGATTTATTCTAGTGTGAATTTTTACTTTAAGGCCTGGTAAATGCTTGTTGAGCCAGGTTTTCTTTACATTAGACATACATTATGGCAGTCTTGTTTAGGCCCATAAAGTGATTTTTTTTTTTTTTGTTTTATCTGCATGTTTACCCGATAAATGTTTCATATAACACAAAATGGTATTGTTCCTGCTATTCATTCGCAACAAGTACACTTCACCAATCACTGTTATCTCTCTCACACACAAGCAATAAATCTGTATTACATCTCTCTGTAAGTAAAGATGTCTTTAAACTTTAAAAGTTGGCACGGACATATTCAGTGCTATTTATATCAATGCAGATGAATAGGGATTTGGGTTTTTACATTAGTGTACTCCAATGGCCCGTACACACGGTCGGACTTTGTTCGGACATTCCGACAACAAAATCCTAGGATTTTTTCGACGGATGTTGGCTCAAACTTGTCTTGCATACACACGGTCACACAAAGTTGTCGGAAAATCCAATCATTCTAAACGCGGTGACGTAAAACATGTACGTCGGGACTATAAACGGGGCAGTGGCCAATAGCTTTCATCTCTTTATTTATTCTGAGCATGCGTGGCACTTTGTCCGTCGGATTTGTGTACACACGATCGGAATTTCCGACAACGGATTTTGTTGTCGGAAAATTTTATAGCCTGCTCTCAAACTTTGTGTGTCGGAAAATCCGATGGAAAATGTGTGATGGAGCCCACACACGGTCGGAATTTCCGACAACAAGGTTCTATCACACATTTTCCGTCGGAAAATCTGATCGTGTGTACGGGGCACTAGGGTGGTGATGGGAACTCAAGGATAAAGTGTCTTAAGGCCTCAACCCTTCTGGGAAGGCTGTCCAGAAGGTTTTGGAGTGTGTCTATGGAAATGTTTGACCATTTATCCAGAAGCGCATTTGTGAGGTCAGGAATTGATGTTCGACGAGAAGGTCTGGCTTACAGTTTCCGCTCTAATTCATCCCAAAAGTGTTCTATTGGGTTGAGATCAGGACTCTGGGCAGGCCAGTCAAGTTCCTCCACCCCAAACTCGCTCATCCATGTCTTTATGGACCTTGCTTTGTGCACTGGTCTGCAGTCATGTTGGAACAGGAAGGGGGCATCCCCAAACTGTTCCCACAAAGTTAGGAGCATGAAATTGTCCAAAATGTCTCAATGTGCTGACGCCTTAAGAGTTCCCTTCACTGGAACTAAGGAGCCAAGCCCAACCCCTGAAAAACAACCCCACACCCTAATCCCTCACCAAATGATTTGGACCAGTGCACAAAGCAAGGTCCAAAAAGACATGGAGAAGCAAGTTTGGGGTGTGGGGTTGTTTTTCAGGAGTTGGGCTCGGCCTCTTAGTTCCAGTGATGGGAACACTTAAGGCATCAACATACTAAGACAAATTCATGCTCCCAACTTTGTGGGAACAGTTTGGGGATGCCCCCCTCCTGTTCCAACATGACTGCACAACAGTGCACAAAACAAGGTCCATAAAGACATGGATGAGCGAGTTTGGGGTGGGGGAACTTGACTGGTCTTCACAGAGTCCTGACCTCAACCCGATAGAACACCTTTGGGATGAATTAGAGTAGAGACTGTGAGCCAGGCCTTCTCGTCCAACATCAGCGCCTGACCTCACAAATGTGCTTCTGGTAGAATGGTCAAACATTCCCATAGACACACTCCTAAACCTTGTGGACAGCCTTCCCAAAAGGGTTGAAGCTGTTATAGCTGCAAAGGGTGGACCAACTCAATATTGAACCCTACGGACTAATGCCCCATACACACGGTCGGATTTTCTGACGTAAAATGTGTGATAGGACCTTGTTTTTGGAAATTCCGACCATGTGTAGGCTCCATCACACATTTTCCATCGGATTTTCCGACACACAGTTTGAGAGCAGGCTATAAAATTTTCCGACAACAAAATCCGTTGTCAGGATTTCCGATCGTGTGTACACAAATCCGACGCACAAAGTGCCACGCATGCTCAGAATAAATAAAGAGATGAAAGCTATTGGCTACTGCCCTGTTTATAGTCCCGACGTACGTGTTTTACGTCACCGCGTTAAGAATGATCGGATTTTATCGACAACTTTGTGTGACCGTGTGTATGCAAGACAAGTTTGAGCCAACATCCGTTGGAAAAAATCCTAGGATTTTGTTGTCGGAATGTCCGATCAATGTCCGACCGTGTGTACGGGGCATTAGACTGGGATGCCAGTGCGTGTAAAGGCAGGCATCCCATGACTTTTGACAATATAGTGTATATATAAAGCTGAAATATTTTTGGTGGACTGAACCTATAAGTTAAAATTTCATTATTTTGTTAGCTGCTATGGTAACTGCTAATCTCAGGTGGGAAACGTAATTCATAACTTAAATAGAGATTAAAGAAATCAACTAAAAATAAAGAGTGGGCACTGAAATATCTGCCTTAAACCTTGAAGTCTAAATATGCCAGTTTGTTCTATAAATTCCCATCAATTCTCTATTTTAAGCTATGCTTGATATACTGAAAGCTGTATAATACACAAGTAACTTGTGTTTACTATAAGATTGCTGTACACTATTGAACAGTGGTATTCAGCGTGTGGTCTTACGGCTGTAATGCCGCGTACACACGGTAGGACTTTTCGTCTACAAAAGTCCGACGGATGCCGACAGACAAAATACGGCTGACAATCCGATCGTGTGTGGGCCTCCCCGGACTTTCAGCGGACTTTTCCAGCCGCAAATCTGACGGACTTTAGATTTGAAACATGCTTCAAATCTTTACGTCGTAACTACGCCGGACCCAGAAATCCGCTCGTCTGTATGCTAGTTCGACGGACAAAAACCCACGCTAGGGCAGCTATTGGCTACTGGCTATCAACTTCCTTATTTTAGTCCGGTGTACGTCATCGCGTACGAATCCGTCGGACTTTTGTGTGATCGTATGTAGACAAGTCCGTTCGTTAGAAAGTCTGCCGCAAGTCCGCCAAAAGTCCGCCAAAAGTCAGTCGAAAGTCTGTCGGACAGGCTGTCAGACTTTTGTCGCTGAAAAGTCCGACCGTGTGTACGCGGCATTACTGTTATGGCCCTTCAATACTACCTTGGTTGTCATCATAACCAAACTTTAACAAAAAGATTGGACAGGAATGGTTAACTTTTTTTTGTTTTTCAAATAATTCCCTGAAGATGGGTCTCAGCATAAAATCAGATCCCAAAACATATCTGTATTGTATCTGTTAATGATTATAACTTGGCCTAATTTGCATGCGTGTTGTTGTCTGGTGGTTTAAAAGACTCTGTCACCAGACCAGAGCAGTGCTAATGATTTTGGCATTACCGTGTAATAAATCTCAAAGAACCTCACAGGAGTTTGAAAAATTCATTACAGTTTATTCAGTAATCAACTTACAAAATTGAAAGTCAGCAACTACAAATACTGTAGCTGCTTACTTTTACTAAACAGACACCAGATAAGCCAATGCTGTCTTCCTCACAGCCAATTCATCTCAAACCTCAGTGCCGCCATCTTGGCTTCGGTAGCTAGCTGTCACTTATTGATGACTTACAGCTAAATCCCCCCAGGCATGAGATCAAAGGGCACAGAGACTAGTCCTGGAGCCTCCGGGGATGTGTGACGTTAACCCAGGAGGCTGTGGAGGGGGCGTTAACGTACAAAGCGGTGCCATCCTTTGCCTAGGTAAAGATTGAAGAAGTAGGAGGTGGTACCATAAAAAAAAAGGTAACATGAGATTTCCCTTAACTTCCTGTCCAAGAGATGCAGCAGGAAGTAAGATGAAATCTCCACAAAGTTTTGGGTATTCCCCTCTTAAACAATTGTAACCCGAATTGGTGTCACCATTGGAAGATTTCACCTCACCTTTTGTTCTGGTAGTTTTCTATCTAGGTCACCAGGACAAATAAAGAATGTGTACCTACCTAGTGGTAACACAGACAGAAATGAAAAAATGTGAAAGTAGATGAGGGGTGCGGGCCTCTGGATCTCTTGAAGTTGTAAATGTACTTGGCTCCTAAGCAATGTAGAAGGAATTATTCTCCATAGGCTGCACTCTCAGAAGCCAAACCTAAAACTAGTGGCGCAAGCAAAGGAAATTCTACTGTTGCACAAAATCCATCATGAACAAGCTGTATTCCTGGAGACAAGGTAAAAGCCCACTGATTCAGGGCCAGCCTTGTGTGGGGGAGCAGAAGCGATCTTCAAACATGCAAAGAAAGAATACAGAAGCCTCTGAGTGTAGACTGTTGATACATTTCATTTAAAACACAATAAATTGAACTCACTCTTGAGAAGTTAAAATAAGACACATCATAAGGGTACAGGCGTCAGGTGATGTGGGTACTGCACAGCTCCATCCTAGGAGCCGGCTCTGCCGCTCTTACGACTGTCCTGGATGGTGGTGTGATGGAGGAGAGCCGGAAGCGAGGGCTGGAATGCAATCTGGGCCGCAGTGCTGACCGTCATGATGTCACTTTCAGAGCATGCGGCGAGATCTCTCAGAAGTAGGGACGGGTGTCTGTCAAAAACAGATACCCATTCCCCCCCCAAAGGTGCCAAATGTGGCAGTGGGGGGGGGGGGGGGGGCAGATAAGCAGAGGCTCTACCTTTGGGTGGAACTCCGCTTTAACTAGGGACTGGGTGTGCTACAAGGAATGCCTTAAAGCCCGAACTTTCAAAGTCCAGATTCAATTTTATTCAGACTCTCATATCATAGAAGGCCAACATGTTTCAGGGGTTCAAAGGGTCCCTCTTTGTCAAGGCTTACCATTATTAAGTGTGTACTGGACTGATAAAATTGGAGGGATCCTGAGGAGTAACTAGTATGCTCACTCTAGATGCCCTGATGAAGGGGCACCCTTAGTACCCCTTTAAACATGTTGGATTTTTATGACATATGGGAATGAATAAAATGAGTCTGAACTTTAAATGTTCTGCTTTTGGCTCTTTCCTTCTTGCACACCTAGTCCTTACAGAAGCAATCCTTTTCTACTTAAAGTGATATTAAACGCTTTTTTATTTTTCAATAACAAACGTGTCATACTTTTCCTGCTCTGTGTAATGGTTTTGCACAGAGCGGCCCCGATCCTTCTCTTCTCGGGTCACTCACTGGCCTCTCCCTCCTGCCAAATGCCCCGAGCTTCTGCTCTGTGTGTCCATTCACTCAGCCCCACCCTCTCTCTCCTCATTGGCTCACTGGCTGTGATTGACAGCATCGGGAGCCAATGGTGCCCACTGCTGTCTCAGCCATTGAGGAGGGAGAGTCCCCGGAGAGCCAAGGCTCCCGTGCACATCGCTGGATCGAGATGGGGCTCAGGTAAGTATAAGGGGAGGTTGGGGGAATGCTACACAGAGAATTGTTTTTTTTTACCTTCATGCATATAATGCATAAAAAAAAGTAAGCCTTAAGAACCACTTTAATCTAAAAATGAAAAAAAGGTTTAAGCTACAAATACACTTTAAACTTAAGAAACCATTCTAAGTGGAACCGAGTTTATACATTATTTGTCTTAGCGTCTTCTTCCATCTGATAAAGTCAGTTAAATCTGATATTTCCTTCTCAGGTCCTGAAGTGAAGGGGTTAGTCCGCCAGTCATTGTGCCACTAGAGTCACAATGGTGCATTGTATTCTGAGCCTGCCACCACAAGCAGTGACTGAAGGGTACTTTACACTAGTAATGGAAAAATGTTGCTGGCATTTGCCACTATCCATTGAAGACCAGATGCTTTCACTGAGAAGCTCATTAGAATCCAGGATTATGGCAGTCTGCCTTCTTACAGTGAGTACTAGCTGAATGTTCTCCTGATGACGCAGTCTACATTCATTTTCTTGTTGCTATGGATTAAGACACAGGTTCTGTAACTGTTTAGAATGCTAGCAAGAAGCAGTCTTGTATAAAACAAATATTGGTGTTTTCTTTTTTAATTTTTAATTTAGAAATTACAATGAGCAAGTACAAAATCACATTCAGTGGCACTAGGCCGAACAGGAGTCGTAAGTGCACAAAGCAGGTGCAATTAGAATGGAGATGAATTTACAAAGATTTTGGTTCACAGCAGAAACAATAAAATACATCCCCTTTAAAAGGTTTCAGAAAATATAGGTACAGTATGCATATCATAATAGTTGGTTCAGCATGTGCAGTCAGTACATACAACATTCAAAGGGCTTTAAAGCTCACGACTGCCTGTTATGCTCTGAAGGGGTACAGCCAGAGGCGTAACTAGAACCTTTAGGGCCCCAGTGCAAACCGTAAAGGGGCCTCCCTAACCCCTGGCCAGGGCCCTACCCATTGATCCCAGGGCCCTTTACTCCCATTACAGGGCCCTCTATTACAGTCCAGCAGCTGGACCCTTTCACATGCTTTGCAGTTGGCCCCTCCCCATGGTGGCGAGACGCCAGTGCCCAGCGTAAGTGTGACCTTTGCGACCCTGGTAGTTCCACCACTGGTGTCAGTAGATTTTATTTTTGGTTTTTTATCTAGGGGGCAGCAGGACCTAGATAGGAGGGGCAGAGGAGGCGGCATTTAGAGGACCTAATTCATTCTATTTTCCACCTGCAGCTGCTGAATGCCTGCGGGAGAGAGAGAAGGAGAAGCGGGCAATCAGCGGCTGCAGGAGGAAATAGAAGGCATTGCTTCTTCTACATGCTGCCTCTCCCATCCAGGTCCTGCTGCCATTAGCCCATACCCCCCAGTTAGAGGGGTAAATGGCAAGGCTGTAAATGGACAAAATGGGGGGGGGGGGCGATGAGAAAAAAGGGGGTGGTTTGGGAAGATAAGTGATGGGGAATATTAGGAGAGGATGGGAGGGGCGATAGACCTCCCTCTGCTCTCATCATTTCCACAATCGGATGGCAAAAAACAAAGGTGATGGATCAGGAACAAGGCCTATAGGTTACAGAACCAAGGGGGAAAAGGGGTTGTCTATCATGACATTAGAATAATGAGAAATATAGGTGTACACTGTCCATGGCATCCAAGTATCATGAAATTTGTCCTCTCTGTTGTGGAGTGACGCTGTCAGGCTTTACATAGTTCTAATTTACTGGAGTTTACTAACCAGTGCCTGAGGGTTAGAGGGTTGGTGAGTATTTTAAGTGATTTGAAAAACAAAATTGATCTTTGGAGACTGATGTCAACAGGTACCAAAGTATACTCAGTGAATCTTGGATTTTATGAAGAGCTGCATACTCTACCAAAGAAACACATATACAAAGATCTCTTGTTAATATATGAAGCAGAATATTTTTCTAAAAGAAGCTGCTGTAATGCTTATTAAAGAAGAACCACAGCCACAAATAAGATAAAAATGAATAGAGGATAAAATCTCAAAACCAGTTTTTCCTGCAATAGTCATCTCCAAGCCATAGATTTCCTCTGCATTACTTTTTTCTGCCACTAGATGTCCTCAGTCTTATGGCCAGCATCATTCAACACACTTCCTTCCTCTGAGCCCAGGTCATCCTTTTTAGATGATTCAGATGGGTATCTATAGGGAACACAAGCAGAGTGCAACATAATGTAAACCTAAACTTTAAATGTTTATTAAAATGATTTGGATACACTCACATGTTATGCTTGACACAAGGGGGAAACTGCATGGGTAAAGTAAAGCACACTCCGCTGGCTCCAGCCGCATCCAAAGGCTGTGAGCCTCCAAGGGCTGATATGAGCTAACATCACTCAGAAGATCTGCCATACGTGTTTCGACGTAAAGCCATCATCAGAAGCGGTCCTTTCAGGACCTGTCAGGAGCCCCCTGGATTCCGAGTGTGGCAAGAGGATTGTCGAAGTGGACGTCCCCCCTGACCCGGAACTCCTTGACAATATGGGATAACTTGAATAGAACAGGAGAGTACTCCCCCCAGATGTCCCCTTTAGCTCCACTGGAGGGATTCCCATGGTTTCCACTGGGGGAGGGAGGGGGATTTCTGGGGGCATGGGGGAGGGATGGAGATGTCACTTGTGGCAAGTTTGCTCCACGGGGGACCTTAGCAACGTACCAGGAGCTGGTTACAGTATTAGGGAATGTATCCATATCAGGATGGAGATACAACCAAATGACAAGCTTTTTTAAAAAGATGAAACCCTCATTAAGACCATTAAGTTTGACTACTAGGTTTGAGAGCCAGTGTGTATGCCTGGGGGAAAATAAACACCTGCTGTCTCAGATCTATAGTTTGATATTGGGTACCCAAAAGAATACAGTCCCATACTTTATTAGGGAATGGGAAAGGGAGTTAAATAAGGTATTGTCAGACGAACAAATTAAAAAAATGATTAAATCAACTTATTTAACATCCATAAGTTTGTACGTTCAGGAAATGGCCTATAAATTCCTGACAAGGTGGTATAGGACGCCAGTAAGACTAAATAAAATGTACCCAGCAGCGGATACCCGGTGCTGGAGAGGATGTGAACAAAGGGGTACATTTCTCCATCTGTGGTGGGAATGCCCTAAGATCAGAGAATTTTGGGTAGCAGTCGCACTGTGGATCGAGATGTTGACCCCAAGATCAATAGAACGTACACCTTTGGATTTCCTGTTTCATAGAACAACCAGCCCAATTAAAGCTTATAGGAAGAGCATTACACCACACCTATTAAATGCAGCTAAAATATTAATCCCCAGATTTTGGAAACAGACTGCTTGCCAAACACTAGAGGATTGGAAAAAGGAGGTGAACCGGATAATGGAAGATGAAAGATGGATTCATGTAGTAAGGGATAAAAAAGGGGAATTTGAGAAAACATGGGCAGGCTGGATACAGTGTGTACATGAGATAGATTAAGAGGAAATATAGGAAAGGCGAGGGTAGCAATGACTCTATAAGAACCTTAATACAACTGTACTGCTAATGGTCTTAGCTATAAAAGGAATAAGGTGTTAAAATGCAAAATATGAACAGGATAGATATGCCAGGGTTTTTCTCTTTTTCTCTCTTTTTTTTTTTTTTCTCTCTTTTCTGCTTTCTCCCTCTACTTCCCCTTTCCCTTTACCCCTTTAACTGGATGCCTACGCCTGGTGAAGGGGGGGGAGGAGAGAGTGAGTTGAGTCATGTGAAGGTGGAGAGCTTGGCACTTGAGGGTGAGGAGTAGTGGGTTGGGAAGTTTGCTTATTCATAACTAGGACGTCAACCACCCTTTGGTCCTTTTTTTTTTTTTTTTCTTTTTTTTTTTTTTCTTCTCATGAGATAGAAATTATATTTTATAATGGCCGCGAGTGGCCTCTTACATTATATGGGGTTGGGTAAACACATGGAGGTAGGGGGAAGGACTTATACTGGTCTTTAATAATTTCGTTTTTTTTTTTCCCTCCGACACTTAGAATTGAGGAATTAGGCAAGGAAGGCCGATATACACAATATGGGTAATCAATAATAATCACAGGGAATGTATGGTGAGAGTTTTTTTTCTTCTTTTTTTTTTTATATATACACACAATTATTGGGAACCCTATATTAACCACAGGATACACTTAGAATTGAGGAATCAGGCCATGAAGGCCGATACACACAATATGGTTAATTAAAATCACAGGGCACGTATGGGCACGTATGGAGGTTTTTTTTTGTGTTGTCTGGGTTTGTTTAATGTGTTGACTTGTGGCTTGTAGATGTTTGGAGTGTCACTGAGCATATATTATATACCTTTTTTTTTTTTTTTTTTTTTTTTTTGACACAGAGAGGTTTTTGGTAGGTGAACACATGATTCAAAGGGAAGAATGGAGGGCGAAGATATGGGGTGGGTATTTAGTGTGTGTTGGGGAGGGGGGTGGAGATGGACAGCACTTAAGAAAGGAAGGGAATTTTATATATATATTTATTTATTTTTGATAGGGGGGGGGGGGGGGGGGGTAGGGTTAGCACAACCAGTTAACTGCTGAAAGAGAATTGTGTAACTAGCTTGTTTCTCGATAACTGTCTATGTTTACTATGTTAACTTTGTGTAGTTATTATGAAGAATGTGTAAATGTGAATTGTGTGAATTTATAATAGAAAATAAAGGAAAATTTTGATTATAAAAAAAAGAAACGGTCCTTTCCGAGTTAGGCATCACTTCCGGGATGGGGCATGACATCACTTCCCTCAGGGGTGAATAAGATATACACTGAAC
This sequence comes from Lithobates septentrionalis, assembly GCA_037952835.1. Lineage (NCBI taxonomy): Eukaryota > Metazoa > Chordata > Amphibia > Anura > Ranidae > Lithobates > Lithobates septentrionalis. Next base: position 913,805 of record JBBDGP010000435.1, on the reverse strand, counting down.
TTATTATTCTTTCCCATCTGGCTGAAAAGATTTTTCTGGAGTATATGCTTATATAAACTAACTTTTTAGAAACCAACTATCACCATCTATGATATATAAGACACCGGAATTTATATTTTGTGCATGATAAGTCTGGGACTGTTATATGCATTGTATTTATGTTTAGGGAGTGTTTACCTTATATTTCACTATAACCAGCTTATACACTGCACTCATAGCAGGTGCTCACTGTCACAATACTTTTGAATCTTGGGGATATCCATTACCTAATTGCATTTTTTCACTTTAAATTGAGACTGGTTTAATAGTTATTGCACTGACACTTTTTTTCATTCATGTTTTCTTATCTATTTTAAACAATTTTTTTCACTTTCTGGCGCCATTTTGTCCCAAAACTTTTGAACTTTGGGGTGTATTTTTTAATATCTTTTTAATATTTTTTATTTTTCTCTTTTTTAATTAGTGTATAGTATATTGGTTCACCTTCGTTAGCACAACTGCACACGTTTAACCATATACATTTCCCACTAGGGTATATTTCACAAAACCCACCCAGCACAAATTTAATTACCTTTGCATCATAGGTTTATTTTATTTTATTTTATTCTATTACAAATCATCCGGTTTTTTCATATCATAAGGATTTTCTATCTTGTAACCGGGATACGGCATGTAGCGATTGAGTTCCTATATGCCATAGACACCTGAACTTAGGATACAGATTATATTATTCATTAAGTATTATAGAGGGCAGCGCCATTTCTATCTCCTCAATATTTATTAACTCTTATGACATCACTTCCGGTCGCCGTGCCATGTGTTTATACATATCGTAATACACTATTGGAGTTTTTCCCTGAGGGCAACGTTTTTGGATTTAAGATGAAGTTCAACTGTGCATGAAGCGAGTGAGATAACCAAAAGTTATATTTGTCAAACATTTATATGTGAGGCAAACTTATCTGGAGAGTGCAAATTACATTGGGGAGTGGTGGAGCACATTTGGTGGTGAAATGAAGTTTGTCATCTGCACTCTGTGGCTCTTCTACATCATTTTCATCACTTTCATCTATATTTTTTGGGGGGATTGTTTGGAACTTGTCAATGAATAAGAGACATTTAAGCATAGTGCCTTCTGAAATCTATGAACTTTATTGATTTCTTGTGTTATGTTTATTTATGAATGAGGAGGCTGCTGTTCTTTTGCTATGTATCACTCATACAATTGTGGTAGAAATTTTGTGACACAATTAGATTTATTTGTTACCTTAATGCAGAGAATGCTTTTACAGCCACCTTAAATGGGAAGTTGACTTCCAGCTTTTTAATATTTAAAATGTTAAAACCAGTGCTTCAGATTTCACAAAGTTTATTTTAAAAATTTGAGAGATCTCCAAACGCTTAAAATTTTTGCAACAAGTTAGGAAGTGAAATAGTAGGATTCCATAAATAAAATAGATCAACCGCATAGGTGGCCAACTTATGCTTACTATTTCTGGTTCGTAGTCCAGAAATAAGTTGATTTTTGACTAACCCTTCCCAAGAATGGCACTAAGATGAATACAAATAGAAACAGCAACAAAAGGATACCCCTGTCTTATGTCATTAGATATAAAAAGCTCTCTGATAGGGTGCCATTGACCTCGAGTCAAGCATTTTGGGCGTGAATAAAATGCCATGATCCACTTGAGTGCCCTGGGCCTCAGACCAATATGTGAAATTATGACTTCTATAAATTTCCATGACACCCTAAATATGTATGATATTGTCATCATTTTAACTTCCCTTTTCTGTGACTTGTGGATGGAATTTGATGTATGCTTAATGTTATCATGGGCCTCTCCAGTATATAATAAATCCCACTTGATCTGGTTGAATCAGGGATGACAAATACATAGATAGTCTAGGCTAAGATCTTGAAAATATTTTGAGATCTGCATTTAGCAAAGAAATTGGATGATAGCCCATTCATAAGTGAGGGACCTTCCCAGCCTTATGAAGTATTGTAATATGGGTCTTCAATTTTGTCGAAGATAAGGGCTTGTCCCCTAGCCAAATCAGTTATTGAATTATAAGCTTCTGTAAAAACGGTGCCAGAGAATATCGTAGTAATACTCTAAACGTGATCCATCAGGCCCAGACACCCTTACTATTGGCATTTGTTCAATAAATGTACAGACTTCCTGAAAGCTAATTGGCTCTTCTAGTGTTGCAATAACCTCCACTGGGAGTCTTGGCATACTGAACAAGCCAATATTGTCATCAATTTTCTGCCTTAACATCACCTGGAGACAATCCCCCTGACTGTAGACTATATAGCTGTTCAATATATTACGTAAAAACACTGGAAATCAGCCATTCTACTTTTGGTGTTGATCCCTAATAACTGAAATGTAATTATTAGATTGGGGACAGCAAACTAAGTCAGGGGTGCCACAGTAGGTTCAAGACGTTTTCAGTGGCACCAGGAAGATTGATAGTCACATCTACAAAATGATTTGCTATTTCTCATTAAAATTAAAGTAAAGTTTGATAAGTATTATCTAGTCTGTAGTATACTGAGTTTACCAGACAAATTCTTATGTTTGAAAAAGGTGGCTATTGCATTAATCTCTGCATTTGGATGCACATGTGTGAACAGATTATTTCTCACCTGAAGACAGTGGTAAATCCATCTCAAAGCCGACTAATACAGATAATTCAGAAGCGTGAGTGCAGATGAAATTATCATCTTACAGGCCAGACAAAGTGCAATTAAGCCATGAAAGACAGGAACAAGGACCACGCTGAATCTGTAATGGTAAAATTGAAGCATGAACATGATTTGCTTGTATAAATGTTTTTAATGTTTGCTACTTTTGAAATATAATAAAGAGAGTTGTATGCTGCTAGTGCCCTCAAAATTACCGGCATCTACTTTTGAATTACAAACTTTATATTTGCCTGTGCCATACTTAGTGGTATTAAACCCTAAAGCAAACATTTATTATATTGCAGCTTATCATTTCTTAGATGTGATTGCTGCATTCATTTTCTTCCTTAGGCTTTCTTTCTTCTATTATCATCTGATGATCTGGCCAGCAGGATACATATTCAGGCAGTGGTGTATTTAGGTTATGTGCTGCCCTAGGCCTGACTAAACTCATGCACCCCCTAATTTAAATACGACCCTACCCTGCCCCTAAACACGCCTTCGTAAATTATCTCATGAAATGATACTGTTAAATGTTTTATGCAGAAATAAGTTCCAAAAATAAATATTAACAACAACTTTTAAACAATATTAACATAAAGCTTATCAGTGCAGCCTCATCAGTGCCCATCAGTGCAGCCTCATCAGTGGCCACCAGTGCAGCCTATCAGTGCCCATCATTGCAGCATATCAGTGCTGCCTCATCAGTGCCCATCAGTGCAGTCCCATTAGTGCAGCCTCATCAGTGCAGCCCCACTCTGCCGGGGACAAAGAGGGACACAGTGCGACGAGGACAGAGGGGGGCACCAGGGACAGAGAGGGACGCAGTGCGATGAGGACAGAGAGGGTCACATTGGGGACAGAGAGGAATGTAGTGCGATGAGGACAGAGAGGGACGCAGTGCGATGAGGACAGAGAGGGACACATTGGGGACAGAGAGAAATGTAGTGCGATGAGGACAGAGAGGGTCACATTGGGGACAGAGAGGAATGTAGTGCGATGAGGACAGAGAGGGATGCAGTGCGATGAGGACAGAGAGGGATGCAGTGCGATGAGGACAGAGAGGGACGCAGTGCGATGAGGACAGAGAGGGACGCAGTGCGATGAGGACAGAGAGGGTCACATTGGGGACAGAGAGGAATGTAGTGCGATGAGGACAGAGAGGGACGCAGTGCGATGAGGACAGAGAGGGTCACATTGGGGACAGAGAGGAATGTAGTGCGATGAGGACAGAGAGGGACGCAGTGCGATGAGGACAGAGAGGGACACATTGGGGACAGAGAGAAATGTAGTGCGATGAGGACAGAGAGGGTCACATTGGGGACAGAGAGGAATGTAGTGCGATGAGGACAGAGAGGGATGCAGTGCGATGAGGACAGAGAGGGATGCAGTGCGATGAGGACAGAGAGGGACGCAGTGCGATGAGGACAGAGAGGGTCACATTGGGGACAGAGAGAAATGTAGTGCGATGAGGACAGAGAGGGTCACATTGGGGACAGAGAGGAATGTAGTGCGATGAGGACAGAGAGGGATGCAGTGCGATGAGGACAGAGAGGGATGCAGTGTGATGAGGACAGAGAGGGATGCAGTGGGGACAGAGAGGGATGCAGTGCGATGAGGACAGAGAGGGATGCAGTGCGATGAGGACAGAGAGGGATGCAGTGTGATGAGGACAGAGAGGGATGCAGTGGGGACAGAGAGGGATGCAGTGCGATGAGGACAGAGAGGGATGCAGTGCGATGAGGACAGAGAGGGATGCAGTGTGATGAGGACAGAGAGGGATGCAGTGGGGACAGAGAGGGATGCAGTGTGATGAGGACAGAGAGGGATGCAGTGCGATGAGGACAGAGAGGGATGCAGTGTGATGAGGACAGAGAGGGATGCAGTGGGGACAGAGAGGGATGCAGTGCAGACAGGAGACAAGGGGACACTGAGGGGGAAGGGGGGGCGGCGATGACACAGTGGGGGGGGGGGGACACATCGTGGAGGGGAACCAGGAGAGTGTTATGGGGCCTCCTGCATCTGTACTGGCTGCCCCTCCCCCCCGATGGTGATGGCCCTGGTGTCTCTAGACTCCTGTAAACAATAAAAAGAACACAACCTCACCTGATGCCGGTAATAATAACACCACTCACAGCGTGCTGCTCCCCGCCGGCCTCTCCTCTCTTCTCACCTGTCCCAGGTGATGTCATGTACAAGCACCTGGAGTGGATGGGAGGGAAGGAGGGGCCAACGGGGAGCAGCACGCCGTGAGTAGTCTTATTACAGCTGCTGCCCATGTTAGACTGTATGTGTTGCAGTCTTGCAGAGCCTCTCATGGGGCCCCCTAATGGCCCGAGTGCCCAATGAGTTAGTCTGCCCCTACTTATTAAACAGTCCACATTCAGTGAAAGTTCATATACTGTAAAGTTTGCAGCACATGAACTTTCACTGAATGTGGACATTTAATGAGCTTATTGATCAGGGATCACTTTATTACAATATGATCTGTATATTCATTCAATCCATATTGAGCTTGGCACACGCACATGATGACTTACAAAAGTAATAGTACTTAATTGTACCTGCTATCCTGGCCCCTGCCTGGGGGTTCCTGTCATCATCCTCTCTCTCTCTCTCTCTCTCTCTCTCCTCCTATTGTCACAGACCCCGCTCCAGGCTGGGCAGTAGATGCAGTGTTGATGCCGCGCAGTGGAGAGTAGGCGGAGCATTAGGCTTCGCCAGTTAAGTTACAAGCACCCGGTCTGGCCAGTCATCAGCCATCTTATGGGGGCGCCAGTCGCTGCCCTCCCCCAGCCAAGTATGTCCAAAGACTGCCTATATTTTAGCAAGTGCCGCGGTACAGCAGGCCGGCCGCCAAGGGCTGTATTTGTGCGGGAGGTGGCCGCAGGAGCGGGACTCGGGAGGACTGGTCGAGGGGGGGGGGGGGGTTCATGCAGGGGGGGGCAGCTTCTTTGCATAAGTTAATTCATGCTTTACATTCAACATTTAATGCTTGATTTTTAAATTGTTGGTCATATTTTAGTAGCGCTGCATGTTTTTGTCTCTAGAGTGTTATACTTTATACCTAAGTATTGTGCTAGCTACTTCATTTTCACTGTTACAGGCCACAGCGTGAAAATTTTTCCTCTTTTTTTTTTTTTTTAATACTTTGATCTGGCCAGTAAGTTTGTTATTTTTCAAAAGAACAAGCTCCCTTCCACCAGTTTACCGGGATGAGACAAACCATTAGCGTGCGTGCTTACAATGTTGTGGAATTCAGTCGAGACCACTTATCTTACGGTAAACAGAAAGTTGTTTATTAAAACATACATTTGCGTGGGGCATTCTTCAGGGCAGTGATGATGTTCTCTGACATAGTAGAACATACATACATGATTGGTCAGCAGAGATTATAAAAATGGGCAGAACAAGTTTCTAAATTAGACCACACTGTGCGTAATAATTAGTTCAGGTGCAAGAAATACAAGATAATCAAGAAAAAACTAAAACGTGTTATCAGATGTAAATGGCAATAAAAAAGATACACATTACTCTGTAAATTACCACAAGAAGTCATGGAGTGGTCAGAATAGAAAAGTGAGCTACTGCTTAACTCAGGCCTATTTTATATACCTTTTTATATGATCTTCAGATAGATATCTTTATCACAATAATCAGCTTTTATTTATTCATGTAAAACTGTTATCTTAAAAGGAAAAAACTGATAACTGATTATAAAGTATTAGCTGGAGTTTGGCTTAAATTTATTAGTGTATCTAAAGGGGCATACACAAGGGCCGAATGTCGGGCATCATTGGCCGGTTTAATAAAAACCGATCCATGTGTATGGCAGACAGCCGGCTGGCTTCTTTCGATCGGCTTCTGATCAGCACTCTCAAAAAATGACTGAGACCGGTGTGTTCTAGCAAAAGGTGGGGGGAGGGGAGATTGTTAGTACAGCGGCTCCTTCTGAGCTCCTCAGTTGTTGTTTTTTTGTTCAATAAAAAAAGCACGTGTAGTGCATACCAGGCTTAAATCTTCTAGTACATATAACATTCCCCTCCCCCAGACTGACAATGCTGCTGTCCAAAGGTGCCCCCTGTGCTCATTCATCCAGAGTGGGGGCACTCTAATACAGGAGATGGGCTACTGGCCAGATCACCAGGTGAAAACAGAGGAAGAAAAGCCTAAAAAAGAAAAAGAAAAAGGAGGGTTATAACCAATGTCAGTTTTAACTAAAAAAAACTGACAGGCGGACCTGAACGGTCCATCCGTATAAAAGGGGCCTAAGCAGTAGCTCACTTTTCTATTCTGATCTCTCCATTACTTCTTGTGGTAATTTATAGAGTAATGTGTATCTTTTTTATTGCCATTTACATCTGATAACATGTTTTAGTTTTTTTTTTGGATTATCTTGTATTTCTTGCACCTGAACTAATTATTATGCACAGTGTGGCTAATTTAGAAACTTGTTCTGCCCATTTTTATATTCTCTGCTGACCAATCATGTATCTTCGTTCTACACTGTGTAAATACCTTTGTCAGAGAACATCATCACTGCCCTGAAGAATGCCCCACGCATGTGTATGTTTTAATAAACATCTTTCTGTTTACCGTAAGATAAGTGGTCTCGACTAAATTCCACAACATTGTAAGCACCCACGCTAATGGATTGTCTCATCCCTGTAAACTGATGGAAGAGAGCTTGTTCTTTTGAAAAACAACAAACTTTCTGGCAAGATCAAAGTATTAAAAAAACAAAAAAGAGGAAAAATGTCCACGCTGTGGCCAGTGCAACAGTGAAAATGAAGTAGCTAGCACAATAGCACCAAACTGGGAAAAAAAAAGGTTTTGCCTTTTGAAAAGGAAGAATTGCTTTGCATTTGATTCTACTTTAATAAATAGCTTCATTAGGTGCTTTGTGTTTGAGAGGTTCTTCCCATGTTTTCAGTCTAAATTTAATTCTAAATTTAGGGTAGGCATTTGGCTTCAAATGGACTGGAACTGCAAAAGAAAACATGTATTGAATGCATACATCATTAGAACATGTCTTTGAGCTGGAAAGCTTCTACTAGGTGATGAAAAAACTTTGTGGTGATATCTCTGTTGGGGAAGCCGGACAAAGAAGGAGGCAAGCTTAACCTCTTCCTGCTGACCGCCTCCCAGCCCTTTAAGAGTTCTAAAAGTCGTGAGGCGGAGGCGGGCATTTGGGTCATGTGACTGCTGTGATTGGCTGCCACAGCGGTCACATGATTGGAAAGCTCCCCCAGCGTATGTATGCATTGGGAGCTTTCCAATCCCTGAGGGCTATTGCGCTGGGAGCCAGCAGGGAGCGAGGTAAGTTGTAAACATAGGGCTGCAAATATGCGGCTGCTCAGAGTCAAGGCCCACCCACATAGAGGCCACATATATGAGTACGGCCAGTGCCAAGGGGTAAAGTGGTTCTAAAGACTGAAGGTTTTTTAACTTCTACTGCATTCTATGCATAAAGGTAAAAAACTTTCAGTGTGCAGCTCCCCTTGCAACACCCCCCCCCCCCCCCCCTATACTTACCTAAGCCCAATCTCAATCCAGCAATGTGCACAAGAGCAGTGGCTTTCTTGGATCTATGCCTCCTTATTGGCTGAGATTCAGCAGCAGGAGCCATTGGCTCCCGCTGCTGTCAAGCACAATCAGTAAGGAGGGTGGGGAGGGCTGAGTCTTATGGACACGGAGAGAGACAGCTCGGGAGCGAGCACGCACAAATTCCCCCAAATGGCTTGCTATGGGGGCATTGACAAGGAGGAGGGGCCAGGAGCGCCAGCGGGGGATTGGAGAAGAGGAGGATAGGGGCTGCTTTCTGCAAAACTGCATAGAGCAGGTAAGTATGACATGTTTATTATTTTTTTTTAAATGTTCCTTTACAAACACTTTAAAGCAAAGTCAGAGCTGGACCTGGTTTTATATGCAGCTTTTGCTACAGCCACTGTACTGGTACCAAAGGAACCTAAGGACTGCTACGGGGCTCGGTAGCACAGGGGAGCCGGTATGGTCAGTGATTTATGCAGGTAGCAGTAACATTTACTAAACACTGTATATTTGGATAAAATTCACTTTCAGTATATAAAGTTATGAAGTATCTATGCAATTGATAGGAGAACAATTTGTGAACAGAACAATACGGTTCGAATCGTGTATGGGCAAGCTGAATTTACCAAGTGGATTGAACAACTTGGGTACAACCAGCATGCTCTAATTTAACCTGTGATTATCAATTGCTATGGCCACTAGCAATAATCACTGTCTTCTCCCTGCGGGGACGGGTTCCTCTGCCCCCGCGTCGGGAGACGACAAGGGCCCTGCAGGAGGGATACCTGCATCAACATTGTCTGTATTGACCTGCGGTTGCAAGAAAGAAATTCACTCCAAGTATGGCCAACCTCTTATGCTGGCCATACACTATACGAAAAATCGTCCGAAATTCGGTCATTTAGACAGTTCGTTCGTTTTTCGGCTAGTTAATGGGCACAAAATCGATAATCGTTGGGACGTTTGTGAGACGAAAAAAATGAAGGACAAGTTAGGAAATTTTCTGCCGAACGAATGATAAATTGAAAAGCTAATGTGTTTCCCGTCCAAACTATCTGCACTAGGTATATTTAAAAAAAACGAACAAAAAATGCATTCATTTATGTCCACTGAACGATTTATCGGTCATTACATGATGGCACTATTGTTTGCGCTCACGCCCGAATGTTCGTTTTTCGAAAATGGGTTTGGCCGATTTTTCGGATAGTGTATGGCCAGCATAAGGCTGCTTTCACACTGGGGCGGTAGGGGGCGTTGGCGGTAAAACAGCGCTATTTTTAGCGCTGCTTTACCGCGGTATTCGGGCGCTAGCGGTGCGGTTTAACCCCCGCTGGCGGCCGAAAAAGGGTTAAAACCACTCGTATAGCGCGGCTATAGCCGCGGTATAGCCGCGCTGCACCATTGATTTCAATGGGCAGGAGCGGTGAAGGAGCGGTGAATACACCGCTCCTTCACCGCTCCAAAGATGCGGCTTGCAGGAGATTTTTTCTTCTCCTGTCAGCGCACCGCTTCAGTGTGAAAGCCCTCGGGCTTTCACACTGAACAAACAGCAGCGGCTGTTTTGGGTCGGTTTGCAGGCGGTATTTTTAGCGCAATAACGCCTGCAAACCGCCCCAGTGTGAAAGGGCTCTAAGAGTATGTAAACTGTAGCAATAAAATTATCTTATTTACTCCCTTTTTGTTATCTTAACCACTTCCCGCCCGCCCTATAGCGGATTGACGTCCGGGAAGTGGTTGTGTTATCCTGACTGGACGTCATATGACGTCCAGCAGGATAACATGCCGCAGCGCGCCCCCGGGGGCGCGCATCGCGGCGATCGGTGGAGCGGTGTGTCATATTGACACACCGCTACACTGATCTTGGTAAAAAGCCTCCGGCGGAGGCTCTTTACCACGTGATCAGCCGTGTCCAATCACGGCTGATTACGCTGTCAATAGGAAGAGCCGTTGATCGGCTCTTCCTCACTCGCGTCTGACAGACGCGAGTAGAGGAGAGCCGATCGGCGGCTCTCCTGGCTGGGGGGGGGTCTGCGCTGATTGTTTATCAGCGCAGCCCCCCCGCAGATCACCACACTGGACCACCAGGGATCGCCACTAGGACCACCAGGGAGAGGGGCAACATGTGGATGGCCAGGTATGTACCCCATGGCCATCCACATGTGCCCAGTGTGCCAAATCTGTGCCAATCAGTGCCCACAAATGGGCACTGATTAGCACAATTATGTTGCAGTGATGCCCAGGAATGCCACCCTTAGGGGCATCACTGCAAACAAGCAATGCCATTAGTGCCACCCATCAGTGTCCATTCATTCCACCTGTCAGTGCCCATCTGTGCCCATCAGTGCCCATCTATCAGTGCCCATCCGTGCCCATCTGTGCCAACTATCAGTGCCACCCATAAGTAACCATCAATGCCACCTACGAGTGCCCATCAATGCCACCTATGAGTGCCCATCCGTGCCAACTATGAGTGCCCATCAGTGCCGCATACCAGTGCCACCTATCAGTGCCCATCAGTGCCGCCTATCAGTGCCCATCATCAGTGCCCGTCAGTGCCACCTCATCAGTGCCACCTCACCGGTGCCACCTCATCGGTGCCCATCAGTGCCGCCGTATCAGTGCCCGTCAGTGCAGCCATATCAGTGCCCGTCATTGAAGAAGAAAACGTACTTATTTACAAAAAGTTTTAACAGAAACAAAGAAAAACTTGTTTTTTTTCCAAATTTTCGGTCTTTTTTTATTTGTTGCGCAAAAAATAAAAACCGCAGAGGTGATCAAATACCACCAAAAGAAAGCTCTATTTGTGGGAACAAAATGATAAAAAATTTGTTTGGGTACAGTGTAGCATGACCGCGCAATTGTCATTCAAATTGCGACAGCGCTGAAAGCTGAAAATTGGTCTGGGCGGGAAGGTGTCTAAGTGCCTGGTATTGAAGTGGTTAAACAATAAAGTGTCTTGTGAGTTTTGCTTGATAATGACCAAAATACCTGTTGATCATATAAGAAATTCGAAGCTGTCCTCTGCACACTTCCTGTGTTATCTCAAGGAGTGTAATTAGCCCTTCAAGTTCTTAGCTTGGACTACAGATGAACTTTGTTGCCACTGAGCGAATGCTTATGACAATCGTTCAGTGTTTATGTTATTGAGATGAGGAGAGTGGGAGGGTTTGAGTAGTTGGGCAAAAAAACAATGGATAAGGCTGGCACCGAGCAGCTGTTTGTTGTCAGCTCATAACAGGACTTAAGAGCCGAGTGAGTTTTTTTTGCAGAGCGACGGTTTTTTGTTTCAGGGTATTTAACAAGAAAACATGGGGAAATATACCTATATTGTAAATATGTTTTGTTTTTTTGTTTTTTTGCTTTGACATGCATGTTACTACAGGGCTCCATCACACTTTGACTAATGAATATCAACCATTATACGGTAAATAAAAATTTGTAACCAACACATTTTTGTTGGCTTTTTAGTAAAACCACAATACAAATATGAAAGGTTTTCTGGAACCCTAGTCAGAACAATGTATGTTTTTACGCAATGTTCTTACATCAGACCCTGTCTGTAAAGCGTTTCTCTTTGAATGATGTGTGTTTGGTATGTGCCAGAATGTTACTTGATAGTAACGTGAGGTCAAGGTGGGATGTTGAGTTGTCAAAATGTTATATTTTACAGTGATGATTGCTCAAGGGTTGGAAATACTTAGTGACGTGCTTAAGAACTTCTAAGATTAGGTAGTGAAAGTCTATTCAAAACAATGTTCAGTGTGTACATAAAGGCACATTTTTGTTAGGTGTGGAAAGGGTAGGGAAGATTATTTGTCAAGTTTGGTATCTGTCAAGTCACGTTTCTGCTGGAGAGGTTGGCCATCTGTGTGTCCTGGTGGCCATTGTCATCAAGGTAGAAAGTAAGGGAAAATCCAAAATTCTAGTTTTCACTAAAGCAAGGGAAGGTAAATCTATCAGGTAAACCTGTTCCTGTGATGAATCTTTAAGATGAAAGTGATATTAGCTTTGGAGAGATTATCTGTTGCGTTTTCAGTAGACCGTGAAGAGTTGGGTGTCATTTGACCCGGACGAGGACTGGAGCTGGATTGCAGAACACTGATGCCCCGTACACACGGTCGGACTTTGTTCGGACATTCCGACAACAAAATCCTAGGATTTTTTCCGACGGATGTTGGCTCAAACTTGTCTTGCATACACACGGTCACACAAAGTTGTCGGAAAATCCGATCGTTCTGAACGCAGTGACGTAAAACACGTACATCGGGACTATAAACGGGGCAGTAGCCAATAGCTTTCATCTCTTTATTTATTCTGAGCGTGCGTGGCACTTTGTCCGTCGGATTTGTGTACACACGATCGGAATTTCCGACAACGGATTTTGTTGTCGGAAAATTTTATATCCTGCTCTCAAACTTTGTGTGTCGGAAAATACGATGGAAAATGTCCGATGGAGCCCACACACAGTCGGAATTTCCGACAACACTCTCCGATCGGACATTTTCCATTGGAAAATCCGACCGTGTGTACGGGGCATTAGTCTGTGGAGAACATTGCTGGAGAAAAGATGAGCATAGCAGCAAAATCTTTTTTTTATTTTTTATCTACGACAAAATTTTTTTTTAAATGTATTGAAGCTGAACTTGGACTAACTGAAGCTAGAACAAATATTTGGGGGGCATTACTCATCAACTCATCAAATATTTGGGGGGCATTACTCATCAACTCATCAAATATTTGGGGGGCATTACTCATCAACTCATCAACAGTCTTCCTTTAGTTGTTGATGCCTTCTAAATTTTCAGCACGTTGATTTAAGTCTTCACCCCTCCACAAGACCTTTGCAGATCTGGTGCCTCTTGCAGGTAGATTTGAAATTATTTGTTTCCTGTATGTTATGAAGAATCCATCGGGGGAAGTTGGATGGGTGCTCATGCTAGCGGAGTTTTGATGTGGCTATCTTGCTGGAGTTCCAGAGAGATAAGGCAGTGTATAACCTAAGTATAACTAAGGGCAAAATTTTTTTTTTTTTAGTTTTGGATAGAGGGTTTAGAACGCTTGTGAGTTCCTAATGCTGTCTGTGCCCCCATTAGGGAGATTCACCCTCTCTATTTGTACCATTATTGAAAGCGAAAGAAAAAGAAAATCCCAAATTTTGGCTTGTCCCTAGAAAAGTAATAGAGGTGGAAATCTTCCAATAGAGACACTAGTTCTGGTGACCTTGGGGTCCCCAAGAAATTCCTTCAATTTGCAGGGATTTCCTCTCACTTCCTGTTTGGCTATGGGACAGGAAGTGAAGGGAAATCTCCACAATGGGACCAAAAAAAAATCTGACAGGGGTTATAACCCTCCCATACTCTATCCAAAATGAAAAAAACACGTTTTGGCTGTAGTTTATTCCTGGCGTATAGTCAAATGACGTCCGCAGATGGGATCTCCCATCCTGGGCGGGCGTCATATGACGTCTTCTGCTTCCTGCCGGTATAGGAGACGCGTGCGTGCCCACCACGTCACTGAGGAGCCTATGCGCGTGCCAGGCGGGCACAATGTCTACTGGGCACCTGCGACTGCTTCTGACAGAGCAGGAACGTGGTTCTGTGTGTGTAAACACACAAATCCACACAAATCCACGTTCTGTCATGGGAGAGGAGACAGATCGTGTATTCCTAGTATATAGGAACACCGATCGGTCTCCTCCCCCAGTCAGTCCCCCCACAGTTAGAACACACAGTGAGGGAACACAATTAACCCCCTAGTGTTAACCCCTTCCCTCCCAGTGACATTTATACAGTAATCAGTGGCTAATTATAGCACTAATCGCTGTATAAATGTCAATGGTTTAAAAAATGTGTCAAAAGTGTCCGATCTGTCCGCCGCAATGTCGCAGTCCTGATAAAAATCGCAGATCGCCGCCATTACTAGTAAAAAATAAAAAAATAATAAAAATGCCATAAATTAATAACCTATTTTGTAGGCGCTATAACTTTTGCGCAAACCAATTAATATACACTTATTGCATTTTTTTTTTACCCAAAATTTGTAGAAGAATACATATCAGGCTAAACTGTGGAAAAAATTTGGGATATTTATTATAGCAAAAAAGTAAAATATATATTTTTTTCTTTTTTCAAAATTGTCTCTCCTTTTTTTGTTTATAGTGCAAAAAATCACCGCAGAGGTGATCAAATACCACCAAAAGAAAGCTCCATTTGTGGGAAAAAAAGGACCTCAATTTTGTTTGGGTACAGCATCGCACGGCTGTGCAATTGTCAGTTAAATCGACGCCAGGAAGAGGGTAAATTCTTCCAGGGCTGAAGTGGTTAAGCAGCCCATAGATTACTCTTTTATTTTGAATTTTTTTTTTTCATTCAACCAGTGGGCAGAAGGCAGAAGTGCTAACCACTAAGCCATGCTTTTCACAGTCATTTCACCATTATAACATTGGATTATATCACTCAACCTAACCTAACTGCAAGTGAGAAGTGCTAACCACTAAGCCACACGTTTCCCAGTCATATCACCATTATATCTTTGGATGATACCATTCAATTTGACCGAACTTTAGGGTTCCAGCGTCTGCAGCCCGCTCTGTGAGGATAAGGATGACAACATTGAAAGGCAGAAGTGCTAACCATTAAGCCACACTTTTCACAGTCACATCACTATTACTATTGGGTAACATCATTTAACCTAACCTGACTTTAGAGTTCCAGCACCTCGAACCCACTCTGTGGGGACAAGGATGACAGCTCTGACTGCTTTAAAATGATTTCATCAGTGACAGCTCCCAAATGTGTGTCCTGAGAGGTACTAAATACACCAAAACCTTCAGCACTAAAGAAGAATATAGTCTTTTTATTCCTCTATGCATATTACTAACTCACAGATGTGCTTTGAGAGATAAGCAAACCTCGGCTTATGTAGAGATGCGCTCGGCAGCACCTTTGGTGACAATGATTTTTGCCGCTGTCATTAGAATCCTTAGCGGGTTGACTTTAACCGCATGATTTACACCCATAACAGGATTTCACTTACCTATCGATCTCCGGCCCCAAACGCTCTTTCTTCCCAGTGTCAGCCGCTTCCCTAGCAAAATGGATAACCTGTCAGTGTGAAAGCATTTGATTTGTCTCATCGGAGAGCATCAAACGTCCAAAACAAAAGATAAAGCTCTGCTCCGTATCTGGAATTAAATATTGAAGAAGCGGATTTATGTGCCAAGCATCTTTCTTGCCCGCTCTTTTCTTTTTGCCGTTTGTTTAAGTTGCACTTTTTGCAAAGACATGAAAAAGGGGCTAAAAAGGTGGAATGATTTCATTACTATTGAGTAAAAAGGGAATGGATTTATAAAACTTTGTGCTGTCAGAGCCGTGTTTCAGCTTTTTTGCACACATGTTAAAAAAAATCACTTTAGGGTTGAAGATTAGTTAAACTCCGCAAACAGTATACATTTTCTGAGAGCAGAGAACCTAGAGAATAAAGTAGTGGCCGTTCCAATTTTTTATCCCACACGATATTTGAGCAACAGTTTATCAGTGAAGAATTCATTTTAGGGCACACAAACAGCCTGGAGCTGTTTATTCTTTTTTTAGGGCTAGTTTGTGTTTAACTACAACGCACCTCTGACTGCACTAAACTGCATTCCTAAGCTAATGCTAATATGTATTCCTATGTGTAATCATCAACCGAAGAAGGAGCCTAAGAGGAATGAAATTAGTTTAAACCCTTTTGCTGTCAAAGTCGTTTGTGTTTTTTGCACACAGAATAAAATGGTGGTACTTCTTTACAGGGCCGGTGCTACCACTATGCAAAATTGGGCAGCCGCCTAGGGCTCACTGCCGCCTAGGGCGCACCACTGGTGTTCCTACTCTCTTCTCTCTGCAGCAAGCAACTAAGTCTCAGCATCAGCAGGCAGCCGCCGCTCAGTTCACACAGTGTCAGAGGCGCAGTAGTGGCAGAGGACTGTGTCTGTGTACCAACTCCCGAATGAATGGAAGCAAGTAAACATTCATTGATGGGCACTGGTAGGCTGCCTTTATAGGCGCTGGTAGGCTGCATTTGATGGGCGCTGGTAAGGCTGCATTTGATGGGCACTGGTGAGGCTGCATTTGATGGGTGCTGGTGAGGCTGCATTTGATGGGTGCTGGTGAGGCTGCATTTGAAGGGTGCTGGTAAGGCTGCATTTGATGGGTGCTGGTGAGGCTGCATTTGATGGGTGCTGGTGAGGCTGCATTTGATGGGTGCTGGTGAGGCTGCATTTGATGGGTGCTGGTGAGGCTGCATTTGATGGGTGCTGGTGAGGCTGCATTTGATGGGTGCTGGTGAGGCTGCATTTGATGGGTGCTGGTGAGGCTGCATTTGATGGGTGCTGGTGAGGCTGCATTTGATGGGTGCTGGTGAGGCTGCATTTGATGGGTGCTGGTGAGGCTGCATTTGATGGGTGCTGGTGAGGCTGCATTTGATGGGTGCTGGTGAGGCTGCATTTGATGGGCGCTGGTGAGGCTGCATTTGATGGGCACTGGTGAGGCTGCATTTGATGGGTGCTGGTGAGGCTGCATTTGATGGGTGCTGGTAAGGCTGCATTTGATGGGTGCTGGTGAGGCTGCATTTGATGGGTGCTGGTGAATGAATGAATGAATGATTTGTAAAGTGCTGCAAATGCGAACTGAATCGCCTCAAGGCGCTAAATGCGTTTAGTGTTGAACAGCTTCTTAGAAGAGGAAGGTTTTGAGTTTTTTCCTGAAGGCCAGATGGTTTTCTTCCATGCGGATGTGAGTCGGAAGAGTCTTCCATAGCCGAGGTCCCTGGACTGCGAATCTGCGTTCTCCCCTTGCTTTGTAGCGGTATTTGGGAACGAGGAGGAGGTTTTGGTTGGATGATCGCAAATTGCGATTGTGTGTGTAGTGTTTTATTCTCTCTCGGAGGTATTGAGGGGCGTTACCTTGTATGCATTTGTAGGTGAGGCAGAGGGTCTTGAATGTGATCCGATTCTTTACCGTTAGCCAATGTAGGCTCCTCAGGGGTGAGGAGATGGACTCCCAGGGTTTTTTTCCTGTTATTAGTCTTGCCGCCGCGTTTTGAATGGCCTGTAGGCGCGCAAGCTGATATTGGGGTAAGCCTATGTAGAGTGAGTTTGCGTAGTCAAGATGGGAATTAATGATTGTTCCAACTACTGCTGCTTTGGCCTTTTCTGGGATAAAGGGAATGAGTCTGCGTAGCAGGCGGAGGAGATGGTGAGATCCGCTAACTACTGAACCTATTTGTACATCCATTGTCATTTCTGAGTCAAAGATAACTCCGAGACTCTTGGCTTTGGTGCTCAAAGAGATGGTCTGTCCGAAGATGGTGGGGGGTATCCATGGAGTCTTGGATTTGGGATTTTGGTTAGCGTGTAGGAGGAGGAGTTCTGTTTTTGACCCATTGAGTTTGAGGGAACTAATGGTCATCCAGTCATCTTCTGGACACTTCTCTAGTTGTTGATGGTGGTCTTTTTGTCCGGAGATGCGAAAGTAGATTTGGGTATCGTCAGTGTATGAGTGGAAGCAGAGGTCTGATTTTTTGATGATTTTGAGGAGTGGGCGGATGTAGATTTTGAAAAGCACTGGCGACAAGGGTGAACCCTGGGGGACTCCACAGGAAATTGTCTGGGTGTCAGAGGTGAATGCTCCCAGTTTCACTGTCTGAGAGCTATTCTCTAAGAAGGATGTAAACCATTTTAGACTCGAATCTGTGGCTCCTGCAACTTCTGTGAGGCGGACAAGTAGAGTATTGTGGTCCACTGTATGAAATGCTGCACTAAGGTCTAGCAGTATCAGGAGACATGATTCTCTGTCATCTGCTGCTTCGAGGGCATCATCCCATATTTTTAGAAGTGCGGTTTCTGTGCCATGGCCTGGGCGGAAGCCTGATTGTAGAGTGTCCAGAAGTTGATGTGTGTCCAGGTGGCGTTGTAACTGTTGTACTACTGCTTTCTCCATAATCTTGGAGATGGTGCTAAGGCTTGTTATCGGTCTGCGGTGGTTAGGGTCCTTAGGGTCGAGATTGGGTTTCTTTAGCAGGGGTTTGACGGTGCCTTGCTTGAGGGAGGTTGGCACAATCCCTTCTTTGAATGACTGATTTATGAGGTGGGTTATAGTGGGAGCCAGGATATCGGAGCATTCTTTCAGGAGTTTCGTGGGAATAATGTCATTTGGTGATGTGCTGTCTCGAAGGCTTCTCATAATGGTTTTAGTCGTGTCAGTGGTAATCGGGGTCAAGAAGAAGTCCGACGGTTGTGTGATGTTCGTGTTGATATCCTCTTTTTGCTTTGGTTGGGTGAGGTTAGTTGTTTTTTTCTGTTGGATTGATTTCCGGATGTTGTTGATTTTGTTGATGAAGAAATTTGATAACTCATTGCAGAAATCTTGAGTATCGTTTGCTGGGGGCTCTAAGCAGGACGGGTTCATTGACTGGGCGACTATTTTGAAAAGTTCCCGCGGCCGGTTTATGGCAGTTGAGATGGTATTCGAGAAATGTTCTTTTTTGGCTGTGAAGATTGCTTTGTGGTATTTCACTGTGAATACTTTGTAGTTTGTGGTGAGGCTGCATTTGATGGGTGCTGGTGAGGCTGCATTTGATGGGCGCTGGTGAGGCTGCATTTGATGGGCGCTGGTGAGGCTGCATTTGATGGGCGCTGGTGAGGCTGCATTTGATGGGCGCTGGTGAGGCTGCATTTGATGGGAGCTGGTGAGGCTGCATTTGATGGGAGCTGGTGAGGCTGCATTTGATGGGAGCTGGTGAGGCTGCATTTGATGGGTGCTGGTGAGGCTGCATTTGATGGGAGCTGGTGAGGCTGCATTTGATGGGTGCTGGTGAGGCTGCATTTGATGGGTGCTGGTGAGGCTGCATTTGATGGGTGCTGGTGAGGCTGCATTTGATGGGTGCTGGTGAGGCTGCATTTGATGGGTGCTGGGGAGGCTGCATTTGATGGGTGCTGGGGAGGCTGCATTTGATGGGCGCTGGGGAGGCTGCATTTGATGGGCGCTGGTGAGGCTGCATTTGATGGGCGCTGGTGAGGCTGTATTTGATGGGCGCTGGTGAGGCTGCATTTGATGGGCGCTGGTGAGGCTGCATTTGATGGGCGCTGGTGAGGCTGCATTTGATGGGCGCTGGTGAGGCTGCATTTGATGGGCGCTGGTGAGGCTGCATTTGATGGGCGCTGGTGGGCTGCATTTGGTGGGCGCTTCATTAAATTTGTCGGGTATACATGGGCAGGGCAGGGGGGTGGATTCAGGGGTGGAGTCAGTGGGGGGGGGGGGGGGGCGGCAAAATTAGGTTTTGCCTAGGGTGTCAAAAATCCTTGCACCAGCCCTGCTTCTTTAGTTAGTTTTTTATGTCAGGACATACACTATATTGTCAAAGTTATTGGGGCACCTGCCTTTATGTGCACATGAATTTTAATGGCATCCCAGTCTTAGTCCGTAGGGTTCAATATTGAGTTGGCCCACCATTTGCAGCTATAACAGCTTCAACTCTTCAGGGAAGGCTGTCCACAAGGTTTAGAAGTGTGTCTATGGGAATGTTTGACCATTCTTGCAGAAGCGCATTTGTGAGGTCAGGCACTGATGTTGGATGAGAAGGCCTGGCTCGTAGTGTCTGCTCTAATTCATCCTAAAGGTGTTATATTGGGTTGAGGACAGGACTCTGTGCAGGCCACTCAAGTTCCTCCACCCCAAACTCGCTCATCCATGTCTTTATGAGCCTTGTTTGTGCACTGGTGCGCAGTCATGTTGGAACAGTAAGGGGCCATCCTCAAACTTTTCCCACAAAGTTGGGAGCATGAAATTGTCCAAAATGTCTTGGTATGCTGACGCCTTAGAGTTCCTTTCACTGGAACTAAAGGACCAAGCCCAACCCCTGATAAACAACCCCACACCATAATCCCCCCTCCACCAAATGATTTGGACCAGTGCAAAAAGCAAAGTCCATAAAGACATGGATGAGCGAGTTTGGGGTGGAGGAACTTGACTGGCCTGCACAGGGTCCTAACCTCAACCAGATAGAACACCTTTGGGATGAATTCGAACGGCGACTGTGAGCCAGGCCTTCTTATCCAACATCAGTGCCTGACCTCACAAATGCGCTTCTGGAAGTATTGGCGTCCCAATACCTTTGACAATATAGTGTATTAGAGCAATGGATTATGAAGCAGAACATTTTTGTAAAAAAATACACGAAAGTTTAATTTTAGGGAACACAAATATATTACACCTTTCTTTGTAAAATGTGAAAGATAAGATTGTGCCGAGTAAATAGATAGCCCATATGTCAAGCCTTAAAATTGCACGCACTCGAGAAACAGCAACAAATCCACAGGTGATGCTTTAAAAGCTCCTAGAGGTCATTCGTTTAGAGATAATCATAAATAGCGGCCCTAGAATGATTGCTCTTACTGCGGCGTATGTAGCAATATGTAACATGCGTAGTGCAATCAATGTTTTCATCCGTAGACTTCCCCAACATGTGTGTTTACAATGGTATGTGCATGTTTGTGGGGATTGGGGGGGGGAGGGGTTAAAGCGGTAGTAAACCCAGCCATAAAACAGTTTAATTTCCGGCACGTGCCGGAAATGCAGCACTTCCATTGGTTGTGCTCTCAACCAAACTGTCAAACCATCCAATGGCTGGTGTCATAATTGATCACATGTGCAGCATCATGGCAGTTGTAGATTAAACAGAGGCAAAGATGGCAGCTTCCTTGGCTGAAAACAACAGGAGGGTTTACTTACACTTTAAGTGTTTTGGTTTAATGTTACTCTTTTACATTTTTAAATCTATATCACAAAGGGGCCCCCTCTTTGATACACGGCTCAGTCAGAAGCCCTATTTCCAAAAGC
This sequence comes from Lithobates septentrionalis, assembly GCA_037952835.1. Lineage (NCBI taxonomy): Eukaryota > Metazoa > Chordata > Amphibia > Anura > Ranidae > Lithobates > Lithobates septentrionalis. The sequence goes on along the minus strand of JBBDGP010000435.1, from coordinate 892,688 downwards.
TCTGGTCTTTTGGTCTTTGGGTGGACCCTCAGTGTCATCACATACAGTGGATGGCAGAGGCAAGCTGGTACCCAGATCTACAAAAAGAAGGGGCTAATGCTGTGTACACACGAGTGGACTTCTCGTCAGACTGAACTCCGAAGGACTTTTCGATGGAGTTCTGACGGATTTCCGATGAAACGGACTTGCCTACACACGATCTCACCAAAGTCCGATCATTTCAAACGTGATGACGTGAAAATTTGAAACATGTTATATTTCCAGGGTCCGTCAGATTTTTCGACAGAAAAGGTCCGATGAAGCCCACAGACGATCGTAATGTCGGACGGATTCGTTCCGTCTGCCCTTTTCTGATGGAAAGTCTGGTCGTGTGTACGCGCCATTAGAGAGGTGGCAGAGCTGGACTGGTCACATGAACTGATGGAGGCAACCAGAGCCAGGAATCAGGTAAGTGTTACACCTTATCCCTGCACCCCTAGGCTGAAGAAGCATTTCATCCTTGTAGTGCAGGAGGGGTGGACTACAAGGGTAGATTTTATCTCATTTCTGGAGTCAACGTTAAAGGTGGAGGTTCCAGAGCCTTCAGATGCCTAAACAAGCGGGCTGCCAGCAAAAAGTCATTACCAGATCATTGACTCATCCAAGCGCAACTCAGGGTTGATCATTTTTTGTACCCCCCTCAGTCCTCTGCCCTCCCCAACTAGTGTGGCGCATCACATTCTGATTTCTTGAGATTTATGTGTTTATCTGCTTAAATGTATTTGAATGTGTGTCATTTTGATTCTTTCATTTTTAGCAATGACATTTTGTTTTCAATTCCGAATCCATTTCACAGTCCTTAAAATGCTCAGTTTATGTATCATTTGTCTAATTCCATATAGAAATATGGTATACATGGGAATTTAATCATTAGCTCATCCAAGTGAAATGTTGAAAAATGACATTTTAATGCAGCTGACACATACAGCATTTCCTGGAAGCGAGTCCATGAAATGGAAAGACGCTCCTTGGATTAGAGTATGAGAAATTTTTTCCTGAAATTAAAACTCTGCACGTGTGAAGCTATGATTTCATAAAATGAACACTTTTCAGGATAACAAGAGAAAGGCACTATTGGAGGATTTTTATACGCTGGGGTTTATTTACTAAAACTGGAGAGTGCAAAATCTGGTGCAGCTGTGTCATACCGTGTTTCCCCGAAAATAAGACCTACCCCGAAAATAAGACCTATCTTGTTTTTTTAGGGTGGCTGCAACCCTACCCCAAAAATAAGCCCTATATTAAAGTCCTTGTAAACCATCAAGAGAGAGGATCATCTGTTACTGGGCATTCTTTCAGACTCATTGAACCAATCCTGCTAGGGAACCACAACACTTTAAATCTATTCTGGCTTCACCCCTGACATATTCCATAAGGTCCAATGTGAGGGTCAGTGGGAGAAGCTGTTTCTGTGTAGGATTTGATTGGCTCAGCCTAGCTAGATAGCCACTAGCTCCTCCCCCACCCCCACAGTTAATGAATAAATGACTCCTTCATTCAGCTGTCATATCAAATTAATAGTGTGTAATCAAAGCCACCCAATTAGACACTGTATGCTGGTTGCACAAACGTTTACATGCATACATCATTAATTACGGACAAATATACGGCTCTATATGCGCAAACACCGTGTGACATAAAAAATTGCAACAATCGCCATTTTATTCCCTAGGGTCTCTTCCTTTCCTAGCAAAAGATACTGATTTAACCACTTGAGGTCCGGGCCATAGCCGAATGACGGCCACAGTGCGGACCCCAATTTCCGGGAGGCCGTCATGGGACGTCCTCCCCTGTGCACCCACACCGCGCGCACCCTGCAAGGCGCGCAGTGCGCGCGCTGTGAGCACCGAGTCACGGAGACTCGGATGATCACAGAGCCGAGCAAGGGGCCGATCCCGGCCCCTTACCATGTGATCAGCTGTCAGCCAATGACAGCTGATCACATGATGTAAACAAAAGCTCGGAAATCGATTTCTTTTTCTCCTCACGCTGACAGCGTGAGGAGAAAAAAAAGCCGATCACCGGAATATGTTAAAGGGACATCGGTCCCAAAGAGGAAGGAGGCACATATGCCTCATCTGAGCCTGCCAGTGCCATCTGTCATTGCCACCTGCCAGTGCCCAGCAGTGCCACCTATTAATGCCCAAAATGCCACCTATTAATGCCCACAAGTGCCACCTATGAATGCTCACAAGTGCCACCTATCAATGCCCACCAGCGGTGCCAATCAGTGCCACCTAGCAGTGCTGCCATCAGTGTAAGCAATCTGTGCCCATTATTGCCACCCATCAGTGCCCATCACTGCCACCCATCAGTGCCCATCACTGCCACCTATCAGTGCCCATCAGTGCCGCCTCATCAGCGTACATCAATGAAGGAGAAAAATTACCTGTTTGCAAAATTTTATAACAAAATATAAAAAATATATAATTTTTTTTTTTTAATTCGGTCTTTTTCAATTTTTTTAACAAAAAATAAAATCCGCAGAGGTGATCAAATACCACCAAAAGAAAGCTCTATTTGTGGGGGAAAAAATGATAAAAATTTCATTTGAGTACAGTGTTGTATGACCGCGCAATTGTCATTCAAATCGCAACAGCTCTGAAATCTGAAAATTGGTCTGGACAGGAGGGGGGTTTAAGTGCCAGTAAGCAAGTGGTTAAACTTGCAAACAGTGCCAGAAAAGGTTTGGTCTTCAAGTGGTTAAGAGTTTGATTGAACTTTTACAGTGATGTATGATATAGATTTGCTTCTCACCATCATGACCTGTTTGGTGATGCTATCTCCAGGTTTCTTCTGTCACTTCTAAGTGGGATTCTTTTGTGTGTAATGCCGTGCTGCAGACACCCAGCAACACTGAGCTGAGTTTAATGACAGCCAAGTTTTATTGTGAAGGCCAGTCACGGCACATTTTAAGTCTTTAGTTAATTTGAATTTAGGTCATCAACTAGTGCAATAAAGGCAGCTTGGAAAACCACACAAAATAAATAACGTGTTTATTCTAATTATTGTGATTTCTTGTTAGTGATCCACCAAGTGCTCAGCTGCACTGTCAGTTTCTTAAGTTTCTGTGGCAATTGTAGGTTGGGGAACATATAAAAATATCTCTCAAGGATGTCCTGTAAAGAATGTTCACATCACAGGAACATCCCGGTGTGTTGGATGCCTGTGTCCCTTGTCTTGTTCACTACAGGGCACAAAGGCCGGCAAAAGGAAACACAGATTGCGCCAGGGGACACAGGCATCCCACACGCGCAGAAGTGTATCTGTTGTGATTATTATTCTGGGGGGCTTAGTTCTGCAACAGGGGGTAACTTTAAAGTATGTCTTTAGTCATTTTTTTTTTTTTTTTTGCATAGAGTACGGAAGAGCTAAAGCTAAGTACACGCGGAATTTTTTTTCTTCCGAAAAAAAATGTAGAGGTGGCCGTACTAACTAAGCAATGTGGTGATCTCGCCCACTGTGCCTTTGTGTTCTGACAGGAGGAATGCCCCCCTGCCAGAACACACGACCATTGGCTGCCAACGCTGATCAGATGCTGGTTTTCCAGCAATCTCGTTCGACAAAAGCCAGTCGGTGGACCGGCTTCTGCTGGACAGGCTGCTGTAGACACTGGCCGAATGTTGACAATTTTTGTTGAACAGACCAATACTTGGCCCATGTATGTTTACTAAACTTAACAGTGTTGTTGAGTTACTTTCTTGCTATCTGCTGAACAATGGGGGCATTTCTCTTAATTTTCTGTCCCAGAGACAAAATTGAAGTTAGAGGAAATCTTCCAAAGTGTGGCCAGTTCCCCTCTTAGTTGTCCCTGGGACATTTTTTTTCACTGGAAGATTTCCCCACATCTCTTGTTCTGGGGACAAATGTAAAGCTTTGGATTCCCCCTCACTTTATCTCTTGGAGACAATGGTCACTGGTACAAATTGAGGGGTGAATATACCCAGTGGAGACACAAACAACAATAAAGAAGAAGAAGGTACAACCTGGTCCAACATTGATTTTTTGGTTCAATAAATGACCACAGAAATGACAACAAACAGTCAATACATTTTGGAGGCCCATAGATGTTCCCCTTCCTCAGGGCTGAAGTACAATGAAATGGTTTAGGGATTTAGATATGGTACAATAAACTTACTTTGTGAAAAGTCAGATATGACCAAGATCAGTGATTTAACAATAAAGCTCATTTAAGCTGTGGGGAATCCCGTTCTTAGACAGTGGTCCCCAGAACAGATGTGTCCATTGAAAGATTTACCTCCATCTCCTGTTCTGGGGACAAATCGAAATTAAACTCTACTGTACAAATTGAGGGGTAAATCGCCCTATTGAGGACACAGCAACAAAAAAAAAAAACTCAACATAGGTTCTAACCCTTCCCTACTCTATCTTAAATTAAAAAATAAGGTTTTAACTATAGATGCACTTTAAGAAACAGTCGCCAGACCTGGTAAGTATAACATTTCATCTTTTCCGGGACATTTTTAATCGATTTTTGTTTCCCGCTCACTCATATTGACAAAAGGGAGATGGGTGGACTGGTGCACTGCGGCTGGAAGGAAAAATGAATTACTGATCATGCAGGTTGTATTCCCTAAATGCATCTCTCAAGGCTTACTTCTCAATTCTCACTGCAATGCACCTTTGATGAGATGTGTTCTGTCAATTTCTTCTTGAATTAATACTCAGACACAATAACTTACATACCTGTTTCAAGACACAATTTTCCTGGAAGCCAGAGAGGCTTACCGCAGAACGGATGAGCTAAGTACTCATGTTCAAGCTTATGTCATGTTTGTAGCGCATATATATATATATATATATCTATATGCTGTATTATAAAAGGTAGACCATTAGAACGTTTATTTTTCTCTATATTAAATCTTTTTAGAGGCCAATACAATTCACAATGGTATAACATTAATTCCACAAGAAAACAGTCTGTTACATTTATTGAAGTTTGGCTTTGAAATATTGTTCATGCTATTTTAATTTTACATTATTTCATTGAAGACAGCATCATATTCCAGACTTATGAGTCTTAGCATGATAAAGGTCGTATGTTCGATTGTTCCTGCTCCATTCACCAGGCTTTTGTCTGCCACTCTTAATGCAGTCATTAGTCTAATCTATTGACTCAAATAGCTCTTGAACGGTTCTAGAAGGAGAGAAATTGGACATGTAGCAGAATATGCCATCAGGTTCAGATACAGCACAATGAAAGATGTTCCAATATTGTACAATCAAGGTAGAGGGCAATGATGGATGTCCATGTCATTTGTACTGAGCAAGGACTGGAATGATAAAAGGTGATGTATTGTATCGTATAGATGGGATAAAAGTGTGGAGTTTGCCGTATGTATCTGGGAGCTCTGCTGTTTTAGTCATGTTTTTTCTCCTATAGGAAGCTGAAAAAAGCCAACCAAAAGTATTTCTATGGAATGATTACCAGTAGTAGAGTGTTAGTCATTGATTAATGCAGATACGTTGGAGTTCAAAGCGGAGTTCCACCCAAAAATGGAACTTCCGCTGATCAGATTCCTCCCCCCCTCCAGTGTCACATTTGGCACCTTTCAGGGGGGAGGGGGAGGCAGATACCTGTCTAATCCAGGAGTTTTCTCCCATTTCCGGGCATAGATAGCTGCAGTATCGACGGATATCTACGCCATGTCCGGCGCCTCCTCCGTCCCCCACTGTCTTCTGGGAGACACACAGGTCCCAGAAGACAGCAGGGACCAGTGGGATCGCGCAGCGCGACTCGGACATGCGCAGTGGAGAACCAGGCTGTGAAGCCGCAAGGCTTCACTTTGTGATTCCCTTACCGAAGATGGTGTCGCCTCCACCCGAGAGCCGAGGGACAGATCGGCTTCGGGTGCCCACATTGCGGGCCCCCTGGACAGGTAAGCAGTATTTATACCTGCTGACTTTAAAAAAAAATTTGGCGGAACTGAACTTTAAGTGATATTGTTGGCTAAATTACTCCTTGCAGACACCAGTACTGGTCTTTTTAAATGGGTTGTGACACCCGAAGCCAGTAGGCTCTTAACTACTTCAGATCTGCGCTATAGCCGAATGACGGCTACAGCGCGGATCTGCTTTGCCGGGAGAACGTCAATAGTGCGCACAGCGCGCTCTTTGATCAGCGAGTCTATGAGACTCGCTGGATCACAGATCGGAGTAAGGGGTCGACCCGATCACCGGCGGCTGTGAGAGGGACATGAGTCTCAATCACGGCGAGCTGCCGCCAGATCCTCAGAGCCCACCTGTGCCCCCTGTCAGTGCCACATAGCAGTAGGCAACAGTGCCGCCTACCAGTGCCCACCAGCACCACCCATCAGTGCCCACAGTGCCACCTATCAGTGCCCACAATCAGTGCCTCAACAACAGTGCTGCACATCAGTGCCACCTATCAGTGCCCATCAGTGTCACCTACCAGTGCCCTTCAGTGCCCATCAGTGCCGCCCATCCGTGCCACCCATCCATGCCACCCATCCATGCCACCCATCCATGCCACCCATCCATGCCACCCATCCATGCCACCCATCCATGCCACCCATCAGTGCCACCCATCAGTGCCACCCAGTGCCATCTTATCAGTGGCCATCAGTACCGCTTTATCTGTGCCCATCAGTGCCTACCAGTGCAGCGTATCAGTGCCCACCAGTGCCGCCTCATCAGCGCATATCAACAAAGAAGAAAAATTACCTGTTTGCAAAATTTTATAACAAACTATAAAACATGATTTTTTTTTCAACATTTTCCATCTTTTTTTGTTTGTTTAGCAAAAAATAAAAATCCCAGCTGAGATTAAATACCAACAAAAGAAAGGTCTATTTGTGGGAAAAAAAATGATAAAAATTTCATTTGGGTACAGTGTTGTATGATCGCACAATTGTCATTTAAAGTGCGTCAGCGCTGAAAGCTGAAAATTGGTCTGGGCAGGAGGGGGGTTTAAGTGCCCAGTAAGCAAGTGGTTAATCATACGGATAAGTAGAACAGCATTATATTAACAGATTTTTTCGTGGTGAAAAGACAACTGGCAACTCACATTGTGACAGTTAAAATCAGGCTCATAGTAATACATAGTAAGGTCTTCCAGTTGACAGTCTCAAAACAAGAAGGAACCTCAGACCAAGATAGGGGTACTGGGTGCATGGATACACCTGCAGTACCAAGAGAACACACCGGGGGGGCACCAAACTTAGTGCAGCATTAACAATACTGAGAAATACTTGTAAGTTAATAACTCACATAATAAGAAGATATGGCATTTTTTGTATGTAATCCGTGAGCTGTTGGCTCATGCATCTGGGATGGGGAGCCTCTTCCTATCACTTGCATCCTGGAAAGTCCAGATGTCGGGCTGGATGAGAGCTTAGATGAAGAAGTGGAAACCTACAAGATGGCGGAGAGCTTCTTGTGGGATGCAAAGCAGAAGGAAGCAATGTCATCTGGATGTCGAGAGGCAGAGCTATGCATTTCAAGGCCACCCAAACCTCTTGTTTAAGTTCAGCCTCTGGAGAAAGAGGCTTGGGCAGCCTTAAAATGCATAGCTCCGCCCCCTGAAAATTCCTGACTTATGCAGTTGGCACCAGAACAGGTGTTCACCTCTCATGTACTAAATTCCCATCACTTTATCTTCCAGTGACAATGACATCAGGAACTATTGGAGAGGGTGAATACTCCCAGCAAGGGACTCGGGCAGCAAAAAAAGTTCAACTTTTCCACTCTATCCAATACTAAAAAAAAGTTCAGGCTAGCTACATACACTTTAACCACTTGCCGACCGCGCTATAGCTGAATGAAAAAGTGGTAATGTAAAGGGCCAATCACAGCGGCCCCTTGCTATCTGATGAGCTGTGTCCAATCGCAGCTGATCACAATGTAAACACACTTGCCGGTTATCGGCATTCCTTTCTTTACGCGCTGTCACAGCATAAGGAGAGGAGAGCCGGTAACCAGCCAGTGGGAAAGGGGACATTACAATGATAATCTGTGCAGCCCCAACAGTGCCTATCAGTGCTGCCAATCAGTGGCCATCAGTGCCTCCTCATGAGTGCCGCCTATTAATGCTCATTAATGCCACCTATCAGTGCTGCATATCAGTGCCCATCAGTGCAGCCTCATCTACACACATCAGTAACGGAGAAAAATTACCTGTTTGCAAAATTTTATAACAGAAACTAAGAAAAATGTTTTTTGTTTTTTTTTTCAAAATTTTTAATTTTTTTTTCCTTTTGTTTAGGAAAAAATAAAAAACCCAGTGCTATAGCACTGAAAGCTAAAAATTTGCCTGGGCAGGTAGGGGGTGAAAGTGCCCAGTAGGCAAGTGGTTTAAGTGGTTGAACACCTCAGACATGAAATATGAACAAAACATAATCCTCTATAGTGTGTATCCCAATCCAAAGCACTGCTGTAATACTTTTTTGCCAGCAGTCGCACTGCTCAAATCGGTGCAACGCCACATTGATTTGAAAAAGTATTTCCTGCACTACTTTTTGCGATTTTGGATACCACTTGCATAGACATCTGTGCATGAAGCCGCACAGATAGATGTCTTCCAAGTTGCACCAAAAGTCGCACGATTTCAAAGCCGCAGTCAATGTGAATGAGGGCTTAGTGTCATTTCTGTCTGCTGCTGGCTTCCTCTGCTATCTGCATGAGTCACTTATGAGAAGTTTTCCTGACATCTAAAGGGGAAAAAAAAGTGACAGGGGAGGGATCTCCAGCACACAGTCAGTAAATGACAGTCTCCGCTCTGTGCCTGTGTGTGTGCCTGTGGGGGTGGGGGTGTCTTTCCCCCCAAATACCTCTCATTGAGCTCTGCAGAGTGTAATTTCAGCTCCCTGCTTTGTGAAAGTTCAGACAAGCTGTATAAATTCTGTGGTTTGAATGGCTGTGAAGAAGAGAAGACTGCAGATACAGTGCCTTGAAAAAGTAATTACACCCCTTGACATTTTCCACATTTTGTCATGTTACAACCGAACACCTTAAATGTATTTTATTGGGATTTTATCTGATAGACCAAAACAAAGTGGCACATAATTGTAAAGTGAAAGGAAAATGATAAATGGTTTTTAAATTTTTTTTTATTCAAATAAATATCTGATAAGTGTGGCGTGCATTTGTATTCAGCCCCCCTTTACTCTGATACCCCTAACTAAAATCTAGTGGAACCAATTGTCTTCAGAAGTCACCTAATTAGTAAATAGAGTCCACCTGTGTGTAATTTAATCTCAATATAAATACAGCTGTTCTGTGAAGCCCTCAGAGGTTTGTTAGAACCTTAGTGAATAAACAGCATCATGAAGGCCAAAGAACACACCAGACAGGTCAGTGATAAAGTTGTGGAGAAGTTTAAAGCAGGTTAGGTTATAAAAAATATCACAAGCTTTTAACATCTCACAGAGCATTGTTCAATCCATTATCCCAAAATGGAAAGAGTATGACACAACTGCAAACCTACCAAGTCATGGCCGTCCTCCTAAACTGACAGGATGGGCCAAGGAGAGCATTAATCAGAGAAGCAGCCAGGAGGCCCATGGTGGGAAAATCTGTCCCCAGGACAACTATTAGTCGTGCACTCCACAAATCTGGCCTTTATGGAAGAATGGCAAGAAGAAAGCCATAGGAAAGTCCCATTTGCAGTTTGTGAGAAGCCATATGGGGGACACAGCAAACACACGGAAGAAGGTGCTCTGGTCAGATGAGATCAAAATTTTACTTTTTGGCCTAAAAGCAAAGCGCTATGCATGGCAGAAAACTAACACTGCACATCACCCTGAACACACCTTCCTCATTGTGAAACATGGTGGTGGCATCATGTTGTGGGGATGCTTTTCTTCAGCAGGGACAAGGAAGCTGGTCAGAGTTGATGGGAAGATGGATGGAGCAACATACAGGACAATCGTAGAAGAAAACCTGTTAGAATCTACAAAAGACTTGAGACTGGGGTGGAGGTTCGCCTTCCAGCAGGACAACAACCCTAAACATACAGCAAGAGCTACAATGGAATGGTTTAGATTAAATCATATTCATGTGTTAGAATGGCTCAGTCAAAGTGCAGACCTAAATCTAATTGAGAATCTGTGGCAAGACTGTTCACAGACGCTCTCCATCCAATCTGACAGTGCTTGAGCTATTTTGTAAAGAAGAATTGGCAAAAATGTTGTAACGAGCCCCTGCTCGCTCGATTCCACTCTCCGAACACTCCTCTGCGGCTATAGAATCAGATTGCAGATCGCAACATTTGATGGTTCGGTCATCCGATGCTCCAGGATTCAAACTACAGCTATGTGCCGATTGAATCCAGTTGTGATAGTTCAGAACAAACACCAGGCAGGCTAAATGCAAGTTCAAACAGGGATCTCACTTTTATTGGATGCACACCATACACTTTTATACACAGCAGTTTGAACACCCCGCCCCCAACAACCACTTTCCTATTGGTCAATTGTAAAGTACACTTTAGTCCTCAATTAGGTCCTCTTGGCCATGCAAATGAAACAGGGTCAGCAGGGATTGGTCCGATAGCTTGAATAGGAGGACTGATATGTGTAATGACACAGAGAAGCCCCAGGGGGTAATTAAAGTGGAGGGCCACCCTGAAAAAAAAAATTGCACCAAAAATCCTAAAAAAAATAAAAAAAAACATTTGAAATTTTTTTTTTTAAACTTACCTGAACCCTTGTTGCTAGGCAGTCTTCCTAATTTGCCTGTTCCTATTCCACGGCCTGTTCTGCTCCTAGCTGAGCGGCCCCGTTGAATTCTGGGATATGTGTGTGTTCCCAGAAAACCATGGGGCCATTCACAGATCGCCGCACCGCTTGCGCGTGCGCAGTAGGAAAACTGGCAGTGAAGCCTCAAGGCTCCACTGCCTGTTTCCCTTACTTAGGATGGCGGTGCCGGGACCCGAGAGCCGAGGGACGGGTCGGCCTTGGGCGGCCGACATCGCGGGCACCCAGGACAGGTAAGACTACTTATTTAAAGTCAGCAGCTACAGTGTTTGTAGCTGCTGACTTTAAAACATTTTTTTAGCTGGCCGGAATCCTGCTTTAAGGTACATAAACAAACAGTCAAACACAGAACAATGCATTCCTTCCAGATCATGGAGCTGTCTGGAGGGGGTTAGCCTTAAAACAGGGCAGAAGACCCCCCCACTGAATAATAGAATCAAAGGAGAAATACTTCAGTATTCCAAGCTTCATGACAAATGTGAAAAGTTGATAGAGGCATACTCAAAAAGATGCACGCCACTCTTTTCAGATATTTATTTGTAAAAAAAAAATGAAAACCATTTATCATTTTCCTTCCACTTCACAAATATCTGCCAGTTTGTGTCGGTCTATCACATAAAATCCCAATAAATACATTTACGTTTTTGGTTGTAACATGACAAAATGTGGAATATTTCAAGGGTATGAATACTTTTTCAAGGCACTGTAAATAGGTACTACTTATGTAGGAGGATTTGTTCTCTGTGTATCACCTGAGGCCAGTCGCTTCACTCAGTATATGTAAGGGTTTACAACCACTTTAAGGTCCAAGAAAAACTTCAGGGATGAGATCAGATTAAACAAATTATCCGGATGCCAACTCCTTGTGTCCGATGGTAAAGCTGTAGTTTGCTGTTGTAGCCTACACTACATACAGTAAGCGGCAGGTGCTCAGGCCACTTCTCATCTGTGCACTAAAGAAAGAGTTACTCCCGCACCTCTGATACTTGGGAAGCTTGCATTCTCTTTTTCAATGAATACAAGGCATTCCTTGGTTGGCCAAGATGGAGTGGCATCGGACAGTTTAATTGAGCCAAGGTGGCCAAAAGTAAGTCTTTAAATTATTCTCATGCCTGGAGTTCTTTTGAGATGCAAGCTCTCAGGACCTGTTATGCTCCTTCTTCACGCTATACAAAATCTCTAGGAAATGATTACACATAGGAAAACATACCAGCCTTAGATTAGGAATGCAGTTCAATGCAGTCAGTGGTGTATTGCGGTCAAACACAAACTAGCCCTAAGAAAAGAAAAACTGCTGCAGACAAACCTGTCAAAAACCTTTTTTTATGTCTTCATTTAACCACTTGCCAACCGTGCTATAGCCGAATGACATCTACAGCGTGGTCGTCCCGCTGCAGTGCACATCCAGAGCGCTCTGTGATTGGGGTGAAAGGCCAATCACAGCGGGCCCTTACCATGTGATCAGTTGTGTCCAATCACAGCTGATCACAATGTAAACACACTTGTCGGTTATTAGCATTCCTTTCCTCACGTTCTGTCTCAGCGTGAGGAGAGGAGAGCCGGTAACTGGCCAGTATTAAAGGGGACATCTACACTGATAATCAGTGTCCTGATAATCAGTGCAACCCCAACAGTGCCGCCATTCAGTGCCCATCAGTGCCGCCATTCAGTGCCCATCAGTGCTACCAATCAGTGCTGCCTATTAGTGCCCATCAGTGCAGCTTCATCGGTGCCACATCATCAGTGCAGCCTAAAAGTGCTTATCAGTGCAGCCTATCAGTGTCCATCGGTGCAGCCTCATCAGCGCACATCAGTAAAGGAGAAAAATTACCTGTTTGCTACATTTTATAACAGAAACCTATGCCGCGTACACACGATCGGACTTTTTGGTATCAAAGGTCCAACAGAACGAATCCGTGTGTGGGCTTCATCGGACCTTTTCTGTCTAAAAATCTGACGGACCTTAGAAATAGAACAAGTTTCAAATCTTTCTAATGGATTCAATTCCTATCGAAAAATCAGTTTGTCTGTATGCTTATCCGATAGACCAAAAACTACGCAAGGGCAGCTATTGGCTATGAACTTCCTTATTCTAGTCCGGTCGTACGTCATCACGCTCGAAACAATCGGACTTTGGTGTGATCATGTGTAGGCAAGTCCGTTTCGTCAGAGCTCCGTCGTAAAGTCCTTCGGAGTTCAGTCCGACGAGAAGTCCGGTCGTGTGTACGTGGCATAAGAAAAACTTTTTTTTTTTCAATATTTTTTTTTCGTTTGTTTATGAAAAAATAAAAAACCCAGTGCGACAGCACTGAAAGTTGAAAATTGTCCTGGGCAGGAAGGGGGTGAAAGTGCCCAGTAGGCAAGCGGTTAAATGTCTGAAGAAGGTCTTTGATTTCCTTCAGTGCTATTATTAATATTATTATTATTATTAGTATATAGGATGTATATAGCGCCAACAGTTTGCGCAGCGCTTTACAACATGAGGACAGACAGTACAGTTACAATACAAATCAATACAGGAGGAATCAGAGGGCCCTGCTCGTTAGAGCTTACAATCTCGAGGGGAGGATTATATGAAATCTGTTTTATTCTGAGCTGCCAGGTGCCAGTTTAATATGCATTTAGGCTTTTTCAATACCTGCAGCCCATTTGCACAAGGCGTGCCACACCTGTGAATGAGCCCTTAAGCCGGCCATACACAGGTCAACATTTGGCCGGCTTAGTAGGGACTGGCTGAATTTCAATCCATGAATAAGCAAGCTGGTTGTACACAAGTTTATCTATAGATTGACTTGTATACAACCAGCCTGCCGAGTTTATCACAAGCAATCAGCACCGCCGGCTATAGCCAGCAACACTGATCATATTTTGCCGGCAGTAAAGGCTCCCCGCGAGCAGAACACGGAAACACTGTGGGAGTGATTCCCGTGCAGCAGGGACTGGCAGAATTCCAATCCATGCATGGGCTAGCTGGTTGTACACAAGTCGATCTATCAATTAACTTGTGTACAACCAGCATGTCGGGCTTCTCCTGAACAATCAGTGCAATCGGCTATAGCCGGCAACACTGATCATTGTATTCTGCTGCCAGGGAAGGTGGAAGGGAGAATTGACACATTTTTTACGATTGAATAATAAAAAAAATGCATATTGTATAACCTGCCTTACTGGCTGATAGGATCAGGTATGAGGTGGGAGGGGACTGATCAGCCATCATCATGATCAGGAGATGTCAAAACTGGCATCATACAGCAGATAAAGCTGGCCATACACTGTTACAATTTTAGCTGATTCAGAGAAATTGGGCAAAATTCTAACAGTGGGTGGTCCTGCCGGCCTGACAAAAGTCGACTTTCATTAAAGGAGCCTAGGGGAAAATTGTTAGCCAAACAGAGCCTGCCGCCAATCAGGTGCAGGCACTGCTCCAGTATTCTGACAGCTGGCGCTATCGGCTATCAGAATACAATAGCGTGGGGGGGGGGGGGGGGGGGTTCGTCCATCCACGCCATTTATGTAGATGAAGGAATCTGTTGGATTTCTTTTGTTTAGCCCCCAGTAATCTATATGTTTATTCCCGGGATCAGAGGAAGGAATGTAGGGGTAATTTAGAAGTATGTAGATGTGCTGATAGGTTCCTTTAATGCATCAAAGTGCACTAAATGAGCATGTGTTTTTAAAATGTTATTGTAGGATCGGGAAGGTACTGTCAGTACCCTGCTAAATCTGAAAAGGAAAACACGAAAGAATTATATAATCCACAAAACAAGGTACATTAAAATGTATGCAAACCCAATCACTAAAATCCCACATGATCTTGTTGTTAATGCATTTTCAAAAATATTTTTAATATTTTGAAACCTGCAGCTTTAATTAAAATAACATCTAGTGATCCTGCCATAAAGGTCCTTATTCAGGGACTTTCTGTTACAGAGTGACAACACAGTTCCCTGCCCCTGAATTGCGCTCCTGAGTTGTCACATGCTCTCTTAGTAGAGATTACAAGCAGCTGTGCCAATGCACATTACACAGGCATGTTCTTCTGTTCTCACCATCAGGGAACCCCTTTCAGAGAAATGTCTAATGCCCCATACACACAAATGGATTTTATGACAACAAAACCGTAGATTTTTTTTGCAAAGGTTGTTGGCTCCAACTTGTCTTGCATACACACGGTCACACAAATGTTGGCCCAAAATTCCGAACGTGGGAACGCGGTGACGTACAAGATGTACCACAAGCCGAGAAAAAGGAAGTTCAATAGCCAGTGAGGCTCTTCTGCTTGATTCTGAGCATGCGTGAACTTTTGTGTGACGGACTTGTGTACACACGATCGGACTTTCCGACAACAAGTTTTGTTGTTGGAAAATTTGAGAACCTGCTCTCAAACATTTGTGTGTGGAAATTCCGACAGCAAATGTTCGATGGAGCATACATACGGTCAGACTTTCCGACAACAAGCTCACATCGAACATTTCCCATCGGAAAGTCCGATCGTGTGTACAAAAACAGTCTTCACATGAGGTGAATGTAGACAAAGTGGCTGCAAAGTTCCTGCAGGGGATCAGCAGCACTGAGCTATAAAGGATGATAAAAAAAAAAAGGTGAGAATAGTATATATAAAATAAAAAAAACATGGCAATTGCTTACAAGACAGTGCTTTAGCAAATTAAATGATGTTCAGTTAGGATTACATCTACTTTAAGCACTCTGGGACTGTTTCCCGGATTACATGAGCAGCAAAGGGTTAAAGCCACTCTGGGTCTAAATTTCGTACAAAAAAATGACAGCCAGTAGGTAATCTAGAAAACATACAGGGGGAATAAGAGCAAATACACAAATGTCTGGTATTCTGACCTTTTCAAACGGACAAGTGTATTATTTGAAATAAACAATGTGATATTTACAAAATGGAAATGCGCACAGAGAGAGGAGAATGATAAATGTTTGTCAGAGAAGGAAGCGTTATTTCTTCTGGAATTGATGAGATCACTGTGGAGTCTGTCTGCAGAGAATGGTGGTGGGGGGAGGGGAGGATACAACGCCTGTGAAACCTGGGGACTGGGAGATATGGTGGTGGGGGGAGAGGAGGATACAACGCCTGTGAAACCTGGGGACTGGGAGATATGGTGGTGGGGGGAGAGGAGGATACACCGCCTGTGGAACCTGGGGACTGGGAGATATGGTGGTGGGGGGAGAGGAGGATACAACGCCTGTGAAACCTGGGGACTGGGAGATATGGTGGTGGGGGGAGAGGAGGATACACCGCCTGTGGAACCTGGGGACTGGGAGATATGGTGGTGGGGGGAGAGGAGGATACACCGCCTGTGGAACCTGGGGACTGGGAGATATGGTGGTGGGGGGAGAGGAGGATACACCGCCTGTGGAACCTGGGGACTGGGAGATATGGTGGTGGGGGAGAGGAGGATACAACGCCTGTGGAACCTGGGGACTGGGAGATATGGTGGTGGGGGAGAGGAGGATACAACGCCTGTGGAACCTGGGGACTGGGAAATATGGTGGTGGGGGGAGAGGAGGATACACCAAAACCTGGGGACTGGGAGATATGGTGGTGGGGGGAGAGGAGGATACACCAAAACCTGGGGACTGGGAGATATGGTGGTGGGGGGAGAGGAGGATACAGCAAAACCTGGGGAGGAACCTGGGGACTGGGAGATATGGTGGTGGGGGGAGAGGAGGATACACCAAAACCTGGGGAGGAACCTGGGGAATGGGAGATATGGTGGTGGGGGGAGAGGAGGATACACCAAAACCTGGGGAGGAACCTGGGGACTGGGAGATATGGTGGTGGGGGGAGAGGAGGATACACCAAAACCTGGGGAGGAACCTGGGGAATGGGAGATATGGTGGTGGGGGGAGAGGAGGATACACCAAAACCTGGGGAGGAACCTGGGGACTGGGAGATATGGTGGTGGGGGGAGAGGAGGATACACCAAAACCTGGGGACTGGGAGATATGGTGGTGGGGGGAGAGGAGGATACACCAAAACCTGGGGAGGAACCTGGGGACTGGGAGATATGGTGGTGGGGGGAGAGGAGGATACACCAAAACCTGGGGAGGAACCTGGGGAATGGGAGATATGGTGGTGGGGGGAGAGGAGGATACACCAAAACCTGGGGAGGAACCTGGGGACTGGGAGATATGGTGGTGGGGGGAGAGGAGGATACACCAAAACCTGGGGAGGAACCTGGGGAATGGGAGATATGGTGGTGGGGGGAGAGGAGGATACACCAAAACCTGGGGAGGAACCTGGGGACTGGGAGATATGGTGGTGGGGGGAGAGGAGGATACACCAAAACCTGGGGACTGGGAGATATGGTGGTGGGGGGAGAGGAGGATACACCGCCGGTGGAACCTGGGGACTGGGAGATGGAGGAGGGTAATAGGTAAAGTTTAGGGGGGGGACTAAGCAGTCCACTGTGCATGGATGGTAGGTCAGCCATTGACTAGCCTGGAGCTTCCAATCAACTCTGCCTGAAAAACTGACAGACCAGATCGGAAGTTCACATGTATGGGCATGTCTTTTACACTAGAGCTGGATCATTCACAAGTCAATCTTGACAGGAGCCTAGAGCCCTGCAGATGTCTAAGGGTGCTATTTATTATTATTTTTTGTATATGGCGGGACTGTGCCACAACTGTGAGCCAAGTGTTTGGTGCACGGGAACGGTGTTCCCCTATTGATCTCACAGGTGGTTAAACTGCTGCCCAAGTTAAAAGTGGTTATAAAGCCTTAAAGTCATTGTAAAGTGTCAAGGTTTTTCACCTTAATGCATTCTATGCATTAAGGTAAAAAACCTTCTGTGCTGCAGACCCCCCCTTTTTCTTACATGAGCCCGATCTGATCCAGCGATATGCACAAATGCAGCCGCTGTCTCTCTCCTCATTGGACAGATTGATAGCATCAGGAGCCATTGGCTCCCACTGCTGTCAATCAAATCCAGTGACACAGGAGCGGAGGGCGGGGCTGAGTCCCGCTGTCTGTGTCAATGGACGTAGCAGCGGGACTCGAGAGCGAGCCCACACAGGTACCCCCATGAAAAGCGGCTTTCTGGGGGGCATCTGATGAAGAGGAGGGGCCTAGAGCGCCAGCTGGGCACCCCTAGAAGAAGAGGATCGGGGCTGCTCTGTGTAAAATGATTGCACAGAGCAGGTAAGTATAGGCATTCGTGTCATTTTTATTTAAAAGGATTTGCATTAAGGTAAAAAACCTTCTAAGCTGCTATTTTTGTAATAAACACGTTTTATTCAACTTTGTCTTACCGTCCTTCTTTGGTACCAGTAAAGTCCGCAAGGTTCTAACTCTCTTTTTTGACTATGTTAATTATGGATGAGGTACCCTTATATAGCCTAACTAATGCCACGTACACACGGTCGGACTTTCCGGCATACGTGGTCCGGTGGACCAGAATCCACCGGACAATCCGACCGTGTGTAGGCTCCGGTGGACTTTTTTTTCCCCAAAAGTCCGCCGTACCTAGATTTGAAACATGCTTCAAATCTTAGTCCGCCCGACTCAGTTTCTGACGGAAAGCCCGTTCATCTGTATTCGTCTGTATGCTGGTCCGACGGACCAGATACGAAGCAAGGGCAGGGTATTGCATCTCACGCTTGCTGCAATAGGAAAAACAAATTTTCTTATTGCGGCGAGTGCGGGGCATCCCAGGCCCTTAGGTCTGGCATGGATTTTAGGAGAACCCCCTATGCTGAAAAATCAGTGTGGGGTCCCCCCCAAAATCCATACCAGACCCCGATCCAAGCACGCAGCCCGGCCGGTCAGAAAAGGGGGTGGGGACAAGCGAGCTGGGGACCAGCCCTCAACATGGGGGGGTGTGCTTTGGGGGAGGCATCCAGGAGGCGACGTATTGTGTTTGAATTGCCTGTCAACCAGCTCTGAAAAAGCAATCATCTGCAGAGTGCTTTTCAGAGCTGTAAAAAAACGAGCAGTACATTAGGCCTTCATATACTCAGTGTAAAAAGTCATAGTTGCACTGCATGGGCAATGAGCCAAACACTTCAGCTGCCAGTAGAGCTATACGATTAATCGTTAAGAATGGAGATTGCGATTCTTTCCCTCTTGCAATCTTAAAGCATTTTCATGATTCTATGCAGAGTTCTCTGCTCAAGGCGACAGCTGTAAAAATAAAACAGGCAGTCTGCCAAGTTTCACAACATTCCTCAGCCACTGAGCTAGCTATAAACTTTGTAATGTTTATTCTATAGATCAAAGAAATGAACTTCTGTCTGTAAATGAGGGAGGTTTAACCACTTAAAGCGGAAGTAAACCCATCCATAAAACAGTTTCATTTCCGGCATGTGCCAGAAATTTAACATTCCCATTGGTTGTGCTCTCAACCAAACTGTCAAACCATCCAATGGCTGGTGTCATAACTGATTAGATGTGCAGCATCATGGCAGTTGTAGATTAAACAGAGGCAAAGATGGCAGCTTCCTTGTCTGAAAATGATAGGGGGGTTTACTTACACTTAAAAGTGGTGTTCCGCCCCCAAAAAGTAATTAAAAGCCAGCAGCTACACATACTGCAGCTGCTGGCTTTTAACAATAGGACACTTGCCTGTCCTGGAGCCCAGTGATGTCGGCACCGCAGCTGATGCTTCCATCAGCTGTCGGGTGCTGCTGCCTCCATTGCGGGTAAGGGTACCCAG
The DNA here is from genome assembly GCA_037952835.1 of Lithobates septentrionalis. NCBI lineage: Eukaryota > Metazoa > Chordata > Amphibia > Anura > Ranidae > Lithobates > Lithobates septentrionalis. Next base: position 873,229 of record JBBDGP010000435.1, on the reverse strand, counting down.
CAGTGTAGCCTTACGGCATCACACCAGGAACCCTACTGTGCATGCACGAGGCCCCGCTCCTCTCTCCTACTGGCCCGGCGACAGGGGGAGGAGGAGGGAGTCCGGCGGTGATGTCACGGGCAGTGGCCCAGACTCCCAGAAGTGGGAACAGGATACCTGTCAAAGACAAGTATCCTGTTCCCCCCCCCCCCCCCCAAAAAGGTGCCAATTGTGGCACCGGAGGGGGAGAGGAGACAAATGAGCGAAAGTTCCACTTTTGGGTGAAACTCCACTTTAAAGACTAAACCTTTTTCTGACACTTGTTGGTTTCAAGTAAAGTAAATAAAAAATAAAATCAGTATTTTTTGCTAGAAAATTACTTAAAACCCCCAAACATATATATATATATATATATATATATATATATATATATATATATATATATATATATATATATATATATATATATATATATATATATATAGCAGAGACCCTAGAAAATAAAATGGTGATTGTTGCAATATTTTATGTCACACTGTATTTGCTCAGCGGTCCTTTAAATGCAATTTTTTGGGAATAAAATACACTTTAATGAATAATAAAAAAAAAAAACAGTAAAGTTAGCCCAATTTTTACGGTATAATGTGAAAGATCATGTTGTGCCGCGAGAATCGTGATCTTTATACTTAGCATAAAAATTGTGATTCTCATTTTTCCCAGAATGGCGCGGCTCTAGCTGCCAGCTAATGATAAGTGATCAACTGACAGATCAATGTTGCCTAAAATTTATTTTGTCATAAACATGGATCTCAGTTTGCCCCTAATAGTCCAGTAGACTGCTATAAGTGCTTGAGCACCTTGATGCTGATTGGAAAGAAAAAAAAAAAAAGCTGAAAGCACAAAATTTTTTTTAAAATATATTCTTCAATAGCCGTACAGTATATACATATACTTTGTGTGCACCAAATGTATTTTCAAACCCATATATTACCGTGTAAAAGTAGCAGTGACATCATCACTGTGCTGCACATAGCCTGTGCAGTGAGTAGTACTGTAGGAGGGACCCAACAGACCCACCTATTACAGGCTGCAGAAAACTATAGGAGGGGGCGGAGACAAGACCCGTTACCCTGCACAAGGAGAGGGATAGCAGTGACTGGTCTTAATTACAGAAAGCCCTAGAACAGAGGCAAAGTTTCACACTAGATTACTGCACAGATCTGAAAGAAATACACAAAGCACTCCAAGATTCAAGTAGGAATATACATGCCACTTATATTTAGACAATGTTTGTTTATCCCTGAGTTTGGCTGTAAGCCTTTCAAACTGAAATACTTTGCTCACAATGATACAAACAATCCTCACCCATCCATAAAGGAGTCAGGCCCTCTTCCCAAGAACTTCTGAGTGCAGCTCAGTCAATCATTGACTTTTTGTTTTATCCCAGAACACTGCAATAGAAAAATGATTAGGAGAGTGAGAACTGAGCAGTGCCAGCTAAGTATAGGGATCGGCTTGTGTATATAGTTCATCCCTAAGTTTTATAAATCACCTTACTTGTAACATTACACTTTCTCTTACATTATTTAATATAAAAAGTACCTGAAGCTCGTATCTGAGAGATATATTTTTCATAATCAGGATTATCACTATTTAACGAATACAGATCTTGGCTGGGGTTGGAAATCTGTCAAGCTGTGTTTTATTATACGTTGACTGCCATCAAAGAGTAGACTGAATATTTTATCATTTATTATTAATAAGAATGTATTTACTGAAAACATCTGCATGAATCTGGCTTCCTTGGTTTTCAGCCTTTTATATAGCATTTAAAGGGAACCTGTCATTAGAAAGTATAATAATAGCTAACATGTGGCGGGGGAATAAAAAGTGCCGATATATACCAGTGTTCTGTCAAAGTCCCACGTTTGGGGGCTTCCGGGTGGATGCAAGGCCCATATGTCAAATTTTATTTAAAGTAGATGTAAACTCAATCAATAAAATGTCATGTAAGCTTTACATGGTAAAGAGGAACTTTATTTAGAAATTAAAGTCCAGATAGAACACATCAGGCTGGCCCCTTCTGTAGATATATCTATGTAAAACATTAAAAATAAGTGCCTATACTGTTTAAAATCTAGTAATTCACTGTCACAGCCTGCTCTGCACATGCTCAGTTGCTGTCTATTCTTGGCACTATGCCTAAAATCACAGCCACTAGAGGCTGATCAGCTGACAGCTTTAAGATTTACTGGTCCGTAAAGCTAACCATACACAGCCCAAATTTTTTTTTTTTTTTCGTGCAATTCCAAATTTCAGCTTGACAACCTTTGAGAAATCAAGAGTTGGGTGGAAAATACATCTTATTTAAAGTAGGTGTAAACCCAATCACTAAAATTTCATGTAAGCTTTACATGTTAAAGTGGAACTTTAATCAGAAATTCAAGTCCTGATACAACAAATCAGGCTGGCCCCTTCTGTAGGATATAGCTATGTAAAACATTAAAAATAAGTGCCTATACTGTTTAAAATCCAGTAATTCAATGTCTCCCTGCTCTGCACATGCTCATTTGCTGTCTATTCTCTGCACTATGCCTAAAATCACAGCCACTAGACACCGATCAGCTGACAGCTTTAAGATTTACTGTTGCTGAGGGGGAAGAAAGCAATAGAAATGACATTGGACTCTGCGGAGGGAACACAGATTAGGGAGGGAGAAAAGAAAAGTGGGAGAGGTGACAGAACAAACTCTGCTGCCATGGAGATACAAAAAAGTTAACCTTACAAGGTTAGTGTCTTTTCTTATCTCCCTGATATTTGCTCCTTTCTCCCTCCTTTAGCAGCCTGTGAACTTCAGCACTGTTATGCCCTGTACACACGGTCGGACATTGATCCGACATTTCAACAACAAAATCTATGGATTTTTTCCAACGGATGTTGGCTCAAACTTGTCTTGCATACACACGGTCACACAAAGTTGTCGGAAAATCCGATCGTTCTAAACGCGGTGACGTCAGACACGTACGTCGGGACTATAAACGGGGCAGTAGCCAATAGCTTTCGTCTCTTAATTTATTGTGAGCATGTGTGGCACTTTGTGCGTCGGATTTGTGTACACACAATCGGAATTTCCGACAATGGATTTTGCATTTTGTTGTCGGAAAATTTTATAGCCTGCTCTCAAACTTTGTGTGTCGGAAATTCCGATGGAAAATGTGTGATGGAGCCCACACACGGTCGGAATTTCCGACAACAAGGTCCTATCACACATTTTCCGTCGGAAAATCCGACCGTGTGTACAAGGCATAAAGCTTCTGTCGGCCTTCCTCTCTATCTGAGCCAAGACATACGGTCAAGGCTAGAAATGGACATATTTTGAATGAAGAAAGTGGCACGTAGTTTTTGAGATCAAGGAGAGGGGGAGAGATTCCAATAAGGAAGTGACTGCCCTGGAGGCCAACAGCAAGAAGAAACAGGAGGATGCTGGAGGCAATTTACAGCATGCACTCATTTTGGTAGCATAATTATTAAAGTGGAATGTATGTTCTTTTGTTAAACAACTTCAATTGTTGTCACACTGTTATTGGTAAAGTTCCACTTTAACCACTTGCTGACCAGCCGCCGTCATTATACTGCGGCAGGTCAGCACGATCCCGCAAACTGTTGTAGCTATACATCGGGTCGTGGGATCAGGATAGCAGGTGCACTGGCTGCACAGCAGGGGTGCCGACACTCGTGGCCGACGGTTGCGATGACCGCCGGCCACAAGCAATCGCAAGCACGAGGGACAGAACACAGATAAACACACAAATCCGTGTTTTGTTCTGAGAGGAATGACAGATTGTTTGTTCCTATTAGCTAGGAACCACGATCTGTCACTTTGTCTAGTCAGCCCGCTCCCCCTTCAGTTAGAATCACCTCCCAGGGAACACAGTTAACCCCTTGATCGCCCCCTAGTGTTAACTTCTTCACTGCCAGTGACATTTTTACAGTAATCAATGCATTTTTATAGCACTGATCGCTGTATAAATGTGAATGGTCCCAAAAATGTGTCAAAATTGTCCGATGTGTCAGTCATAATGTCGCAGTCACGATAAAAATCGCAGATTGCTGCCATTACTAGTAAAAAAAAAATAATAATAAAAATGCTATAAATCTATCCCCTATTTTGTAGACGCTATAACTTTTGCGCAAACCAATCGATACGCTTATTGAGATTTTTCTTTTTTACCAAAAATATGTAGAAGAATACATATCGGCCTAAACTGAGAAAAAATTTGCTTTTTAAAAAAAGAAAAATGAGGATATTTATTACAGCAAAAAGTACAAAATATTGTTTTTTTTTTTCAAAATTGTCGCTCTTTTTTTGTTTATAGCGCAAAAAATAAAAACTGCAGAGGCGATCAAAGACCACCAAAGGAAAGCTCTATTTGTGGGAAAAAAAGGACGTCAATTTTGTTTGGGAGCCACGTCGCACGACCGCGCAACTGTCAGTTAAAGCGACGCAATGTCGAATCTCAAAAAATGGCCCGGTCATTCTGCAGCCAAATCTTCCAGGGCTGAAGGGGTTAAAAAGGGTTAGTTTAATATCAACCTCTTCTTACCTGCTCTGCTGGGGTAAACTGAAATAAAATAGTTACTAGGTTAGCAGATTGAGTGCTGTATCGTTGTCATCCGCTGAAAGCTGCCACACTGCTGCCATCTTGTTTGTGACGTCATTGTTAGGCCATCTGTCTTTTCTGGGTTCTAGCAGCCAGCCCTCTGATTAACCACTAGCCGACCAGCCCACGTACCTGTACATCGGTCCGTGCAAGGAGGATAGCGGATGTGAGGCCGCGGGAGTGTGTCCCGGCCCCGCGGACTCGATGTCCGCCGGCGACCCGAGATCGCGGTGAGGAGAGGCAGAACGGTGAACTGCTTATGTAAACAAGGCGATTTTCCATTCTGCCAGATGACATGACAGAGATCTTCTGTTCCCAGTGATCGAGAACAGTAATCTCTGTTATGTTCCAGTAAGCCCACCCCCCCTACAGTTAGAACAGGCTGAGGGAACACACTTAACACCTTGATCGCCCCCTAGTGTTAACCTCTTCCCTGCCAGTGACATTTTTACACTGATCAGTGCATTTTTATAGCACTGATTAATGCAATAATGTCACTGGTCCCCAAAAAGTGTCATCTGGGGTCAGATTTGTCTGCCGCAATGTCGCAGTCCCGCTAAAAATCGCAGATCACCGCCATTACCAGTAAAAACAATAATAAAAAAAATAAAAGTCCCTAATTCTATCCCGTAGTTTGTAGACGCGATAACTTTTGCGCAAACCAATCAATATACACCTATTGCGATTTTTTTCTTTACTGAAAATATGTAGAATATATATCGGCCTAAACTGATGAATAAATTTGTTTTTTTATATTTTTTTTGGATATGTATTATACCAGAAAGTAAAAAAAAATTTAAATTGTTGGTCTTTTTTTGTTTATAGCGCAAAAAATAAAAACGGCAGAGGTGATCAAATACCACCAAAAGAAAGTTCTACTTGTGGGTAAAAATTTGGTTTGGGTACCGTGTCGCACGACCACACAATTGTCAATTAAAGCAACGCAGTGCCGTATCGCAAAAAATGGCCTGGTCATTAGGGGTTCAAATCCTTTCTGGGGCTGAAGTGGTTAATTACAGCCCTGAAGCTTCCCGCGATCCATGATGTGAAGGCTTTAGGTGGACGGGAACATCATTCTAGTCTAGGCGAGTGGTGCTGGCTGTGCTCTGCTGAAAAAAAGGACCACCCCCCCATGAAAAAAATATTTTTGTGCAATTTGCTGAAAGAGGGGAAGCAAGATTAGAACACAAAAAAGTGAATAAAGTTCCATTTTAATATAATTTCAGAAGTCATTTTCCATTTTTTTAAATTTAACTTTCCTAAAAATAATAGCTGGTGATCCTGTCATGAAGGTCCCTTTTCAGATGCTTCCTGTTGTAAGACAACACTTTGGGCTCTAGTCACCAAAGGTTATCACATGTGGTATATCAATCACATTGCATGGGATACTAAAAATGTCAATTCACTATCGCTTTATGCGGTATTTACCACAAAAAACAATACCGCTTCATAAATACCACATAAAACAGCATTACAGTGTAAGTTCACCTTTACATTCGGCCATACACGGTCGAATTTCGAAACAATTTTCTTTTGAAAATCCGAAAATTCGTGCATTTTGTAATCCGGTGGTGCCACCATTGATTTCGAAATTCGACCAACCAAGCCTTCAATTTCACTTCATGTTGCTACAGAAAAGAATTTTCGTGGCTGGGAATCTTCTTTTCCTTCTGGGAATTTTCTTTACTTGCACATGCGTATTTTTTTTTTCGATTACATTTCTCGCACGATTCTCCCATCATTGATTAGAAAATCGTTTGTTTTTCAGAAAATTTCCAACATGTCCGATCACTCAAATTCAATGGCTGCACGAATATCGGCTGTTGCTGCAGCCCACTAATGGTGCGAAATACGGACTGAAATTCTTAGATAAGATTTTCGCGAGAAAATTCTTTCGAAATTCGACCCATGTATGGCCTTACACTGGACTCCCTCCCCAGCCAAACCTGGAGTCTGGCGATCCCCCGCAATGACAGCTCGTATTGCCGCTGTACAGGTCCGGGGATTTGAAATCCCCGTGGCTTTCTCTCCTCTTCGCCCTCAGTGACAGGAGGGGCTGCGTGGGTTCTGATTGGTCATCGCCAACCAATTAGAATGCTCCTAAACGTACCTCCTGACAAGGTACGTTCTGGAGATAAGCTGCGGGGGATTTCTAAGCCCCAGACCAGTGAGGTGGCGACCCGATGTGTCCTAGCCGGTGATTGCCGTGCTCCAGGTCAGCGGGACTGGGAGGGGGGTTGGGAAGGGCATCCTGTGTAAGTTCACCTTACAGATTTTTCTGTAAAGGTGAACTTACCCTTTAAAAATAATTCACTAAAGGAAATAAATAAATGCATGAGGTATTTAAGTAGTAGTCCAGGTATGCGATATGTAGAGAATGGAGGAAGCATCTCTCAAAAACTCGGCTCAGGAGGTCAGGGATTGGTTTAAAAAAAATAGGCGGGAAAGTACAAGCTGGTCCAGGGGGCAACTGCATTCCACTCAGAAGTTCTCTCAGGAGGTTGGCAGACCGCACAGAAGTCTTATGGAATTTAAAGTCATGCAGAGGAGGAAGAGGAGAAGATAAGGGAAAAGTTGTTTAAAGCAGTAGTAAACCACTGCATAGGAAAAAATTTTTTTCCTGTCATAATGTACTAGTATGCATCACATACTAGCACATTATGTGAGACTTACCTTAAAAAAAAAAGCCCTCCAGCGGTGCCTTGCCACTGCTGACAGGGCTTCCATCTTCACCCGTTCTTTCTTCCGGGTTTGCGGCCTCCGGCTAAATGCGTGTGGGAGCCCTCGTTTATGGCACGAGCCCTGAAGGTTCGGGACTGTGACATCACCGGCTGAATGCAGTGTGAATATCTCTTAAACAGTGCAAGTTTAGGAGATATTCACTGTACATACAGGTAAGCCAGATTATAGGCTTTCCTGTTGGTACAAGTCAAAAAACGAAGTTTACTACCACTTTAAGGAGTGCACATTGCTGTATAATTACACGAATGCTGATACCCTCCAGAATTTCCGGTTATCCAAGGCACTAATTATGGAGATATATGCCCACCTCACAGGTTACCTTGAGCCCTCAACCCAGCGAAATACCATACCATAAGTTTACGATAGCTTACCGCACGTTTTATGTGATAATTAGCGCATATTTCGAAAAATAACACATGCGCTATTTAACCACTTGCCGACCGGCTCACGCCGATATACGTCGGCAGAAGGGCGCGTACAGGCAGATTAACGTACCTGTACGTTGCCCTTTAAGAAGCAGTTTGCTGGTGCGCAACGCAGATTAATGTACCTGTACGTTGCCCTTTAAGAAGCGGTTTGCGCGTGCGCCCGCCACGACCTCCGCGAGTGTGATCGTGGGTCCCGCGGACCCGATGTCCGCAGGGATACCCGTGATCGTCTCACGGAGAGGAAGAACGGGGAAATGCTGATATAAACAAGCATTTTCCCGTTCTGCCTAGTGACAGGACACTGATCACAGCTCCCTGTAATCGGGAGCGGTGATCAGTGTCGTGTCACACATGGCCACGCCCCCCCCACAGTTAGAATCACTATCCAGGACACACTTAACCCCTTCACTGCCCCCTAGTGGTTAACCCCTTCACTGCCAGTCACATTTACACAGTAATCAATGCATTTTTAATTGCATTGATTGCTGTATAAATGTGAATGTTCCCAAAATTGCGCCAAAAGTGTCTGATCTGTCGGCCATAATGTCGCAGTCACGATAAAAATCGCTGATCGCCGCCATTACTAGTAAAAAAAAAAAATCATTCATAAAAATGCCATAAAACTATCCCCTATTTTGTAGACGCTATAACTTTTGCGCAAACCAATCAATAAGCGCTTATTGCGGGTTTTTTTACCAAAAATATGTAGAAGAATACATATTGGCCTAAACTGAGGAAAAAACATTTTTTTTATATATTTCTTGGGGATATTTATTATAGCAAAAAGTAAAAAATAATGCGTTTTTTTTTCAAAATTGTCCCTATTTTTTTGTTTATAGTGCAAAAAATAAAGCCGCAGAGGTGATCAAATACCACCAAAAGAAAGCTCTATTTGTGGGGAAAAAAGGACGTCCATTTTGTTTGGGAGCCACGTCGCACGACTGCGCAATTGTCAATTAAAGCGACGCAGTGCCAAATCGCAAAAAGTGCTCTGGTCTTTGGGCAGCCAAATGGTCCGGGGGTGAAGTGGTTAAGTAGCATTTCTTTGTGAATTGAGAAGTTTGTTTTTTTTCTTAAAAAACGCAGTGCGGTATGTTATTGCATACTCGGGTGCGGTAATATTAATATAGCGGTTAGTGAATGGAGCCCAGTGTCCCAGTGTCTCTGTCCTCCTGTTGTTCTCCCGCATTAATACCCTGTCATATAGGTTTTTGATGGAGACTACAACACATTACACAGGCCAGGAAGACTGTTGTCACCATCAGGAAACCTATCCTGAGAAATGCCATTCAGCCATCGCTGGAGTGCATGAAGACAGGAAGTGGCTGCAAAGAGGCTGTTTAAATCAGCAGCACTGGGATACAACAACAGATAAAAAAAAAGTAAAAATAGTTTTATTTAAAAAAAAATTGCCATTGTTTATAATACACAGTGCTTTAGCAAACTAAACATCATTCAGTTAAAGTTTTTATCATCTAATGCTAGCCATACACTATACGAAAAACACATTTTTGAAAAACGAACATTCGGCCGTGAGAGCAAACGATAGTGCCATCATGTAATGACCGATAAATCATTCAGTGGACATAAATGAATCAATTTTGTGTTCGTTTTTTTACATATACCTAGTGCAGACAGTTCGGACGGGAAACACATTAATCTTTCAATTTATCGTTCGTTCGGCAGAAAATTTCCAAATTTGTCCTTCGTTTTTTCGGCTCAAAAACGTACCAATGATTTTCGATTATGTGCCCATTAACTGGCCAAAAAACGAACAAACTGGCCAAATGAGCGAATTTCTCAGTGGAATGTTATCTCTATATTGTGGTCGGTGTTCACTGCAAATCGGATGACAAAGCTCTGCCTGGATCTCCTCCCATGTCAGAGGTTTCTACTGATTTCTATACTCAGACTAGTCTCTTCATGTTCTGATTTAAAGTATCTTCCAGTTTTCCTCGGCACCTTTCATGAAATGTTCATCTACATCACACAAGTAACGTCTGTTTGTTTCTTCTGAGCTGTCACTAAGAAATATTTAAAGGGATTTCCAAGAAAAAAAAAAAAAAGATTGATGTGATTGGGGCCTCCCTGTTTCGTTTCCTGGAGGCTTCCCCCGCTTGTAAACATGGTGAGACCCCCCATCCTGCTTACATTACATAGCAGACTGGAATCTGGGAGAGATATGACTGTTTTTACAGACAAATATTCTATTTAGGCCGGCCATACATGGTTTGAATCTTGGCCAAGTTCAGCAGGAACCGGCCGAGATTCGAACCGTTAATGGGCAGGCTGAATGTACCAAGTTGATCATTCGATCAACTTGAGTACAACCAGCCTGCTGGATTCTCTTTCAATTATCGCCAGCCGCTAGCGATAATCGCTGTCTTCTCCCAGTGGGGACGGCTCTCTCCGTCCCCCCCCCCCCCTCCCACGGGAGAAGACAATGGCCCAGCAGGAGGGATTCCTACATCAACACTGTCGATTGGGGGAATTAAGCAAATTTTTTTCCTGCAACCCATGGTTACAGGAAAGAAATTCACTCTGTGTATGGCCGGCCTAAGTTCCCTTGTACCCAGGGCTGTCTAGCTGCAGTGCGTCCCTCCAAGCATTTTAGTGCACTCAGGAGGGAGAGAGTGGTGCGTTCAGCACATTAAAGTCTATGGTAGGCTGAATGCTCCTCCGAGTGGTACCCTATTGATTCCGGGATGAATGCCCAGAACGCAGGACACTGCACCCTCATGGGTACACCAAAATGCCAGTAGGGACACACAGTAGCTAGATGGCATTGTGTGCAAGGGGCCCTAGAGTTTATGGATTTTCAGTATTGGCATTCACTAGTGATGTCACAGGACTCACTTGTACTGTAGCTAGTGAGCGGCATTGTATGGAGCAAACCTGGAAATCTCTGTATGGGGCAAACAGTGGAACAATGACCAGAGCTTTGTGTGGTCACCACCTGCTAGAACCCTATGCTATGAGTGTATTGAGTGTCAACTCAACGCAAGTCAGATTTAAAGCGTTTGTTACCCCAACATTTACTTTTTCTGATATGTGCCTACTGTACCATTTATTTGTATTAGAAAAGAGTCTGTTCTCTTTGTATTGCTTCCTTTGTGTAAAATCCCTGGCATTCCTGCTAGATCCCTGGCTTTCCTATTACAAACTGACCACACTAAGCAAGAGAACACACCATGGTCAGTTCTCTAGCTATGCTGGGAACTCGGTGTGCTCTTCTCCAGTGATTCAACACAGCCTGGCAACCCCCCCCCCTCCCCCTGCACAGCCATTTACTGGGAATTCTCAAGCTCAGTGTACTGCTGTTTCTCCTCCCTCCAGCTCTTATGCAGTTGGCAACAGAGGGAATGTTATTACTTATAAGAAAAAGGAAAAAAGGCATTTATAATGTTTTTTTTTTTTATATTTACACAAATGGGTTTTGTCTTTTATTTCTATTTTAAACTGAATGGGTTGTTCTACAATGTGATTGTTGTGACTTTTCAGGTAGAGTCGTATTTCCGAATGTTCAAAGCTGAACTCCAGGAATTATTTTTATTGCAGTTACATTGGTCCAGCTTGGCACAATGTCATTATGTATATCTCATGCCTAAGGGGTATCTGACAATCCCTGTAGTAGCCAGCACTACTATAGCGATGGCTGCAATCTTCCGCGTTGTTACAGATTCTGTATAAAGCCCTATAGAACATACAGGCAGTGAACATTGCTGCTTAACTGCAGACAGGAACAGGAAACTTTACTATTAGAGAAAAAACAATACAGTAGCATAGATGCAGCTGAAAACATTTTACAACTGCCCTCTACTGGCTGATGTAGTTGTTGCACAAAATAAATGAAAAATGTATTCCAGCACGCATCCTGCTTTGATTCAGTGTGAGCAGCATCCCCTGTGCACACTGACCACAGGAGGTTGCTCACTCGAAACTGCCACCATTCATGTAATTTCCTATGTATGAACCCTGATGAAGGAAAACATTTCTGAAACGCGTCGGTTCAGGGAGCTACACTCATTTTCATAGACGGTCCATTGTATTCATATTGTTGTTTATGTGTATCATTATTGTTCATCATTGTCTTTTTGATATGATTTTTTTGCAAATAAAATTATATTTTTTTAAATTGTGGTAGTGCCTTCAAAATCCCACCTTTGGTGAATCCTTTCTTTTCTTTTTGACTTATTGGGATGTGGCACACCCATAGAGAGTATTCCCCTGTTAGATCCTCCTCTTCATTCATAGAAAGTTTTATATTTGTTTCAGTGATTACAAGGCGTAATTGGATGGGGTGGAGAGGAGGGGTGGTGACATCACAATCTGCTGGTCCAGCATTGTATGTGATGACATCAGAATGTGACTGCAGGACAGAGCGTGGGATAGAAGCAGCTTCATGGGAGACTGGTCACATAGGGAGGAGGAAGCAAAAGATAAGGGAAGGTCATTTTTTTTTTTTTTTTTGCTTTATTGTTCCACCTAACAAAAATGAGCATTGAACCTATGCAATTTCCCTGGAGTCCAGCTTTAAGGGCTCATTTAAACTTATGTCGCCCTCTGAAAATAAGTAGATTGTTTTTAAGAGGTCAGTCGACAGGCAGCTGGGAGGGAATAGGTTGCCTTTTCACTGCCTGTTGTTTAAACCCTGTGAAGCCTGCACCACTGCACCGCAAACCACACGCATACATTACACGCAGTTGCAGCGCAGCCCTATTCAGGTGTTAGGTTAAAGGCTGTGATCAGGGGGGTCAGCCACCTATTTTTAATACCCTCCTTCCTGACTGCAAGTGTAAATGTAGGCCTTAGGTTCGGGGCAGTAAAATCCCATGGTTGAAAGGTGCTTTTACACCCCCCCCCCTAACTGCTACCCCATAGCTGCAGAGGCAGTGGCCAGGGGTGCATTTGCAGCTGTGGCAAGAATTATACCCCATAACTTTTAGTGGGCTAGAGAGGAGATCAAGGGGTTAAAAAACAAGGTGAGGAGGTGATACAATGCCTCCTCACCACCTGTCAAATGCTCTCTGAGGCTGGGTTCACACTAGTGCGACACGACAGCCATCCTACTTTGGATCCGACTTTGCCCTGCGACTTGGGGCCGGCATGGTTCCGACTTTCAATGAACGGGGATCCGACTTGGATCCCTGCCAATACCAGGCACTGTGTTTGGTATGAAGCCAGTTCACACTGAGCTGCCGGAATGAAGCCCTGCGAGTTCAGCTGAACTCCCACGCAGGGCCGGTACAAGGCAGGGGCGGAAGGGGCACGTGCCCTGGGCGGTACCATTTGCAATGGGGGGGGGGGCGCAGCCTGCAGCCACGGCCACCGCCCCCCACCGCCAGTGTATTTGTGAAAGTGACCTACGTTTCATAATGTCAGCGCCCAGCGGCACTGTATAATTGCGCTCTGCCTCCTGCATGATTCCTAAATTCCGGACCTCAGCACAACTTCTCTGTGTCACAGACAGTTTACTCCCCTACGGAGGAGTCCCGTAGTCCCTGCCAGCGCCGTGACGTCATTCACGGCCGGAGGCGAGGGAGGACGCAGAGGAGTGCAGGGAGCTGTGTCAGAGTCGGCGCGCTGTTACCTCGAGGAGCCGAGGAGCTGCTGCCTAGCTGGCTGTCTCTACTAGTGTAGCTGCCGCTGGATTCTGGAGACTGGAAGGAAGCTAAGGTAGAATTTAGATTGCAGTGTGTGCCAGTGTTCTGACTGAACTTGTGTAAAAGTACTAAAAAAACAGATTAATAAATGGCTGGATGAGGGGAGGAGGCTGAGGCAAGGTTAACCACTGGCCCATAGCCCACAACACTGTGCAATACTCTGCAATACCCCGCAATACTGTGCAATACTCTGCAATACCCCGCAATACTGTGCAATACTCTGCAATACCCCGCAATACTCTGCAATACCCCGCAATACTCTGCAATACCCCACAATACTCTGCAATACCCCACAATACTCTGCAATACCCCACAATACTCTGCAATACCCCACAATACTCTGCAATACCCCACAATACCCCACAATACTGTGCAATACTCTGCAATACCCCACAATACTGTGCAGTACTCTGCAATACCCCACAATACTGTGCAATACTCTGCAATACCCCACAATACTCTGCAATACCCCACAATACTCTGCAATACCCCACAATACTGTGCAATACCCCACAATACCCCACAATACTCTGCAATACCCCACAATACTGTGCAGTACTCTGCAATACCCCACAATACTGTGCAATACTCTGCAATACCCCACAATACTGTGCAGTACTCTGCAATACCCCACAATACTGTGCAGTACTCTGCAATACCCCACAATACTGTGCAGTACTCTGCAATACCCCACAATACTGTGCAGTACTCTGCAATACCCCACAATACTGTGCAGTACTCTGCAATACCCCACAATACTGTGCAGTACTCTGCAATACCCCACAATACTCTGCAATACCCCACAATACTGTGCAGTACTCTGCAATACCCCACAATACTCTGCAATACCCCACAATACTCTGCAATACCCCACAATACTGTGCAGTACTCTGCAATACCCCACAATACTCTGCAATACCCCACAATACTGTGCAGTACTCTGCAATACCCCACAATACTGTGCAGTACTCTGCAATACCCCACAATACTCTGCAATACCCCACAATACTGTGCAGTACTCTGCAATACCCCACAATACTCTGCAATACCCCACAATACTGTGCAGTACTCTGCAATACCCCACAATACTCTGCAATACCCCACAATACTGTGCAGTACTCTGCAATACCCCACAATACTCTGCAATACCCCACAATACTCTGCAATACCCCACAATACTCTGCAATACCCCACAATACCCCACAATACTGTGCAGTACTCTGCAATACCCCACAATACTGTGCAATACTCTGCAATACCCCACAATACTGTGCAATACTCTGCAATACCCCACAATACTGTGCAATACTCTGAAATACCCCACAATACTGTGCAATACCCCACAATACTCTGCCATACCCAGTCATACTCGGCGATACCATGCAATACCCATCCATACTCTGCGATACCCCGCCATACTCTGCGATACCCCGCCATACTCTGCGATACCCCGCCATACTCTGCGATACTCGGTGATACCCAGCCATGCTCAGCCATGCTCGGCTATACTCTGCCATGCTTAGCCAAACAACATTGATTCTTTATTAAAAATGGGGGGGGGGGGGCGCAGTTTGCCATCTTCGCCCTGGGCACCAAATGGCCTTGTCCCAGCACTGCTCTCACGATTTCACTCCCGCATGTCAGTCAGGTTTCTGCACAGATGTCATTGGAAATCGCACCCCGAAATCGCAAAAAGTAGTACAGAAACTATTTTTTGAAATCTCAGCGGCGTCGTATATGCAGCGTTGCACCGATTAGGACATTGTCATTGCCAGCAATTGCCGCAGATTTGACATGCAATATGACATGTCAAATTGCATGTCAAAACACACAAATGTGAACCAGGGCTTATTGTCAGAAAACAGTCAGAATTCCTGATCCTCTGCGCTTGATTTAGATCAGATACTCCTGAAGCCAAAACCTCAGCGAGATTGCCAGGAAACCACCATTTTCAAAAGGAGAAGTCGGCATCCCCATACATCCATAATCAGCTCATGGTAGGGGTACTTTAATTAGTCCTAGAGAGCTATTAAAACAGCTGCCGTCATTATCTGCAAGGAAAAGGTGTGTTTTTTCCTCGCTGTTGGCGTGCTGTAATCTCAGGTAATTAGCAGACAATGACTCAGAAACAACACATACGTGTTCTGTGCGTCTGTCAGGCAGACACTTCCACAGGTCTCTTTAGGCCACGCTCTTGTTAATCTCTGGCAGGAAGTGTCTGTTTTCGCCAGAGTTCCTGGGTGTGTCTGCTTTATAGGCACACATTTGGCAAAGCTTTTACTTGCTGTTGTACTTCTATGTCTAAGGTGACCAGATTCTACAAATCGGGGACAGATTAATGCAGTGAAATTCCCTCCAATCCCCCCTTGTATCAATGCCGTGTGCATAAAAAAATAATAGACTACTGGCAGAAAGTAAGGCACCACATACTGTATAGGCACAAAAAACTTGTATTTAAAGGGTAAATCCACTTTTGGATAAATAAATTATACATACCTTAAAACTGAACATTGCATGACTGCAAAAAAGCTTATTGGGTAAATCTGTTTGTCACCACTGTTTCAACTCCATCTGTAGCCATGCTCACATTATTTCAATGTTTATTTAGCCATTAAGTCTTACCTAAATTATGGGTTGCCTTATCTTTACAATTTTGGCCTTTTAGTCCCCTTGCAGTTTGATTGTGGTGTGAAAGTTATGCCCTGCTAGCTGTGTTGCTAATATGCCCTCCTAATTGATTAATTGCCAGATTCAACCCACACCCAACACACAGTATAAAAACAAGGCCTTCCTTACGGGGGAACACATACAGGGGTTCTTCCAAAGAAGTGGGGTTCTGAAAATAAGTGACACTTCTGCTCTTGCACTTCAGCGATTTGCACAAAGCAAACTATAAAAGACTGCAGGTGACCCCGTTTCCTAATTTTATCATCTTCCTCTCTGAAACATGCATTCTTTACCTCTCCTCCTTTTCACAATTGCTGCCTCTCTCCTCAAACTCTCTTTTCTACATCCCTCTGCTCCACCCCACAACCTGTACATATCACCCTCACTTCTCCCCTCCCCCTATTACTGCACTCATCACCTCTTTCTAACTCTAAGCCCACTTGCTAACATACCCACCAGGATACTGAAGCATGTCCCCTCATACAAATCATATTCTCATATTACTTCCCTCACTCTTCTGCTTCTCCTAATCGCTGGAGATATTTCCCCAAACCCTGGGCCCACTTTATTTAACTGTGCCCAACACACCCATCACCATCACCCTACACCCTCTAGCAGTAGTCGCAATCTACACAATCTAGTCTCCATTCCTCTTCTTGCCAACACCAGCCTCACTCTCTCCTGTGCCCTCTGGAACGCCCGCTCTGTCTGCAACAAACTCACTGCTGTTCATGACCTCTTTGTCACTAATTCCTTTAATCTACTTGCTCTCACAGAAACCTGGCTCCACGAATATGACACCCCTTCTCCTGCTTCCCTCTCCCAGGGTGGCCTTCACTGGACTCACTCCCCCAGGCCTAATGGACGCAAGGGAGGTGGAGTGGGATTCCTCCTATCCCCCCAGAGCACCTTCCAGGTTATTCACCCTCCTCTCTCTTTTTCACTCTCATCATTCGAAGCCCACTGTATACGTCTATTCTCTCCCACTTCCCTAAGAATTGCTGTGATCTACCGGCCCCCTGGACCATTATCGACTTTCGTTGATGAGTTTTCTGCCTGGCTACCCTACTTTCTCTCTTCGGAAATTCCCACAATCCTTCTCGGTGATTTCAACATCCCTGCTAATACAAACATTCCTGCTACTTCTAAACTTCTTAGTCTAACCTCTTCATTTGACCTGAAGCAATGGGTACAGGCTTCTACTCACTCTGATGGCAACACCCTTGACCTTGTATTCTTCTACCTATGCACTCCATGCAACTTCTCAAACAATCCTTTTCCTCTCTCTGACCACCACCTTATTAGTTTCTCTCTCCCCCTGTCTTCCACCACCTTTCCCTCCAATCGCCTAACCGTCACCCGTAGAAACTTTCGCAACTTCAACTCCTCTCTCCTCTACTCTGCTACCGACCACCTCTATGACAAAATCTCCCCCCTGTCCTGCCCCAACCAAGCCATATCCATCAACAATAAATCTCTGTCCTCCACCCTGGACAAGCTCGCTCCCCTCACTACACGCAGAATCAGGCCTCGACCCCTACAACCCTGGCAAACAGATGACACTAAAATACTCAAAAAACGTAGTCGCGCTCTTGAGCGTCTGTGGCACAAGACTAAGTCTCTCAAAGACTTCAACCAATACAAATCTGCCCTCCAAAAATACTATTCTTTTCTCCACACTGCCAAGCAAACCTATTTTACAACTCTTATTAATACCTTCTCATCCAATCCCCGTAAACTCTTCTCTACCTTCAACTCTCTACTTTGTCCTCCACCGCCTCCCCCCACTGATTTACTCACTGCCCAGGAAATCGCTAATCACTTCAAAAACAAGATTGATACAATCCGTGATGAAATCTCCACTCTACAGGTATCTCCCCCAGCTAAGACCCCATGTCAACAGATACAACTGACACTACCTCTATTCAAATCTACTACTCCAGACGAAGTTGCTAAACTCCTTTCTATCGCCCACCTAACTACCTGTCCCCTGGACCCTGTTCCCTCTCAAATACTACGGTCACCCTCTGACCCCATCCTACACTCTCTAACCCACATCTTCAATCTCTCCCTCACCTCTGGCGTCTTCCCCGATGCTCTAAAACATGCACTGGTCACCCCCATACTCAAAAAACCATCCTTGGACCCTACCAATCTTAACAACCTACGCCCTATCTCCTTGCTCCCCTTTTCCTCTAAACTCCTTGAACGCCTGGTTTACAACCAACTGAGTGACCACCTCATTAAAAACAACCTTCTTGATCCCCTTCAATCTGGATTTCGCCCTCAACACTCCACAGAAACTGCTCTTTTAAAACTCACAAATGACCTACTAACTGCAAAAACCAACGGACACTATTCTGTACTCCTACTTCTGGATCTTTCAGCTGCCTTTGACACGGTTGACCACCCCCTCCTCCTCAAAAAACTTCACTCCATCGGTCTCCGTGACTGTGCTCTTCAGTGGCTCTCATCCTACCTATCCCAACGCACCTTCAGTGTCACTTACAATTCTACTTCCTCCACTCCTCTTCCCTTCTCTGTCGGGGTCCCCCAAGGTTCTGTTCTTGGACCTCTTTTATTTTCAATCTACACCTCTTCCCTGGGTCAGCTGATAGCCTCTCATGGCTTTCAATATCATTTCTATGCTGATGACACACAAATCTATCTCTCCACCCCTCAACTCACTCCATCAGTCTCTTCACGCATCACTAACTTACTAACCGACATATCTGTATGGATGTCACACCACTTCCTCAAACTCAACTTGTCCAAAACTGAGCTTATAATATTTCCTCCCCCACGTGCCTCTTCCCCTGACTTCTCTGTGAAGAGCTATGGCAAAACCATCCACCCGTCCACACATGTCAGGGTGCTAGGTGTTATCCTAGATTCTGAACTCTCCTTTCAGCCCCACATCCAATCACTTTCCAAAGCTTGCCGCCTCAACCTCCGCAACATCTCTAAACTACGTCCCTTTCTAACCAGTGAAACTACAAAGCTCCTGATTCACTCCCTGGTTATCTCTCGCCTTGACTACTGCAACTCACTCCTCATTGGCTTACCTTTAAATAGACTATCCCCCCTTCAGTCCATCATGAATGCTGCTGCCAGACTCATCCACCTTACAAACCGATCAGCGTCTGCTACCCCTCTCTGCCAATCCCTCCATTGGCTGCCACTCGCCCAACGAATTAAATTCAAAATACTAACAACAAGTTACAAAGCCATCCACAACTGTGCCCCCAGCTACATCACTAACCTAGTCTCAAAATACCAACCTAAACGCCATCTCCGTTCCTCCCAAGATCTCCTGCTCTCTAGCTCCCTCATCACCTCCTCCCATATCCGCCTCCAGGACTTCTCCCGAGCCTCGCCCATCCTCTGGAATTCCCTACCCCAATCTGTCAGACTGTCTCCAAATTTATCCACTTTTAGGCAATCCCTGAAGACTTTCCTCTTCAGAGAGGCCTATCCTGCCTCCATCTAATAACTGCACTATTTTCTCCATTAGCTCATCCCCCACAGCTATTACCCTTTTGTATAACTTGACCCTCCCTCCTAGATTGTAAGCTCTAACGAGCAGGGCCCTCTGATTCCTCCTGTATTGAATTGTATTGTACTTGTACTGTCTGCCCTAATGTTGTTGTAAAGCGCTGCGTAAACTGTCGGCGCTAAATAAATCCTGTATAATAATAATAAAAAATAATAATATATATATATATATATATACACACACAGCATCTCACAAACGTGAGTACACCCCTCACATTTTTGTAAATATTTTATTAAATCTTTTCATGTGACAATACTGAAGAAATTACACTTTGCTACAATGTAAAAGTAGTGAGTGTACAGCTTGTATAACAGTGTAAATTTTCTGTTCCCTCAAAGTAACGCAACACACAGCCAACCGCTGGCAACAAAAGTGAGTACACCCCTAAGTGAAAATGTCCAAATTGGGCCCAATTAGCCATTTTCCCTCCCCGGTGTTATGTGACTCATTGGTGTTACAAAGTCTCAGGTGTGAATGGGGAGCTGGTGTGTTAAATTTGGTGTTATCGCTCACACTCTCTCATACTGGTCACTGGAAGTTCAACATGGCACCTCATGGCAAAGAACTCTCTGAGAATATGGAAAAAAAGAAATGTTGCTCTACATAAATATGGTCTAGGCTATAAGAAGATTGCCAAGACCCTGAAACTGACCTGCACATGGTGGCCAAGACCATACAGTGGTTTAACAGGACAGGTTCCACTCAGAACAGGTCTCGCCATGGTCGACCAAAGAAGTTGAGTGCACGTTCTCAGCGTCCTATCCAGAGGTTGTCTTTGGGAAATAGATTTATGAGTGCTGCCAGCATTGCTGCAGAGGTTGAAGGGGTGGGGGGTCAGCCTGTCAGTGCTCAGACCATAAGCCGCACACTGCATCAAATTAGTCTGCATAACTAAGTTATAGGGGGGGTGGTGGTTGCGCTATGATGGGGAGAGGGTAGGGGAGGGGGGGACTATGCTAAACTGGAGTGTATGTGACACACATGCCAAGTGACCCAAAAAAAAGGGGTCTATAACACACAAAATGACAATAGCACACTGACTAGTGCATGTGATGAACGATAAAAATTACCACTAAATAAGTGTATAGCATGAAGGGAATTGAATGGCATCCAAGTAAATAATGCACATAGTAAAAATGCAAACAAGCCAATGAGATAATGACGAATGGTGAACAATGAGTGAATGTAATATTAAGTGCATAGGTGAATAGAATAATATAAAATGATCCCATTAATAAACATGATAAAAAACTTTAAACATGTGAAAAAATAAAAAATGAAAATATATAAAAATATATAAGAAACAGTCCCGCCACCAATGTGACACTTCTGAGTTCAAATCCAAAACCACAACAATGGATGTGTCAGGGGTAGAGGGGTGATCTGCGATGGGGGCACCTCAGTGTGCACAGGCCCCTTACCTTACAGCTGTAAGGTATACAGCATAAGTATTAGGCGCCCAGAGGGTGATGGAATCCAGGAAGTTGCAGCAGATGGTATAGCTCACAAATGTAGTGGTATCATATGTGAAGAAATAAAGATGAACAGCATATAGTGTGATACCGTTTGAGAAATAGAAACAGGCAGGCTGAGGGAGGGGGGAAGGGGGGGTTGCACTCACTTGTGACAGATGAGCGCAAGCCTCAAACCACGAGTGCCGAACTCGTATAATCCAAAACGCTGGCCAAAGGACCCTCTACCATCTCACTCCTCCTGTAGCTCACCGCCTGTCATACGTCATATAGGCAGTGTGGTATCAAGACAAGAAAACCGCATATAGCGTAATCCCGTATAAAACACTTTTATTAACATAAATGAAATCGCTAAAAACTTACAAAAGGAGACAGCTGGGGGGTAAAAAATTCCGCGAGCGCCGTGCTCGTAACATCAGCTGTTGTGTAGGCAACGTCCCGTGCTCCTAACGCGTATCGTCACGTCACGTGACTTCTTCAGAGGAGCTCTTTTCATGTGACAACACTGAAGAAATGACACTTTGCTACCATGTAAAGTAGTGTGTATACAGCTTGTATAACAGTGTAAATCAACACAAAGCCATTAATGTCTGGCAACAAAAGTGAGTACACCCCTAAGTGAAAATGTCCAAATTGGGTCCAAAGTGTCAATATTTTGTGTGGCAACCATTATTTTCCAGCACTGCCTTAACCCTCTTAGGCATGGAGTTCACCAGAGATTCACAGGTTACCACTGGAGTCCTCTTCCACTCCTCCATGACGACATCACGGAGCTGGTGGATGTTATAGACTTATGGTGAGCTTTCATACGACATATATCTTGTAAGTGTTTTTAACTGCTCTTTGTTATTAAAGTTTTTAATACTGCACTTAGAACCTCCTTCTCTTCTGCTTTGTTTTATTGGAATGAGCTTCCCTCTCTTGAAGTGCTGTTGAGGTGCATTCCCCCATTTATGTACTGTTTTTGGGAAAGGGCGCTCTGAATGACAAGAAGACTATCTTCCACTTTCAGTTATAATCTCGTAAAATTAGCAGTGACATCATCACTGTGCTCTACGTAGTCTGTGCAGAGAGCGGATCTGTGGGAGGAACCCAGGAGGCTCCACCCACAACAGGCTGCCTGCAGAAAATTACAAGAGGGGGCGTAGACAAGACCAGTCACTCTGCACAAGGAGACAGAGCAGCAGTGACTGGTCTTTATTACAAATACAAGATACTTGTGTATTCTTTCTTGAATCAGAGGTAAAGCTTTACATTGGATTACTGCACAGATCTGGAAGAAATACACAAAGCACACCAAGATTCAAGGAAGAATACACAAATATCTCTTGTATTTGAATGATATTTCCTTGAAGTTCAGTTGAAAACATAAAACTCTCCATATTAAAAATCAATGTTTTCAGCTATCAAACAGGCTCTTTCACAAGTATAGAGTACAAAATCCTTACATATGCAGCTCAGTTTACTTTCTCAACATACTTCAGTGCCAGAATAAATAACTCATATGCATATGCAGTAGTTAGGTAGTCCCACCCTGACCAATCATGACAACCAAAGACCCCGCACCTGGAAGAAGCTTGGGAGAAGATATTGGCACCGGTGAGGAAGACTACAGACGTTGCATCGCTGGAGCAAAGGTGAGCATTTTTAGTTCAGCTTTAATTAGTGACAGTAGTTAGCCAATTAAATAATCACTATCACCATTCGGGCTCATTTACACCTGCATTGATCTCTGAAGAGCGATTTGCGTTGGATCACTTTTCACTGAGTGGCTGACAATTATTCAGGAGGCAATACTGCCGCCTTCTGAATGCCTGACCACCACAAATGAGCCTAGTGTTTGGCTCATGGTTGTGGCATGGTCCCACTTGAAATAGTTATGTTAATAAGCAGTCCTGCCAAAAAAACACGACAGGGATTATTATTTTTGCTATGCTGTGATGAAAGCAGCTGCAAGCGTACTTTTGACATTTAAAGTGGTTGTAATCCCTTACCTATACGCAGTGCAGTGACTGGCCTCAGATGATACACAGAGATAAAACAAATCCTACACTCTGTTTATCTTTTGCCCTCTCTGCTCTACAGTCGTTCAAAGTGAAGAATTTATACAGCTTGTCTGAGCTGTCAGAAAAAAAGGAGGCAGAGAGCTGAAATTACACTCTGCAGAGCTCAGTGAGAGCTGATTGGAGGGATCGGACACACTCCCCTTCACACAGCACACAGGAATAGAGCTGAGGCTGTCAATCACAGGTTGTGTGCTGAAGCTCCCTCCCCTGTCCCTTTTTTTTACTTAGTGTCAAAAAAACTTATCAGAAGTGACTCATGCAGCTTGTAGAAGAATGAAGCAGCAGATAGAAATGACGCTCTGTGCTCTTAATTGTGACGAGTACACACTATAGAGGGATATGCATTGTTCATATTTCATGTCAGAGGTTTACCAACACTTTAATGTGGGTGGTAAAACCACAGCTCAAATACCTAATTTTTTTCCCCACAAATGAGCAAATACCTATTTTTACTGCCCCCAATGACAGCTGTTAACTAGGTCACATTTTGAAATTACAACAACATTCTGTGGAACCTTGTCACGATTGGACGCTGCAAAATGATTGTGACAGTGACTGATTAATTGGTTATTGCTATTTAACCAGTTGCCGCCCGACCACCATCAAATGGCGAAGGGATGTTGTGGCTCTCGCTCTGGGTGGACGTCATATGACAGCGCCCAGAACGGGCACACAACGCGGCGATCGGTTTTGCGCCATGTTGCTAGGAAACGGTGCGGCCCCGATCTCTGTAAAGAGCCACATCCGCGGCTCTTTAACAATGTGATCGGCTGTGTCCAATCAAAGCCGGTCACATGTAAACAAGGAAGTCCTGTGAATTGGCTCTCCTCGCCTCACACTGACAGAGTGTCGATCAGTGGCATCTCCTCACAGGGGAGACCTAGACTGGATAATCAGGGCACTGATTGTCAGTGCCCTGATTACGGGAAAGCCGTAGCAGTGCCCATCGGTGCCACCAATCAGTGCAGCCTTTCAGTGCCTGCTCATCAGTGCTGCCCATCAGTGCCTCCCATTAGTGCCCATCAGCGCCACCCATCAGTTCCGCCTATCCGTGCCGCCTATCAGTGCCCACCACTGCCGCCCATCAGTGCCCACCAGTGCCGCCCATCAGTGCCCACCAGTGGCAAGTGGCCTGGTATGGTTCAGGACAGGGGGGGGGGTGCTTGCTCATCCCCTCTGTTTCCTGATCTGCCAGGCTGCATGCTCGGATAAGGGTCTGCTATTAATACCTGAAGAGCCTGTTATGCATTAAGGGGGGGGGGACCCCACGCTTTTTTTTTTTTTTTTATCATGTTTTGCTTCCTGGCCCGCTCCTTAACATTATTGGGGGGGGGGGGGTCCCACCCTGTATCTAAGCAAAATACCACCTGTGATACCGCCAGCAAAACCCTGGTGATAAATATTGCATCATTTTTTACTTTCTCTTCCGTTTCTGAATTGGACTTAAAGAGGCGTTCCACCCCTCAAAAAAAAATAGTAATGTGCTTAAAAAAAAATAAAAAAAAACATTTGGAGAAATTATTTTTTTTTTACTCACCTCTAAATGCCTGTTGCTAGGGGTCCCTTGTAGTCTGCCTCCTTCGGTGCCTGGGCTCCTGACGTCACTTCCCTCGGCGCAGGAAGGGAGATCACCCCCTCCCTCTTGTCAATCATCTGGGACACGTGACTGGTCCCAGATGATTGCGGGGCCAGTGACGGCGCGCGGCTCGGCTCGCGCAGGTGTAGTGGGTGCCCGGCTGTGAGGCCACAGCCGGGTGTCCACAGTTAAAAAGGCGGCGCCGCGGAGGGGGGGGGGCGAGCGGGGCTTCAATGCCCCGCATCGCTGGACCCTGGGACAGGTAAGTGTCCGATTAAAAGTCAGCAGCTGCAGTATTTGTAGCTGCTGATTTTTATTTTTTTAAATGGGAACCCCGCTTTAAGAGCTTTTTTTTTTTTTGCGGTATTTACCAGCACTTTTTATTTTGCGTTAAACACCGCATAATCGTTATTTTATTTTCTGAATTGGACAGTAACACCGGCTTGTGTAATAATCGTTTATGCTGTATTATTTTTATTTGCTTTATTTTCTTCCTTGAAAATGGATTTACCCTTTTAAAGTGGTTGTATACCTTTATTTTTAACTTTTACCTACAGGTAAGCCTATAATAAGGCTTACCTGTAGGTAAAAAAAATATCTCCTAAATCTGTAGGGTTTAGGAGATATTCCCCTCGCAATGAGCCGCTGACTGCAGCGGCGCATGCGCACAGGGGATTCTCGGCTGACAGCCCGGCAAACTCTGGAGCTTGCCGGGCAGCATGCGCTGGAGTGACGACATCGCGGCTCCGGCCACTCACAGCGCCGAAGCCGCGATACCCGGAAGACACGCCGAGGGGAGATGTCAGCTCCCTCGGCGTGGACCAGGTGAGATGTCGGCGCCTCGTTCTAAGGTAAGTATCTCATAATGAGCTAGTATGCGGTGCATACTAGCTCATTATGCCTTTTCCCTTGCAGGTGTAGAAAAAAAAAAAAAAGACAGCGGGTATACAACCGCTTTAAGGTGGTTTTGATTTTGTTTATTTGTACTCCATGCTTGAAAAAAAGTTTGGTAGCTGAAAACGTCGCTCTTTGGAGGACTTTATGCTTTTATTTGCTGCTTCCTGCTTGCACTATAATGAAAACACTATATTATATAGACTGAGCTATTTGTTTTACAATCCTTTGTGCTGATGACTTATGCAATAATGATGTACATTATGCCAGAATATTCCTTCTTATGTTACACCAGGGTTGGCGTCTGTAGATGAAAAGCCCAAGGCCCGGCCCCTTTGTAATGAAAACAATTCAACAAATCTGCTAAATGTGTCATCATGGCAATAATTGAGATATGGGTGTTTTGGAGAAGTTCTGGGTTGGTCATGGCAATGTTGTAATTTTTAAGTGACTATATTCACAAAGTTAACACACCCCACTCAAAGCCAAGAAAGACTCAATGTTGTGCAGCCTACCATTCCTTCGATGTAGTAGCTAAATTCACTTTTTTTTTTTTTTACACGTTCCACCTGGTGATCCTGCCAGGAACACACTTCCTGTCCTAAGGTGACAACCATACTATATCTAGGAGGTGCTTAGCAGTGTTGTCACCATAGAAAGGGGGTATATTAGGACTATATAACAAATTTCCCTCTCCATACCATAAGGTTATGTTTTGTAGTCAGCTGGGAAGAATGCTAACTGATAACTGTCCACAGAGGAAAGTATCAGCTCACTAGATTTCTGGCAGGATAAACCGTTATTTGTTTGCGCTTGTCAAACAAGTATTAAAAAAATGGTATATTTAGCAAACCATAAGGGAGAAATTAAAATACATTTATTATTAGGGTTTACATTCACTTTCATTTCTTTAAAAAGTGACAGTTATTTTCAGCTGAGCACAATGAGGTGAAAGTTACCATCACCATCTAAATTGGAGCGCCTTATCCTCGGGGTAAAGATCTATGAATTAAGCCTACTGACTGCTCTCATCACATGTGATAATGCTCATTTATCAGAGTGTTAAGACCATTAACTAGTTATTGTATTGTCACATAGTGCTGTGGAGTGAGGAAGGGAGAGCCTGTACAGTACAACTGTTAAAGCTCAACTCTAGGCAGACAAATAAAAAAACACAAACAGCTCTGTAATCATTAATACATCATTAAGGTAGCAGTATACATAGCTAAACAGTTGTGGTGGCAAGAAGCATGCTGGTAGGAGGAGAAAGCAGAGAGATGAGCTCATCACTGAGCTGTTTCTCTTTTTACTGTCCAGTCACAGGCTGGGGTGTGTCCAGGATGACCTGGGCTCAAAGAAAGTGGGATGAATGACGCTGACCATCAAATTGATAACATCTCGTCACAGAAAAAGGTGCTGTGGGGGTAATATATGGTTTCTTTATTTTACCTTTTAATTGGCTATTCATTGTTATCTTAATTTTGTCTGTAGTTCTCCTTTAAATTTTGAAAAACAAGTGTGTTACTTTTGAAGTGGTAAAAACTAGAAACAAACCTGACCATAGTCTGATTGAAATTAGGTTGGTTCAGCAGGGACTGGTTGTTTGTTTTTATTTTATTTTATTTCAATTTTGTTTTAAGGTTTTCAAATATAGAAAAAAAACAGAGCTTAAATTTACAATAGACAAAGAAGCTCCATTATAAAAAGGAGTTGCATACATTTAAGATAGGCTGTCTACTTAATGATTGCCAAGGGTATACTTTACCAAAATACTATACACGTGTGTGTGTGTGTATATATATATATATATATATATATATATATATATATATATATATCAATAGGGAGAGCAGCACACAGCTATTGTGCAGTGCAAAGCAATCTGGTCATCCCACCGACCATGTATAAAAAAAGTCAAAAGGGTTGCGGTTCAAAAAAAAAAAATTGACCGAATGTTCATACATAGCATCCATGGAATGCTTTTGTTATGTATGCTATGTATGAATATTCAGTTCAATACATTTTGTGTGCAGCAATTCCTTTCACTTATTTTTATTTATATATATACTTCGTTTGTGTGGATGGAGGAATCTTTTATTTCTTATTGTTTAGCCCACTGGCTGAATGAAAAATAAAAACCTAACCGTCTTTGGCCAGCTTAAGATGCTTGAGTCGGCTGTCGACTTTTAGTAATTACATACTGTGCAGGACCAATAGTCTTCTGTCACATACCAAGTGGAGATTAAGCTGGAGAGAGGGCTTCTCCTGCACCTCTTGTCCAACACACAGAGTGGCATGAGGGCCGATGTGGTGGGCAGCGCCAGCTATTGGTTGTGGGATACAGATGACTGTGGATCACCAGACATGGACCAGGGACCGGACCATGGTGATACTCGATCAGCAGACAGGAGCGAAGCCACTACATAAGCCAAATGGTCATCAACAACCAGGCAGTAAAGTACAAGAACATGAGGCAGAGTCAGGTTACAAGCCAGGTTTAGTTCACAGCCAAGCAGCAAGCTACATGACTAAAGTATTGCCTCACCCAACTAAATTTCCCTTACCCAATAAACAGTCAAATGGAAACAATATTTGGGGTTGAAAGTGTTGTGCAGAGTATTGAAATCATGCACTGGAAGCTTCTTGTTTGCAGTAATAGCTTTGCTTTTATGGAGGATTGCAAAGCATGTCTTACAGCATGACAAACATGAGACAGGAACTAACTACAAACAAGTGCACTGAACTTAGATAGACAGTACATCCTGTCCTATCATAGAATACACACTATAACACTATAATACTACAGCGCCACTTGCTGCAGAGATAAGTATAATACATACAGTATTGTCAGTTTATTAGCAGCCATGCTGTTTTTCTTTCAACAGATAGGCCATACCAGCTATTTATTAAATAACAAAATACAGTAAAACCTTGGTTTGCGAGTAACTTGGTTTGAGAGCGTTTTGCAAGACAAGCAAAATATTAAAAAAATTTTTGACTTGATATACAAGGGATGTCTTGATATACAAGTACCATCATGTAACAACTGAGTATAAAAGAGAAGAGAGGCCGCCTCTAAGTTTAGCAATATGGTTACATTTAATGAAGGTACAACATTTAGCAACTCACATGGTTGATGATTAAAACTGGCACATCTAAGTATGCAGGCATCCAGGGGAAAACCTGTCCACATAGACCATCCTCCGCACCGCCATCGACGTGGTCCCTTCCACACTGCGCTCCACAAGCTCTTCAAGCCTCACTTTCAGATCGCTCTACTGCAGGGTAGTCTTCCCGGTCACGATTGCAGACTGACAACGGTGAGAGCCGGTGGTGTGGAGGACAGCTTTACCCCGGATGTCTGCATACTTAGATGTGCCTCATTTAATCATCAACCATGTGAGTTGCTAAATGTTGTACCTTCATTTAATGAAGGTACAACATTTAGCAACTCACATGGTGTAAATGTAACCATATTGCTACACTTAGAGGCGCCTCTCTTTTCTTTTATACTCTGTAGCTCCTGCTGGATTTTGCTTCTAATCCCCTTGTGGAGGCTTCCATTTATGGATGGACATTTTATGGTTACACAACCTATCACATTGCTATAATCTTTTTATATGGACTATAAACCGAAGGACTTATGAATAAATGGTTGTGGAACTAATCATTTGAGTTTCCATTATTTCTTATGGGGAAATTTGCTTTGATATACAAGTGCTTTGGATTACAAACATGTTTTCGGAACAAATTACGCTCGCAATCCAGGGTTTTACTGTACACAAATTACAAAATACAACCTTTACAAAATCCATTTTCATTATGAAAACGTATTACAACAATCATAACAATGACTGACCTACTTATCAGGTGTAGGGTCCTTGAAGGCACCTTTATTTTACCATCCGGCTGTATCACAATTCCACTTAAAGGCCCTCAGCCGCAACTACACCGACTTGAGGACAATTTAATTATTCATCTATGCTTGATAGAACCACATAACCATTAGTACCTTACTGCCTTAGCTTATAAATAGGGAAGGTACACCTGTGATGGACCCAACCAATTATTGTCCAAATTTTAACAATCTCCCGCTTTCGAAGACCCTGAGACCCTGCCAGCTGCTACGACAAGCTAGGAAATAAAATTCAATCTGAACTCGTACGTAATGCCCATGAGCCTCCACTGTCGACAAGGGAAAAGGGGAAGAAAGAAGGCCAAAGCAGTCAAAACGGAGGGAGGGAGAAAGAAGCTTGTCTGTCACTGTTCTTTCTCCAACTGACAAAGTGGCAAAGTAACCACCACTATGGTGACACCCAGCCCCACCCCTGCTCTCTCCAATTGGGTAAGATCCTGTAACTTTGAAACAAATTCGTTTTTAACTCCAGCCTAAGTGCAAACCTAGCCATGTCTGCCCTTCACTTAAGCTGCACCTCCAACTCCAGGCCTTCCTCTGTAACATGAGGCAGAAGCGTAGTCAGGGTATGAGCCAAGGTCATAACAGGTAGGCAGGAATCCAAAGACAGGTCAGACAAGCAAGGTCATACACAGGAAGGCAAATATAGCACTCATCAATCTGTTCATGTCACAATACTGCTTAAATAGGCCATTTGGTGCCATTGCCGAGCATGCTTGTGTGCATGCGCAAGTTCTGCTCAGCATACACGCTAATATGTGTGCACTAATACATGTCTTGAAGTGAACCTTTGCTCAGAATTTTGAGCAAAAGTCTTCTTGTCTACTTTGTCCATGAGGACAGTGAGAGCCCACCCACAACCCAGGGTGTTGGAGAGAAGTGCAGAGTTCCTGAAGCCTGACGAAATGAGGAATAAGGTAGATGTTGCAGTATACCTTTTTTTCCTCTGCCCGTAGATTTCATTAACATTTAACCCTTGCAGTGCAAGTGTGTTGTTTTTGTGTCATTCCCGGAGTTCAGCTTTAAAGTGGTTTTTAACCCACTAAGTACACTTTACACAAACCCCTCTGTTTAATCATGTAATGTACCCCTGTGTCTGTGCCTTATAAAAATAATGCAGCTCTATATCTGTTTTCACAGCGCTGATTGGCGCTCACATGACCCACCGCCTCTCTCCTCTCTCGGCCTGACCGCTACAGCGGACGGGGCCAAGGATCCCTGCTGACGTCAGTCAGGAGGAGGGGAGAGGAAGAGAGGTGGGCCCATCCGCTGCAGCTGTCATGTGAGAGAGGAGAGAGACGGTGGGTCACGTGAGCAGTTTCAGTGCTCTGAAACCGATAAATAGCTGCATTATTTTTAAAAGGCAGAGACACAGGGGCATATTTCATGATTAAACAGCATGAAGGAAAGGGGCAGGGAGCAGAGTGGCACAGACACAGAGAGGGGATGGGGGAGAGGATGGAGGAGAGAGCGAATGATGGTGGCACGTAAACTGACCATGGTGTCGGGGCTCAGCAGCCATGATATACCATGGTCAATTTACAGGGGGGGGGGGAACTAGAAGGATCAGCCAGGTATTTCAGGTGATACAGGGGGCCAAATTACACAGCACAAGCACTGTGCTGTATAAAAAGCTTTAAAGGAACAGAATCTTTATTTTTATTTTTTTAGGTCAACAACGCTTTAAGCCAGTATTTTCTTATAATGATTGGCAAACTATTTTTCCACACATTCCCATGCTGAGGTTCAGAGGATTGCTTTATTACTGCTCTTTGTTACTCTATGAGGAGAGTGTAATACTGGTTATAGCATTGATCTGTGAGGTCACTTCTCTAGTCCATCTAAGGTTGATCCTTTTTTGAGCCCTGATGAAAGAATTGATGTTGCCTCTGAAATGTTTTGGCTGTTTTTTTTTTTTTTTTTTTATCTGTTTAAAAACAATTAAAATAGATTCAGAAGATTCAGATTCAGAATACTTTATTGATTTCAAAGGGAAGTTATTGCAACACATACCACACTCAACAAAGACAACACAAGATCACAACAATGAACAGAAACAAGACAAAGTATATTTCCAGACAACAGACAAGATAGGAGTATATCTCCACAGTGTACTGTAAAATCATGGTAGCCTGATGGTACCTAAGACTGGTTTACAGGTATAGCTGAAAGTGGGTGCTCATTATTTACTGAGGTGTCTGATCGTCTTTTACATGAATGTGTTATTATGGTGATATCATGAGGGCTTATCAGCTGTCAATTTACTTGAAAATCCCCAAAGTCACCTTATTTTTTACTCTTCTCACTGTCACCCCCAGGATGAACAAATCTCCCACCTTTTCCAGGTGACCCATATTTTCCAAGATAGTCCTGAAATCTTCATATATGTAGGGATCAGAAAATATGTATTTTGCTGTTTTCGTTACGGTTTCTAAACCTTTTACATTTACATATGAAAATGGCACATGGCGCTCCAGGTGGGATCGGGCGCCCTACTCCATTGATACATTTCATGTGCTGGCTCACATCGTCTCCACCCAACCAATCAATTGTACCAGCGATAGGAACGCCAACCATTGAACACAAAATAATATTCTTCCCTTCCTAAAATTGCCAGTGGGAACAAGTTCTGTGGTGTTCTGGTCTGATATATTTTGTGCTAAGCACAGCTTTCTCAAAGAATATGGCTGCCTGTGATTAGGCCTTACCACATAGATATCACAAATATTGGTAATCCAATAGAATCCAGCTATATTTAAAATGGAAATGAACCTAAAAATATTATTGCTGACAGGTAGAATTTTAATGAAGGAAGAGACCCTATTGGTCTCTTTTATTATTGTGCGGACAGTAACGGGCATTCTGAAAGGCTATTTAATAACAGCAACTTTTGTTTTGTGGGCTTCCCTTCAAAGATTAGGGTTTTTTTACCACAGTTGTCACACTCACTGTGTACCACCCTTCAGTATCGGGCCTTGCCCCCCCCCCCCCCCCCCGTATGGGGCCACCAGCTTCCTGCTTCTCCTGGCACCAAATCCAATCACGGAGGGGGCACTGTCCCTAAAGGCTAGAGGGTTGCTTGCTCCGTGTTTGAGCATTGCATCAACATGATAGCAGTTGGACCTCCTGTGTTCCTTAGTGCCTTCTTGCATCGTCTCTGTGATCCTAGCGTTCCCCTGTCTCATCAGTCAAGCCAGCCTACATCCAATTTTGTAATCACTGTGTACACTAGCTTGTATTTTGTGCCTGTGACCCCGAGCCTGCTCCTGTAATCCTTGGGTCCCCCTGTCTGTATCCTGCTTCAGTGACTCAGTGCACTAATGCCAGCATCCAGTCTTCCTCCACCACTGTGTCTTCCATTACCAGCATCTGTGCATTCCCAGTATATATTTTCTCCTGTGCGCCTCCTATGTGTGTTCCCATGTGCTCCTATCAGTTTGGACTGTGTTACCTACAGCCTTGTAAATCCACTGTCCCAGAGATGTAAGAGACCCTCGCCTGCTCTCAGCAGCTACCTGCTCTAGTCAGTCAGAGGGCCGCAACATGGGAATCACCTACAGCATAATATCTCCATCTTCAGGACGTCTGGTGAAGACAAGGCAGTGCCTTAGATTCTGCACCTTGGGCCTTCTTATGGCTCTAACCATCCCAAATCGAGCAGACACACCAAACCTTCTGTATCTTCTCTATGTCTTTCGCCACTGTCTGCCCCAGCTGCTACAACCAAGTCCTGGTCAGACAGCCTGCCTATAGTCAAAGTAGATTTCTAATCTGTGAAAAGAGCTTTACGCCAACAATAAAGGATCTAATTTAACAGCTACTTTTCCCCCAAAAAACACTGTAGTTGACTAAAGTGACAAATTTTCCAGGCAAAGTCTGTCAGGATTTAGATCAGCCATTCCCAACCAGGTTCCAGCAGAGGTTCCTAGGGGATTTTTGAGCTGGCATTGGATGGCCTTTTGATGGTCAACAAAAACACCAGTGTGGCAGAGCTACACAACATCAATGATCTTTTTAGCTGTCTGTAAGGGTGGTAGTCGGACCACCACTGTAAGGTGAGACTTGTTCCCATTGGCCACCAATGCAAGGTATTTTCCTATTGACTCCCTATGAACTGGTTTTAGCACAGGATCCTCAAGACCTGAAAATTCTTTAAAGGGTTTCTCTGGAGTTAAAAGGTTGAGAAAAGCTGGTCTAGATTAATGTTACAACATAATACAAAGTTTAGTCTGGTAGCAGCCACGTTTCTCTGCTGTGTCATGGCACTTGGCAACCACCCTGTGCAAGTAGCTGCCAAAGTGTCATAACATTACAAAAAAGATGCCTACCGATCTTTCCACTGCTGTTTAGATGAGAAGAATCATTTGAAAAAGTAAAAATTATTTCTGAAGTGGCTGTATCACTTTCACGTTGCCTCATGTGGAAACAATTAACTTCAATTTCAAGGAGACTATGCGTATTAGTCTATATAAAGTGCAAGGAACGGTGCAGAGCCATACGTATGAATGTGGAGCAGTAAGAGCCTTTACAAGGGCTGAAATCGCACTCAAGTCAGACCAAAGTAATCCAGGAATCTTTTCTAAAGTTGGAGCGACTTGAGTGTGAATGAAGCCTAAAAGTCACCTTTAGGGTCCTTTCACACTGGGGTGGTTTGCAGGCGCTATTGCGCAAATGATAGCGCCTCAAAACCGACCCGAAAGTGCCGCTGCTTTGATTCCAGTGTGAAAGCCCCGAGGGCTTTCACACTGGAGCGGTGCGCTAGCAGGACGGTAAAAAAAACCTGCTAGCAGCATCTTTGGAGCGGTGAAGGAGCGGAGTGTATACCGCTCCTTTACCGCTCCTGCCCATTGAAATCAATGGGACGGCGCGGCTATACCGCCGGCAAAGCGCCTCTGCAGAGGCGCTTTACGGTGGTTTTTAACCCTTTCTAGCTTACAATCGCGGCACTTTACCGCCGACGCCGCCCCTGCCCCAGTGTGAAAGGGCCCTTAGGGGGAGAGAATGAAAATTCAGTCTTGGCTGTGTGTTGCCCAAAACACCCAATGACAATTTTTAGGTTGGGCTTGAATAGTTAACACCAGATTCATTGCTTTCAGTGATCCCCCACACCTATTTTTATTTTATACAGCACATTAGCCTTACTGAACGGCTATTATTAGTGAACAGTTTGGAAGATTCTATGCTACCCATAAAAAACAGAAGTCAGCCTTAATTTTAAAAATTATTAGCTGGTATAGGCATTATAGGAAAACATTTTTTTTTCCTCCTCCAGCCCAGATCGGTCAGAGTAGCAGATCTTGGCAGTGGAACAATGTATGTACATGTAAAGTGGTGACAGGCCAGGTATGGGACACATGGTGTGCGCCCCAGACAGTGAGCAAGGGCACTGGCTGTTAAATTAGATTCCACTACCATTGAAAGCATCAAGTGAGCCCTTGTGATATGATAGGTGCACCCAGGGTCCCCTGGAGGTTTGACAGGTATAAAGGGGGCAAGCAAGGTTAGCTCCTACTATGAAGGACTGAGCATGGTACACATGATGAGGGAATGCAAAGAGCCAAGAAAATGTAAAGCATACAAAGTATTGGGCCATGGATCCTGACAATTGCTACTCAATATTGTTGATGAGTAACTCTGCAAGGACCTTAAATACACAAAGCCTTGCAAGTGAAGCTGTGAGTATGTCTATGGGACTGTATATAGTGTATTGTGCACAGAACCTTCTCAGAGAAATGCTATTTAAAGAGAACTGGTCAAGCTTGTGCTTATATATGATCTAAATGTTAGAACTGTACAGATTTACCTGTAAAAATATTATATATTCAACTCATTATATTGCTTTATTTACTTTGTCTGGAGCCAACAATTTGGCTGAAAATCAGGTGGTAAAAGGTCATTGAAGTGTGACATTTGCTGCCACATCAACTGCCTAGCCTCACACTTACAAAATACTCAGAAGCTAAAAGATATGAGGTTAAACCAGCCTTTCTCAACCAGGCTTCCTCCAGAGGTTCCTAGGGGTTCCTTACGTAATAAACAATTTCTGCCCCTCAGATGAGTAAGCACTGACACCAATTATATTTTAACTATCTGTAACATTGGGATTCTTCCCTAAGACCACAAATGTAAGGAGCATTCTTTCCACTGATCGTCACGCTAATGTACTGTGAGCTGTAGAAATAGTTAATTATTAGCAGAGGTTCCCTGAGCCTGAAAAGTTTTTTCAAGGGTTCC
The DNA here is from genome assembly GCA_037952835.1 of Lithobates septentrionalis. Taxonomy (NCBI): domain Eukaryota; kingdom Metazoa; phylum Chordata; class Amphibia; order Anura; family Ranidae; genus Lithobates; species Lithobates septentrionalis. Next base: position 837,375 of record JBBDGP010000435.1, on the reverse strand, counting down.
TCCATATTGAATCAGTTGAGAAAGGGTTAGACAGTAGACATGTCATCAACTGAGACTCCAAGTAATCTTCCGCTTTCTGACACTAGCTGAGGTCTCAGGCTCAGACAGTGTAACAGGGAGTATATACACAACCATTTGAGGTCAGCTTGAGTGTTGATCCATAAGATCAAATTAAAACATTGCGTTCCATATCCTTTCAAATGCTTTGCAACTGTCTCTGTACACAAGCCAAGTAAGGATAAATAAGGTCAAAATTAAATTTTTTAAATAATCATTGTGCACAATTATAACACTGAGATTCTTGCACAAGCTAAGTCATGACTGGTTCTCTTAAAAATGGAGGGCCATCAGGATTTGCGCTATATGGAGAGTTGCCTTGTTTCCCTGCAAAGCTCAGCAGTGCTGCCTCCTCCAAGTGGGATACTATTATCTAGTGCTGCCAAGGCCGGTGTACAAAGTTTCTTCTGTTTACCACCTGTGTCCGCTGGAACTGTTTCAAGTTTCTGAAGTTCAGTACAAGTCATCTATTGCATGTCCTGTGTCTGATTTATGTGCCCAGAGCCATCGTTCCTGCATGTTAGGAGCCCTTCTGTATTACATAACAGTACATATCATTTTCAGGTATTCTTAACATCACACAGCCTCCTAAACAAGTAAAATTTCCATGTAAAGTATTTAGTATCACTTAAATTGACTATTTGACACTCTGCATTGGCATACAAGACCCTTGTATGCATGGGGATTAAAACATTTGATTGCACACCTCCAGCAAGTATTGCCCTGTTCATCTGTTATCTCCTTGTTAACAAAAACATGGAGAACAAACCTGCAGTTTTCACAGGTAACCTGTACTGTAGGACTTTTAATTCCAAAGTATACAAAAAGGTCTTTTAATGCATATACTGTATATACTCTGTCAGATTAAAATACAACACACTGCATTATACAGACACATTTTATGCCAGTAACCATCCTTTCTCAAGCCAGGCTCAGTGAAAAAAATATGCTCTCTACATGGCTTATCCTGTAATCTTAGCAGTTGCTTAACTGGGGGTGTTGAATGCACTGCCCGATTAAAGGATGAACTGAAGCATTTAGAACACTTTATTACAAAATGTAATCATTAATATATGGAACAACAAACATGTAGATGAGTTAAAAATATAGCTTTATACTCTGGTTTACAGAAAAAATATTCAAGTATGCACTTATCCACCTTACCAACCGCTCAGTGTCTGCCAACCCTCTCCTCCAATCCCTACACTGGCTCCCAATCACCCAGCGAATTAAATTCAAAATACTAACCACAACATACAAAGCCATTCACAACTCTGCCCCGAGCTTGCTACATCACCAATCTTGTCTCCAAATATCACCCAAATCGTCCTCTTCGCTCTTCTCAAGACCTCCTACTCTCAAGCTCTCTCGCCTTCTCCTCCCATCCTCGTCTCCAGGATTTCTCCAGAGCCTCTCCCATCCTCCGGAACTCGCTACCTCCACGTGTCCAGCTATCCCCTACTCTTGCTACCTTCAGACGATCCCCAAAAACTCATCTCTTCAGGAAAGCCTATCACGTCTCCAAGTAATCTTCTACCACTTCCATCAGCTCATTCCCCACAGTTACAACCTTTTGTACCACCTGCCCCACCCTATTAGATTGTAAGCTCTTCTGAGCAGGGCCCTCTTAATCCTTTTGTATTTTATTGTATTATAACTGTATTGTCTCCTTTTTATATTGTAAAGTGCTGCATAAACTGTTGGCGCTATATAAATCCTGTATAATAATAATAATAATAATACAGAGCATCTGGAAAATATTCACAGCGCTTCACTTTTTCAACATTTTGTTATGTTACAGCCTTATTCCAAAATGGATTAAATTCCTTATTTTCCTCAAAATTCTACAAACAATACCCCATAATGACAACGTGAAAGAAGTTTGAAATCTTAGCAAATTTATTAAAAATAAAAAACGAAAAAAATCAATGTATATAATTATACACAGCCTTTGTCGTGACACTCAAAACTGAGCTCAGGTACATTCTGTTTCCATTGATCATCCTTGAGACGTTTCTACAGCATGATTGGAGTCCACCTGTGGTAAATTCAGTTGATTGAACATGATTTGGAAAGGCACACACCTGTCTATATAAGGTCCCATAGTTAACAGTACATGTCAGAGCACAAACCAAGCCATGAAGTCCAAGAAATGTAGACCTCCGAGACAGGATCTGGGGAAGGGTACAGAAAAATTTCTGCAGCATTGAAGGTCCCAATGAGCAGAGTGGCCTCCATCATCCGTAAATGGAAACATTTTGGAACCTCCAGGACTCTTTCTAGAGAGGGCCGCCCGGCCAAACTGAGCGATCAGGGGAGAAGGGCCTTAGGAAGGTGACCAAGAACCCGGTGATCACTCAACCGATCTCAACCGTTTCTCTGTGGAGAGAAGAGAACCTTCCAGAAGACCAACCATCTTTGTAGCACCCCACCAATAAAGCCTGTATGGTAGAGTGGCCAGATGGAAGCCATTTCTCAGTAAAAAGGCACATGACAGCCCGCCTGGAGTTTGCCAAAAGGCACCTGAAGGACTCTCAGACCATGAGAAACAAAATTCTCTGGTCTGATGAAACAAAGATTGAACTCTTTGGCCTGAATGGCAAGCCTAATGTCTGGAGGAAACTGGGCAGCGCTCATTACCTGGCCAATACCATCCCTACAGGGAAGCATGGTGGTGGCAGCATCATGCTGTGGGCAGGGATGTTTTTCAGCAGCAGGAACTGGGAGACGGGTCAGGATCAAGGAAAAGATGAATGCAGCAATGTAAAGAGACATTCTTGATGAAAACCTGCTCCAGAGCACTCTGGATCTCAGACCGGGGCAAAGGTTCATCTTCCAACAGGACAACGACCATAAGCACACAGCCAAGATAACAAAAGGAGTGGCTACGGTACAACTCTGTGACTGTCCTTGAGTGGCCCAGCCAGAGCCCAGACTTTAACCTGATTGAACATCTCTGGGGAGATCTGAAAATGGTTGCGCACCAACGTTCCCCATCTAACCTGATGGAACTTGAAAGATCCTGCAAAGAAGAATGGGAGAAACTGCACAAAAATAGGTGTGCCAAGCTGGTAGCATCATACTCAAAAAGACTTGAAGCTGTAACTGGTGCCAAAGGTGCTTCAACAAAGTATTGAGCAAAGTCTGTGAATACTTATCAACATTTTTTATTTTTTTTTATTTTGAATACATTTGCAAAGATTTCCAACAAACTTCATTCACATCATCATTATAGGATATTGTTTGTAGAATTTTAAGTTAAAATAATGAATTTAATCCATTTTAGAATAAGGCTGTAACAAAACAAAATGTCAAAAAAATTAAGCGTTGTGAATACTTTCCGGATGCACTGTATTTTTAACTCAAAGAAGTGCCTTATTTGCTCCTTTTTTTGCTGCTGCGATTCCTGTTAGAAGGTGGCTTCATTCTTTTTCCATGGTCCCACAGTATGTGTCAGCATAGCCACCCTCTCTTGCCCGCTCCTGAGATGGACTATGGGATTTGTATTGTGGATAGAGCAGTGCACATGACCACAAAAACCATGCACTGCTCGTTCCAAACCAAGTGAAGGGTGAAAAGGAGAGGTTCAGGATCTCATGGAGGACGTGTAAGAACTAATTCCATGATGAATGGATTACAGAGCAATTAAAGAGGAGTTCTAGCCTGTACAAAAAATAAAAATAAAAAAACCAGCAGCTACAACTACTGTAGCTGCTGACTTTTAATATAAGGATACTTACCTGTCCAGGGATCCCGCGATGTGGCTTCACAGCCTGTCTCCTACTGCGTATGCGCGAGTCACGCTGTTTTCTGGGACCTGTATGTCTCTCAGAAGGGAGCAGGGGGGAAGGAGGAGGGGCCGGAAATTTCATAGATCGTCCCACAACGATTGCGGAAATCTTACCCGAAGTGGGAGCGGGTACCTGGTTTTGACAGGTATCCGCTCCCCCCACCCCCCTGAAAGGTGCCAAATGTGGCAGGGGAGGAAGCGAACCTTCCCCTTTAGGGTGGAGCTCCACTTTAAGTATTGGATGTGTATGGATTATATTTGGAGTGCCGGGACAAGATCACCTAGAGCCCGGGGCAAACATGCCAAACTGTGCCCCCCCCCCCCCCCAAGATGTATGAGCATTATGTGTCAGCAAAATCCCCCCCCCCCAAAAGAAGATTGTGAACTAATCTGCATGCTTACCCCCTAAGCATAAATTCCCTCCCAGTACAAATGCACCCTCTGCTGAAACCCCCCCCCCCCCCCATCAGCATGAATCTTTTGTCCCCAAATCTCCCCCCCCCCTCCCCGAAAAAGAAATCACCCCTTCCTCAAATTCCGCTTTCAAGTACACCCCCCTCCCCCACTCCTAATCCCTTCCTAGCACAAATATCCCCCTCCTAGCACAAATAACCCCCAATCACACCTACTAGCACAAATCCCCCCCCCTCCAAAAAAAATTCTCCTAGCATAAATCCCCTCCCCCCTTCTACCATATCACCTCTTCTATCACAAGCCCCCAAATCCCCCCCACCTAGTACAAATCCTCTACCTCCACACCCCCTCCCAACACATATCCCCCTGAATCATTACTCCTAGCCCCCCTAAATTTCTCCTCATAGAACAATTCTTACCCCCTGCCACTCCCTCAATCTCCTTCCGGTGCCCCCCACCTCATAGTGCCCAGGGCAGCGGCCCCTCCAGTCCACCCCTTGTCCCAGCCCTGTTTGGAGAAAAAGAATATAATTTAGTGTCATTTTAACCAAACTCCTAGAACAAGTCTTTAAAATGAAGCCCCCGCCAACTCTGAAACATAACCTAAACTAGGACCTATCACTTACTGCTGGTGCTGGGGTGATATATACATATTGTGGTGACATTTATTATTGCCAGGAAGGTTTTATCAGTAGAAGTGAACTTTGTAAAGGTGTAACGTACTCTGTCCCTCTCAGTTTACATAGTAAAGTCTGTCCATCCTCCTCCTTGTGTTCCTCGCTACATGTGATGTCATATGCAATTTGTAAGGGTCAAAAGGCAGTTATTTTAGATTTATGTCTCCTTTTATGTTTCAGGGAATTCTTGCAGGGTAAGGTAAGGCGCCAGGATAGAGATTTACACCAGTAAAGTAGTCGGTCAAAACAGCCCACGTGGCTATTTGACACTTGATGTATATAGAATGGTATTTTTCAATTACAGGTGTTCCAGATTTTTGTAGTGTATTCGGAACTTGAATGAAAGGAAACACGTCTGTTGGCCATATTTATTGGATTCTAGTTTTGTTTTCCTGAGCAGATTATGAAATGTAAGCATCTCTTGCTTATTCAAATATTTTAAGTCACCGCACTCAGGGGGCTGGCAAAATAGGCACTAATCCAATATACCAAAACTTTCTAATATAACCTTCCATATATCAACCCCCTAATGTAGTGAATATAAAATTGTGACTATACAAAAAGTCACTGCTGTTACCTTTATAAAGAATATGAATACAAAAAGCCACCCTGACAAAATGTTTTTAACCAGATATGAGGTAGCGCTGTCTACTCAACATAAAAATATTTGAAATACATACAATAGAAATATTAGTGTTCATATACACTTACAGGCCACTTTATTAGGTACACCTTGCTAGTACCAGGTTGGACCCCTTTTGCCTTCAGAACTGCCTTCATTCTTCATGGCATAGATTCAACAAGGTGTTGGAAACATTCCTCAGAGATTTTGGTCCATATTGACATGAGAACATCATACAGTTGCTGCAGATTTGTCGGCTGCACATCCATGATGCGAATCTCCAGTTCTACCTCATCCTAAAGGTGCTCTATTGGATTGAGATCTGGTGACTGTGGAGGCCATTGGAGCACAGTGAACTCATTGTTATGTTCAAGAAACTAGTTTGAGATGATTTGAGCTTTGTGACATGGTGCATTATCCTGCTGGAAGTAGACATCAGAAGATGGGTACACTGTAGTCATAAAGGGATGGACATGGTCAGCAACAATACTCAGGTAGGCCGTGCTGTTTAAACGATGCTCAATTGGTAATAAGGTGCCCAAAGTGTGCCAAGAAAATATCCCCCACACCATTACATCACCACCAGCCTGAACCATTGATACAAGGCAGGATGGATCCATGTTTTCATGTTGTTTACGCCAAATTCTGACCCTACAATCTGAATGTCACAGCTGAAGTTGAGACTCATCAGACCAGGCAACGTTTCCCCAATCTTCTATTGTCTAATTTTGGTGAGCCTGTGCGCATTATAGCCTCAGTTTCCTTTTCTTAGCTAACAGGGGTGGCACCCGCGGTGGGCTTCCGTGCTGCTGTAGCCTATCTGTTTTAGGTTCCATGTGTTGTGTGTTCAGAGATGGTATTCTGCATACCTTGGTTGTAGTGAGTGGTTTTTTGAGTAAAGCCGCGTACACACGATCGGACATTCCGACAATAAATGTTAGGTGGGAGCTTGTTGTCGGAAATTCCGACTGTGTGGAGGCTCCATTGGACATTCTTTGTCGGAATTTCTGAGCGTGTGCACACAATTCTGACGCACAAAAGTCCACGCATGCTCGGAATCAAGCAGAAGAGCCACACTGGCTATTGAACTTTATTTTTCTCAGCTCGTCGTACGTGTTATACGTCACCACGTTCTTGACATTTGGAATTTGGAATTTCCGACAACATTTGTGTGACCTTGTGTATGCAAGACAAGTTTGAGCCAACATCCTTCGGAAAAAAATCCACGGTTTTGTTGTTAGAAAATCCTATCGTGTGTACATAGCCTTACTGTTGTCTTTCTACCATCTCGAACCATCTGGCCATTCTCCTATGACCTCTGACATCAACAAAGCATTTTTGTCCACACAACTGCCGCTCACTGGATATTTTCGCTTTTTCAGACCATTCTCTGTAAACCCTAGAAATGGTTGTGCGTGAAAATCCCAGTAGATTAGCAGGTTTTTTTTAATACTCAGACCAGCCCATCTAGCACCAACAACCATGCCATGTTCAAAGTTACTTAAAACCCCTTTTTTCCCCATTCTGATGCTCGGTTTGAACTTCAGCAAGTTGTCTTCACCACGTCTAGATGCCTAAATGCATTGAGTTGCTGCCATGTGATTGACTGATTAGCAATTTGTGTTATCAAGCAACTGAACAGGTGTACCTAATAAAGTGACCAGTGAGTGTATGTTCGTATAGTCCAGTCCACCAGTGATAGGTGCCAATATCCCATTTATAATTATTATAAGCACAATTCATAAATAACCAATCCGTTTTATAAACTCCAATTCACCATGTGCCAAATGAAGACAAATCCCAAGCATTCCGTCGCACTCACTGACTCTCAATGCCTGTCATGTTACTCACAGGCATTAGTGCTTTCAAGATGTAATTCCCAGCTTTCTTCAATATTCAAAACCCCAGTCTTATTATCCTTTAAAAGAAAAACTCAAATATTATAGTACCAAACATTCAATTTATTTCTATCCCAGTTATAATACTATTCACAAGCATATAACATTATTCAGCCCATCAAAGTTTCCAATAAAACAATCATGCAGTCAGGCTTGCCTCTCCAGTATGCCAAGCGATAAGCATCTCACCCGATCCTTGCCACTGTCACTTGCCATCACGTCACTTCCGGCAGGTCCTGACATCACTTACGTTTGCCGTGCGGTCAAAGTAACGCGTTTCGTCTACTGGCTTTCTCAAAGGGTTCAGTTTATTGGCAAGGCAGACACAGGGACCTATTTTTTAATGCTTTCAACCAAGATTCACACAACTTTCACTCCAGCCCATTTTCACATTAGATTCAGTTAGAAAAAAGGGTTAATCTTATCTGAAAATGTATGAATCTTGAGTGAAAACATTGATAAATAGACCCCTTTGTATTTCATGATGATGCATTCTCTATATTAGCAATCTTTCATGAACAAATGTATTTAAAAAATGAAGGGTGTGTAATTATAGTTGTTTTGCATGGTTGCTGGTTGGCTGAATCATCCACCTCCTTAGATTCCTTGGGATTCTGATGAGGAGACTTTGAGTTGCCAGCTCCTCATTCCTACTGCACCCAGGACTTTGGTCTCATTCTCCAAGGTGGTGGAGCCCCCTTCCTCTTCCCTGTCCCATCACAATATAAAATGCTCTAATGGTTAGAGAACTTGGATAAGAGGGGTGTGAGCATCACTTTTGGAGCAATAAGGATTGATATTGAGTGTGATATTGAGTGTCTCGATTAGAGGGGTCTCTTCTACTGTAGGTGCCTGATGTTTCTTGATCATGTCAACGGCTATAGGTTCATCCAGAGTCCAGGTGTGCTCTAAGTATATTTGAAAACATTGTAATTTCATTTAAAAGCATACGTTTTCCTTTTTTTTTTTCTGCAGACCACAGCAGCTTCATTCCAGATTCGGAGGGCGATCTTCTCTTCTTATTGGACAGCTCAGGGAGTGTCACCTATGATGAGTTTTCCAATGTTAAAGAGTTTATTGGGGACCTCTTGCATCCATTCAAGTATGGACCACAGGACGTGCAAGCTAGCGTTGTTCAGATCAGCACTGACCCCACCCTGGAATTCCCACTTAACCAGTACACATCCAGCCAGGATGTCCAAAGGGCCATCCGGAACATACAGCAACGGATGGGTGACACCAACACAGGAAAAGCTATGGATTATGTGAAAGAGCAGCTGTATACAGAGAAGTTTGGCTCCAGAGTTGATGTTCCCAAAGTGATGGTGTGGGTGACTGATGGATTGTCCACGGATGACATCTCTAAGCCAATGCAGCTTCTCAAGCACATGGGAGTTACAGTATTTATTGTTTGCACAACGGGTCGAGGAAATTTTGAGGAACTGTCTGCCGCAGCCAGTCAACCAGATGAGAAATACCTTAAATTTGTAGATAAGGATGACCTCGGTATCATTACAAAAGAACTACGGGACTCTATTATTGGTATGTGGATAGATCTCACAATAAGCCATTTCAAATTTATTAAATGCAAGTTGGTATTGATCATTCCTCAAGCCTAACGGCATAATTCCCTTTTATTGCTTCTAAACAGGGCGACAGCTAAACTTACAGATGGTTTAGGGTAAAAAGCTTAACCTGCAAAATATTTTTTTTATTTCTGGCTATCCAGTACTGAGATTAACACCGCCCTTTCAACCAAGATGCTGGCCCAACATTTCTGTAATGCAGGTAAACAAACTTGGCCAAGTCATCTCCTTATCTTCAGCCTGTAATTGGACAGTGAATGAACAGCAGCACAGTAAGGAGTAACCCCTCTGTTCACTCTGGTCTCTCCTCCTACCAGAATGTTCCCTGCCAGCTTGTATGTACTTGAAGCACGACTGATTAGTCTGTATTGCTGCCTCTCCTTTACCCACACTAAGCGCTACTGTACTGAGGATTAAAAGTGGCACCTACACCAAAAATGCATTTAAATAGTTCATTATAAACACCCACCTATTTTCATTTGGACTTTTTGCATAACTACCTGAAATTCAGCTTTAGAATGAACTACATGCAAAGTTATGATTTTATTTTGGGTGGGGGCATCACAGTGATATATTGTTTTATATTAGTAACATATTTTATATAATGAAGAATGCAACAGGAGGACCTGGAGCACACAAAAGGTGGAGGGGACATCCAAAACTTCTGGGTGGAAAGAAACAGAGTCCAGATTTAGGAGTATTCAAGTTATATTAGAAACCAAGGCTCACCCAGCCCCCAGCTTTAACAAAAAATGTAACTCTTGCCAGACTATATACATTCATATATATACAGTACATACTCTTATCAAGCACTAAGTAGGCTTTAAAATAGGCAGTGAACCATGTAGCTGAAGGTACTGTGGAACAAATCATCCTCACAACAGAAGCAATAGTAACATAGTCTTTAAATGTATTCTCTCAGCAGCTAAGCTGACCCCTCTCCCTTCTCCAAACCATAACTGAGAAGCTTAGCACATTCTGCTCCCTTTCCTAGCAGTGAGTCGGCAGAGTTCCAGCCCCAGTAAGCATGAAGCAGGAGCTTCAAGGGCCAGCCAATACAGAGGTTGTGGTGGCTTGTTTCAAAGCATTTACTGCATTTTAGGAACATGTACATGTTTGAATACTTATAGTCTGGCCAAAGGGTTACTTCAATTTTATTTTGAGCGGGTGGTCTAATTCAAAAGCAATTTGTAATGTACAGGAAGCCATAGTATCCAATCAGAACCCACTTGGGTATAAAGGGTTTTTACATGAGGACAGTAAGCTGCCTTTTTTCATCTTTATTTAGGTTGAAAGCAGGTTGTAAAGTACAGTAACAATAATACTGAATAAGAACCCACTTGGGTGCAGTAAGGCACTTTTTTTTTTTTTAGGGTTTTTATTGTAAAGTGTATCTACCCAAAGTGGGAACAGCACACAGTCCTGTAACTGGTTATTAAAAGGGAATGTGAGAATATAGGAATATGGAATCTAACAAACAAACTGAAGCTACCAATGTTTGTATATACTTCAGATACTGCATAGGTCAGTGGCAGGTAGCTCCTTCCCAGTCCTGCTTGACCAGAATCATCGATAAGTCAGTAAGAATAGGCCTTCTTTGCTCGCAGACCTCTCTGTAGACTACTGTGGCAGTAGTATTTCCAATCCTGGCCAAAGAACTTTCAGTTATTCTAGCTTTTTACCCAAGGGCTTCCATCTTAGATTTTTATAAGTGATGTAAGCAGTCTGGGCATCCCTTGTGATAATCGAGCAATACAGACTGTAGTCATATATTGGAAATAATTGTTATATCAGCACTGGCTACCTCGGGTACTTGTTATATAGTATGATAAAAAGAAAAGACCAGTAACTTATAGAAAATGTATCTTTCACTGCTCTGAAGTCTGGAAAATGAATTCACACCATTTCAGTGACACCTGGCTGACATCTACCACCCATCCACCAGGTAAGTGGCCAATTTCCCTGGGTCCCCTGCTGGCCAGGCCAGATTATCCACACTTGCCCACTTTAAATAGTGCCTCCCTTGCCTGCTGAGCTCTTATCTTCTTTCGGTGCAGATAATCGCATTTGGTTAATATATTTGTACTTTAGCGTGATCCCTTGCACAAGACATGTTTACTGAATCTTTTTAGCTATTTGTAAGAGGTTTATTTTTATTTTTCCCACCAAGCTATATATATTTTCTGCTGACCAGCAGTTGTGACGTAGTAAAATATTTATCTTTAGACCTGAGTAAGACGGTGACACGCCTTTGGTTACTAGATATAGATCATATGTTTGGCTAGCTCTGGCTTGCTGTATGACATAGCAAGTGCTAGTTATTTACAGGCACTATAAAGGGCGCAGAGGGAATCTTTGCCAGCATGGAGTGGAATCCAAAATAATTAGTCATTTCACAGGCGTGTGATCAAGTAGGCATAGTCTATAGTCACTTTTCCGATGACAGATTGGAACTAAAATTATAAACAATCTGGTACCTCTTTCTTTAATGCAAATATATTGTGCTCCAGAATCTCCCTTCTATGTTCTAAACTTCTAGGGAATTTCCTCTATTCATTAGAACCTTCAGAACCTTCCCTCCACTCTCTAGACGCCAAATCATTCCATCTACTCTCTAGTACCTCCAGGACCTTCCCTATACTCTCTAGTACCTCCAGAACCTTCCCTATACTCTCTAGTACCTCCATGACTTTCCCTATACTCTGTAGTACATCCAGAACCTTTCCTCTACTCTCTAGTACCTACAGAACCTTCCCTTTACTCTCTAGAACCCCCAGAACCTTCAGCCTACTTTCTAGTATCCAAAACCCTCCCCCTACTCTCTATAACCCCCAGAACCTTCCCTCTACTCTCTAGTATCTATGGTACCTATCCTCTACTCTCTGTAACCTCCAGAACCTTTCCTATAGTCTATAGAACCCCTAGAGCCAGCCCCCTGCTCTTTAGAACCACCAGAGCCACCCCCTAATCTATAAAACTCCCAGATCATTTCTTCTACTCTCTAGAACCCACAGAACCTTACCTCTACTGTCTTTAGCCCCCAGAATCTTCCCTCTATTCTCTTGAACCCCCGGAATCATTCCTCTACTCTCTAGAAGCCCCAGAACAATTCTTCTACTCTGTAGAACCCACAGAACCTTCCTTCTATTCTTCAGAACCTTTCCTCTACTCTCTAGAAACCGCTAGAACCCTCAATCTACTCTTTATAACCAGCAGAACCATTCATTTACCCTCTAGTACCTCCAGAACCCTCCTTCTACTCTGCATTACCTCCAGAAACCTTTGTCTACTCTCTAGAACCCCCAGTACCTTCTCACAACATTCTTGAACCCCCAGAATCTTTTGTCTACGCTCTGCCTTTTTTCCTAGATGTATAACTACGGGTAAATAAAACATGACATACTGTATAATATAGTGCGCTTAATTCACAAAGAGTTATTTTACTCTTAAAATCTGAGATAAAATAACTCATAGATTTTTTTCAAACATTTTTCTGCAATTCACAAAAAAGCTACTAAAATAAAACACGAGTTATTTAACCACTTCCCACCCGCCCTATAGCAGATTGACATCCGGGAAGTGGTTCAGTTATCCTGACTGGGCGTCATATGACGTCCAGCAGGATAACATTCCGCCGCGCGCCCGCGGGGGCGCGCATCGCGGCGATCGGTGGATCGGTGTGTCAGTCTGACACACCGCTACACCGATCTTGGTAAAGAGCCTCCGGCGGAGGCTCTTTACCACGTGATCAGCCGTGTCCAATCACGGCTGATCACGCTGTCAATAGGAAGAGCCGTTGATTGGCTCTTCCTCACTCGCGTCTGACAGACGCGAGTAGAGGAGAGCCGATCGGCGGCTCTCCTGGCAGGGGGGGGTCTGCGCTGATTGTTTATCAGCGCAGCCCCCCCGCAGATCACCACACTGGACCACCATGGAACGCCACTAGGACCACCAGGGAAGGGGCAACATGTGGATGGCCAGGTATGCACCCCATGGCCATTCACATGTGCCCAGTGTGCCCAATCTGTGCCAATCAGTGCCCACAAATGGGCACTGATTGGCACCATTATGTTGCAGTGATGCCCAGCAATGCCACCCTTAGGGGTATCACTGCAAACAACCAGTGTCATCAGTGCCACCCATCAGTGTCCATTCGTGCCACCTGTCAGTGCCCATTAGTGCCCATCTATCAGTGCCTATCCGTGCCCATCTGTGCCAACTATCAGTGCCACCCATAAGTAACCATCAATGCCACCTACGAGTTCCCATCAATGCCACCTATGAGTGCCCATCAGTGCCGCCTATAAGTGCCCATCGGTGCCACCTATGAGTGCCCATCAGTGCCGCATACCAGTGCCACCTATCAGTGCCCATCAGTGCCACCCATCAGTGCCCATCAGTGCCGCCTATCAGTGCCCATCATCAGTGCCCGTCAGTGCCACCTCATCAGTGCCACCTCATTGGTGCCCATCAGTGCCGCTGTATCAGTGCCCGTCAGTGCAGCCATATCGGTGCCCGTCATTGAAGAAGAAAACGTACTTAATTACAAAAAGTTTTAACAGAAACAAAGAAAAACTTGTTGTTTTTCAAAATTTTAGTTTTTTTTTATTTGTTGCGCAAAAAATAAAAACCGCAGAGGTGATCAAATACCACCAAAAGAAAGCTCTATTTGTGGGAACAAAATGATAAAAAAATTGTTTGGGTACAGTGTACGCGCAATTGTCATTCAACTTGCGACAGCGCTGAAAGATGAAAATTGGCCTGGGCGGGAAGGTGTCTAAGTGCCTGGTATTGAAGTGGTCAATCAAAATGTGAGGCATTTTACTCATGAAACCATTTGGTATTTTATCTCATGGGATACCCAGTGGGATGACGAGTAGAGAAGGATTAGATCCCCTGTCAGTTTTTAGTGCTAATAAAGAGTTAAAATGGTTTAATCTAAAGAAATGTGCCAACTCACAATGTATTCGTACAAAAGAAAAAAGGTGAAGCTGCTTTTACAGGACACACGTGGTGTATAAAAAAAAACAAATTAAATTAAGTAATACAAAATATTTCTATAACTGTCAAATATTGAATGGAAATAGTTTTAAAAATTACACATATATATAAATCCCCTTCTTCTACAAATAAAAAAGACAACTTTGTCACTGGGGAGATTTCCCTTCACTTCTGTCCCATAGCCAAAACAGGTAGTGAGAGAAAATCCCTACAAATTAAAAGAATCCCTTGGGGCACCCCAGGTCACCAGAACTAGTGTCCGACAGGCAATGAGCTTTAGAATGGGGCGTTTTACATGCGTTAAAAACGGTCCCTAAAGGCCCTATGCGCGGTTTCGTAGCATTTGATGAGCGTTAGGGTGCGTTAAAACTGCTCCACAATAGAAAGTGACTGAAATAAGTTAATTTTAACTTGCCACAACTGCACCAAAACCGCGCCAAAAATGCCTGCCAGAGTGTTCGCGGAGCATTACCATAGACTTGAATGAGAGGCTTTGACTGACTTGACATGAGGCTTCAATTTTGAAGCGAAGCGAAGCTAACACTTAGTACAAACAGCACAATGTGCTGTGTATTATAGCTTGTGCATAAGCGTTTGAGGGGCGTTTTTAACGCCTGTCAAACGCCTACTCCTAACGCCAGTGTGAACTTAGCCTAAGTGAATTGACTGTAATGTGGTTTTATGAATTATTTGTGAGGGAAAAAACTCATGAGGTGATAATGAATTGACATTTTCAGCATCTCATGAGATAATTGGAGAAAATGTGTCACGTGATTCAATTATCGCATGAGATATTCTTTAGTGAATTGAGCCCACTATGTCAGTAGCAGTATCACAGCAGTCCTTCCACCGCAACAGTTTTCTTACCCATAGATCTGTTTTTTTTTTTGTTTTTGTTTTTTATTTCCTGTAAACTAACCTATCGTGCCAATTTGTATCCTCTTAGGCAGACCCTTACACTACATAGCTGTTAGTAGATCTAAAAGCAGTGGGTTTTTTGGGGTGGGAAACGATCCCAAGTTTTATTCACGTAGCTTGGTCAGTTTTATTCAGATCAGTGTAGATCAAAAGCAAAAAAAAAAAAAAAAAATGCTTAAAAAGTGTTAGCTGGAGTTGGATTTTATTTGTTTGTATTTTAATTAAAACTGAACTACAGGAAGATATAAAAGACCCAAAGGAATGCAACTCTAATCATCAAAGCTGCCATAGACACACCCCTATCTGATCACTGCCATAAAAAATGTCCAGAGATGAGCATTTAATACATACTTAACTGTATTTTTTATTGCAAGAAGTGTACCTGAATTCCACTAAGTATCAACCTTTTGTAGTTCCTGTACAGCAGAGCTCAGGGAGTGGAAAGGAAACGCGTAGGGAGTTAAAAAGAGAGGTATTGGTTTCATTAGAAAAATAAATATTTATACTCAACGGTGCTGCATCTGTCCCCTGCAAGCTTTAAGAATGAGAACTGAGCGATCAAAGACCGCTGATTGCTCGGCTCTCCGTCTCCAGGCTGCAGAGAGCTGGTGACTGTCAGTCATGGGCTCTCTGCTCTGCCCCCTCCTCGCTCACTGGAGCGCTGGGCTATGGAGGGGTAGGAGTGGCTGGCTCGGGCTCTCAGCGGCTCGTTGAGGGGCTGAGCCAGCTGCCTGTCAAGGCATGTAAGTGGATCCCAACCATATGGTCAGGATCTTTCTTGAGCCTGGACCAGCTCTGTGACATCAGTCGGCAGCGGGCTTCGGCCCGCTGTTGACTGAAAAAGGGCCACAGGAGTGCAGAAAGAACTGCACTCCTGTGATCCATAGTAGAAGTACAGCTAAACAAGCTTTGCCTATACTTTAATCAGATGTGTTGCAGTGCAAAGAGCATGCTAATGGGAGAGGATGGCATAGTGACAGAGAGAAGAGCGCAACCCCTGTCCAGGCACAAGGTGGTGGTGGAGACCTGTAAGTGAAAGTGAAACTGAAGCAGAGAAAGATCATCTCTGCCAGAGCTGTGTAAATCTGATCTCTCAAAATCTCAAAACATCTCTTGAATGTATTGTACTTACCTGTTTGCCTGTAATTTGTCTTATAAATCCATTCAAAACTACATCGAAGACTCTCCTATCCACAGGGCGACAACACTACTGTATAATTTGACCTCAGATTAAACAGCATAGTCACTGTATTACAAGAATTGGGAAAAAAGTATATCTAGTGATAGCAGCCAGCAACAATAGATCCCACCCAGCAACAGTAGAACCCCCAGCAATATTAGACCTTCCCAGCAGCTATAGACCCCCATCAATAAAAGATCCACCCCAGCAACAATACCCCCCCCCAGCAACACTAGATCCCGCCCAGCAACAATAGATCACCTGGCAACAATAGGTCCCGATTAACAATATACCCCCCCATGAAAAAATACCCCCCAGCAACAATAGACCCCACCAGCAACAATATACCACTCCCTCAACAGTAGATCTCTCTCATCAACAATTGACCCCCCCCCCCCCAGCAATATAAAATCCCCCCAGCAACAATAGATCCCCCCACCAACAGCATTAGACCTCCCCAGCAAAAACAGATCCCCTAGCAGCCAGCATCAACAAACCCTGCAGCACACCCCAGCACCCCTTTTTCATTACATACATTCAGTGCTGGAGGTGCCTGAACTACGTTCCCCCACGTTCCCGCTGAAAAAAAGCCCTCACTAATAGTAATAAACAGGTAATTAAAATAATATAGACATAAGTTAGTATGAAGGTTCTCGTTGGTAACATTTCCTTGTGAAAATACTTGTTTCTTGAATTCCATGGAAATCCAATGGTACTTTCTGACTCACTGAGTAAGAATGAATATACAGATTATTTGTTCTGAGTTGTTCCAAGTACTAAAGTACGATAAGACAGGCCACTAGCATTTTTCAAAGGAGGACAGCAATGGTAGGGCAGTGAAAGGATGATCCCATATGTGCAGAAAAATGAACTACAGCCTCTTTCTAACATTAAATTGTGTGTAAACTCTGTGAATTATATTTATTGCAGACTTACATAGGCGCAGCTTGGTTTGATGCAAGTACCCATATCTAATATCTGGAGGGACGCTGGAAATCACTGGAGCAGCTGGCGCTCCATACAGTTATTGCTGCAATCTGCCGGCTGCTGCTCCAGCAGTTCCCCCTACGAACACTGACTACAACAGGGGGTCGCTCGCTTGGCACAGCCCGCATACTTACAACGTCTAGTATTTTTGTTCGGTGAATACAGTGTATTCTCTGATTGGACAAGGTATAGATTGTGACATCATCTGTTCTTCTCTCCACCCGGTCCAATCCAAGAACACCATTTATTTAGTGAAAAAAAAAAAAATACAAGGCATTCTACGAATGGCAGAGGTGCCAAGTGAACGAACCCATGTGTTCAGTGTGCAGAAGAGAAGCCATTGGCACAAAACCTGGAAGATCACTCTTATTACTGTATGTAGCACTCATTATTCCTGAAGTTCAGCTTTAACCTCTTGCCACCCATGTAACACATACAGTGCCTTGAAAAAGTATTCATACCCCTAGCTTGCAAAGAACATTTCACTAGATGTGCAAAGCTGGTAGAGACATCCCCAAAAAGACTTGAAGCTGTAATTGCAGCGAAAGGTGGTTCTACAAAGTATTGACTCAGGGGGCTGAATACAAATACACGCCACACTTTTCACATATTTATTTGTAAAAATGAAAACCATTTATAATTTCCCTTTCACTTCACAATTATGTGCCACTTTGTGTTGGTCTATCCAGGGCTTGACAAATTTGCTTGGAATCTAGGAGCCAGCTAAAAAAGTTAGGAGCCAGGTTTTTTTTTTTTTTTTTAAACGACCGACAAAGCTTTATTTTCAATATAAAAATTAACCAATCTTAAATTTACACAGAGACGACTAGAACTAATGTGACTGCTTTTATTTCCTGCCATGCAGGGACACAAGACCACCATATTCCCGCTAAGGGTCCAATCAGGTCCGCCTGAAAAACTGACAGGCGAACCTGATCAGACAGCCCGTGAAAAAGGGGCCAAGCAGGGAGATGACAAATAATAAATTCATTTTAATTAACCACTTCCTTCCCGCAGGACGACTATATACGTCCTGTCTTTGAAGAGAAATACCGTTGTTATGGTAGCAGCTAGCTACCATAACCCCGGTATCTTCTTCAAGAGCCGGCGGTTCTCTTTCAGATAAAAGTGGTCTCTGCAGCAGATTCGCAGCGAGATCACTTTTATCGGCGGCAGGAGAGGGGCCCCCCCTACCGCCGCTCTCCGGTGCCCTTCACCGCTTACCGTGGCCGTCGGTAACGGCGGAGGCGATCCGGATCTGTCCCTGGCCTGACATGGAGACGAGTGAGATGGAAGTTGGCCCCCCCGCCCATCTCCAAGTCATTGCAGGGCGGAAGCGACGTCAAATCGTCACTTCCACCCATAGCTCTTGAAGGGACATTTTATATATTTTTTTTTTTCAAATGACAATTTTTTTTTTTTAATGCATTTTAGTGTAAATATGAGATCTGAGGTCTTTCTGACCCCAGATGTCATATTTAAGAGGACCTGTCATGCTTTTTTTCTATTACAAGGTGATTTTTACATTCCTTGTAATAGGAATAAAAGTGACTTTTTTTTTTTTTTTTTTTAAAAGAACAGTGAAAAAATAAAAGTTAAAATAAATAAGAAAAAAAAAAAATTAAATGTGCCCCATCCCTTGTAATAGAAATAAAAGTGACACAATTTTTATTTTTTTTAAAAAACAGTGTAATAATAAAAAATAAAAAAGTAAAATATATAAGAAAAAATAATAATTTTTTTAAATGCGCCCCGTCCCGCCGAGCTCGCTTGCAGAAGCGAACGCATATGTGAGTAGCGCCCGCATATGAAAGCGGTGTTCAAACCACACGTGAGGTATCACCACGATCGTTAGAGCGAGAGCAATAATTCTAGCCTTAGACCTCCTCTGTAACTCAAAACATGCAACCTGTAGAATTTTTTAAACGACGCCTATGGAGATTTTAAAGGGTAAAAGTTTGTCGCCATTCCACGAGCGGATGAAATTTTGAAGCGTGACATGTTGGGAATCAATTTACTCGGCTTAACTTTATCTTTCACAATATAAAAAAAATTGGGCTAACTTTACTGTTTTCTTATTTTTTAATTAAAAAAAGTATTTTTTCCCAAAAAAGTGCGCTTGTAAGTCCGCTGCGCAAATACGGTGTGACAGAAAGTATTGCAATGACCGCCATTTTATTCTCTAGGGTGTTAGAATAAAAAATATATATAATGTTTGGGGGTTCTAAGTAAAGGGAAGGAGATGAGCAGGCAGTGAAAACAGATAGGGAAGCTCCATTAGCATTGGTGGATGTCTTGTCATACCAACGGCCACCACCAGAGGGCGACCGATTGCAGAAGGAACCAGGAACCATAGGACTGCAGTAGGCCGCAAAGCCGGGGCCTCAATTACCGGCGCGGCCCAGCGCGATCGCGGCGGGAGGGGGGGGGGTGTCGAACGGACACAGGATACCCCAGCTGTGCTGCCCAGGCGCCAGGTCGCTAATTCTAGTCGCAAATGCGACCTGGCGCCCGGGGTTTGTCGAGCCCTGGGTCTATCACATAAAATCCCAATAAAATACATTAACGTTTTTGGTTGTAACATGACAAAATATGGAAAAATTCAAGGGGTATGAATACTTTTTCAAGGCACCATATGTGTAGCGGCAAAGAGGGTAAGACTTTAATGCCCACATGATGCAGAAACGTGTCCATGAATGGCTGACGTGTCTGTGCTGAGAGCGCAATCCCAGCACAGTGACCAGGCTGTCCTAGTCCTGGTGGGGCGGGCTCCTGGTCATGTGACCACTGTGGCAGCCAATCACCGTGGTCACATGATCAGGCAGTCCTGTCTATCCGCTGGGTGTGAAGACCCAGGGAGGCCAGGGCTGGGCGGGAGGGGGTTAAAATAAAAGCACAGGACTATGCTGCTTATATATGGCAAATATATGTAAAATCCTCACACCACGTCAAGGCGGGTGGAGTGGTTTCCTTTAAAAACAAGTCAGCAATGGCAGATCCCGTATTTCTATCGTCACAGGCGTCCTTTAAAAAGAAAATATGATTTCACAGTCTGCTCTGCAAAGCTGCGATTTTTCTTCACATGTCACAGATTTTTAATAAATTGATCAACAGCTTTTAAAGGGGAGCAAAAGTATTTCTATCCCAGCTAACTAGATACATAGAACAACAATGGGTTCCTGGAAATGAATTAGAGCAGACCTGACAGACATAAAGCCAACGGACAGTGTTGTAGTGCACATTGGAACATTATTGAAACTTTATTGTGCTAAATAGCAGAAAGCCCCAGAGCCATCAATGCTGGACTCTGAAGAAATGTATGTAAACCCATAATCGATTTTTCAGTAGGTCTGGCGGCATGCCTCATACTATAAAGTGTGCTTACACAAATTGTGAATTTGTTTGAAAGTCTCTTATCTGAAGATCCTGCCACAAGATCACACAGGGGTGTTTTCATAAAATATTCACATGGCTGTTCGTCCATTGAAACTGCGTGTACGTTTGTCCCATGTCAATGGAGCAAAAGAGAATGTTCTCAGGCTGTATTCCCTGGAGATTGACTGTTAGGCCTCTCACACACTGCAGCTTCAAAAAGCTCAGTACAGCTTTTTATTTTTTTACTGAGCTAAAATACAACCCAATAATTGTAATGTGTCTGTGCACACAGGCGCGTAAACAAGCGCCGTGCATTCTTCAGAAAAACAAAATTGAAAAATGTACCAGTCAGAAGGGTCGATGGTTCGAATCCCAACCACGACATTACCTGCCTGGAGTTTGCATGTTCTCCCTGTGCCTGCGTGGGTTTCCTCCGGGTACTCCGGTTTCCTCCCACACTCCAAAGACATGCTGGAAGGTTAATTGGATCCTGTCTAAGTTGTCCCTAGTATGTATGAATGTGAGTTAGGGACCTTAGATTGTAAGCTCCTTGAGGGTAGGGACTGATGTGAATGTACAATGTATATGTAAAGCGCTGCATAAATTGATGGCGCTATATAAGTACCTGAACTAAATAAATAAATGAATCTGCATTTTTGGTCAGTAATTTACCAGTAATGCACGCAAATACGCGCGAATGCGCACAAATGTGAATTTACACATCGTGCAGAAGGAGAACGCAAGAATACACTTGCGGGAAAATGCGAGTGCGCGCAAAAATTGCGCAAACGCAAAAATGCACGTAAATATGCGCAAGTACATACCGAAAAAGAACGTCTGACATAGTAGATGCTTAAATAGGAGTATTATGTGAAAGAGGCCTTATACATTGAAAAAAAAATGTGAATGGGGAAGATAACACATTATTGCCTACTAGATGGTGCTCAGTAGCACAGAAAACAAGTATGCTCTTTTGCTCCACCTAGTGGCCATAATGCAGTATTTTCCCCATTCACATTTTTTTCAATGTATAACATGCAATCTGCAGGGACTACAGCCTGAGAACATTCATGAATGACCAACTATGCAAAGTTTTTATAAATAGATCCCTAAGTCAACTGCAAAAAAAAAAAAACACACACACACAAGGGCGCAAGCTCTTCATGCATTACCACAAAGCAATTTATTGCATCCCCAAAGGCAAAACTCACAAATGTATAAAAACCCAGCAGGAAAATAACATGAAAACTTCAGCCACAGACGGTATGTCCCATCATTGGACCATCTGATTGGTAAGCTAATGCATTTCAGGAGACTTCCTCCTTTTCTCTGAGTTTCCTCAGCTCTGAGGAAGGGAGCAAGACTTCCAAAACGTGTTTTTTATACATTTGTGAGTATTTCTTTGTCTTTTGGGGATGCAATAAATTATTTGGTGGCAATGCACGAGAAGCTGGCGCCCTCTTGTGTGTTTTTGTTTTTTTTTGTTTTTTGCAGTTGACCAAAGATTTCCCAATCTGTGGAGGGCTTTACCTGAGGAAGCATTACACACTTTAGCATCCTTGGGAGCATTTTGTATTGAGCGTTGAAGTGTTTTTGTGGATGCAGTGACACCCCTAAGTCACTGCATTACAGTTGTCAGCCTGCTGTTCACTCTTTTTTTAGGTGGTGGCATGCTGACAACACAGCTATAATTGCAAGGCAGTGGCTTAGTGTTGTCAGCCTGTAACAGGAAATGCGATTCATGACAGGATCTCCAGGTAAGAAATGTAAAAATAGATTTACAAAAAAAAACAATTTGTTAAAGAAAAAATATATATACATTGAGACCTGATGCCAAACATGATAAAAATTAGCTTTAGAGTTTACATATATTTTAAAGGCTCAGTCCATCCATGTCTGATATGTCAGTTGTAAGTAGATGTTGGAGAGGTAAACCAGCTAACAATTTTTTTTATCTCTCTGTTGAGGAGATTTCTGCACTCCTGGGCCCATACACCTGCTGTGACCATTATGAGGGGGTCCCACTCCCCCTGGTGGATTTGTTATTTATTAAAGGGGCTGGAATGCACAAAGATGGGCGGATTCACCCAAATTTCCCAGGTGGACAGAAACAGAGTTGGGAATTATGGCAGAGAGATCTCATTGTTGAAGGATTAAAGTCATTTAAAAAAAACAAAACAGGGAATGAACTGAAAGCTCATCACACCAACCGGGTTTGCTGCTATGCATTAAATGCACACATGGTTAACATGCGTTGCGTTAGGAGAGCTTATTCATTTGAATAGGCTGTTTAAAGCACCACAAAAAAACAAAAACCATGCACGCAGCATTTTCATCAACACCCATTTAATCACACATTTTCATCAGCATTTCCATGTACCATGCTGCAAAACAGGGCAATCTGCAAGGTAGGGGGAGGAAAATGACAAATAATAAGATTCAGGCTTATGTTAATACTCTATGGTAATGCCGTTTTTATTTTTATTTTTTTTAAGTTTATTATTCAGCTTGGTTGTTTGAAGTAGAGTGATTGTGAAAGATGTGGTTTTGAATAAGTATCTAGTGAAGCCCCTTAGCCATCCACAAGAAACTGGAGCCTGGTAGTGAATCAGAGTAAAAGCAATACTGCCATCTTGTGTACATTTAGTGGTAATGCAGCTCAGATTTTTTACAAATTCTTTTTTAAAAATGTAGGTGGTTAAAGAGATCAGAATATTTTTATAAATGCTTTAGACATTAAAAGTGTGTACATTTTCATAATATTTGTGTTAACTTTGCAGAACTGATCCAAGCAAAGAGACTACATGCACTGGATATAACAACTACAAGTTTTCGGCTAATATGGCCAAGACTCCTCTCCAGAGACACAGGGCATTATGTACTGGAATATTCCCCATTAGCCTATCCAAGGCAGAAGATGCAGGAGACATTGCCTGGAGATCAGACAAGCTTGGTTTTAAATGAACTTATCCCAAACACGACCTATCAGGTGACGCTTTTCCCCGAATCAAATGTGGATTATGTCAGCCCTCAGTCCATCCAAGTCTCCACTCTTCATGGCAAGTAGAAAACTGTAATGAAGATATTCAGGTTTCTAAAAATGCCAAATGCATTAGGATTTTACATGTTTTTGACCATATTCATTTTTTTTGGTTATCATTTTTATACAGTGCCAAATAAATAAGCTATGCATATGTTTTTATTGTACATAAATACTTCCCTTTTCATTTCTATGTTGTTTAAACCAATCTGCATTCTTTAATTCTGGTTTTGTTGCATTAAGTAAACAAGTAGGATCAAAGGACATTATAATGATGCAAAGCAAAAGCAGGCAAGTGCTTAGCTATTTAGCCTTACAAATCATAAATACAGTTCTCACCCAAGAACATTTTCTGCATTAAGTTTGTATGTTCTCTTAATGTTTGCTTTGGTTTCCTCTGGATGTTCCCTTTTTTAGCCACAAAAAAGAAACATACCAGGTAAATTTGTGTAAGCCTAATGGCTTATGTTCATGAGCATCTGAGTTCTGTCTGCATATATTTGCCTTATGTTTACACATTGCAATATAGAGAAATAAAAGCAAAACCTTGACCTTGAGTGCCCATGTAAACCATATGTCTTGGGTACCACTGCCCAATGCAGTACCAGCAGATAAACGAGGCAGTTTGCACTGAGTCCTATGTGTTCAGTTCACACCACTGTGCTACAGTGGTGAAAAAAATAAGACATGCAGTACTTTTTTCAGTGCAGCAAAATGCAATAAAGTACACTGCATCATACACCACTGTGGTGAATAAAGATAAATGAAATGTCTCTTTGTAACAATTCAATATAGTTGAAAAAAATGTAAACAGTGCCAGTTATTAATGAGGCACTGGCACCACTCCTTTCACAGCGTACACTGCCTACTGAAGTATAACATAGTCGATGGTGTGAACAGGCCCTAACTGATCACATATTCCAATGTACACTAAACCAATATTATCCCAACTATAAATGTGCAACCATGAAGAGAGGACTTGCAATCTCATATCTGCATCTTGCAAACAAAAACCAATGGATGGTCACAGCAGGACAAATCCAACAATGGTCTGGTATTAAAATAATGGCACTAGACGGACCGAAGAAGACAGGTGCAAAAAAAAAGAAGAGTTTAGAAGATGACAGTTTAAAGTCATGGGGTATTCACAAAAAGGGGCATGGCTTACCCCTGACTTGGGCAAGTAATCTTCATAGGCCTATGATCCAAGGAGGGGGGGGGGATCAATTTGCAGACTCCACAGGGTGCCCTCACTTCAGCATTTAGAAACATTTTAGGCTAAGCCAGGTTCAGTTTAGGCATACTACCAACCATAGTGGGATCACCAAGAAGAGACTGTATTGTGACAATCACAAGTCAGACAAGCAGCCCCAACCTTTGTGATTTGTTTGAAATCCTTTGATGCTGACTTTGGCCCTTACAGCACTACTTAGCCAATATGTATTAATATTTGTTTGTACACCCAAAGGCAACTTCAATGTTAATTTTAGACCTCTGATGTATAAGTAATAATTATGCATTGCTGGATTTATGAATACAGAATTTTCTTTACAATTTTAGAATTAACAGAGGAAAGAAAACTAGAAGCTGCTGACGTAACAACCACAGGATTTCGGTTGACTTGGTCAAGGTTGTCTGGAGATACAGGAAGCTATGTTTTGGAGTACTCAGTTGTATCTGATCCAAAAACTCGTCTCCAGAAGACGTTTTTTGGTGATGAGACCAGTGTAGTACTTAGTAATTTATTACCAAACACAACCTACCAGGTGACACTTAGACCAGGTTCCACAGACAAATCTGTCCAACCTGAAACAATCTACGCTACCACCCTTCCAGGTGAGCGCCGAATATTTCTTACACACATGTTTTATTACAGTTGTACATGATACCTTTCAAGAGTTGGCATGCGAAAGGGTTAGTTATAAAAAAAAAATCTATACTCCATGAAAGTTATGATTTCCATACACTGCACTGATGATATCCAAAAAGCCTGAAACAGCTGTATGCAATATGAAATAAATGGCTTTATAATATGAGGCTATATTTGCACTATGCACCAGCTGTTCTGGATGTGCATCTAACCAATGAGACAAATGGAGAATGTGCAGCGCTAACAAATGACTAATGTCAAAAGTATGAAATTGACATGTGAAAAAATATGAACATTTATAGAAATATAATGAATTATCATAACATATATTCAATAAGGAATAATGTCCATATGTAAGCATAAGGGACTTCTGAAAGGTCCTAATGTGTTCCAAAATTTGTGATCCAATGGAATAAATGCCAGTCACTGGAGTCTTAAATGTGCACGAGAAAATAATGTGAGTGACATAGAGAATCCACCACCAGAAGCACCAGTTGCTTACTGGAAAGATTGAACTCATACAGGTATACACCTGATGAGTCAATCAAGATTTTAAAGGGTAACCAGAAAGGCACAGGTTAACTGTATAGACGCAACCTCCAGACGGACGTTCCAGGATGAAGAATTCACCAGATTAAATACAGAGGGCAGGTCAGCCCAACCATAAGGGTAAAAAGGAGAAGAAGGGGGCACATAGCGTAATTTTGTGAGGAATGTTAATTGTAAAAGTATAGAAAATACACTTAGATTTCCAAAAGTAAAAACAAGAGCTTCAAAATAGAACAGTAACTATGGAATCAGCATGACAACCCGACGCATTTCGCCTAAACAGGCATCATCTGGGGTGCTGATCCCTAGCAGTCACTGTCTATATATAGATATAGGAGCCCCCCATGATGAGCAACATCTCTGGCGTTCCTACAGGGCACTTTCGGGTTTACTTCCGGTTTTGAGCAAGATGGCGCCGCCGCGTGCATCTCAAGCCTCATTGTGGAAAGCCGGAAGCATAACCAGATAGTCTATAAACCACTTCCAGTTTTGGGCAGGATGGCACCGCCGCCTGTGTCTCAAGCCTTATTGTGAAAAACTGGAAGAGGAAGTGACCTAATATCAAACAAAACAAACTGAAAATAAAACATAACATGGCAATATCAATGACAGGGGCACAGGACCAGAAGAGATTGTGCAGACTGTCAGCATAGTCACGAATATATGATAATATTCAAGCCAAACAGTGCTAATGTAAGCTAAGGACAGAATATAAAAACTAATGGTGTAATGATAACCAAAAAAATGGCGTCCGTCTTGGAGGAGACATGAATCTCACCCTATGATATATTAAAGTGGCACTGTAATTAAAATAGAAAAAATAAAAATTATAGTATCAATTCTTAAGAAAATGGTAATTAGAAATAATTGATAAATATTCATCAGAGCTGGAGTTCATAATGGTTGAGCATACAATATTAAAATGTATACATTATAAAAGACTGGGAAAAATTGAACAATGCTATAAATTAATGAAAAATGATACAAAAAATATATGATCAAAAAATAATAAAAAATAAAAAAGGAAAGCAAAAAAGCAAAAAAAGGAAAGGAACGTTCGACTGCACCTAAAATAGCCAATCAGGGCCAGAACATATTAACCTTGATTAATGAAGGCATTAATATCCCACTCAATGTTTAAACCAAAAGGGCAATAAGTCTGGAGCTGGTATATCCAGTAAGTTTCTAAACATGAGACCCCCCTCTCCATGGGGGGAGTATATTTGTCAATAATGACAAATTGTGAACCACTAGGGTCCCGACCATGATGTTTTCTGTAATGCCTTGGTAGATTATGTTTAGTATCACCACCCTTGATCCTTGCAATATGTTCTCCTACCCTTACGGAAAATGCGCGGATAGTGCGTCCCACATATTTTTTTCCGCAAGGGCAGGTAATCATGTAAACATGTGTGGTGGCACAAGTGCAAAATATTTTAATAGGGTATACCTTGTTGGTAACATTAGACCTAAACTCAAGGCTTTTGCGTCTCCCACATAAGTTATGCTGGCAGACTACACATTTTTTACAAGGGAAATAACCAACCATATCATGAAAGAAGGAAGAACGTGTGGGGGATGGATAGTATTAGGGGCAATTTTTCCTCCAAGTGAAGGTGCACCTCTAAAAATGACTTTAGGTCGTTCAGGGAGCAGCGTATTCAAAATTTGATCGTTTTTGAGGATGCCTCAGTGACGATTAATAATATTTTTAATGTCTTTATGCTGGACAGAAAATGTAGTGAGCATTGAATACTTGTGGGAATCATCTGGTTCACGTGGGGGTTTTGGTGTGAGAAGAGTATTTCTATTAACCATTGCCACCTGTTGTATTTCCGAGTTTAATGATAATTCATCATATCCTTTTCTATAAACCTCTGTTTGAGAACAGAGGCTTGAACTAAATAAATGTCAACATCTGTGCAGTTTCTCCGCAGTCTGAGGAACTGGCTGCGAGGAACAGATTTGAGCCATGATCGATGATGACAACTGTCTATAGGTATGAAGCTGTTTCGATCAGTATTCTTAAAATACGTCTGGAATTTGAATTGTCCTGAACAAATTTCTATCTCCAGATCTAAGAAATGTATTTTAGAAGAACTAAATTTGTATGACAATGAGATGCCATGATCATTGTCATTAAGAAACGTGAAAAAGTAATTGAGAGACTCAGGGGTGCCTTTCCATAGGAGGAGGATGTTGTCTATATACCTGACCCACAGAACGAGAGAGGAACGCCAGAGCTGTTGCTCATCATGGGGGGCTCCCATATCTATATATAGACGGTAACTGCTAGGGATCAGCACCCCAGATGATGCCTGTTTAGGCGAAACGCGTTGGGTTGTCATGCTGATTCCATAGTTTCTGACCTATTTTGAAGCGCTTGTTTTTTCCTTTGGAAATGTAAGTGTATTTTCTAAACTTTTACAATAAACATTCCTCACGGAATTAAGCTATGTGCCCCCTTCTTCTCCTTTTTACCCTTATGGTTGGGCTGACCTGCCTCTGTATTTAATCTGGTGAATTCATCGTCTTGGAATGTCCGTCTGGAGGTTGCATCTATACAGTTAACCTGTGCCTTTCTGGTTACCCTTTAAAAGCTTGATTGACTCATCAGGTGTATACCTGTATGAGTTCAATCTTTCTGGTAAGCTTCTGGTGGTGGATTCTCTATGTCACTCACATTATTTTCTCATGCACATTTAAGACTCCAGTGACTGTCATTTCTTTAATTGGATGACATATTTTGGAACACATTAGGACCTCTCAGAAGTCCCTTATGCTTACATATGGACATTATTCCTTATTGAATATACTGTATTTATTGGCGTATAACACTGACTTTTTCACCATGAAAATTGGGTGCAAATAGCGTTTGCGTGTTATACGCCAATACTTCAATTTTAGCTGCCTCGGAGGGGACAGGGAGGGGGGCGGGACAAGCGCCGTCAGATTACATAAAGTGAGAATCTCCTGTTTACTTGGTGGCCTCTGTAATAAAAAGTCCCGTCTCCTGGGCCGCCATTGGACCACTGTTCTGCCTACCATAGGAGATTCTCACTGTATGTAATCTGTCGGCGCTTGTCCCGCCCCCCTCCCAGTCCCCTCTAGGTTGCAGATGGGCATCGATCAGGCTGCACTGATGGCAGTGTTGAGGCTGCTGCA
Source organism: Lithobates septentrionalis (assembly GCA_037952835.1). Classification (NCBI taxonomy): domain Eukaryota; kingdom Metazoa; phylum Chordata; class Amphibia; order Anura; family Ranidae; genus Lithobates; species Lithobates septentrionalis. The sequence continues at coordinate 808,246 of JBBDGP010000435.1, read as the reverse complement.
ATGATGGCAGTGGTGAGGCTGCTGCATTGATGGCAGTGGTGAGGCTGCTGCATTGATGGCAATGGTGAGGCTGCTGCATTGATGGCAATGGCAAGGTTGCTGCATTGATGGCAATGGGGCTGCATTGATGTGGACTAATGAGGCTGCATTGATGGCACTTGTGAGGCTGCAGATCGGCACTGATCAGGCTGCATTGATGGCAATAGTGAGGCTGCAGATGGGCACTGACCCTTATTTTGCTTCAAAGTTCCTTATTAAAAATGTAAGTTTTTTTCCTGAAACTTCCCTCTTAAAATGAATGTGTGTGTTATACGCCTGTGCGTGTTATACGCCGATAAATACGGTATGTTATAATAATTCATTACATTTCTATAAATGTTCATATTTTTTCACATGTCAATTTCATGCTCTTGACATTAGTCATTTGTTAGCGCTGCACATTCACCATTTTTCTTCTTGCTTATTTTTACACTGCTGTGCTGGCTGCTTGTTTTGTTTTTTGTTTAGACAGTGTGGTATATTTGCTTTTACAGTTCACATCTAGCCAATGGGCTGTAAAGCCATGATTTGAATAGCTCTGCCCACTGTCCTGAAATGAGGGATAATCCTCTTATTTTTGGGATATGTAATGGAATAAGACATATTATTTATTATTATTATACAGGATTTATATAGCGCCAACAGTTTACACAGCACTTTACAATATAAAAGCTCTGCGTAAACTGTTGGCGCTATATAAATCCTGAATAATAATATTAATACAGTTACAATGCAATAAAATACAAGAGGATTAAGAGGGCCCTGCTCAGAAGAGCTTACAATCTAATAGGGTGGTACAAAAGGTTGTAACTGTGGGGAATGAGCTGATGGAAGTGGTAGGAGATTAATTGGAGACATGATAGGCTTCCCTGAAGAGATGAGTTTTCAGGGATCGCCTGAAGGTAGCAAGAGTAGGGGATAGCCGGACCAGTGGAGGAAGCGAGTTCCACAGGATAGGTGAGGCTCTGGAGAAATCCTGGAGACGAGCATGGGAGGAGGAGACGAGGAAGCTTGAGAGTAGGAGGTCTTGAGAAGAGCGGAGATGACGATTTGGGTGATATTTGGAGACAAGATTGGTGATGTAGCTTGGGGCAGAGTTGTGAATGGCTTCTTATGTTGTGGTTAGTATTTTTAATTTAATTCGCTGGGTGATTGGGAGCCAGTGTAGGAATTGGAGGAGAGGGTTGGCAGACACTGAGCGGTTGGTAAGGTGGATAAGTTTGGCAGCAGCATTCATAGTAGACTGAAGAGGGGATAGCCTATGGAGAGGCAGGCCAATGAGAAGGGAGTTGCAATAGTCAAGGCGAGAGATAACAAGGGAGTAAATGAGGAGCTTGGTGGTTTCATTTGTTAAAAAGGGGTGAATTTTAGAGATGTTACGGAGGTGACTACAGTATATGAATACTGTATAACACCTTCCACACTAAACTCCAGACAGCGTGAGATTGGCTGCACTGGGATCCAGTGACCAGAAGCTTTGCTTGATAAAGATTATGTTTTAGGTAGCAGTACAGGGACTTAGTATGGTAATGATCATTCATAGTGCAGCAACCTGAAGGTGGCAGATGGTGACACAGGAAGATTGTTAATAGTGGTACCACCCTCACTATATAGTGTGGCGGTAGTTTGTATGTCACATGAGCATGCTCTACAGAATTATTAACTCTTTTGTTAAAGTCCAACTCAAAGAAACTTTAAAATTATCCCTTGTGGTGGGGCTGTGCCCTCAGTTTCACTGGTTCTCCACTCCCCTGGCAGATGATGTGCTCCACAGTGTGGCCGTGGACTGCCCCTCGGCTTCATCACATCCAATAAAGGGCTATGCATCCTGCATTGGTCTTGATGACGTCAGGACCTTGGACTTCTGGAGCATGGGGGGTGAAGACTCTGCAGAGGACTGGCCTAGCAGAGTGGAGGATCAGGAAAATAAATCTTTTTTGTGTTCTCTAGACATAAACTAGCAATGAACCATTGCAATGCAGATGCAGCCCCACTGCAAGGGATAGCTTTAAAGTGGTTGTAAACCCTCAGATATACCCAGTGAAGTGAATAGCCTCAAATGATACGCAGAGATGAAACAAATCCTCCTACATAAGTTTTACTTGTATACCTGCTGTCTTCCCCTTTCTACACCCTTTGAAAAGTGCAGATCGTGTTAAAAATCTTTCTTCCTCTTTCAGCAGTACATAGGGGTGGGTAGAGAGACTGAACTTACACTGTGTGAGAGCTGATTGGAGGAAAGGGAACCCCCCCTCTACATAAGCAGAGGAATGAAGGAACATGCAGAGGTGTTTGCTGAATAGACTAGCTCAGTGTTTATCTCCCTCTAAGCACCCTCCCCGACACAAATTTTTAGCTCATATTATGTCATGTATCAGAGAACGTGTCAGAAGTGACTCATGCTGATAACGGAGGAAGGAAGCAGCAGAGAGAAACGACACTTAGAGCTTTTGTGAGAGATAAGTAAACACTACAGATATATGTGCTTAGTTCAAACTTCATGAATGGGGTTTACAACCACTTTAAAAGAGAAGTGAGGGAATTTTTTTTTTTTTGCAGTTTCATACTTACCTAGGTGGATGCTGCATCTGTCCCCCGACGCCTCTGCACTGAGAACCAAGCGATCAAACACCGCCGATCGCTCGGTTTTCAGAGCTCCGTGAGCAGAGAGCTTCAGACTGTCAGTCACAGCTCTCTGCTCTTCTCCCTCCTCGCTCACTTGAGCGCTGGGCTGTGGAGGGGGTGGAGTGGCCATCTCAGGCTCTCAGCGGCTCGCTGAGAGGCTGAGCCGGGTGTCAGGCCAGGCACCTGGTGGATCCAAACTCCGTGGTTGGGATTGGACTGACATTGGTGACGTCAGCAGAGAGCAGATTTCAGTCCGCTCTTTTCTGAAAACGGGTCACAGGAGTGCAAAACTGATTGTACTCCTGTGATCCATAGGAGAAGTGCAGCCAAACCAGCTCTGGCTATTCTTCTCCTTTGATGTTTTTTCAGAGTTGGGCTTTAACAATTTTAATAACTATGTTGTCTAAATATACTATATAAGGTAATGAGCCATTTCACCCTGAGGTGTGATCACACTGAAGAAAAACACCGTTTATTTACACCATCACAAATCAGCACTCTGCTTCCTGCACTTTATTCACCAGCAATTATCTGAAAATGTATGCTTTGGCACCAGCACTTTGTTCTGTTTGGGACAGTACTGTTTCAGATGCTATCCCCTTGCACTATTTGTACTTTCATTGCACATTGGAAGTTATTACCCATATTCTGAGTACTTTGCACTTTAGACTGTATATTGTTTACTTTGTTGAAGTATATTTTTATTATCAATATTTTTTTTGCAGTTTATTATATTATATAATTTAATATTTTGCACTTTACAGTAGTCACTTAGCACTTATATATGTGTTTATTATCACTTAGAGTGAAGCACCATCTATTGATTTTATAATATAAATTTTATTTGGCTAGCGTTTGACCAATCCGGTGTTTGCTGCAACTAAGAACCCGTTTCTTCTCAGGTTAGGTAGCACGGGAATATTCATTATATTTGTCTAAATATACTGTTGCTGGTGTTATAATTTAGTTTACTCCACACCGCTTTTCTTACTGTACTCATTTCTGCTCTTATTCCTCATCTCACTCTGTATTAAAAGTGTTTATGGTTTGAGAACTTAAAATCTTGCTTTTCTACGTTTTCATGTTATTTCAGGAAACACCTACTAATGCCCTGTTAGACTTTAATAATGTCTGTCTTTGTATGTCCATCTTTCAGATCTCATCCGTTCAAGAAATCTGCAAATTCTGAATGTAACAATGTCAAGTTTTAATGTAACTTGGTCAAAGTTACTGGGTGATACTGGACGTTACGTTTTGGATTATGCACCGGTATCTGATCCAAGGAGGAAGTTACGGAAAATGCTGTATGGGGATCAGACTACTGTAGTGGTCAGCAACCTAATACCAAAGACCACATATCAGATCATATTCAGCCCTGAATCCAGTTTGTCATACATGCAGTCACAGACTATGCAGGTCACCACCCTCCCAGGTAAGATCATCTTAAGAAAAAAGTGTAATTTTAAATAACAATTGTTTTACGTTACTTTGTAGTGTTTACTTTCCATTAATTATTGACGTGAATTCATATGTTTTCATGCTTGCTGTACTTTTTATTTTTCAATCTGAATCTTTTCTCTGCAATATTCTGTTTTCACAAAAGATGCCCTTAGTCTGAATGATGCTGGGCATGAGGACTGAGGACATTCTTACTGTACATGCAGAACATCATGGACAGCTTTCCCATGTGATCAGATGACTGCAAATGATAAATACCTAATAGGGCGTACACACGGTCGGACTTTGTTCGGACATTCCGACAACAAAATCCTAGGATTTTTTCCAACGGATGTTGGCTCAAACTTGTTTTGTCTACACACGGTCGCACAAAGTTGTCGGAAAATCCGATCGTTCTAAACGCGGTGACGTAAAACACGTACGTCGGGACTATAAACGGGGCAGTGGCCAATAGCTTTCATCTCTTTATTTATTCTGAGCATGCGTGGCACTTTGTCCGTCGGATTTGTGTACACACGATCGGAATTTCCGACAACGGATTTTGTTGTCGGAAAATTTTATCTCCTGCTGTCCAACTTTTGTGTGTCGGAAAATCCGATGGAAAATGTCCGATGGAGCCCACACACGGTCGGAATTTCGGACAACACGCTCCGATCGGACATTTTCCATCGGAAAATCCGACCGTGTGTACGGGGCATAAGAGTAATATGAGGTTATATAAGCCATATTGATAATTAAATATACATGCTGTTCTTTCTGCCAATTAGTGCAATAAAAGTCTATCAGATATTATAGCCAACTGATTTTATCAGCAGGTTCTTCAGCAATGATGCTAATTACACACCATGGTAAGTACATTAAACCACTAGGGGATAACCTACAAATCTGGGCATGGCATGGGAATCTATAGAGTTTTCTAATTGATGCACAGCTTGTACAGTTTGTATCTAAATATTTCTTTACCTACTCAATATTAATGCATGCATCTCATTTTCACAGATCTGAACAAAGCAAGAAATCTGAAGGTTTTGAATGTAACATCAACAGGTTTTCTCCTGACCTGGTTAGCACTGCCAGGGGATACAGGGAGTTATACTGTGAATTATGTGCCTATTTCTAAACCTGGAGTGATATCACAGATGTTTCTACACAGAGAGACAAGTGCGGTGATCAGAGACTTATCTCCAAACACCTCCTATGAGGTCACATTTATCCCTCTGTCCAATGTGCAGTTTAGCCAATCACAAACTCTCCAGGTCTCCACTCTTCCAGGTGAGATAAGCTAATCCTAGATGAAATTGTGTGCTTACATTTTTTAACAGAAATAGCCTATGTTACATTGACAGTAGCCGGGCATGAGTTGCCTCATTTACATACTGTATACCTTTTTTTCATATCATTCAGCTTCGAGTGGACTATACATCAAATCTGTTTGTTTATTATTTTATTGTATTATTTTAAGGACTCTGGCCATATGTTAGATATACTCTCCAATTACACCTGGCAAAAACAGTATAGATGGCTTTCTTTAGATGTAACAGCTCTATATACTTCCATTAAGCATGAGTTTGGGCTAGCAGCTATACAACATTTTCTATGTAAAGATCAATTGTTCCATCATCAAGTTCATTTCCTGTATGATAGTATTGAATTTGCCCTAACCCACAACAATTTTTCATGTTTGGGTAAACACTACAGGCAAATACAGGGGACCCCTATGGGAGGCAGGTTCGCATCTAGTTATGCTAACTTATTTATGGGCTATTGGGAGCATCTTAACATCTGGTCACATAACCCATATGGTGCGAACCTAATCCTATATGCCAGGTATGTTGACGATATTCTTATCATTTGGGATGGCATGGATGATCAGCTAGAAAGGTTTCTGCATCACCGTCAGAACAACCAGTATGGCATTTTGTTTTACCCATGTCCCAGACAGTCATAGTCTAATCTTTTTGGATTTGGAGCTCAGGTCTGAGCCAGATGGTTCCATTCTTTCCCAGGTGCATTTTAAGCCCAATGTGGGTAATTCCTATATTCACGTCAATAGCAATCACCACCCGCGCTGGATACGGAATGTGCCTTTTGGACAGTTTTGTAGGTTGAAACGTACTTGTACTCTCAAACAAGAATATATTGAACAGGGAGCCATCCTTAAAAGGAAATTTAAAGACAAAGGCTACAGTGATTCTCATATAGAGGAGGCATATAATAAATACTTGCTCCTATATGAGAGTGTGGTCACTTCAAAAGCAGATGCCAGTGATATCACAGTAAATGATCCCTGCAAAGAGAATCATATTCGGGATAGCAATAAGGCCTGGCACATGCAGCGGACTCTACAGAAGAACTGGGATATCCTTTAAAAAGGATCAAGTTCTTGGGAATCTGATCCCTGTTAGGCCCAGCTTTATTTACAAAAAACCCTGTGATCTGAGAAGTCTAGTTGCCTTAATCATCCAATAGTCGATTAAATGAATGGTCTTCTTTTTGCGACCAAAAAGGCAATTTTAGATGTGGGGTAGAAACTGTGCCACATGCTGTTTCATGTGGCGCTGTAAGCCAGAGGTCTTGGGAACTGATGGTAGGCCACATTTGATTAAACAGTTTATCAATCATGGCACCCCTTTTGTCATTTATGGGATCCTGTACCCATGTTGCCAGCTTTATGTTGGTCAGACAAAGCGTCCACTCAGGGTCCGTACTGGGGAACACAAGTGCAGTATCCTGAATGAGAGGAACAAGTACTCTGACCCACGTCATTTTAACCACTTCCCGGACCGCCTCACACCAAAATATGTCGGCACTTTGAAGAGGGATATCGTTGTTATGGCAGCAGCTATCTACCATAACCTAAAAACCCAAAAAAGTGGCCTCTGTGGCGGATTCGATGCAAGATCACTTTTATCGGTGGCGGGAGAGGGGCCCCCCTCCCGCTGCTCTCCGGTGCCCTCTGCCGCTTATTGCAGCTGTCGATAGCGGTGGAGGCGATCGGGACTGCTCCCTGGCTGGGTATGGAGACGAGTGAGGAGAAGATGGCCCCCACCCGTCTCCATAGCATTGCAGGGCGGAAGTGACATCCAAACGTCACTTCCGCCCATAGCTCTTAAAGAGACATTTAAAAAAAAAAATTTTAATGGCATTTAATGATTTTTTTTTTTTTTTTTTACCCCAGATCTCATATTTAAGAGGTCCTGTCATGCTTTTTTTTTCTATTACAAGGGATGTTTACATTTTATTGAATTAAAAGTTACCCAAAAAAAAAAAAGTTTTAGGATTAAAAGTTACCCAAGAAAAAAACTGTGTAAAAAAGTAAAATAAATAAGGAAAAAAAAATATTTTTAAACGCGCCCTGTCCCGCTGAGCTTGCGTGCAGAAGCGAACGTGAGCAGCGCCTGCATATGAAAACAGTGTTCAAACCACACATGTGATGTATCACCGCGATCGGTAGAACGAGAGCAATAATTCTAGCCCTTTACCTCCTCTGTAACTCAAAATATGCAATCTGTAGAGTTTTTTTAAACGTCGCCTATGGAGATTTTTAAGGGTAAAAGTTTGAGCGGGTGCAATTTTGAAGCGTGACATATTGGGTATCAGTTTACTCAGCGTAACATTAGCTTTCATAATATGAAAAAAAAATTGCTGTTGTTTTATTTTTTTTATTCAAAAAATTTTATTTTTTCCAAAAAAAGTGCGCTTATAAGACCGCTGCGCAAATATAGTGTAACAGAAAGTATTGCAACGACTGCCATTTTATTCTCTAGGGTGTTGGAAATATATATATAATGTTTGGGGGTTCTCAGTAATTTTCTAGCAAAAAAAACTTTTTAACTTGTAAACGTCAAATCTCAGAAAGAGGTTTGGAACTTAAGTGCTTAAGGAAAAACACGGAGCGGGCCCCACAGGCAGAGTATTTGGTATCAAAGCCATTTCTGAGGACCTTGATAGAGGAAGGAGATACCAAATTCTCTGCAAATGAGAACGTTTTTGGATATTCATCCTTGGTAGTCTGGCCCCCAAAGGGTTAAATGAAGATCTGGAAGTACATAATTTGGTACATTAACAAATGTCTTTATGGGACTCAGGGTCACTACACCCATTGAGTCGCTCCCTATCCACACCAGTGTTATTCTTTTTTTCCTCCCTTTTCTCCCTTTCCAGGCACTTTTTTGTTTGTTTACCCACTTTCCCCATATATGGAAACAGTATATTAAAGGTTGAGGCGCTAGTGATGTTCAGTAAATCATATAAAATTAACTGCAAATATAAATATACATAGTATAGCTAGCTAGTCCATATGTGATGAATCCCAACACCAAAATGTGATGCTCAAAAAATAAACTTCTAGTTCTTCACCACGAGTGCTCAATAGATGGGTGGCCACTCACCAGAAAAGTCAAAAACTCACCAGGAAGGTCAAACAGCGCTTATGGAATACCAATTGATTCCACTGACAGCACAGTTCCACTCCACTGGCCCCTCGAGATGAAACTAGGATGGGAAAAATGACTCCAGAAGAAACATAGAGGAAGCTCTCATAGTGTAGTAATTTTATTAAGGTAAAAAATGACAACAAATGGCGATTACACGCACATATTACAGTGCCGATCAAGGCACCAGGTGTAACCAGCCTGTGCAAGTCGGCTAGTCCAAGAAGGATGGCGTGTAATCCGCATCTCTCCTAAGGGCAAAGCTTGAGTGGGATGTAGGATCAGGACCTGTAATGGTGGATCCTCTACTCTGACATATGTTTTGCCGGGTTGGCGTCTTCAGGAAGTGATGTCACACCGCTCCTAGCTTGCTTATAAGTGAATCGGAAGGATACTTTTGGTGGGACTCCTCCAAAATGGAGGAGAAGACAAACATATGATGCAAAATCTCCCTCTTGCGGATGCTGACTTGCACACACTGTCCCCACCATACAACGTAAACCAGCCCTAAATCACAATTCGTAGACTATAAAGCATTTATAAAATATTATTAACATCGCAAAATGATTGAATAATGCAAAAACCCATCATAGCTAAAATCCTAACATATTATAAAAGAACAATACAAAATAGCACCATCTAGTGGCTAAAAAGTATATATATATATATATATATATATATATATATATATATATATATATATATAGTGGGGAAGGAAAGTATTCAGACCCCCTTTAATTTTTCACTCTTTGTTATATTGCAGCCATTTGCTAAATTCATTTAAGTTAATTTTTTTTCCTCATTAATGTACACACAGCACCCCATACTGACAGAAAAACACAGAATTGTTGACATTTTTGCAGATTTATTAAAAAAGAAAAACTGAAATATCACATGGTCCTAAGTATTTAGACCCTTTGATCAGTATTTAGTAGAAGCACCCTTTTGATCTAATACAGCCATGAGTCTTTTTGGGAAAGATGCAACAAGTTTTTACCTTGGATTTGGGGATCCTCTGCCATTCCTCCTTGCAGATCCTCTCCTGTTCTGTCAGGTTGGATGGTAAACGTTGGTGGACAGCCATTTTTAGGTCTCTCCAGAGATGCTCAATTGGGTTTAAGTCAGGGCTCTGGCTGGGCCATTCAAGAACAGTCACGGAGTTCTTGTGAAGCCACTCCTTCGTTATTTTAGCTGTGTGCTTAGGGTCATTGTCTTGTTGGAAGGTAAACTTTCGGCCCAGTCTGAGGTCCTGAGCACTCTGGGGAAGGTTTTCGTCCAGGATATCACTATACTTGGCAGCATTCATCTTTCCCTCGATTGCAACCAGTCGTCCTGTCCCTGCAGCTGAAAAACACCCCCACAGCATGATGCTGCCACCACCATGCTTCACTGTTGGGACTGTATTGGACAGGTGATGAGCAGTGCCTGGTTTTCTCCACACATACTGCTTAGAATTAAGGTCAAAATGTTCTATCTTGGTCTCATCAGACCAAAGAATCTTATTTCTCACCATCTTGGAGTCCTTCAGGTGTTTTTTTAGCAAACTCCATGCGGGCTTTCATGTGTCTTGCACTGAGGAGAGGCTTCCATCGGGCCACTTTGCCATAAGGCCCCGACTGGTGGAGGGCTGCAGTGATGGCTGACTTTCTACAACTTTCTCCCATCTCCAGACTGCATCTTTGGAGCTCAGCCACAGTGATCTTTGGGTTCTTCTTTATCTCTCTGACCAAGGCTCTTCTCCCCTGATAGCTCAATTTGGCCAGACGGCCAGCTCTAGGAAGGGTTCTGGTCGTCTCAAACGTCTTCCATTTAAGGATTATGGAGGCCACTGTGCTCTTTGGAACCTTAAGTGCAGCAGAAATGTTTTTGTAACCTTGGCCAGATCTGTGCCTTACCACAATATTGTCTCTGAGCTCTTCAGGCAGTTCCTTTGACCTCATGATTCTCATTTGCTCTGACATGCACTGTGAGCTGTAAGGTCTTATATAGACAGGTGTGTGGCTTTCCTAATCAAGTCCTATCAGTATAATCAAACACAGCTGGACTCAAATGAAGGTGTAGAACCATCTCAAGCATGATCAGAAGAAATGGACAGCACCTGAGTTAAATATATGACTATCACAGCAAAGGATCTGAATACTTAGGACCATGTGATATTTCAGTTTTTCTTTTTTAATAAATCTGCAAAAATGTCAGGAATTCTGTGTTTTTCTGTCAATATGGGGTGGTGTGTGTACATTAATGAGGAATAAAAATGAACTTAAATGATTTTAGCAAATGGCTGCAATATAACAAAGAGTGAAAAATTTAAGGGGGTCTGAATACTTTTCGTCCCCATTGTATATACATAGCCAAGATGATAGCACTGGCAATGAATTACATGAAAAATGAAAATACTATAAAAAAAATATATAAAAAAATGTATGTATATACAAACTAGATAAACTAGAAAAACTAGAGAACCAGAGAAAAGAACACCCCGTACCAATAATAATTTAATTAAATTAAAAAACTAACTCCATCCACTAAGGTAGTGTAATGGATGGCCCATAAAAAAAAAAAAATCTCTCAGTTAAAAAACACTTAAGATCAATGTCAATATTTAATCCCCTAGGCTGTAAAGATTGGAGTCTATATATCCATTGCGTCTCCAGCTGGGACACCTTCTTTTTCATGTCTGTACATCTCCAATGCTGGCGAACTCTGTCAATACCCTAGAACCTGAGTAGGGAGGGATCTTTGTTGTGTGCCAACCTGAAATGGTTGGACACACTATGATGTTTGAACCCTTTTTTGATATTATCTATATGCTCCCCCACCCGTATAGCCATGGTTCTAGTAGTTCTACCAACATATTAGAAATTGCAGGGGCACATCAAAAGGTAAGTGACATATCTCTTGTCACAGGTAAGGAACTGATGAATCTCATATTCACTCCCCGTAACCATCAATGGAAAACTGGTAGCCTTCCTGGTTTTATCCCTGGTGATTCTGCATGCTTTGCATCTCTTGCATTTAAAGAATCCTGTGCAATCCAAAAAAGGTAGGGGGGTCTCTTGGGAGGCCGAATAACATTTTTGGCTAACATATTGTGCAACCCTGGACCCCTCCTGTATTTAAACTTTGGTTTACTAGGAAGAATCTTTTGTAAAGTAAGATCCTTTCGCAATAAAGGCCAATGAGTTTTGATAATCCTTTCAACTTCCTTGTATTGGAGATTGAAGCCCGATACAAAGGTAAAGTCAAACTGATCTTGTGCTGGATTTTTATCTTTGGGTTCCAAAAGAGTTGAATGATCAATTTGTTTAACTTGTTCCCTCGTGGCTTCCAATTGCCTTTTGTTATATCCCTTTTTTACAAACCTGCCGATAAGTATATCAGTCTGAACTAGGGGTGCAACGGATCGTTGCCGATCCGTACGGATCACCCTCCGCGGATCGGCACACCCGCGATCCGCGGAGCACTTTTCGGCCTCAGCCATAGGAAAGGCCGCGGCTTCGGCCTAGCTCCGGAGCCGGCGGCCATCTTAGTACACCCGGAAGCGGCCGCTGTCTCGACAGGAAGTGACGTTTCGTCGCCGCCATCTTGCTACACCCCACACTCCTGCACAGTACAATAATGATAGAGTGAGAAGGGGGCAAGCGGACATCTTGTTACACCCACCAGAGTTTTAGATTTAAAAGCCATTTTCAACACAAAACTGAGCTTATATGCACAAATACTGTATTTATGCATATTAGCTCGGTTTTGTGTTGAAAATAGCTTTTAAATCTAAAACTCCGGTGGGTGTAACAAGATTTGTGTGTTTTTTGTTTTTTTTTTTGTTTTTTTGCTGATCCGAAAATGATCCGATCCGTGACTCTGATCCGAGGATCGATCCGATCCGTGAGATTTTTGATCCGTTGCACCCCTAGTCTGAACCATAAAGTCCTCTTCACCTGCACAATCTCTCTTAATTCTGAGGAATTGGCCTTTCGGAATTGCCCGCACCCAATTAGTGTGGTGGCAACTACGAGTGGAGATATAGCCATTCTGATCAGTCTCTTTAAAGTGGATTAGAGACGCTAGACCAGAACCCACCTTAAAGATTTCAAGATCCAAAAACTGTATACTTGATTGATACCAAGTGCTGGTAAACTTGATTTGATAATCATCACAGTTTATGTTTGATAAGAACCTTTCCAATCCCTCTTGTGGACCCTCACATATATACTTTGCATATCCTTCTATTAAGGCTTTATTGACACATGCTCCATAGGAGTACCATGGGAGGGCAGTGCGCTACTGGCCAGCGCTGCTTGTCATCCCTGTGTAGCTCCTTGAGTTATATTTCTCTCCTCCTTGGTTATATCTAATGTGCCCAGTTGATCTCCAGCGATCTGCGCCGAGATTTGCACGCTGATCCTGCTGGCTGGTATGAGCATCCCGGGTGTCCCCATGGTGGGATTCATCTGGATGCGGTGTCTGTGAGCCGGCTGCCCCCTGTACACCGCCAGATAGGATCTCTCTTTACATTACGGGAAATGGCACTCTCAACTTATCTACGTCACCAGAAGTGATGTTTGCGGGTCACAGGCCAGGGTTTGGAACGCACAGCGGAGTAATGCTTCTGGGAATCTGGCTGGCGTGCATTCCACTGGCCTTAGACTCTGATGGCATCACTCACATATGCTACAAGCTCCTCCACACTTCTCATCTTGTATGTTCCTGGGCTCCTGCTGAAATCATTTTTGGTTTTGTGGCATCACATATATTCCACAGCCATAAAAAACTGAGTGAGAGTGAGTATTCATATACAGATACACAGTGTTTGGTGCTTATGGAGATCCAGAACAGTAAAATAAAGTATTTTATTGATTATTGTTTTTGTGAGTTGTTCACATTTTATCATGTATTGCGATCTCTTTATCCTTTTATATGTATGCATTAGGATGCATATATGTATGGAGGACTAATCTGAAGTGTATGTATTCAATGTCTGGTGGTTTATGTCCTTAATGGGGAATTAAATATTTGTTTCAATGCATTGTTTTTTGGCCCTCCCATATGGAGGGGCCTGGATCACATGATCAAACCCATTTGACCCCAGTCATTTTAAAAACTGTCTACCTGCATTCCAAACCTAGCTCTGAAGAAGAGGTGATACCCCTCGAAATGCGTCAGTTCTTTGGACTTTCATTGCACCCAAGTGTACTGGCCAGTAAATCTTGCTGGAAGATGCAAATGATGGACTTTTACTATCTGCCTGATTTTATCACTCGTTTATGAGTATGTTATTCTACTTTTAATAAATTTCAGTGTTGCAAAGGTAATGCGCAAGGCTGGTGCGCCCTCTGTCCTTGTTTTCTTGTAGAGTTTCCTTTTGGTTCTCCCTGACCCATTGAGAGTGGCAGCACAGCTGATGCAGTGGTGTGATTTGTGAAGATCCTCTTTCCCTATTCACCCTACGGCATTCTTTTGAGCGCAGGAACATTTGTTTCTCTTTTGTACTGTTTATTTTTGTATCTCACTAGTTTGAAAGTTTATGGTGTTTGCTTCTCTTTACCTCCCAATGTGATTTATTATTTTACTTTTTGTAGCATTCCCTGACCCCAGAGGCATTGTGGTGCCTCCACCCAGGGACAGGGGTGGGCAAGCATTTCACCCCTGGGCTGAGACCATTGTTAAAATGGAGGCTGAAAACATTGAGCACCAGTCACTGTCTTTTTAGAACCTTTATTGATCATTAGACACAAGGAGGTGAGGATTAATGATCCCAGATACCCAAGCAGATCACTTGCAAACTACTCCAGATCCATGTCCAGCGTAACAGTGTCAGAACCATTAAAGTGGTAGTAAATGCTGGGCGTTCTTTTTTTTTTTTTCAAACCTGCAAGACAATATCATAATGTGCTAGTATGCATTGCATGCTAGTACATGGTGTTAAACTTACAGTGAGGGAAAAAAGTATTTGATCCCATGTTGATTTTGTATGTTTGCCCACTGACAAAGAAATGATCAGTCTATAATTTTAATGGTAGGTTTATTTTAACAGTGAGAGACAAAAAAATCCAGAAAAATGCATTTAAAAAAAGTTAGAAATTAATTTGCATTTTAATGAGTGAAATAAGTATTTGACCCCTTCGCAAAACATGACTTAGTACTTGGAGGCAAAACCCTTGTTGGCAATCACAGAGGTCAAATGTTTCTTGTAGTTGGCCACCAGGTTTGCACACATCTCAGGAGGTATTTTGTGCCATTCCTCTTTGCGTATCCTCCCTAAGTCATTAAGGTTTTGAGGCTGATGTTTGGTAAGTCAAACCTTCAGCTCCCTCCGCATATTTTCTATGAGATTAAGGTCTGGAGACTGGCTAGGCCACTCCAGGACCTTAATGTGTTTCTTCTTGAGCCACTTCTTTGTTGCCTTGGCCGTGTGTTTTGGGTCATTGTCGTGCTGGAATACCCATCCACGACCCATTTTCAATGCCCTGGCTGAGGGAAGGAGGTTCTCACACAATATTTGACAGTACATGGCCCCGTCCATCATCCCTTTGATACGGTGAAGTTGTCCTGTCCCCTTAGCAGAAAAACACCCCCCAAAGCATAATGTTTCCACCTCCATGTTTGATGGTGGGGATGGTGTTCTTGGGCCCATAGGCAGCATTCCTCCTCCTCCAAACATGGTGAGTTGAGTTGATGCCAAAGAGCTTGATTTTGGTCTCATCTGATCACAACACTTTTACCCAGTTCTTCTCTGAATCATTCAGATGTTCATTAGCAAACCTCAGATGGGCCTGTACATGTGCTTTCTTGAGCCGGGGGGGGGGGGGGACGACCTTGCGGGCACTGTAGGATTTAAGTCCATCACTGGGAAGTGTGTTACCAATTGTTTGCTTGGTGACTATGGTCCAAGCTGTCTTGAGATTACCGTATTGCCAAGATTCTCCCGTGTAGTTGTGGGCTGATTCCTCATCGTTCTCATGATCATTAAAACTCCACGAAGTTAGATCTTGCATGAAGCCCCAGACCAAGGGAGATTGACAGTTATTTTGTTTTTTTTCAATTTGCGAATAATGGCACCGACTTATGTCACCCTCTCACCAAGCTGCTTGGCAATGGTCTTGTACCCCATTCCAGCCTTGTGTAGGTCTACAATCTTGTCCCTGACATCCTTGGACAGCTCTTTGGTCTTGGCTATGGTGAAGAGATTGGAACCTGATTGATTGCTTTTGCGGAGAGGTGTCTTTTATACAGCTAACAAGTTGAAATTAGGAGCACTCCCTTTAAGACAGTGCTCCTGATCTCAGCTTGTACCTGTATGGAAGACACCTGGGAGCCAGAAATCTTGCTGATTGATAGGGGATCAAATACTTATTTCACTCATTAAAATGCAAATCAATTTATAACTTTTTTGAAATGTGTGTTTCTGGCTATTTTTGTTGTTATTCTTTCTCTCACTGTTAAAATAAACCTACCATTAAAATTATAGACTGATCATTTCTTTGTCAGTGGGTAAACGTACAAAATCAGCAGGGGATCAAATACTTTTTTCCCTCACTGTACCTGAAAACGATGTCTTCCAGCATCGAGCTGTCACTGCTGCAGGTGCTTCCATCTTCACCCGGTCTTCCTTCCAGGTCCGCGAACTCTGGCTGTGTAACTGGTCGGAGCCACAATGACATCACTTCTGCGCATGTGCACGGGAGCTGCCGTTTACGGCACAGGACTCTGAAGGAACGGCATAGGTGGGGTGCACGTTTAGGAGATATTTAAAGTATCTATGGGTAAGCCCTATTATAGGCTTACCTATAGGTAAAAGTCAGAGATGGGAGTTTAGTCCCACTTTAAGCCAACCCGGCAATACTGTGGGCAGCATCTAGACTGGTCCACAGACTTCTCTCTCGTTCCATTGCCCACTGTACTGTTTCTTAGTTTTCCACGCATCATGTCTGAGAGAGTTACTAGGTCCCTACAAGAAAGTAGCCTTCATTCAGGCTTTGTCCAGCAAGGTCCTCCTCCTGGATCTCAATCTTGGCACAGCTTCCCCTGTTGACTTCCAGGACCATTTCAAGCCTATCTCCACATCCAGAGCACATAGGAGGCCCAACACAGGCTATGAGCCTAACAGGCAGATTAGTCCAGCAGCACTTTCCCTGGCCACAGCTTGGGGGAAGAGAGAGATCACAAGTCCTCCCCCAGATATTTATATCATCCCCCTTTATGCATCAGTGGCCATGAACCTCCTACTGGGTTTGCTGGAGGAAATGGGTATTCATAACTGAGTCTTCTTTTGGAATCTCATTCTTTTGCCAGTGGTACAAGTGACACCTACTGGCAGCAGTGAGAAATCACAAGTCCATTGAGTTTAGCAGAAAACCCAGTGATGAAAAAAATGACAAATTAATCTGGACTGACTACCACCTTGCACAACTAAATTTAGGTTACAGTCCTGTTTTAGGACTAGGTGCTACATTTAGATGGTATGTAAACCAGGCAGTTCATTAGACTGATGGATGCCATCATTGTTATTGTTGAGTATTAATATACAGGATTTATATAGCACCAACAGTTTGTGCAGCACTTTATAACATAAAGAGGGTCAGTACAGTTACAATACAATTTGATACAAGAAGGCAAGGAGGGTCCTGCTCCTAAAAGTATTACAATTTAATAGGGTGGGGAAAATGATACAAAAGGTAATAACTTTGAGAGGGATGAGCTGATGGAGAAACTACAAGTTCAGTATTTAGGTGGAGGCTTTCATAAAGAGATGAGTTTTCAGGGATTGCCTATACAGAGTAGGAGATATCCAGACAGATTGGAGTAGGATGTTCCACAGGATGGGAAAGGATCTGGAGGAGTCCTTGAGGTGAGCATTGGAGCTGGTGACAAGGGAGTTAGAAAGCAGGAGGTCTTGGGAGAAGCAAAGAGGGTGTTTGGATGATATATTGAGACAGGGTTGGTCATGTAACTTCGGGCAGAATTGTAAATGGCTTTGTATGTTGTTGTCTATTGGTTAAATTTGGTCTGCTAACTCCACATATTTACTTGCCTATTTGCAAGAAGAACCAAAGTATTTTTTTCTGTGAATTTGTGGAGATATATAGAAAACATGACCCATTAGTGGTCCCTGAGGACTGTTTGTGAAACATACTATATTATCCAATTTCACCTGCAGGATTACTGCAAGTGAAGTAAGTTAAAATCATTTCCTTTGTGCTCATCTTTTAAATAACTAGACAAATTTAGGTTAAGTAGAGGCCAGTTAAATCTTGTTAATGAGTTCAGTTTAAAGGATACTGTATATTGCAGACAAGATATCTAAATTAATAGTCGCATCAGTCCTTCCAACATGAGCCACTCCATAAGGTATTGTGCTTCTTAACTTCTCTTATTGAGCTCTTACAAAGAGTCTGTTTAACTTTTATGTTATTCAAATCAGAAAGGTATAGAGAAGCCCAGGAGTAGAGCAATGTGTCATTTTTATTGCGGGTCTACAGTATGTAATGATCTCATTAATTTTTATGTACTTCCCCAGTGGATGAGAAGATGACCAGACCTCTCAGTCTCCAACCATGCCATGTTTAGAACTGGCCACTGAGGAATACTTAGTATGCAGTACTTCAGAGGGCATTAGGGCTACCTACTTCAGAGACCTTCCTTTTATTTTCTTTGTAATTTTTTTCATCTTTGTGACATTTTACATACATGACCGAAAAAACAGTGCTGTCTCTAATATTGTCTGCTTTTCATAGGGCTTGTCCAAACGAGAAATCTTCAAGCAGTTGATATAACAGCTACAAGCTTACGTCTGGTCTGGTCACGGTTGCCTGGAGATCCGGAACTTTATGTTCTGGAGTATTCCCCAATTTCAGACCCAAGGTTGACACAACAGAAGATTTTATATGGCACGGAGACTGGTGCGGTGGTTGGTGGTCTACTCTCAAATACCACTTACCGAATCGCACTCTTCCCTCACTCTGCCCAGCACGTTCAACCTGATGTTATCATGGTGTCCACTAAAATAGGTAAGGTTTATTCTTTGTTTATAAGACTATTGCGTCCTTACTATGGGGATTGGAAACTTTACTTTGGATGGTATGTAGTTTGGTTTAACAAAGGAGGACAATGTGGAGCCCATAGACAGGGACAATTGTGTTTCATAGTTAAAATCAATGCATTTCACAAGTCTTCAAGTGGCTCCTCAAAATGCCATGTGAAATTACATTTTTACAATTCCTAAAAGGCTCGTTTACACTTGCAGTTCCCTCTGAAGAGTGATCAGTTTGACAATTGATAAGGATGTTTGACAGATGGTGAGGATACCTGCACCACAACACCGCAACCACTTGCATTTAATGTGGTTGTGGGGCGGTTGCGGTGCAGACTCATTCTGGTGAATAGGTCACATTTGGCAGGTGGTACTGCCTGCCAAACACAACAGCGGGGACAAATTTTTCTGCACCGCGATGCAAAGCATTGTTATCATGGCCTGTGTACACCCCCATCCACTACCTTTACAGCTTAAAAGGGAGTGGTTGGGGAAAGGAGGGGGGAACGCAGATCAACTGCATGTTTTTACCGTACCACAACCACAAGTGCAAATGAGGCCAAATGGGAAATTATCATATTTGACACTTTTCAACCACGCCTTAAATGCGATATAATGTCATACAGTAGGTGCATTTATGGTGTGCTTATGGAGTGTTTTCAACGCATGTCAATAAAAGTGAATGGGGGGTGGTTGGAAAGCATCAATGCCTGCTAAACTTTTTTAGGCAATAGTATTTTTGCTTTGCAAAGCCACACTAATGCTTCTGTGTGTACACCTCTATTTGCTTCATGTTTAAACAATTGTGAGTGGAATTGAAAGGGGGTCAGAAAGCTGTAAAAACATGACCCAACAGCCAATTTCCCCACCTCTGTGAATGATGCCTAAATGTGTCTTGGTGTGTTTTTGTAGACCCAGTTCAGGAAAGAAATCTTCAAGTAAAGGACATAACCTCAACTAGTTTTCTAATAACATGGTCACGGATGCCCTTGGATTCAGGAAGTTATACTGTACAGTATGCACTGGCATCAGATCCAAGGCAAATGCTTCGAAAGACTTTGACAGGAGATGAGGACAGAGTTCTGATTGATGGCCTAACCCCAGATAACACCTACAGAGTCACCCTTATCCCAGAATCCAATGCTCCAGATATCCAGGATGTAACAATCCAGGTCTCCACTCTCCCAGGTAAGCTGGATACTTTTTTTTAGTTTTAAATAGTATAGAGAAGGGTTAAAAACCACTGTCAGGCTTTATCGATGTCTGGTGACTCTTGTCATCAAGACAGTAAGTGATGGGAAAATACATACATTTCCAGTTGTCATTAGAACAAGATTTAAGGGTAAATCTTCAATGGGGACACCTGTTCCAATGACATCTGACTGAGAGGGGAATCTCCCTTTTGTAGAGATTTCTTCTTGCTTCGTTTTGGGTCTTCCTTTTGAAATCCCACACCCAAACAGCTATATGTATACCAGATATGCCGCGTACACACGGTCGGACTTTTCGTCTACAAAAGTCCGACAGCCTGTCCGACAGACTTCCGGCGGACTTCCGGCTGGCTTTCAGCGGACTGGCGGCAGACTTTCTAACGAACGGACTTGCCTACACACGACCACACAAAAGTCCGACTGATTCGTATGTGATGACGTACACCGGACTAAAATAAGGAAGTTGATAGCCAGTAGCCAATAGCTGCCCTAGCGTGGGTTTTTGTCCGTCGGACTAGCACACAGACGAGCGGATTTCGGGGTCCGTCGTAGTTACGACGTAAAGATTTGAAGCATGTTCCAAATCTAAAGTCCGTCGGATTTGAGGCTGAAAAAGTCCGCTGAAAGTCCGCTGAAAGTCCGGGGAAGCCCACACACGATCGGATTGTCAGCCAGCTTTAGTCCGTCGGCGTCCGTCGGACTTTTGTAGACGAAAAGTCCGACCGTGTGTACGCGGCATAAGGGTTTTAATCTTTCCCTACTCTAAAAGAATGAATCGAAAAAAGTTTTGGCTATAGATACACTTTAAAAGCTAATCTTTTTTGGTGGAAAATATCAGTTTTAAAAGTTACGCCTATTTATAAAGCCACTCAGTGTGATCTCTGCTCATTTTTTCTGTATTTTGATACAGGGTCTCACTATGTGGTTCTGAAACAGTGGGCTCTTGCCTGCTTTAGGCTCTTCCTCGCTACATCAGCAGCAATCCTATCTAAAGAAAAAAGAAAAAATGGTTTCAATTGCTTAATATTGAATAATCTTTATTGTATCTCTTAATGGACTTAACTGCATGCATACACCTAGTGCTGATAATAAATCAAGATTCTTTCAGGTGATAATTTTTGTGTTAAAGTTGTACTGTACTAAATCTGCTGGTGTCTATCTGCCCTTAGCTCAGGGATGCAGACAGGATTGTGTTCTTAGCTGAGAAAGCCCTTCCTCCCTTCCTGAAGACTCCTGGGATGTATAACATAATTTGCCTAGGCATGGAAACCAGGAAGTAACTAAAGAAATGTAAAAAAAAAAAAAATAATTAAAAGAAAGTAAATATCATATACTTTCCTATCTATCGACCAATGCCAGCAGCATAAAGATTAAAAAATAGTCAGTGCTGGTTAAGAGAATGAAGTTCCGCTTTTAAAAAGTTTCAGCTGGAATTATGCTTTACTGTATGAGAGTCAAAAAATTTCAAAAACAACTGCGACTTACTCAGTAATAAAGTTAGGCTCCATGCACACTTGCAAACAAGGCCTGGGGAATGCCCAGGAAAAAATTCCAAGCCTACTTACCACCAGCTTGCAGACAACCAAATTAACCTGTCTAACAGTATGCGTTATAAACAGGGGTTTAGTCCGCACACATTTGCAAATGCATCCGTAAGCCACAGAGCCTCGTCACATCACCCTGATATCTGTGGTCCTAACACTAAAATATGAGTGTCCCCACAGTGGAGGCACATGCATTCTGATGGATAAATGAGAGCAGGTAGACTGAAGGGCAGCCCATCCCTTCTTAAAGGTACAGGAGCACACCAGACACCCAGCAAATAGCACTATGGCTGCAAAGGTGCTGGTGCGTTGCTGGACCAATACACACACACACCAAGGTGATCTCAAAAAACTTGCCACCACCCTCATTTATAGCTGGCTATCGCAGTAAGCGGCATTGGAGGGCTACAAACAGATACAAACAAGGCCTGGGGAATGCCCAGGAAAAAATTCCAAGCCTTGTATGACTCAAAAGTTGCAATGACTTTGGAGTGCAACTTTGGATGGGTGCAACTTGGATAAGACTTTGGCTTTGACCAGTGATAATAGACAACTGTTGCATTGTATAACATTCAGGTACGACTTTCATGCAGCTTTTGAGGGTTAACATTGAAGTCTATGGCCCTCAAGTTGCACGAAAGTTGGACCAAAGTAGTGCATAAACTACTTTGAAGTCGCTGCAACTTTAAGTCCAGCATATACAGTCAGGTCCATAAATATTGGGACATCAACACAATTCTAATCTTTTTGGCTCTATACACCACCACAATGGATTTGAAATGAAACAAACAAGATGTGATTTAACTTCAGACTTTCAGCTTTAATTTGAGGGTATTCACATCCAAATCAGGTGAATGGTGTGGGAATTACAACAGTTTGTATATGTGCCTCCCACTTTTTAAGGGACCAAAAGTAATGGGACAATTGGCTGCTCAGCTGTTCCATGGCCAGGTGTGTGTTAGTCCCTCATTATCCCATTTACAAGGAGCAGATAAAAGGTCCAGAGTTCATTTCAAGTGTACTATTTGCATTTGGAATCTGTTGCTGTCAACTCTCAATATGAGATCCAAAGAGCTGTCACTATTAGTGAAGCAAGCCATCATTAGGCTGAAAAAACAAAACAAACCCATCAGACAGATAGCAAAAACATTAGGTGTGGCCAAATCAACTGTTTGGAACATCCTTAAAAAGAAAGAATGCAGTGTTCTTGATCTGGCTATCTGTTGTGAAGGGTGTTTTCTTCACCAGGGAAATAATTCTTTGGTCATCCACCACAGTTGTTTTCAGTGGTCTTCCGGGTCTTTTGGTGTTGCTGAGCTCACCAGTGCATTCTTTCTTTTTAAGGATGTTCCAAACAGTTGATTTGGCCACACCTAATGTTTTTGCTATCTCTCTGATGGGTTTGTTTTAATTTTTCAGCCTAATGATGGCTTGCTTCACTGATAGTGACAGCTCTTTGGATCTCATATTGAGAGTTGACAGCAACAGATTCCAAATGCAAATAGCACACTCTGGACCTTTTATCTGCTCTTTGTAAATGGGATAATGAAGGAATAACACACACCTGGCCATGGAACAGCTGAGCAGCCAATTGTTCCATTATTTTTGGTCCCTTAAAAAGTGTGAGGCACATATACAAACTGTTGTAATTCATACACCATTCACCCGATTTGGATGTAAATACCCTCAAATTAAAGCTGAAAGTCTGCAGTTAAAGCACATCTTATTTGTTTCATTTCAAATCCATTGTGGTGGTGTATAGGGTCAAAAAGATTAGAATTGTGTCGATGTCCCAATATTTATGGACCTGACTGTATACTTGGCATGTAAGTTTGAGACGCTTTTACTGGTCAGCTCTATGTTGACGTTAAGCTGGCTATACACTGAATAAAATTTGGTGAGTCCGACAAGCAATAGCCAAATTTTGATCAGTGTGTGGTGGTTGCTGTTCTACAGAAGTTCTGATGAAGGGACATTTTTTTCTCAATGAGCAGCTACAGCCAATCAGTGACGCTTAAAAGTGGTGGATGCAGCTGTCAGAATGTTTGGCAAGGGATTCCACATACCTCATTTGTGTGTATGGGGGAAGCTGTTAGTTTTTTTTTTTTTTTTTCCAGCCTGCTGTCTGAATGAAAAAAAAGTCTAAGTACATCAGAATCCTTTTTTTTTTTTAGATCTGATCCTTGCAAGGAACCTCCATATTAAGAATAAAACATCGACAAGTTTCCAAATGGCCTGGTCACGATTATCTGGAGATACAGGAAACTATGTAATAGAGTACGCGCCAGTGACAGATCTAGGGAAGAAGGTGCAGAAAACATTATATGGAGATCTGTCTAGTGTGGTGTTCAGTAACTTGGCTCCAAGCACTACCTACGAAGTGACCTTCACCCCCAAATCCAGGGAGTCCACTACCCAATCACAGACTATCCAGGTCACCACTCTCCCAGGTAATCCTAATTTATAATTGTGTCTCAGGAATGAACTAGCTTTATTGCCACCATAGTCAGTGACCTAGTGCCTGAAGGCAGCCTGGGGAGGGCCACAGCCACTCATATGTATATCATGTTATTATTAGTACTATGTTCCCATGTATAACACCACTGAATTGGATCCTCACTGTAATGCCGCGTGCACACGATCGGAATTTTGGCCCGTAAAAGACCGAAGAGAGTTTTTTGTTGGAAAATGCGACCGCGTGTGTATGCTTCATCGGACTTTTGCTGGCTGAATTCCAGCCAGCAAAAAATTGAGAGTATGCTCTCAATTTTTCGGTCAGGAAAAGTTCCTATCCGAAAATGCGATCGTCTGTGGCAATTCCGACGTGCAAAATTCCTACGCATGCTCAGAAACAATTCGACCATGCTCGAAAGCATTGAACTTAATTTTCTCGGCTCGTCGTGGTGTTGTACGTCACCACGTTCTTGACGGTCGTAAGTTCAACGAACTTTTGCGTGACTGTGTGTATGCAAGGCAAACTTGAGCGTAATCCCGTCGGAAAAACCGTCATGTCTTTTTCCGATGAGAAATCCGCTCGTGTGTACGAAGCATTACTTTGCACATTTTTGTAGGTGGAATCATACCTACAGTTCACTGGCTCTGAGTCCATACACCTAGAACCAAAATGCTGGTAGAGTAGGGTGATAGGTTACCAAAACAAACTAGTCATTGGTTCCTGGTGTACTAATGCCAAGCGGCCACAGTCTCTTTCATAACTGGTTTATGTGCAAATCTACCTTTCAACTGCACAGACCATCAAACAAGAAATATAATTTCATGAATTATAGAGTCTCCTGACTTACTCTTAACTCAGTACCACCTTCCCCTACAATTCTCATTAGAGATGCACCAATACCATTTTTTTAACAACAAGTACCGATACTTTCTTTTAGTACTCGCCGATATCAATTTCCAATACTTACTGCAACTGTTTTGTTTACACTTCAGCTGTCTCTGATATTGTCTGCTTTTCATAGGACTTGTCCAAACTAGAAATCTTCAAGCAGTTGATATAACAGCTACAAGCTTACGTCTGGTCTGGTCACGGTTGCCTGGAGATTCGGAACTTTATGTTCTGGAGTATTCCCCAATTTCGGACCCAAGGTTGACACAACGGAAGATTTTATATGGCACAGGGACTGGTGTGGTGGTTGGTGGTCTACTGTCAAATACCACTTACCGAATCGCGCTCTTCCCTCACTCTACCCAGCATGTTCAACCTGATGTTATCATGGTGTCCACTAAAATAGGTAAGGTTTATTCTGTGTTTATCAGACTATTGCGTCCTTACTATTGGGATTGGAAACTTCACTTTGGATGGTATGTAGTTTGGTTGAACAAAGGAGGACCACGTGAAGCCCATAGACAGGAAAAATTGTGTTCCATAGTTAAAATCACTGCATTTCACAAGTCTTCAAGTGGCTCCTCAAAATGCCATGTGAAATTACATTTTTACAATGCCTAAAAGGCTCGTTTACACTTGCAGTTCCCTCTGAAGAGTGATCCGTTTGACAATTGATGAGGATGTTTGACAGATGGTGAGGAGACATTATATTATAATACCTGCACCACCACACCGGAACCACTTGAATTTAATGTGGTTGTGGGGCGGTTGTGGTGCAGACTCATTCTGGTGAATAGGTCACATTTGGCAGGTAGTACTGCCTGCCAAACACAACAGTGGGGGCACATTTTTCTGCACCACGATGCAAAGCATTGTTGTCATGGCCTGTGTACACCCCCATCCACTACCTTTACAGCTTAAAAGGGAGTGGTTGGGGAAGGATGGGGGAACGCAGATCAACTGCGTGTTTTAACCATACCACAACCACAAGTGCAAATGAGGCCAAATGGGAAATTATCATATTTGACACTTTTCAACCACGCCTTAAATGCGCCATAATATCATAGAGTAGGTGCATTTATGGTGGGCTTATGGAGTGTTTTCAATGCATGTCAATAAAAGTGAATGGGGTTGCATGTCAATAAAAGTGAATGGGGTGTGGTTGGAAAGCATCAATACCTGCTAAACTTTTTTAGGCAACAGTATTTTTGCCTTGCAAAGCAACACTAACGCTTCTGTATGTACACCACTATCATGTTTGAACAATTGCGAGTGGAATTGATAGGAGGTAAGAAACAGGGCTGTCTTAATGAGAGGGCACACCTGGGCAATGCCCAGGGGCCCGAGCTGCATGGGGGGCCCCTGCACTTTCCCCAATGCAGCTGGTCCTTGAGCCCATGCTGCCCCGAAATTGGGGGCCCCATGATGCCAATGAGAGTAATGGACACACAGGGGAGGGAGGCTGGCAGCGGTGCGCCGTGCTGTGCAGAACAATACCTATTATTTCACAGCCAGCAGGGAGGGGCAGGGCCGGAGCACCAGTGATGCTCTAACCCCGTCCCATGCAGCTTGAATGCCCAGGACTCAAAGGCTGCGGGATAGAAGCTGGAGTGGGAGCTGCTGAGTCGGCAGCACTGAGAGCCCACCTGCGGAAGTAGCATTTCGGATGGTGTCATGGTGAGCCCAGCTGTCCAGCACTGTTTGCACCGAAAGGCTTGGAATGTCCGGAGGGATGCTCCCTCCTCCGTCCCTCCTTCTGCCTGGTTGATTGGTATAGGTGAGTGCAGTGCTGGAGGTGGGCACAGAGCCAAAAGTTTACATGCACTGTATCTCCACCTCCTGGAAAAGGGGGTACTACATGGATAGAATAATGGTGCTGGGGGATATCAAGGGTGCATGGGGGAAAACAATGCTGAGGGGGATCTGGGGTGTATAGGGGGTAGCAATGCTTGGGGTAGCTTGGGTGGCTATAGTGCTAGAGGTATCAGGAATGTAGAGAGGCCACAGTGTAGGGGGTATCAGGGATGTAGTGGGGTCACAATACAAGGGGTATCTTATGGTATATGGTTACAGTGCTGGGGGATATCTGGGGTGTAGAGGGGTCAGAGTGCTGGAGGGATATCTGGGGTGTAGAGGGGTCAGAGTGCTGGGGGGATATCTGGGGTGTAGAGGAGTCACAGTGCTGGGGGGATATCTGGGGTGTAGAGGGGTCAGAGTGCTGGGAGGATATCTGGGGTGTAGAGGGGTCAGAGTGCTGGGGGGATATCTGGGGTGTAGAGGGGTCAGAGTGCTGGGAGGATATCTGGGGTGTAGAGGGGTCAGAGTGCTGGGGGGGATATCTGGGGTGTAGAGGGTTCAGAGTGCTAGGAGGATATATGGAGTGTAGAGGGGTCAGACTGCTGGGGGTATATCTGAGGTGTAGAGGGGTCAGAGTGCTGGGGGGATATCTGGGGTATAGAGCGGTCAGTACTGGGGGGATATCTGGGATGTAAAGGGGTCAGAGTGCTGTGGGAATATCTGAGTTGTAGAGGGGTCAGAGTGCTGGGGGGGATATCAAGGAAGTAGTGGGGTCAGAGTGCTGGGGGGGATATCTGGGATGTAGAGAGGTCAGAGTGCTGGGGGGGATATCTGGGGTGTAGAGGGGTCAGAGTGCTGGGGGGATATCTGGGATGTAAAGGGGTCAGAGTGCTGTGGGAATATCTGAGTTGTAGAGGGGTCAGAGTGCTGGGGGGATATCTGGGATGTAGTGGGGTCAGAGTGCTGGGGGGGATATCTGGGATGTAGAGAGGTCAGAGTGCTGGGGGGGATATCTGGGGTGTAGAGGGGTCAGAGTGCTGGGGGGATATCTGGGGTGTAGATGGGCCATAGTGCTGGGGAGGCATCGATCTAGCAGATATATTATATGCACAGGACAGCTTTGTTACTTTATGCATGTAGTATTTTCTCACTGTTTCTTTGCTGTACAGAATGATTGTTCATGTAGTTAATGTGGAGCTCCACCCAAAAGGGGAAGCTCCGCTTGTCTGCCTCCTACCTACTTGATGTCTGTTTACCTGCACTGTCTCCATTATAGAGGCCCCATAACATTACTTTGCACAGGAGCCTATGATGCCATTAAGACGGCCCTGGTCAGAAGCCTGTAAAAAACATGACCCAACAGCCAATTTTCCCACCTCTGTGAATGATGCCTAAATGTATCTTGGTGTGTTTTTATAGATCCGGTAAAGGAAAGAAATCTTCAAGTAAAGGACATAACCTCAACTAGTTTTCTAATAACATGGTCACAGATGCCCTTGGATTCAGGAAGTTATACTGTACAGTATGCACTGGCATCAGATCCAAGGCAAATGCTTCGAAAGACTTTGACAGGAGATGAGAACAGAGTTCTGATTGATGGCCTAACCCCAGATAACACCTACAGAGTCACCCTTATCCCAGAATCCAATGCTCCAGATATCCAGGATGTAACAATCCAGGTCTCCACTCTCCCAGGTAAGCTGGATACAAGTATACCTACAGTCTAAACTTTTTATTAGTTTTAAATAGTATAGAGAAGGGTTAAAAACCACTGTCAGGCTTTATCGATGTCTGGTGACTCTTGTCATCAAGACAGTAAGTGATGGGAAAATACATACATTTCCAGTTGTCATTAGAACAAGATTTAAGGGTAAATCTTCAATGGGGACACCTGTTCCAATGACATGAGAGGGGAATCTCCCTTTTGTAGAGATTTCTTCTTGCTTCCTTTTGGGTCTTCCTTTTGAAATCCCACACACAAACAGCTATATGTATACCAGTAAGGGTTTTAATCCTTCCCTATTCTATAACAATGAATTGAAAAAAGTTTTGGCTATAGATACACTTTAAAAGATATTCTTTTTTTTGTGGAAAATATCCATTTTAAACGTTACGCCTATTTATAAAGTCACTCAGTGTGATCTCTGCTCATTTTTTCTGTATTTTGATACAGGGTCTCACTATGTGGTTCTGAAACAGTGGGCTCTGGCCTGCTTTAGGCTCTTCATTGCTACATCAGCAGCAATCCTATCTAAAGAAAAAAAGAAAAAAATTGGTTTCAATTGCTGAATATTGAATAATCTTTGTGTGTCTTAGTGGACTTAACTGCATGCATACACCTAGTGCTGATAATCAATCAAGATTCTTTCAGGTGATAATTTTTGTGTTAAAGTTTTACTGTACCAAATCTGCTGGTGTCTATCTACCCTTAGCACAGGCATGCAGACAGGATCGTGTTCTTAGCTGAGAATGCCCTTCCTCTCTTCCTGAAGACTCCTGGGATGTATAACATAACTTGCCTAGGCATGGGAACCAGGAAGTAACTAAAGGAAATGTAAAAAAAAAAAAAATTTAAAAGAAAGTAAATATCATATACTTTCCTATCTATCGACTAATGCCAGCAGCATAACGATTAAAAATAGTCAGTGCTGATTGAGAGAGTGAAGTTCAGCTTTTAAAAAGTTTCAGCTGGAGTTATGCTTAAAAATTTCAAAAACAACTGTGACTTAGTCAGTAATAAAGTTAGGCTCGGGGCGTGGCTAAACCATGGAAGCGTGAGGACGCTCAGACCGGAGCTCTGCACTAGAACGGGCCGAAAATCTACCATATAACCGCTCAGACGAGCCAGCTTCTCATGCCAGGAGATCGTAAACACCCACCGGCCAGTGAGGAACGGAGGGGACCCGAGATTTCTCACTATTTCCTGCGGCAACACCAGCTTTCTTCACCGGCCGCACGAGGCAAGATGGCGCCGCCACGAGTCCCGCCGGGAGGCACCGCTGTGTCAGCAAGTAAGAAGGGGGGACAGACGGACGCTGCAGCAGCGGAGGAAGATTTCCCCCCTCTTCCCCCTAGGTCTCACTCTCCCATACAGTCCCCTGCCAACCCCTTTTTGAACTCGCAATTGCTCTCTGAGAGCATAGGGGGAACGAACAGCCTCCTGGAGGAATCCCTGAAAGACATAGTCTCAGGCCTGCCTACAAAGCAGGATCTCAATGCTATGGCAACCTCCATAGTTAATGCACTTACAAACTAACTGCATGACTTAAAACAGCAGGTGGATACGGTAGAGGAAAGGGTGACTGTGCTGGAGGCCTCGCAGACAACCACAGACGCACGCATCATATCCCTAGAGCAGGAACATAAAGTTTACCGCCGCCATCTTGTGGATGTCCACCTGCGGATCGATGATGGCGAAAACAGAAGCAGGCGGAACAATTTACGCCTCAGAGGTATCCCGGAGGCTACCATGGGCCCAGATCTCCGCTCTACTGTCGTGGCGATCCTGAACCAGGTTCTAGGTAAGCCACCTACCGCAGACCTGGAGCTGGATAGGGTTCACCGTATACCCGGGCCCCCCCCACAGCGCAGCGGGCCCCAGCAGACCAAGATCTCCGCCGTGATGTTCTGTGCAGGGTGCACTTTTTTACAATTAAGGAAGAGATCCTGCGCCTAGCATGGGAGAAGGGCACGATTGACTTCGATGGGGCGCCCGTACGGATCTTCCCTGATATATCCAGACAGACCCGTGTTATGAGAGGCCTGCTGCGACCATTGCTGGAGGTGATACGGGAAGCCGAAGCCACATACCGCTGGGGTCATCCCTTTCACCTGATTGTCCGGAAGCAAGGTTCAGAGTTTCACCTCCGCACGCCAGATCAGCTACCAGACCTCTTCCAATTCATTGCCAAACCAGCTGTCAGTGTACCTAACTGGTTCGACTACCTGCTGTCTCAGGACACCCCAAGTCCAGCATTGCCCAGGCAACAGAGGATCAGACGACCACGTTCCCGTCCACCCAATCGAGACGCTTACAGACCACATCCAACGACATCCGAAGATTGACCGCCTCTTCTTCCGCACGGTCTGGTAAGGTTGTGCAGTATTCCCTCCCAGCAGTTTCTACTATCAGCGGTACTGCTTCTATGACTTCCTTTGAAACTGCCCCGTCAACCACCAAGACCCCTGTCAAACCTAAGAGAGGACACCTATCATTTTCTTTTTTTTCTTGTTGTCCCATGGACAGGGTTTGAAAATAGCTGGTTAACTAAAACCGCAACAGAAGAGGACGTCTCTCCACCTTTTTTGCATTCACCTTGAATGCCTATTGTTTCTTTTATTTTTTCTTTTATTTTTACTCTTCTTTTTATATTTGGGGACTACCTTGGTGGGGAGGGGGGAATGCTGTGCATCTCAGATAGCCAGATTGCATTAAGAGTTGACCTGAGTATTTTATTTGCAGCAGACTCTGATGGGTTCCAGATAGTTGAGATGCTCTTCAGGTTGTTGCAGCATTTTTGCTGCCAATGTTATTTTTCTTTTTTTTTTATATAGCCCGCCTAACCTTATTTCTTACATTCAATTGCTGCAGATGTTTACTCTCCAGGAAAATGGTGTCCCGGTCTTGAGGCACCGGGGGAAGGGACGTAGAAAACTCTAACAGGTTCCACCTACTGACATCCGTGACCTAAGTCGGATCCCTGAACCACAGATCCCTCCTCCCGATGCAGCAACACCTTGTGGTTACAACGGACTGGTATCTATTTATGATATGTTTACTTCATGTTCGCTCGACCATACCTGATGTTAAGTTGGTTCTAACATTCTATTTGTTTTTATTGGTTCTCATAGCCCTACCTAGTGCATCTCCTAATTCAATGACTCCCGTTTTTGTTTAATTCTTGGTCATTGAATTCTCTGACCAAATAATCCTCACTGCCCTGTCCACCCCCATTTAGGGCGGTCACCCGATTGGACTTCTTAGTGCTAATCGGAGGACCAGAGAGTAACTGTCTTATTAGATTGTTTTTTCCCCTACCCCCCCGTCTCCCCCCTTCCCCCCTCCTTTTCTTGCCTGCTACCCCCTCCTCTAACCCCTCTGCTTGCCCCCCCCTTTCCCCCCCCTCCTTAGTTCCCCTTTTCTTTCTGTCGGTGGTGTTGCCCCCTGGTTGGGTGGGGACTGAAACTGGAGAAGATTACCTACATCACATTACTGTCCTTGCTTACCGGACTGATAACTGACGTTATGGGTCTCCTAAAGGTCACTTCCCTTAATGTACGTGGTCTCAATATACCAGAAAAACGCTCCCAGTTACTAATTGATTTGCGTAAAGGCAAAACCCAAATTGCTTTCTTACAGGAAACACACTTCCATGGTGATCGTATTCCTAAATTGACTAATGGGACGTTCCCGACGGCATACCACAGCATATCGCCCATCTCCAAATCTAAGGGGGTCAGCATCCTTGTAGCAAAATCAGTTCCATGGGTCTTCGAGGCGCAGCGGGTGGATCCCCAGGGTCGTTTTCTCCTCCTAAAGGGAAGGGTGTCTGATGTGCAGGTTACCTTCGCCAATGTCTACTTCCCCAATATAGACCACTCACAATTCCTGCGGAAGCTGCTACCGCAGTTACTGGTGTTTTCGGAGGGGGTGCTTGTCTTTGGGGGGGATCTTAACTTTACAATGGATCCCTTGCTAGATGCCTCACGCGGCTCATCCCATCTTTCTTATGCACGCCTCAAGCGATTGAAAGCAGACCTCCATGCTCTACGCTTAATAGATCCCTGGCGTCTGTCGCGTCCTCAAGATAGGGACTATACATACTTCTCTTCAGTCCACCACTCATACTCGAGACTGGACTATTTGCTGATCACACATAAAGATCTAGCTAGGGTGGTGAATACCTCCATAGATGTCATTTCCTTCTCGGACCATGCACCGATTCATATGACACTTCAGCTAGGGCCAATGACCCGGACTCCACCCTCCTGGAGGCTTAATGAAGCCTTGTTGCAATCGGAAGAGATTTGTTCAGAAATACAGGCCAAGTTGCGGGAATACTTCGCTGTCAACGAAGCCTCAGTTCCCAACCCGTTAACGGTTTGGGAGGCTCACAAGACAGTTATTAGGGGCACTCTAATTAGTATAGGGGCTCGTCTTAAGCGAGACAGAACACGCCGCATTGATGAACTTTTCGCCCAGATCCGTACTCTGGAGGGTGCCCATAAGGCCAGTCTTGCCCGTTCCACCCACCATAACCTCCTTAAAGCCCGCGAGGAGCTTCGTGCACTCTTGTTCCATAAAACGAAACAAAAATTGGCGTGGGCGCGCCGAACGATGTACGAGTACTCCAATAAACCTGGCTCGCTCCTAGCCAGAGCACTACGTGGCCCACGTACCAAAACCTATATTTCACACATCCTGTCATCCTCTGGTCGGAAGATGACTACATCCTCTGATATCGCAGCGGAGTTTCGGTCCTTGACGGGCGACCGTCGGAGGACCCTAACTCTGCTGGGGGATTTACCCCCCGGTCCTACATCAATATGTCGGGTATGCCCTCACTCCCGACTGCGGTCCAGGAAGAATTAGAGGAACCCATCACCTTAGAAGAATTGGGTGTAGCATTGGCGAACTCAAAGCCTAAGAAAGCCCCAGGCCCAGACGGGTTTACTCCGGCGTACTATAAGACTTTCTTTGAGACGCTTTCTAAACCCCTGATATCTGCACTCAACTCGATCACTGAGGGCAACTCTTTTCCCATTGACACCTTAAGAGCCTATATTTCCCTTATCCCTAAAGAGGGGAAGGACCCCTTGCGGTGTGGAAGCTACCGGCCGATAGCTCTCCTGAACACTGATCTGAAATTGTTTGCCAAGATACTGGCCAATAGGCTAATTTTGCATATGCCGAGCCTGATCCATAAGGACCAGGCAGGTTTTGTGCCACTGCGAGAACCCCGCGATAACACCATCAGGGTAATCAATTTGATTCACGCAGCCAGGACATCACGGCGACCCCTTCTCCTGCTGTCTACGGACGCGGAGAAGGCTTTCGACCGTGTAGATTGGTCCTTCATACAGGCCACCCTGGAGCATATCGGTCTCCGCTCATCAATGCTCAGCTGGATACTTTCCCTCTACTCTCATCCTACAGCAGCAGTTAAGGTAAACGAAACAAGGTCGAGCTACTTTACCATACGCAATGGCACCCGACAGGGTTGTCCTCTGTCTCCGCTAATCTTTATACTCACGTTGGAGCCCTTCCTCTGCAGGATAAGGGCGAACTCGGGCATCATCGGTTACCACAAATCCTCTGGGTCACATAAGGTAGCTGCTTTTGCCGACGACCTCATCTTTTTCCTGACGGACCCACTGGCCTCACTCCCTACTTTACTTCACTCCCTCCGAATCTATGGAGATCTCTCCCAGTTCAGAATTAACTTAACAAAATCCTCCTTACTTAATATCACGGTGGGCACAGACATAGTACGCCGTTTGCGCGCAGAGTACCAGTTACATTGGGCAACCGATACTATCCCATATTTGGGAGTTGACATTACCCCCGACCCTGCCAATTTATATCAGGCGAATTTTGCTCCTCTACTCCTTCGTCTCAAGACGGACTTGCTCCACTGGCATTCCCTGACCTTGACGTGGTTTGGTCGATGTAATGCCATCAAGATGACAGCCATGCCAAGGGTGCTCTATCTGCTACAGGCCCTCCCCATTCGTCTCCCTCCCCCCTTCTTCAAACGGATCCATTCATTGTTCCGCGACTTTATCTGGTCACACCGAAAGCCACGTATTAAACTGCAACTTCTCCACATGGCAAAACACAGAGGTGGGATCGGTCTCCCTGATGTGAAAGCGTACTATAGGGCAACTCACCTCACCAGGGTAGTGGATTGGCATTGTCATGCGGAGGCAAAGCAGTGGGTGACGATGGAGTTCGAGGACTCCGAAGGCACGGCCAAGAGCTGGCCTTGGACCACCACTCCTTTACCGAGGGCCATCGCTGCCCACCCCACTCTAGGAAGCACGATTCAGGTGGCGAGAGATGCTTTCAGGCATTCCTCGATATCCCCTATACCCTCACCTATGGTGCCAATCCCGGGCAACCCTGATTTTCCACCCGGTTGTGGGGGTCCTGTATTCCGTCACTTGACGAGGGAGGGCAGTTGGCCGCACCTCTACGATTTTCTAGGCCCGACTGGCCAGCTTACGGCGGACGCCGGGTTGGCAGGTTCTGACCCTCCATTAGACTTTTTGAGCGGCCTCCAACTTCGCAATTTCCTACGCCGTTGTGCACGGACTCCGGGTATATCGCGCCAGCTCACAGAGCTGGAACAAATGTGTCATCGTAAAGAACCGACCCGCCATTGTCTATCACTGATTTACTCCTCACTTATATCACCAGCAGAAGGATTCGTGCCCCCCTTTCTCTCTAAGTGGGAAGAAGAACTAGGCGTACAATTCACTGAATCTCAAAGAGGAAAGATCCTACATTTTGCCCAGAAATCATCCCTGGCCACCAGGGTTCAAGAGACGTGCTATAAGGTTGTGACTAGATGGTACAGAGTACCTTCTACTCTGCACCGTTTTTTCCCACAGGTCTCTAGCTCATGTTGGCGATGTGGGGAGGGAGAGGGAACGATGCTTCACATTTTCTGGGATTGTCCCAAAATCAAACCTTACTGGTTGGAGGTGGCACGCACAGTTGAACACCTGACTGGTGTTGCTTTGGATGGGGACCCTGGGGCCTGTTTGCTGCATCTCTCTAAACGTCCGATCAAGAAATACAAAGCCTCTCTAACCATTCAATTATTGAATGCAGCCAAGGCATGTATACCCTTATGTTGGAGATCGGAGTTCCCACCTACAAAAACGCAGTGGTATGCTAAAGTGAACGAACTTCGAGATATGGAGGATCTAACTGCCACGCTGTACGACAGGGAGGAGGCCTTTCGGGAGACTTGGAGACCTTGGCAACACTTTATTTACTCTGACTCATACCTCCAGGAGATGGCTCAGGCTGAATGATTCCGGGGACTGGGCTGCCTGCCTGGCCGGGGGGCGCCACCGCCGCTGTAATCTCTTCCTTTTCCTTCTTTCCTCCTCTCTTCCCCTTTTCTACCCCTCCCCTCTGTCTCCCTTTCAATCCCCTCCAGTTGTTGGGAAAGTTTAGTCAGATAATGAGAATATCTTGATACACATTGCCTATCTGTGCTCCCACGACTGGACTCAGCTGGTCGCTTGGGAGGTATCCCTCCCGGCCAGCTAGGAAATTTTTAATCTTATTATCACTAGTCAGTCTTGGTTGCTATGTAGATTCGAACGGGTTATTAAGTTGATACTTGAGAAATTCCCGTTTCTTTTTGTTTATCTCAGGCTTGGTTTTCAGACTACCCCACCATAAGGTTATAACTCTCCGTATGCTACACTGAACATATAATTAAGGGGTCTGTTTGATTGCCACCTCTGATTCGGTCTATAACCCTTTTTGTGACATGCCTATGACTTAATCATCTCTGTATATGCTGTCATTTGTTACATCTGTATCTGTTGATTAACATGTGATGTCTTTGAAAGAAATAAAAGAATTACAAAAAAAAAAATAAAGT
Organism: Lithobates septentrionalis; assembly: GCA_037952835.1. NCBI lineage: Eukaryota > Metazoa > Chordata > Amphibia > Anura > Ranidae > Lithobates > Lithobates septentrionalis. The sequence goes on along the minus strand of JBBDGP010000435.1, from coordinate 772,143 downwards.
TAGGCTCCATTCACACTTGTATGTAAGGATGAGCCGAACACCCCCCGGTTTGGTTCACACCAGAGCATCCGAACAGGCAAAAAATTTAGACGAACACCATTAACGTCTATGGGACAAGAACATGAAAAATCAAAAGTGCAAATTTTAAAGACTTATATGCAAGTTATTGTCATAAAAAGTGTTTGGGGACCTGGGTCCTGCCCCAGAGGACATGTATTAATGCAAAAAAAAAGTTTTAAAAACTGACTTTTTTTCGGGAGCAGTGATTTTAATAATGCTTAAAGTGAAAGAATAAAAATGAAATATTCCTTTAAATATCATGCCTGGGGGGTGTCTATAGTATGCCTGTAAAGTGGCGCATTTTGAATAAAAATGAAATATTCCTTTAAATATCATGCCTGGGGAGTGTCTATAGTATGCCTGTAAAGTGGCGCATTTTTCCCGTGTTTAGAACAGTACCACAGCAAAATGACATTTTTAAAGGAAAAAAAGTCATTTAACCACTTGCCGACCGCCGCACGTCGATGTACGTCCCTACTTTGGGGATGGATATTGTTGATATGGCAGCAGCTAGCTGCCATAACCCCTGTATCCCCGTGTTTGGCTGGCGGTCGGCTACAAGATAAAAGTGATCTCTGCGGCGAATTCGCCCATTCGTCTTAAAGGCACATTTTTCTGTTGTCATTTTTTTCAAATGACACATTTTTTTTTTATTGCATTTAGGACCAAATATGAGATCTGAGGACTTTTTGACCCCAGATCTCATATTTAAGAGAACTTGTCATGCTTTTTTTCTATTACAAGGAATGTTTACATTCCTTGTAATAGGAATAAAAGTGACCCAATTTTTTTTTTTTTTAAAAAACAGTGTAAAAATAAATAAAATCAAGTGAAAAGAAATAAGAAAAAAAAGAAAAAAAATGTTTTTAAAACGCCCCATCCCGACGAGGTTGCGCGCAGAAGCGAACGCATACGTGAGTAGCGCCCGCATATGAAAATGGTGGTCAAACCACACATGTGAGGTATCGCCACGATTGGTAGAGTGAGAGCAATAATTCTAGCCCTAGACCTCCTCTGTAACTCAAAACATGCAACCTTTAGAATTTTTTAAATGTCGCCTATGGAGATTTTTGAGGGTAAAAGTTTGACGCCATTCCACAAGCGGGCGCAGTTTTGAAGCGTGATATGTTGGGTATCAATTTACTCTTTTTTATTCAAAAAAGTGAATTTTTCCAAAAAAAAGTGCGCTTGTAAGACCGCTGCGTAAATACGGTGTGAAAAAAAAGTATTGCAATGGCCGCCATTTTATTCTCTAGGGTGTTAGAAAAAAAACAATATATAATGTTTGGGGGTTCTAAGTAATTTTCTAGCAAAAAAAACCTTTTTTTAACATGTAAACACCAAAATCTCAAAATGAGGCTGGTCCTTAAGTGGTTAAAACTGATCGCGGCTGTAATGAATTGTCGGGTCTTGGCAATGTAGATAAAACTCATTGAAAAAAACAGCATGGGTCCCCCCCCCCAATCCATTACCAGGCCCTTTGGGTCTGGTATGAATATTAAGGGGAACCCCCAAACCAAACGTTTTAAAGAAAATTGCTTGGGGGTCCCCCAAAATCCATACCAGGCCCTTCAGGTCTGGTATGGATTTTAAGGGGAACCCTGCGTCAAAATTAAAAAAAAATGGCGTAGGGGTCCCCCCCAAAATCCATACCAGACCCTTACCGAGCGCTGAACCTGGCAGGCCGCAGGAAAAGTGGGGGGGGATGAGGGAGCACCTCCCACTCCTGAACCGTACCAGGCCACATGCCCTCAACATGGGGAGGGTGCTTTGGAGTAGTCCCCCAAAGCACCTTGTCCCCATGTTGATTGGGACAAGGGCCTCATCCCCACAACCCTTGCCCGGTGGTTGTGGGGGTATGCGGGCGGGGGGCTTATCGGAATCTGGACCCCTCTTTAACAAGGGGAGCCCCAGATCGCGCCCAACCATGTGAATTGGTAACGGGTACATTGTACCCCTACCATTTCACTAAAAAAAGTGTCAAAAATAGTAAAAAAGACAGGAGACACTTTGGGACAAATCCTTTAATAAAGAATAAAAATGTCCAGCGATATCCATTCATCTTCTATCACGCCGCCCGATGAGCCGGAAAAAAAAAAAAAAAGCAACAGCTCCACCTTCATTGGAGGCTCCCGCCGAGTGACGCTTCTCACTTTGACAGCTGTTATAAAGCTGAGGGCTGGGCCACTCAGTGACGTAAACTGGTCACCCCAACCCCCCTCTTTTCCTGCAGCCTGCCTGGTTGCGTGCTTGGATAAGGGGCTGGTATGGATTTTAGGGGGGACCCCTACACCATTTTTTTTTTATTTTGGTGCAGGGTTCCCCTTATAATTCATACTAGACATGAAGGGTCTGGTATGGATTTTGGGGGGACCCCTACGCCATTTTTAAAAAAAATTTGGCGCAGGGTTGCCCTTAATTTCCATAACAGACCTGAAGGGCTTGGTATGGATTTTGGGGGGACCCCCATGCAATTAAAAAAAAAATTTGGTTTGGGGTTCCCCTTAATAATCATACCAGACCCAAAGGGCCTGGTAATGGACTGGGGGGGGACCCATGCCATTTTTTATCTATATTGCCGAGACCCGACAATTCATTACAGCCACGATAAGTTTTAAATGACTTTTCCTTTAGAAATGTAGTTTTGCTGTGATACTGTTCTAAACACGGGAAAACCGCGCCACTTTACAGGCATACTAAGGTTACTCCCCAGGGACGATATTTAAAGGAATATTTCATTTTTATTGTTTCACTTCAAGCATTATTAAAATCACTGCTCCTGAAAAAACAGACATTTTTAAAACTTTTTTTTTGCATTGATTCATGTCCCCTGGGGCAAGACTCGGGTCCCCAAACACTTTTTATGACAATAACCTGCATATAAGCTTTTAAAATGAGCACTTTTGATTTTTCATGTTAATGTCCCATAGACTTTAATGGTGTTCCGCCGCTTTCGAATTTACCATGAACCCCGCATAATGTTCACTGTTCGCCGAACGTCCGAACAACTAAAGTTCGGCCCGAACCTACTTGTATGACTCAAAAGTTGCGACGACTTTGGAATGCAACTTTGGTGCAACTTTGGATGGGTGCAACTTGGATAAGACTTTGGCTTTGACCAGTGATAAAGGACAACTGTTGCATTGTATAACATTCAGGTACGACTTTCATGCAACTTTTGAGGGTTAACATTGAAGTCTAGTCCCTCAAGTTGCATGAAAGTCGGACCAAAGTAGTGCATGAACAACTCTGAAGTCGCTGCAACTTTAAGTTGCGCATATATGAATGGTTATCATTGAAAAACATGGGGAACGAGTTGTCATGCAACTGCGTTCATGAGAGATGCATAAGTCGCACAAGTGTGAATAGAACCTTAATGAAAAAATTAAGTCAGCATCTACAAATACTGTACCTGCTGACTGTTAGTATAAGGACACTTATCTGTCCAGGGATCCAGCACGGTCCTCACCCGAGCCGAACCTTTTAGCTAAATATATTTCTCAATAGCCACAAAGGATATAAATCTACTTTGTGTGCACCAGATGCCCTTACAAACACAAATATTACCTGGAATAATTAGCAGTGACATCATCACCATGCTGTACAAGTCTGTGCAGAGAGTAGAGCTGTGGGAGAAACCCTGCTTGCTCCACCCACTACAGGCTGCCTGCAGAAAACTGCAGGGAGGGGCGGAAACCAGACCAGTCACCCTGCACAAGGAGAGAGAGCACCAGTGACCGGTCTTTATTACAGGAAGCTCCTGCACAGGTGTCAATTTTCACATTGGATTACGGCACAGATCTGGAAGAAATACACAAAGCACACCAAGATTCGCGGAAGAATACACATGGTTTCTATATTTAGACAATAGTCACCTATCCTGGAGTGCAGCTTTAAATTCTTATATTAGTTGAAGAACTACCAGCCTGTCACATACAGGCTATTATTCTGACAGGTGAGCACAGCGGCATGTATGGGTTTGTTTCGGGTACTCTGGTTTCCTTCCATACTCTAAAGTCATGCTGGTAGGTTAATCTGCTCTTGTCTAAATTGACCCTAGTATGTCTCTTGTCTAAATTGACCCTAGTATGTGTATGTATGAATGTGAGTTAGGGGCCTTAGATTGTAAGCTCCTGGAGGGCAGGGACTGATGTGAATGTATAATATGTAAAGCACAACATAAATTGTCAGCACTATATACTGTACCTGTAATAATATACACTTGGCATGTAAGTTTGAGACACTTTTACTGGTCAGCTCTATGTTGACGTTAAGCTGGCTATACACTGAATAAAATGTGGTGAGTCCAACAAGGAATAGCCAAATTTTGATCAGTGTGTGGCGGTTGCTGTTCTACAGAAGTTCTGATGAAGGGACATTTTTTCTCAATCAGCAGCTACAGCCAGTCAGTGAAGTTTAAAAGTGGCGGGTGCCACTGTCAGAATGCAATGTTTGGTAAGGGATTCCACATACCTCATTTGTGTGTATGGAGGAAGCTGTTATTTTTTTTTTCCAGCCTGCTATCTGAATGAAAAAAAGCCTAATTACATCAGAATCCTTTTTTTTTCTAGATCTGATCCTTGCAAGGAACCTCCATATTAAGGATAAAACATCGACAAGTTTCCAAATGGCCTGGTCGCGATTATCTGGAGATACAGGAAACTATGCAATAGAGTACGCGCCAGTGACAGATCTAGGGAAGAAGGTGCAGAAAACATTATATGGAGATCTGTCTAGTGTGGTGTTCAGTAACTTGGCTCCAAGCACTACCTACAAGGTGACCTTCACCCCCGAATCCAGGGAGTCCACTACCCAATCACAGACTATCCAGGTCACCACTCTCCCAGGTAATCCTAATTTATCATTGTGTCTCAGGAATGAACAAGCTTTATCGCCACCTTAGTCAGTGACCTAGTGCCTGAAGGCAGCCTGGGGAGGGCCACAGCCACTCATATGTATATCATGTTATTATTAGTACTATGTTCCCATGTATAACATCACTTAATTGGGTCCGCACTGTTACTTTGCACATTTTTGTAGGTGGAATCATACCTACAGTTCACTGGCTCTGAGTCCATACACCTAGAACCAAAATGCTGGTAGAGTAAGGTGATAGGTTACCAAAACAAACTAGTCATTGGTTCCTGGTGTACTAATGCCAAGCGGGCACAGTCTCTTTCATAACTGGTTTATGTGCAAATCTACCTTTCAACTGCACAGACCATCAAACAAGAAATAATATTTCATGAATTATAGAGTCTCCTGACTTACTCTTAACTCTGTACCACCTTCCCCTACAATTCTCATTAGGGATGCAACGATACGATTTTTTTAACAACGAGTACCGATACTTTCTTTTAGTACTCGCCAATACCAATTTCCAATACTTACCGCAACTGTTTTCTTTACACTTCAGCTGTCAGAAACCGTTCAAAGCATTGAAAAAGGAAAATTTATTATCAAATACCGTCATTTTCCTTTCCTGATGGACTCCATGGCAGCCTACGTGTGGGTTAACCCCGCCTCCTCTCCAATGCTATAGGACCCCATTCCCATAAATGAGCACTCACCACTAGCTGCTGCGTTCCATAACTAGCCTACTCTTTGACCAATGGTTGGGGAACTCCGTCTGCCATGGAGTCCATCAGGAAAGAAAAATTACGGTAAGTATTTGATAATAAATTTTTCCTTTTTCCTGACAGACTCCATGGCAGCCTACGTGTGGGAAATAACTAGCCAACCACACGGGTGGGTATGCTGAACAAATCATAATTTTAATTTGTCTTATCAACCGATAGGATTTTCAAACCAAAGTTTACAGAAGACAGTGAAGCAGGCTCTATGCAGTAATGAGACATGAATGTGTTAATAGAGGCCCAAGAGGCCGCTTTGCAGATGGTGTCTGGAGCCACATGTCGGTCCGCCGCCCACGAGGCTGCCATTCCCCTGGTGGAGTGAGCTGTCACCGCCTCTGCAGGAGCCAAGCCCATAGCCCTGTATGCTTGCTGGATGGTCTGCTCGACCCAGGCTGCGAGTGTCCTGGTTGAAGCTTTCTTCCCTTTATTGCTGTAAAACAAAGAGATGATCAGAACGTCTAAAGGGAGAAGTAATTTTTAGATATTCCTTTATAGCTTCTCCTACATCCAGGGGGTGAGTTTCAGTGGACCCCGGGGACCTGAACGTAGGTAAGACGATCTCCTGATTCTCGCGGAACACCGAAGACACTTTCGAGTTTGAACCCAGCATAGGGATGAGAACTACATGGTCCGGGAAAAGCGTCAAGAAGGGTTCTTCATGACCCAGTGATCCAATCTCAGAGACCCTTTTAGCCGAGGTGACGGCTACTAAGAAGGCGACTTTTGCTGAGAAGTCCTTGATGGAGAGCAGGGAGGGCCCGGAGTCGAGAGATTGAGTCAAGGACGAGTGGAAGGTCCCACTTGGGAAATCTGGATTTCCTTTGGGGCTTGAGCCTTGATGCCCCGTGAAAAAATTGCCAAATCAACGGATGAACCACCCAAGAAGAACCAGAGAAGGCCGATAGCGCAGATACTTGGACTCTAAGAGAGCTGATGGATAAGGGTAGATCTAGGCCTGTTTGAAGGAAGCTTGCACAAGCGCTCCAGCCGCCATGAAGGGTAAAACAGCCGGAAAACGGCCAAAATAAGCCTCTGAACAATTTGGGAAGCTCTTTGAGGGGAAGACAGAATACACAGATAACAACTGCCATGGAGAAAAACGGACATCGATGCAGACCTTGCCAGCCGCTGATGCGTCCATCCATCCGGCATACAGAGGCGACCATTCCTCCACCACAGGGGTATTACTTCAGCCTCTTAATGCTACTCGCCCACCCGTGGCTGGGCCCTGAGCTGCACCGCATGAGGTATGCCACCATCTCGGATCCATCCGATCGGACGCGAACATCATATGTAGGTCCATTGGAGGAGGACAAAAAAGGAACGCAGCAGCTAGTGGTGAGTGCTCATTTATGGGAATGGGGTCCTATAGCATTGGAGAGGAGGCGGGGTTAACCCACACGTAGGCTGCCATGGAGTCTGTCAGGAAAAGTTATTTACAAATGAAATGCATTATTTTTTGTGCTTTTTTCAATGTGACATGTGTAAATACATGTTAAAGGTGAAAAAATATTAACGAACAAAGAAAACAAAAAAATGTATATTATTAATCGTTTATAAAATAGAAGTGACACGCACTTTTTTCCTCTTAAAATTAGGGGAAAATCGTAGGTGCGTGTTATACACCGATCCCCACTGTCTGTGTGCCAAAAAAGAGCGAGCGCCGCTGAACAAAAACGTGCGCCGCCGAAAAAGACCGAGGCGAATGCTCGGCTCCGCTCGCAGTCACACCGTCCCTGCGAACGGAGCCGAGCCGAGTACACAGTACACTCGGGTCGGCCTTTTTCGGCAACGCTCGCTCCTCATCCTCTCAGAGACAGCAGGGAGGCTGGGCGGCATGACGAGCCGAGTACACAGGCTCTGTCTGTCTCGGCGGCAAAATTAAACAATTAAATGCTGCAAACGGCACACGGCACTGGGCAAGGCTGCACTGGGCAAGGCTGCATATGACAATGGGCAAGGCTGCATATGACAATGGGCAAGGCTGCAAATGGCCCTTAGCAAGACTGCAAACGGCACTGGGCAAGGCTGCAAATGGACACTGATCATTCTGCAATGATGGACAAGGCTGCAGATGGACACTGACAAGGCTGCATTGATTGGCATTTAAATGTAAGTTTTTTCCTTAAACTTCCCTCCTAAAAGTTTTTTTCCTTAAAATGCCATCCTAAACTTGGGGTGCGTGTTATACGCTGGCGCGTGTTATACGCCGATAAATGCAGTAAATGGAGAATGAGAATAAGGAGTTAATAAGGCTGATTAGAGTAAATTAAGGTTTAGAAAGGGGTACAATTTAATTTAAAAAAACAGGTAGTTTTTAACCACTTCAGCCCCGAGCCATGTTTTGAGATTTGTTGTTTACAAGTTAAAATCATTTTTTTTGCTAGAAAATTACTTAAAACCCGCAAACCTTATATATATTTTTTTTCAGACACCCTAGAAAATAAAATGGTGGTCATTGCAATACTTTAAGTCATACCATATTTGCGCAGTGGTCTTACAAGCACAATTTTTGGGGAAAAAAAACACTTTTTTGAGTTAAAAAATAAGAAAACAGTAAAGTTAGCCCAATTTCTTTCTATATTTTGAAGGATAATGTTACCATGAGTAAATTGATACCCTACATGTCACGCTTTAAAATTGCGCCTTCCCGTGGAATGGCGACAAACTTTGGCACTTAAAAATCTCCATTGGCGATGTTTAAAAATTTCTACAGGTTACCAGTTTTTAGTTACAGAGGAGGTCTAGTGCTAGAATTATTGCTCTCGCTCTAACGATCGCGGCAATACCTCACATGTGTGGTTTGAACATGCGGGCGCGACTTACGTATGTGTTCGCTTCTGTGCGCGAACTCGGAGGGTTTACCTTTTATTTATTTTTTTACACTGTCCTTTAAAAAAAAAAATATTTGGGTCACTTTTATTCCTATTACAAGAAATGTAAACATCCCTTGTAATAGAAAAAAAGCATTACAGGACCTCTTAAATGTGAGATCTGGAGTCAAAAAGACCTCAGATCTCATATTTACACAAAAATGCAAAAAAATAAAAAATGAAATGTCATTAAAAAAAAAAAAATTCCCCTGTAAGAGCATTGGGCGGAAGTGACGTTTGACATCGCTTCCATCCTCCAATGCTATAGAGCCGAGCGGGGGCCATCTTTCCCTCACTTGGCATCTAGGCAGTGAGGGGAATGGACGCGATCGTCTTCGCCGCTACTCGTGGCTCCGGTAAGCGGCGGATACAACCAGATCGCACCGGGAGGGGGGGACCCCTCTCCTGCCACCGATAAAAGTGATCTCGTGGCAAATCTGCCACAGAGACCACATTTATCTTAAAGAGAAACGCACGCCATTCCTGGAAATATCAGGGTTATGGCAGCTAGCTGCTGCCATAACGGTATTTAGCATCAGTACCGACGTACAGGTACGGCGATTTGTGTGAAGTGGTTAAACTGACTTCATCTGCAGATCGAAATTCATCCCTTTGATCTGTAAATGAATAAACAGAAAGATAGATGTAACGAAACATCCCACACTCCGCTTGAGTGCTTTCATCATATACCGCTTCCTCCCAGTCTGAATATAGATATCAGATATTCCAACCGCTCACAAGCACAAAACAAGACGATACTTGTTTAGTTGCTGAGAATGGACTCTTTTATTAGAACCAAAATACAAGTCTTATATACAGTAAAAGAGGAGGTTCCTCCCTTTTGCTCATATTACTCTAACAATACACCTGTAACCAGAAACCTAATTTAGATGAGCTAGTTTACTAAATCATTTACACAGACTAGGTGACTCAGAGATATGACACCTCAGGGTAGACTTCACGTCTCCTAGCTCACCGACTATACAATACACATTGTCATAAATATCAACACAGAACTCCTTCATACAATAGCAAGGTTAATTAGCACAAACAACAATGGGTAAAATACTCTTAGAAGCCACACTAGTAGACAACAGGAGACCCAGGGCTTTCCAGATCTCATTAATCAGCATTACTTTCACATACATCTGCTATATTAGTCCCAAGCATGCAGAGACCATCATGGCCTCCTTAATAATGTCCTTTTGCATTACATAACAGAATATCTTCCTAAATGCTTGTAGCTCCCTCAAATGCCAGGGCCCATAGTCGGTAGGCAAGAGGCTAGCATTCAGTCCCCTCCAAAAGCTTCTGTCCTGGGTGAGTCTGTCACAATAGATAAAAAGAAACAATGTTTATTTTTCAACATTGCTCGGCTACCTTTTTTTTTTTACTTTTTGACAGCTCCAATTGCCGGGACTTTTTTTACACTTTAGCTGTCAACAGGGGAACCCCACTGACAGCTGAATGAGTCATCAGTTATTAAGGACACGGCGGCCCTGCTACTTAACAACTGATCATTACCATCTTTTTTTTTTTTTTACATTTCAGTTGTCAGCAGGGGAATCTCCCTGACGGATGAAAGAACCGAACCTGAAACTATTGGTTTCAGGTATCAGAGCATTTGTACAAGTACCGATACTCGTGCAAATGCTTAGTATCGGTGCAACCCTAATTCTCATACTACATTTAATAAAATATGTCCAGAGGTGGACAAAGAGGGCAACAAAATAATAAGTAAATTATCACAAGTAGTAAATGTTGAGGCTTGGCACTGCCTCCCCTAACCCTGCTACCCAAGGCGTTGATCCCCTAGTGCTTTGAGTAAATCTAAACTCTAAATGGGAAGATATTTCATTTCCTAAATCATTGTGTAGTTTACCACATTTTTTGCTTCATAAGATGCACCTGACCATAAGACGCACCTAGGAAAACAAGAAAAAAATATTCTGAACCAAATAGTGTACTAAAACATTTACCAGTGCCCATGAAATGCAGCCTGACCATTGCCATTAATGTAGCCTGACCATTACCATTAATGTAGCCTGACCATTGCCATTAATGTAGCCTGACCATTCCCATTAATGTAGCCTGAACATTGCCATTAATGCAGCCTGAACATTGCCATTAACACAGCCTGACATGTGCCATTAATGCAGCATTACCATTGCCATTGTTCGGGCTGCTCTGTCTTCTGTCTCAAAAAGTGTCAGGCCCAGCCGGGAGATCGCCCGGCGCTCGCAGGGGCTTGGGATGTCTGTCCTTCGCTCTCCTGCCTCTCTTCCTGTACTAGCATGGCTGCGGTGGCAGAGGGTGGTGTCGGCAGTGGCAGGGGGCAGTGCCTGGTGTATAGGCGTTTTGCTCTAAAAATAGCGATTGTAAACTGCCTCTTCTGCAGCCCCAGTGTGAAAGTCTGAGTGCTCTCACACTGGGGCGGTGCACTTGCAGGACAGGAAAAAAAAAGTCCTGCAAGCAGCATCTGTGGGGGAGGGGTGTATACACCTGCCATTGAAATGAATGGGCCACGCTTTCAATGTGCCTTAAAAGCGTTTTGAAAGCAACGCTAAATCTTTTAACCCCTTTTCAACCCCTTCCTGGTGGTTAAAAGCACCCCACTAGTGGTGCCAAAGCGCTGCTGTAATAGCGGTAAAGCGTCGCTAGTTTTAGCACTTTACCACTAACGCCCGCACTGCTCCAGTTGAAAGGGGTCTTACTGTTCCCCAGCAAATTTCCCTGGTCTTCCCCCTCAAGTATTCCCCCAAAAGTAACCATCAAATCCTTACTTCTGCTTATCTCTTTGCTTACCTCTGTGTCCCCCATCCACACCTAACCTCTGCAACCCTCATCCACAGCTCACCTCTTCTTTCCCTGTCCACAGCTCCACTCTGCACCCCTATCCACAACTCACCTTCCCCCCATCACACATCTCACATCTGCACCCCTCTAACTACAGCTTACACCCCCACTCCACAACTCACCTCTGCACCTCCATCCATATTATATCTGCTCCCCTTCTGCACCCCCATCTAAAGCTCAGCCTAATCCACAGCTCTCACTTTTGCCACCTACCTCTGCACCCCCAGCTTCCCCTACAGCTCTCACCTCTACACAACCTCCCCCACCTTCTGCAGCTCTTACCTCTGTACAAAGCTACCTTCACAGTTCTCCTCTCTGAACAAATTTCCACCCCCCCTTTCCCTTCTTTCACAGTTATCCTCTCACTGTGAACTCAGTCTCTGGAGGGCGCCCCCCCACCCCCCCCGTTTTTTATTCAGAGCTCCCTCACCTCTTCCACTGCTAATTCAGTGCTCCAGTCCATGTGTTATGCCTCAGAATTGAGAACTGTAGCTGGGGCAGAGTTTCAGGGCTCCTCTGCTCCATGCTATCGGGTCCCCCGCTGCGCGCAGCTATGGCTCTTAAAGGGGCCGACGTACCTGTACGGCGGTTTGCACAGCTGTGCCATTCTGCCGCCGTATATGTATGTGAGGCGGTCGGGAAGTGGTTAAGGTTTAGATCTACTTTTATGGCTGGCTGGTAGAGCTAAGGATAAGTGATATTAAAGGTAATTGTATTTTTTTTTTTTTTTTAAATAACAAACATGTTATACTTACCCTGCCAATGCTCCTGGCTCCTCCCCTCTGCCAAGTGCCCACCATAGCAAGCTACTTGCTATGGCAGCACTTGTGTGTGCTCGCTCCTGAACCCCACTCTGTGTGTCCATTAGGCACACAGAACGGGGGTCAGCCCAGCACCCTGCTTCCTCCTCACTGGCTGTGAGCTGTGATTGACAATAGTGGGAGCCAATGGCTCCCACTGCTCTCTCTCAGCCAATCAGGGGGCAGAGACCCAGGAGAGCAGCCACTCTCATGCACATCACTGGATCACGATCGGGCAAGTATTGTGGGGGCTGTGGGGGAGCTGCATAGTGCATAGAATGCATGAAGGTAAAAAGCCTTTAGAACCATTTAAAGTGTTGCTAAACCCAGAACCTTCATTCACTATATCTGGTCTCCCAAAGTACACAGAACATGGAAATGTAATTATTTTAGTATATATAAACTGCTGAATATCTTTTCTCATCAGCAGTATATATCAGTCTTGTGACTAGTAACAGTTTCTAGTAAAGCTTGTAGGAGGAGTTTTCATTCTCCCCTGATCCTCTGTCTAGACAGTGCTGATTGTCCCTGTGCTGATCACATGCACTCCCCCAAGAAGGGAAAAAAACTCTAGCAATACACACCAAACTGAGCATGTGCAGCCCATCTTGTGGCTCTGTAAATATCAGGTTATTTTTTGGAGACAGTGGAAAAAGAGGAGGATCAGAGAAGACAGGATCAAACAGCTTTTATACACAATGCAAAGGATTAACCCCTTAGGTTCCACAGTAAGTATAACAAGCATGCTTTACGGTATATACAGACTGATTTTACTGTTGTGGGTTTAGTAACACTTTAAGGCCTAAGTCCCAGAGCGATATAAGAAGTCAGCCCGCGTCCACCTAAAACTGAGTGTTACTTTTGGAGAAACGTTCTTTGGGTAAGTCCACTTTTGATGGAAAAAAATATGGCAAACACAAAAATATAGTATAGCGTATACAAATGCTGCACAAGCCATATTGTAATTAAATCTTCTAAAAAAAACAAATTCCCTTTCAATCTGCAACTGCTGTAATTTTCTTTAAAATTCAATGCGACATGGCTACCTGGAGGCTTTTTTTTATGTACACAATGCCCTCAGAAATGTAATTTCCTGTCTGTGTGATTGACTCACTGATTTTCCAGGAAGCCTGCACTAAGATACAAGACATATATTTTAGACATCCTTAGAAATAGGAATTTCAGTTTTGGTACAAGAGTTAAATACTTCAAGGTGGATTCAGACCCTAAAGTTTTTCTCATTAGAACACTGAAAGTGGCACCAGCTGATTTTAATGAACCAGACCATCCCACTCAGAATCAGTTTGCAAAGGAAATGGTGAAACAAACAACTACTACTTCACAGCAAAAAAGTTTGTTAAAATCTCTGTAATGTACATAGATCACCCAGAGGGGATTATTTTTCTCACCAAAAGATATGTTATTCTTAAAACCTCTTGCCACCCACATAATGTTAAAGCCCACCCTCTGCCACTGCATATACAGTACATGTCCGATGGGTGGTAGAGCTTTCTATGCTGTAAGCATGCTCACTGCATGCCCCCAGCATTAGGGTTGCCACCTTTTCTTCAAGCCACACCCGAACACTTTAGCAGCGGTATACGCTATAAGATTGTAAAAGACCTGGGACACTTTTGGTGGCCCAAAAGAGAGTAGTAATGCGGCGCATAGCTCACCGCAGCAAACAGTGCACGTGGCTGAATTGTGAGTGTTCTGCACGGAATGCAGGGGTCAGATATGTCCAGGGGAGAGGGCTAGTGCTAGCAGGGGGCGGAGAGGGTTAGATATGTGCTGGGGGCAGTGGCGGCTCGTGCTCGAAATTTTTGGGGGGGTCGCAAACAAACTGAAACATTTTGAAAAAAAAATCAATTGAAGCCTCACTGTGCCCTATCAAATGCAGCCATTGTGCCCATCAAATGAAGCCACTGTGCCCATCATATGCAGCCACTGTGCCCATAAAATGCAGCCACTGTGCCCATCATATGCAGCCTCTGTGCCTATCATACAGCCACTGTGCCCATCATACGCAGCCTCTGTGCTAAACATACAGCCTCAGTGCCCATCATATGCAGCCTCTGTGCCCATCATACAGCCACTGTGCCCATTATATGCAGCCTCTGTGCCCATCATACAGCCATTGTGCCCATCATATGCAGCCTCTGTGCCCATCATATGCAGCCTCTGTGCCCATTATATGCAGCCTCTGTGCCAATCATACAGCCACTGTGCCCATCATATGCAGCCTCTGTCCCAATCATACAGCCTCTGTGCCCATCATATGCAGCATGTGCCCATATGTGCTGGGGCGCTTGGGGGGGTAAGATATGTGCTGGGGGGGGGCGCTTTGTGAGAGAAGAGGGCCAGTGCAAAGGGGAGGGGTGGGGGTGGAATATGTGCTGGAGGGGTGATTTGGGAAGGAAGAGAGATAGTGCAAGGAGGGGTTGTCAGATTTCAAATCCAATCCACACTTCTAGCATATCTTCCCCCTGCCAAAGCCCCCCAGCACATATCCTCCTAACCCCTCGATCACTCCACATATTTTCTACCTTGTCCTCCTTTCCACCTGCTCTCTCCCCCTCCCTGCTCCATCTAAAGAGCATAATAAAAACTTTCTACAGACCTGAGATCAGAACGTTCCTGCTCCCCCCTCCTCCTTGTGTGTGTACAGAACGGAGAGGGAGGATGGGGGGAGGAGCTTTGATACACTGACACTCTGCTCTGCTGAACTAAGCTGCTGTCAGGGAGAGGGGAGACATGTCACTCTTGGTGCAGTCCATGTGAATGTTGTGTCCGGGTCTGGGGCAGAAGTAAACCCGAACACATCATTCAAAAACCGGACTGTCCGGGAGAAAACTGTACAGGTGGCAACCCTACCCAGCACAGTGACCAAACTGTCCAAGACAGCATCTTAGTCTCTACTAATAATTGGGAGCCAGCAGGACTGACTCCCAATCATGTGATCACTGTGACAGCCAATCACAGTGGTCACGAGATCAGCCGATCCCTCCTACCTCCAGGCATAAAGACCTCCTTGAAGTGATGCAAAAGGGCTTAGGGCGGTAAGCTAAGGTAAAAGAGATAAACTCAGACCTGCCAATGAAATCAATGTACTGCTAGTGTTATCCCGGAAATAATGGTAATCATATCCTTGTAATAGGAGTGATGCTTATAAGCAAGCCCAGTGACAGACACCTTTATATTCTACAGTATATCTGACTCTATTACAGCATACCAACTCGCAGCATCACTTGTACAGAGCAGGAAAATCTCCAAGTGCACCACGGGAGCTCAGCTTTTTTTTTAGGGCTCTTACAAATTAAAGTGATTGTAAAGTCTCATTATTTTCCCTGTTAAAATAACAAACATGTTATACTTACCTGCTCTGTTGCAGTGGATTTGCACAGAGCAGCCCGGATCCTCCTCTTCTCGGGTCCCTCTTCTGTGATCCTGGCCCATCCCTCCTGTTCAGTGCTCCCACAGCAAGCAGCTTGCTATGGGGGCACCCGATCTGAGTCACAGCCCCCTGTGTCCATTCAGACACGGAGTCCTGACCCAGGCCCATCCCCTCTCTCCGCTGATTGGCTAGTGGACTTTGATTGACAGCAGTGGCAGCCAATGACGTCGCTGCTGTGTCTCAGCCAATCAGGAGGGAAAATCTTGGATGGCTGAGACACTCGTGGACATCGCTGGACAGAGAGGGACCTCAGGTAAGTATTAGGGGGGCTGAGGGGGGTTGCTGCACACAGAAGGCTTTTTATCTTAATGAATAGAATGCATTAAGGTAAAAAACCTTCTGCCTTTACAACCACTTTAAGGAACAACCACAAAATGTGTGCACATTTTTGCATTATGGGATGTCGTGAAAATGTTTTTTAATAGATTGAATTACTGTTTTTTTTAATTAGAGAGTTTGGCCATTTTAGCTGCAAACACTACTGACATAAGACCTCCTCGCATTCACAGAACTGATACAAAAGAGAAACCTTCATGCCTGGGACATATCAACGTTAAGTTTTCGACTCACCTGGTCAAGGCTGACCACAGACAGAGGTCCCTATGTTCTGGAGTATGGTCTGGTATCGGATCCACAAAGGAAATTGAGGAAAATGTTGACTGCTGATGAGACCACCGTGCTGATTAGCAATCTAAACCCAGACACGAAATACCAGGCTACGCTGCATTCTGAAGCTAATGTTCAATATGTCCCTCCACAGTCCATCCAGATTACAACTCTTCCAGGTAATTTTTCCTATGGTGAACATTGAACAGGCAGCCCTTAGATTTTAGGAGACCAGTCACCAGTATTTGTCCAGGCTGCACAAAGTTTCCCCAGATTTTCTCTAATACTATGATTTTCTATGATCATCAGCTCCATCTAGTGGCAAAAATTCAGCATATTTTCTGACTGAAGTATTTCAGAAAAATATACTGTATTTTGGCCACTAGATGGAGCTGACAATCAAACGAAGTCACTATAGGAAAAGAATATGGGAAAATATTGTGCAACCTGGACAAATGCTTGTGACATTCATCCAACTCATGTTTTATAAAATGACCCCCATAGTGTCACCTGCAAGATACATCATCATGTTATGAATACTCTGTCCATGTGTACAGGCATCACAAGTCACTACCAGTAGCCAATCCATATAAAGAAACATCCTCAGCCCTATTCAATGAAAAATTACAAGATCTAAAAGCAGTTTTAACATTAAAGCTGAATTCTAGGCTGCAATAATTAATACATCATTACATTTTTTCCCCTAAATCAAGTAGTGTAACTATCTGAATTTGAAGTGGTATCAGGATCTGTAAAGATTCCTAATGAACACTGTGCACACTGCTATACACCTTTACATATTCCTAGCAAATGTTTGCATTAAAACAGGGATTCTTGGGTTTGCATATATTGCACTACATGTTCAAGCTGGTCAACTGCATCAAAGTGATCCCTCTGTAGCTAGTCCCTACTCCGCTGTGTAAAATGACACATACTTACTCAAAGCAATATATGTAAACCAAGATTTCCTGTTTGAATGCAAATGTTTGCTAGCTATACGGAAGTGTGTAAAGCAGTGTGCATAGTTTTAATTCAGAATCTTTGGTGCTAACTCATGGTCACACCCCTGCAGCATCTGTACAGCAGGGCTGGACTGTGAAAGAAAGAAGCAGCACAAGGCATTGATTGATTGATGTTCTGACAAGAAGCATGCTGATAGGAGGAAAAACTGACAGAGAAATAAGCTCATCAGAATGCTGCTTCTCCTTTCACTGTCCAGTGACAGGTTGGGGCAGCTTCCAGACAGCCTGGACTCAGAGGAAGTGGGTTAAATTATACTGCCCATCAGACAGAGGACATCTAGTGGCAGAAAAAAAATGGTGTAATCTCTGGATCCTATCTAGTATTTTTGTCTGGAGTTCTGCCTTAAAGTATCTAAAACTAAAACTTTTTTTTCCATTTTGGAATGTGTGGGGAATGTCAGTTTTTGATTTTTCATTTGGGAAATGCCCTCTTAGACAGTTTTACCTGAAATGTGTAGTTTACCTTCTATTTGTTCTTCTGACAACTCAAAATTTTGGATTTTCCTACTTTTCATTTCCAGTGACAGTTGTCACCCGGACAAAGAGAGGCTGAATCACCTGAGTGGGGACACAGGCAGCAATTGGCAACTTCACATGGGTTTTAAAGTGATATTCACGTCAATTTTTTTTAAAACCGCTGACAGGCAGTGTTTTTATAGATTCTGGTGCTTTCTTCTGTCATAAATGCTTCTCCTGGTCTGTCAGCAGTAATGTGATCTGAGCCGCACATGCGCAGCTCAGACCACATTTATGTCACAATGTCTGTGCTGTGGTATTGTGACTCCTGTGCTCCCGCTGGGAGCGATGTCATCATAGCTGGGCCATTCAAGGGGCTGAAGAGATGGAACCCAGAAGGAAGAGCGGGTGAAGATGGAAGCACTAGGAGCAGCGGTAGCAGTGACAGTACAGTGCTGGCAGGCTCCGTTTCACAGCTAAGAGGTAAGTCTGTCATCATGTGCTATGCAGTACATACGAGCACATTATGGCATAAACCTGCAAAAGGGACATTTTTTTTTGTTCTGGTGAACTCTGTGGTACTATCCAAAATGGAAAAAAAAAAAAAGCTTTGCCTTTAGATACACTTTACATTATAGGTAGTGCTGAGATACTTAGGGTATAATGTGAAATATCTGGTACCCAGGACAGGTGCTAATAATCTGATGTTACTTCTTTTCCAGAACAACTTGGGCCAGCTCAGATTTTGATATCTGACCCCACGGCACACAGTTTCCGAGTAAGCTGGGGTCCTCATCTGGACAGTGTCATTGGCTATGAAGTCCAGTATGGACCATTACCCAGCAATTCTGTGCAGAAAGTCCACGTGGATGGCCGATTCAACACTACCATTATAGAAGGCTTAAAATCAAATACAACATACTTGGTTACAGTGTCTGCTATATTTAAATCTGGAGGGGAGAAGGCTTTGTCTGCCATAGCATGCACAGAGATCAGTGAGTATCTGCAAACAAAATGGTCTGTAATAGAAATGAAAAAATATGTGCTTGGACCAAAGTCATGCAATTCAAATTATCAGGCTAAACCTTTGCAGACTCCATATATATTATTGTTATTGCGGTATACATGGTACACACTGGCATTTCTTATCTTAAAGAGATGCTATCATCTTGTACAGTCAGGATAAATAGACAGTGTTTGTGTAAAGCTGACACCCCAACCACTTTATACTCTCCCCTCCAGTGCTTTCCTGGCACTCTTTCTTCTTCTATGGTAGTCATTGCAAAATACTTGGTACTTCTAGGTATAGGGGAACATGTGATGAATAGATAATGGACAATCCACAACTCCATACATGCTCTTTAAATCAGTCCAAATTTATTGCATCTCCATAAAAGATAAAAGTACAGCAGAGGTAGACGTGTTTCAGCCGCAACGGCCTTGTTCACGTGTGTGAACAAGGCTGTTGCGGCTGAAACGCATCTACCTCTGCTGTACTTTTATCTTTTATGGAGATGCAATAAATTTGGACTGATTTAAAGAGCATGTATGGAGTTGTGGATTGTCCTTTATCTATTCATCACATTGGCAGCTGAGCAACTACACATCCTGCACCTGACAGCTCAGGAGAAGTTTCATTAACTTGGGGTAGTAGCACCTTTTTTTTGTTTATAGGGGAACATGTGACCTCCTCCAATGATGAAGTGCTTGGACCTATTGACCAATCACTAGGCCTGAGCACTGTCACATGGCGAAGGAGGTCATTGCTCCTCCTTAGCCAGCACAAAGTGTTTTGGTGGCAGCTGAGGCAAAGGCAAGAGTGGCATGGGAACACCAGAGGTAAGTATAATGTGGTAGGAGAGTCAAATATACATAGACACTGTTATTTTGCCCTAAATTCCAGGGCAGTGTCTCAAAAGGGGTATAGAATTAAAATTCATGGAGGTCCGGTCAGTAAAATTTTCTTTAAGCAGAGGTTCGAATTGCATGTTTGTGCAACGACTGTGAACCTTCACATCGCAGACCCCTTCCTACATCAGTGTCCTCAGTCCCCCCTCACATCACAGTTCCCCCCCTTACATCACAGTTCCCCTTTACTTCAGTGCCCCCTGCCCCTCCATAACACAATCCCTTCACAGCAGTGTCTTCAGTCCTTCTTCGGAGCACTGTCCTCACTCCCCTGCCCCTTCAGAGCACTGTACTCCCCCCTTCAGAGCACTGTCCTCCCCCCTTCAGAGCACTGTACTCCCCCTTCAGAGCACTGTCCTCACCCTTTCAGAGCACTGTCCTCCCCCCTTCAGGGCACTGTCCTCCCCCCTTCAGAGCACTGTCCTCCCCCCTTCAGAGCACTGTCCTCACCCCTTCAGAGCACTGTCCCCCCCCCCCCCTTCAGGGCACTGTCCTCCTCCCTTCAGAGCACTGTCCTCCCCCCTTCAGTGCACTGTCCTTCCCCCTTCAGAGCACTGTCCTCACCCTTGTTAACAAGCTGATTGCTTGCTACAACCGCCCAACATCCCAGACCTGCCACCTCTCCTGTTCTCTGCCCTGCTGCAAGGATGATAGCATGGCGGGTGGGGGAAGTAAACAGCAGCACAACCAGGCAAAAAAGAGCACGAGACCAGGCTCCTAAATGACAGGGCTGCAGCAGTCTGGATGGGAATGTCACTCGGTCCAGATCCGGACCACGGTCCGCCATTTAGTGATGCCTGCAATAGATAATTATGACAGCAAAGTGACTAGCGTTTTTAGAAAGAGAGATTAGCATTGGTAGCCTATATTTTTTTTTTCATTTAGTACATCATGATAGCAAGCATTTAGGCCTCATTCACATAGGCATACTTAAGTGTATACCTGTACGTGGGCTGTGTTTGCCCGCACGGGGATGCACCAGTGTCCCATGCAGATACACCGTGACTGAACTGACCCACTGCTGCTGTGCGGGTGCAGGTACGTTTCCCCAAATGCACCCTGCCTGCGTTCAGGGAACTGACCTGGAACAAGCATGAACTATATTATTATAAGTGTCAATAGGAAATCGGCAGCATTGTGGCATAACTGATCTGGCAAATGTTAAAAAATGTCTAAGTAATCTATATTTAGTTTTCCTTCTCAAGTCTCAATTCCAACATGTTCTTCCCATACAGATGGCACTAAAGTGAAGTACCTGCGCATTGAGGACCTACAATCCAACAGCTTGAAGGCTGTTTGGGGCTCTGCAGATGGAGATGTACAGGGCTATCAGATAAGATGTCGGAGACAAGCTGGCCACTCTTCTACAATTAGTGTGGCTCCAGAGACTCACAGTGTACAGCTTACAGGTCTGTCTGAAGGGACCTCCACTAAGATCTGCATTAAGCCAGTGTATAAGAATGGCGCTGGAAGAAACCTGTGCAAGAAGGTGAAAATGCATCCAGGTAGGTAAAAAAACTGTCTACTATTCCAAAGAGAAATACATAAAATGGCCAAATGTACATGACCACCCCCCCCCCCCCCCTCCAAATTATTGGGTTCAGGTGTTTCTGTTGAAAGGTCCTGGTAACGCTACAGCAGACCCTTTCAGACAACTGTGCACTTTCAACCTTGTGGGAGGTTGGCGGAGGCTCTTTTCTGATCCAGGATTACTGTGACAATGTGCGCAAAGCCAACACCACAAAGACATTGTTTGATTAGCTTGGTGTGGAAAAACTCAAGTGGTCTGCACAGAGCATTGATAACCTATTGACATAAATTTTAACTTTGATTGTGAGTCAGGTCTACTTGTTCAACATCAGTATTTGACCTTACAAACTGGCAAATGAATGGACAAAAATTCCCACAGACACACTGAAAAGTCTTCCCAAAAGAGTGGAGGCTGCAATAGTCACAAAGAAGGGTAGACTCTATATTAGTGATGGCGAACCTTTGCACCCCAGATGTTTTGAAACTACATTTCCCATGATGCTCATGCACTATGCAGTGTAGTTGAGCATCATGGGAAATGTAGTTCCAAAACATTTGGGGTGCCAAGGTTCACCATCACTGCTCTATATTAATGGCCATGGTTCTGGAAGTTGTGGTTATATATTGTACTTTTTAAAGATTTTTTTAGTATTGGAGGAACAGATTCAAGGGAAAAATGAGAGCGGGGGCATGGAAAGCGGCAGCCTTTTGTAGCTATACAAAAATTAAGAAACGTCAGGAAAATAAAAACACAATCCCACCCCTGGATTAGGCACCCTGTGGTTCTTATTTTTAACTTACGGCTGCTGCCCCAGAAAGTCCTCTAGCACAGCGCTTCGTAACCTTTATTCTGTTTCCGCAACCTTTACAAGTATACAAAATCTTGAGGCACCCCAGTCTAAAATGGAAATGTTACTTATCAATAGGAAACCTGAGCCTGGGATAATGCACACAATTGCCTTAATGAATATAACTTCACATCGGAAGCTCCCCTTCACATCAAAGCACCTCTCCCTTTAAATTAGAGTCTCCCCTTTAAATTAGAGTCCCCCCTTCATGTCAAAGTCCTCCTAATACACTGTTATATATGAGAGCTTCCCATCAAATGAGATACACCCCTATTTGGCCCCAGCAGCATGATAGAGGGAGGGAGGTGGAGAAGGTCTGACGAAGGTAGACTTCAGTCTTCTCTTGAATATTAAATGATGAGGGCGGCCCTGCATGCTGCCTGCCTGGAGTCAGAGTCATGCGTTGTATGGTGCGGGAAAGCCATCCACCATTCCCATAGCAACTAATGACAATGTACGTCCTGGCCCTAGAGCGTCATTGTTGTTTTTTTTTCCGGCAGCGGGCCCACCTGCACCCTGGCAACTAATGACTCTGATCCAGAACAAGCTAGCTCCTGTGCTTGCTGCACCCTGGGGGAACCCAGACGATCCCCTAGGACAGTGGTTCTCAGCTCCTGTCCTCAGGACCCACTAACAGGCCAGGTTTGCAAGATAACTGAAATACAGCACAGGTGATATAATTTGCTGCTCAGTGATTGCCATATTCTAGTCTGCATCTCCCCAAGGTAATACTTAAAATCTGGCCTGTTAGTGGGTCCTGAGGACGGGAGTTGAGAACCACTGCCGTAGGATGCTGCAGCACCCTGATTGGGAAACACTGCTCCAGCAAATACTGATTATTGCCTGTGCTTGCATCCTATCTGCTACCTATGTAACATCTCTAAGGTCCAACAATTTGTTGCACAGGCACAGGGATCTGCATTGGGGTAGGTGTAGGTACTGGATTTTCGCTTTTTATACTCCTGTCAGGTTTTCCTTAAAGCGGACCTTCAGTCATTTTTTCCATCTATTAAATCTTCTGCCCTTGCTGTTTTAACTTTGGATAGTAAAACATTTTTTTCTGGCAGAATACAGCCCACTTCCTGTTTCTTGTCTGGTAAAAAGCCTAGGCTTATGATATCATGCACAGCTCTCTCTCTCACACTCGTGAGAGTTTGCCAGGAGGGGAGGGGGGCGAGTCATTAGAGGGCCAATGAGAGTTGCAGGGCTGCAGAACTGGAGGTGTGCTTCTGTGTGTCTGTGTAAATCCAGGAAGTGAACAGGCAGCAGCTTCAGCTGCCCACAGTTAAAATGGATGGAGCCAGACTTAATGGAGGGAGATTTCTGCAGCATATTTGGCAAGTACAGAATCACCGTATATATAAAATAATATACAAAGTGATTGGAGGGAAGCTTCAGAATGGCAAAGATGTTTTTATTACAAATTATGTGAAAGACTGCAGTTCCTCTTTAAAGTGGACCAATTTTTAAATTTGAAATGGATTTATAAAGTACATATCACTGATACCAAATTACATTATTATTCATTTTGAAAGGGGGGTGGGGGGTTAGTTAAAGTGGTTGTGGCACTCCAAACCCCAAGATGCCTGCAGCCAGGCAAAGGAAAGTCAGGACTAGGTACAGTATTCATAATAGATGGCGAGAAACAAATTATAACAAAGATTCATAGAAATGCAAGATGATGATGAAAACTATTTTTAATGATAATGGATGATGAAAACTGATGACTATAATTAAAATGAGGATGATGTATCATTAATGAATGCAACTAATAATGATGACGGTGGTTACTGATGATTGAAAAATAATAATAATCTAGTGTGACAATAATGATGTGGATGATGACTAGGTGCAGCTGATGAAATGGTGTTTGGTGATCGCTAATAATGGATGAGTTTGGTTGTGATGACAGTGGACAATGAATGATTGTTTTCTCATGGTGCCTAATAGTGATTACAAGGAATGATAATGATAACTGCCTGGTAGGCCACAATGGGTTTTATCTGATTATTGTAGCAATGAGATGTTATAAATATGTGTGTCTCCAACTGTAAAAATAAATTACCTTTTTGACACTGAAAGCCACTTGGTTATCTTCTCTCTCCAGAGCGAAAGTTGAACATTAAGAGCAGATGAAGCCAGCCTAGAAGGTAGAGAGCCTCACACAGCCTTCAGCATAAAATGATGCCTCTTAGAATAATGGCTAGATAAGGGGAAAGGAGGGGGGGGGGGTATAATAGCATTCAGTGTGATTATGGATCAAGAAATATCCTTGACAAATGTTGAAGGTTCATGCCATGAAATTGTTTCTTAGGATTTGGCTAAGTAGAATTCTGCAGCTTTTTACAACTGGTATAGTCTCACCTGCTTTAGAAATTGGAATTAAATCTATAGTAAGCCACATTAAATTACCCTGTGCTAGCTTTGTTATAAAACCACGGTTGTGGGATTTATGCAAAGTATTATACAGAAATTATGTGCAGTTGCATATATTACAGACAATTAGGTGTAAATCTAATGGAGGCCATAGTCAAAGTGGATCTATGGGCAAAACAAAAAGTGAAAAATATCAAGCAAATACCCAAGTATAGTGAGGTATATAAAGAGTTGTATTAGGTAAAAAGGAGTGATTGTTTTGATCAAGAGGGTATGCCCTTGAAATGTGTAAGTCATCATGCACGCTTGAAACGACGCCTACGTCTGCTGTGGAGATTTGACAATCGGCAGTTTGTACCAATTGGTTGGAAGGATCTTCAAGGTTATGGATTTATATAACAGTCAGGTCAATAAATATTGGGACATCGACACAATTCTAATCTTTTTTGGTTCTATACACCACCACAATGGATTTGAAATGAAATGAACAAGATGTGCTTTAACTGCAGACTTTCAGTTTTAATTTGAGGGTATTTACATCCAAATCAGGGGAACGGTGTAGGAATTACAACAGTTTGTATATGTGCCTTCCACTTTTTAAGGGACCAAAAGTAATGGGACAATTGTCTGCTCAGTTGTTCCATGGCCAGGTGTGTGTTATTCCCTCATTATCCCATTTACAAAGAGCAGATAAAAGGTCCAGGGTTCGTTTAAAGTGTGCTATTTGCATTTGAAATCTGTTGCTGTCAACTCTCAATATGAGATCCAAAGAGCTGTCACTATCAGTGAAGCAAGCCATTATTAGGCTAAAAACAAAACAAACCCATCAGAGAGATAGCAAAAACATTAGGTGTGGCCAAATCAACTGTTTGGAACATCCTTAAAAAGAAAGAATGCACCGGTGAGCTCAGCAACACCAAGAGACCCGGAAGACCACAGAAAACAACTGTGGTGGATGACCGAAGAATTCTTTCCCTGGTGAAGAAAACACCCTTCACAACAGTTGGCCAGATCAAGAACACTCTCCAGGAGGTAGGTGTATGTGTGTCAAAGTCAACAATCAATAGAAGACTTCACCAGAGTGAATACAGAGGGTTCACCACAAGATGTAAACCATTGGTGGGAATCAAAAACAGGAAGGCCAGATTAGAGTTTGTCAAACAACATCTAAAAAAACCTTCACAGTTCTGGAACAGCATCCTATGGACAGATGAGACCAAGATCAACTTGTACCAGAGTGATGGGAAGAGAAGAGTTTGGAGAAGGAAAGGAACTGCTCCTGATCCAAAGCATACCACCTCATCAGTGAAGCATGGTGGTGGTAGTGTCATGGCGTGGGCATGTATGGCTGCCAATGGAACTGGTTCTCTTGTATTTATTGATGATGTGACTGCTGACAAAAGCAGCAGGATGAATTCTGAAGTGTTTTGGGCAATATTATCTGCTCATATTCAGCAAAATGCTTCAGAACTCATTGGACGGTGCTTCACAGTGCAGATGGACAATGATCCGAAGCATACTGCGAAAGCAACCAAAGAGTTTTTTAAGGGAAAGAAGAGGAATGTTATGCAATGACCAAGTCAATCACCTGACCTGAATCCGATTGAGCATGCATTTCACTTGCTGAAGACAAAACTAAAGGGAAAATGCCCCAAAAACAAACAGGAACTGAAGACAGTTGCAGTAGAGGCCTGGCAGATCATCACCAAGGATGAAATCCAGCGTCTGGTGATGTCTATGCTTTCCAGACTTCAGGCTGTAATTGACTGCAAAGGATTTGCAACCAAGTATTAAAAAGTGAAAGTTAGGTGGATGATTGTTAATCTGTCCCATTACTTTTGGTCCCTTAAAAAGTGGGAGGCACATATACAAACTGTTGTAATTCCTACACCGTTCACCTGATTTGGATGTAAATACCCTCAAATTAAATCTGAAAGTCTGCAGTTAAAGCACATCTTGTTTGTTTCATTTCAAATCCATTGTGGTGGTGTATAGAGCCAAAAAGATTAGAATTGTGTGGATGTCCCAATACTTATGGACCTGACTGTATATGCACTTAAATCGAGCACCTTTGTGAGTACATTATATTGATTTTAATAACATACATGAAAGAAATGACGAGGAGGTCGGAGATTAAACCAGGTTTGTAATCGTGTTTTGGCTAAGTGCAGAAGTTAGCGCAGCACTGTACAGTTTAATTTTGGTCAGAGTAAGCAAATCCTCATTAGGCATTAGTCAGTCTTTGGCCAACAGCACCATTTATCCTGCCCCCATTTCAGTTCCAGCAATGTACTTGGGGCAATACCGAATTAGCCCTCTAAGCTTTTGGAGAGATTCAGTACAATATGGCCACATCTTTTTACCTGAACGCCTCTTTTTTATCAAAATGTCAACCTAAAATTTTATGCCAGGAAGCAACTTAAATAATTATCTATTAGAAATGAAAATATAGAATATATTTTAGAAATGAAAGGTAAACCCACAGGAAGCCACTTCCTATGGGGGCACTTGCATGAGCTCTATCCAGAGCTGCATTGCCTGTGACAGCACTGCTCAGCCCCGCCTCCCACTTCCCCATCACAGAATTTCATTGACAACAACCAATGGCTGCCGATGCTTGCTCTCTGTCCTGTGAGGAGGGAGAGACGCTGCTATAGGGCACTGTGCTGAATCGAGATCGGGCTCAGGTGAGCATGGGGGGGGGGTGGGGTTGGGATCCTGCGCACAGAAGGTTGCTTTACCTTAATGCAGAGAATGTATTAAGCTAAATAAAAAAAAATTAAAAAGCTTTTAAAACCACTTTAAAGTGGTTGTAAACCCACTATGTAATTTTCAGGCAATCCCCAGTGTTCGATAATGCTATGTGCCCAGTGTGTGTGCTTTATTTTTTTAAAAATGCCGTTCTATACCTTATTTCAGAGCGGCGCTCACGTGACCGCCCGCAATTCCATCTCCCAATCTGACAGCTACAGTGGAAGGGGTTGAGAATCCCCTGCTAAAAGTCAGTCGGGAGGAGAGCGGTCACGGGAGCGCCGATTGGTGCTCTGAAAAAAGGTATAGAACGGCATTTTTTTAATATAGCACACACACTGTGCACATAGCATTATCGAACACTGGGGATTGCCTGAGAATTACAGTTATTTTAGCAGCAGGAAGGGAGGGGCAGGCACTGACATGAGCTGACAGGCGGGGGGGGGGGAGAGGACAGAGGAGAGACAGCAGTTGACAGAGGCACATAAACTGACCACATTGCCAGGACTCAGCAGCCATGATAAACGTGGTCAGTTTACAGAGGATAGGGCAGCACCAGGCAAGATCAACCAGGTATTTTAGATGATGGAATGAGCCAAATTACACAGCACAAGCACTGTGCTGTTATTCATGCTTTAAAGGAACATTATCAATTTTTATTTCTTTTTTTTTAGGGTAACAAACGCTTTAAGTAATCCCAAATTGTTGGTCTTCTTTTATTTATAAAATATAAATAACAATAGTGGCTATTAAATGCCGCTAAAAGAAAGCTCTGTCTGTTTAATAAATTATATAAAATGTATTTAGGTACACTATAGCATGACTAATTGTCAGTCAAACTAACTCAGCACTGAAAACTGAAATATGGCCTGGAAACAAAAAAGGTTTAACATGCTGGTATTGAGTTGGTTAAAAAAAGCACAAATGTCCAATGCATTTTTATATCGGGTATAAATTCAGCCAAAAACAACTATAAAATGCAGTATATATTTCTGTCTCCCTAGGAACGGCTGCAAACAGTTATTCAAGTCTTCAGACTCCGCTTAATGGAAAAAAACCTGTGGCCCAATGAGCATGGAAATCGCTGAATCGGAAGAAAGCCTATTGTATGTTTACAAACCGGAGTGGATGAGCTTAAGCATTTTTCTGTACATGGGATGATTTGACTTGCATCCCACCGGTCAATGATATATCATGTGACCACCCTAAACCTGTGCTTTTTATTCATAACCACTTTGAAAACTGTTTCTAACACAATCATTTAATCTTCATACAACAACCAGAAAAGGGAACGTGTTAGATTGAGTGAAGATTAAGAAGGGAATAAAACAGGACTGAGCTCTTGAAAATGGGTCAAATATGGCTGATAACACTGTGCTTCTTCAACAAACAACCATGATTAATGTTATATTTTTATGTAAATATCAGCAAAAAAAGGAGACAATCTGTTACGAAAATGGTATCTCCTCTATACAGGGAATTGCTAACAAGGTTGGAAGAAAAGACTGTGCTTGCAGAATGTGCAGGAACAACTTCACCGGATTCATATGTTATCATTTTAAGTTTATTTAATGAGTGAAAAGTGCAGTGATGTAGTAACCTGTGGCATCCAATCAAAAGCCAGCGTCCAGCAGCTCAAGGTGGATCTAATTAACAACAGTTGTTTGTGATTGGTTGCTATAAGTTAGTGCAGTGTGATCATTGCTTTTGGCTTAATTAATTGACCTTGATGTTTCTTATTAGAAAACTTGAAGTATTATATGAAAGCTCATCTCCAGGGGAAGAACATGAAACCTCTTCCACTCTCTCTCCTCCCCACTGTTTATATTGTATCCTTTAAAAAAAATCTACCTAAAAGCCCTAAATACGAACCAAAACCTCTGGTCACATAACAAGACGGGTCCCAGGCCTTCTTTTTTTATGCTCTGTAGTGTGGGAGGGTCCAGTCTGCAGTGCCCATGTTTCTTCCTGATGACATGGGAGCTGCTCATTGGCTGCCACAAGTGTCCATCACCAGGGCCTCGCAGAATTCAGAAGCATTCCAACTTGATGTTATGATGAATGGTGGACAGTAGACCAGTTGACTTAGCAGTGGAGAGCGAAGACACCTTCCAGTCCATTGGTCACCTCCAACCAAAGAGGCTCCTGGGGATCAGCATGGTCACATAACAGGCCAAGTCCCAGATCTTTGTTTTACTGTTCTTTGGTGTGGGAGGGTCATGTCTGCAGTGTCCATGTTTCTTCCTAGTGACATGGGCAGTGCCCATTGGCTGTCACAAGTGTTCATCACTGGGTTCTTGCAGGATTCTGACGCATTCCAGATTGATGTTAATAGTGGTGAACAACAGACCAGTTGGCTTTGCAGTGGAGAGTGATGATCACTTCTGATCAGTGGTATCCACCAACAGAGGGGGGCTCCTGGAGGATCAGGTATCAGTGGATTCATAAAAGTTTTTCTGGGTCATTGAGGAATTTACAAAACCCAGAAGCAACTCTGAATTGCCTGGATGAGGTAGCAGTAAAGTATTATACAATGAGGGCAAAGTGCAGTGGTATAGTAACCCATGGGATCCAATCAGTTTTCATCTTCTAGCAGCTTGCAGTGGATCTTGTTAACAAAAGCTGTTTCTGGTTGGTCGCTATGGATTAGTGCACTTTGATTATTGCTTGTTGTGTATTTAATTGACCTCCGTGTTTCAAGAAAACTTGAAGTTTATCATGTAAGTAGTGAAAGAAGACTCATCACAAGCTTTAGTCTTCCTTGGCCTCAGATGTTTAGAAATAACCATCATTAACACAACACAGAGCTTTAAAAAACACAAGGCAGCATTCATTTATTGCTCTTACAGTTTGTAGGGCCAAGTAAAGAATCTGTAACATTCACAATCATTTCTGCCACTTTTTAAAATGAATTAAGGGTTTGCTATTGGCCATTACATAAATTTTCTTGTTATTAGAACAAATACTTACCTACAGCGCCTCTTTTGGAGACAGCGGTGACATTTGACCCATATAGAGAAGGCTAAGCGAAGTGGTGTGGTGTTGGCTGAAAATTGGCACGTTTTAGGAGGAATTTTAAAATTTGGGGGCTTATTTATCCAGTAGTTTTATAGTTGTTAGAAGATATATAAACAAGCTTTACATTTCCTAAAAAAAAACCTCCTAAATACTGGAGCTATTGAAGCTCTGTCCAAACTTTAATAATTTTGGTGAAGAGAGGTTCGAATGACTGTTTTAAAGCTAAACTCTAGGCAAACCTACACAGACTACATATAACACAGTGGGGTTGATTTACTAAAGTCAAATAGACTGTGCACTTTGCAAAGTGCAATTGCACTCTACAAGGGCAAGTGCTCCAGAGCTTAGTAAAGGTGAGGCTTCAATTTGAAAAGAATACCCAATCACATACAAGGAAAGAAAAACAAAATATTGAATTTTTGCTTACACATGATTGGATGATGGGAGTCAGCAGTGCTCTCCCTCATTTACTAAGCTCTGGAGCAACTGCTCTTGCAGAGTGCAACTACACTTTGCAAAGTGCACAGTCTATTTGCCTTTACTAAATCAACCCCAGTGTGTCCCAAGCGCTTGATCCTATGGAGAACTGCACTGACCAAGGGTCAATCCAATGAGTAGTACATGCAGTAACCATAAACAGATAGGATGACAGCACTATCTGGATGGGAGTGGCTGACTGTAGTCTCTCATATATAACCCAAGCCAATGATAAAGGCTAAAAGGCAAAGTTTATTGTACACAGTACGAAATTGTACACAAAGTAAAATTAAACCCATGATGGGTTATAATGGAGGGCAGAGTGATTAGGGGTCTTATAGACCCCTGCTCTCTCAAACAGTACCTGTCACTGCCCAACCTATCACAAGGGGTGTTGTTCATCCTTTGTGATAGTAATAAAGTTGAATAAGAAAAATAAGTGCAAGAAAAATACATTTTAATACAAAAAATAATTAAAGCACCCCAAATAAAAATGCATACATTGGTCCCGCATCCATATGTAAACAGTGATTGCACTACATACAGTTGTGCTCATAAGTTTACATACCCTGGCAGAATTGATGATTTCTTGGCCATTTTTCAGAGAATATGAATGATAAAAAAAACTTTTCTTTCACTCATGGTTGGTGTTTGGCTGAAGCCATTTATTATCAGTCCACTATGTTTACTCTTTTTAAATCATAATGGCAACAGAAACTACCCAAATGACCCTGATCAAAAGTTTACATGCCACAGTCCTTAATACCATGTATTGCCCCCTTTAACATCAATGACAGTTGGAAGTCTTTTGTGGTATTTGTGGATGAGGCTCTTTATCTTCACAGATGGTAAAGCTGCCCATTCCTCTTGGCAAAAAGTCTCCAGTTCCTGTAAATTCTTGGGCTGTCTTGCATGAACTGCACGTTTGAGATCTCCCCAGAGTGGCTCAATGATATTGAGGTCAGGAGACTGAGGTGGCCACTCCAGAACCTTCACTTTATTCTGCTGTAGCCAATGACAGGTCGACTTGGCCTTGTGTTTTGGATCATTGTCATCTTGGAATGTCCAAGTACGTCCCATGCGCAGCTTCCTGGCTGACGAATGCAAATTTTCCTCCAGTATTTTTTTACAACATACTGCATACATCTTGCCATCAATTTTGAACAAATTTCGTGTGACTTTGTAGCTCACACATCCCCAAAACATCAGCGATCCACCTCCGTGTTTTACAGTAGGAATGGTGTACCTTTCATCACAGGCCTTGTGACTCCTCTCCAAATGTAGTGTTTATGGTTGTGGCCAAAAAGCTCAATTTTGGTCTCATCGCTCCAAATTACTTTGTGCCAGAAGGTTTGAGGCTTGTCTCTGTGCTGTTTGGCGTATTGTAAGAAGGATACTTTGTGGCATTTGTATAGTATCGGCTTTCTTCTGGCGACTCGACCATGCAGCCCATCTTTCTTCAAGTGCCTCCTTATTGTGCATCTTGAAAGAGCCACACCACACGTTTTGAGAGAGTCCTGTATTCCACCTGAAGTTATTTGTGGGTTTTTCTTTGCATCCCGAACAATTTTCCTGGCAGTTGTGGCTGAAATATATATTAGTTGGTCTACCTGACCATGGTTTGGTTTCAGCAGAACCCCTCATTTTCCACTTCTTGATTAGAGTTTGAACACTGCTGATTGGCATTCTCAATTCCTTGGATATCTTTTTTATATCCCTTGCCTGTTTTATACAGTTCAACTACCTTTTCCCACAGATCCTTTGACAATTCTTTTGCTTTCCCCATGACTCAGAATCCAGAAACATCAGTGCAGCACTGGATGTAAGATGCAAGGGTCTGTCAGGAGTCTAGAAACTCATTGACTTTTTATACACACACACTAATTACAAGCAAACAGATCACAAGTGAGAATGGTTACCTTTAATAGACATTCAAACCCCATTGTGTCAACTTGTGTGCACGTTATCAGGCCAAAATCACCAGGGTATGTAAACTTTTGATCAGGGTCATTTGGGTAGTTTCTGTTGTCATTATGATTTAAAAAGAGTAAACACAGTTGATTGATAATAAATGGCTTTGGCCAAACACTAACCATGAGTGAAAGAAATGTTTTGTGTTATCATTAATTTTCTCTGAAAAATGACCAAGAAATCATAAATTCTGCCAGGGTATGTAAACTTATGAGCACAACTGTATGTGAGATACCACTGCGAACACCAGAGTGAGAGCAATAATTCCACACCAAAGGTCACAACCTCTAAGCTGGTAACCCTTAAAGGAATTTAAAATATTGCCTATGGAGAATTGTTAGGTTCCATAGTTTGCCGCCATTTCATGGGCGTGCAAAGTTTTAAATCTTGACATGCTTGGTATCTATTTACTCTGTGCAACATCATCATTTAAGTTTTACCAAAGAATTGGGTAATTATTTGTGTGCACTAAAATGAATTTAAGTGTATTTTTTCTTGAAAATCTGTATTTATTAAACGGCTGCACAAATATTATGTGACATAAAGTGCAACAACCACCATTTTGTTCTCCAGGGCCTCTGCTTTTAGAAAATATATAATGTTTGGAAGTTCTATGTCATTTTCTAGAAAACAAAAACTGATATTTCCATGTATGTGAGAAATGTCAAAATTTGCCCAGACAACATGTATTAATGAACACAGAGCTGCATGAATATATGTCTGCTATATCTGAGAGGAGTTCAGCTTCAATTGCTGCCTATGTTCCGTCAGATTAGGCGACCTGTCAGAATTGGTAACGGAAGGGACGTTCTGTCGCCACCATCTTGTTACACCCACCGGAGTTTTGCATTTTACAGTTATTTTTAACAGTAAACTGAGCTTATAAGGTGAAATACAGTATTTAGAAATCCGACGGATTGTTTAGATGTTGAATTTTAAAAGCAGCGGAAAATCTGCTGATCTCACAGGTTTGCTAATGTGACAGAACACCTCTACTTTTACAATACAACATGTAAACAGTCCGATGGATTTCCAAATACTGCATCTCACCATATATTAGGGTTGTCCCGATACCACTTTTTTAGGACCGAGTACAAGTACCGATACTTTTTTTTCCAAGTACTCGCCGATACCGATTACCGATACTTTTTTTTAATGTCACGTGACAGTGGGTTTTTTTTTTTTTTTTAGGGGGGGGGTAGGGGGTGAACGGTTTCTGTGTTTTTTTTTTTTTATTTACATTCATTATTTTTTTACAATCATTTTTTTTTTATTCTTTATTGCAATATGTGTGGTTTTTTTTTTTTTCAGCCCTGTTGGGGGGCTTTGGTGAGATATTAGGGGTCTTAACAGACCTCTGATATCTCCCCTTTGAGACAGAGAAAGAGACTGAGGATAGAGATTCCCCAGTCCCTTTCTCTGCAGCCTCAGCTGCACTGAGAATGAATGGAGAGAAGACAGTGGCTCCTCTCCATTCATAAACTGACACATCGTAATCACAGGCGATTACAATGTTTCAGTTATGTGAATAGACAGAGTCGGCTGACTCTGTCCATTCACACAGCGGAGAGGGGGACAGCGGAGGGGGACAGAGCAACGGAGGGTGACAGCGGAGGGGGACAGAGCAACGGAGGGTGACAGCGGAGGGGGACAGAACAACAGAGGGGGACAGAACAACAGAGGGGGACAGAGGAGGAGGACAGTGTAACGGAGGAGGACAGAACAACGGAGGGTGACAGCGGAACGCCGGAATGGAGGGGGACAGAGCAACAGAGGGGAACAGCATAGGGGGACAGAGGAACGGAGGGGGCATGGAGGAGGATGAGGTGACAGTCAGCGGTGATCACGTGTGGGGGAGTTACAAGCACCGATCACCGCTGTATGTCACTAAAGCCGCGGGGGGGGGGGGGAGAAGCTTGTAACTCCCCCACGCGCTGATCACCGCTGACTGTCATAGTATCGGCGGAAGCATCGGGAGCATTTGCCCGAGTACAAGTACTTGGGCAAATGCTCGGTATCGGTGCCGATACCGATACTAGTATCGGTACAACCCTACCATATATGCTCAGTTTACTGTTAAAAATGACTGTAAAATGTAAAACTCCGGGTGGGTGTAACAAGATGTCCGCTTGCCCCCTTCTCCATATATCATTAGTCTGGAGGATTGCGGTGTGTAGCAAGAAGGTGGCAACTGAACGTCACTTCCGTTACCAATTCTGACGGTTCGCCTAATCTGACGGAACGCCTGTATCTATGTTGGGGAAAATTCTCCTCACTTTCTATTTTCCTTTCCACCTTCTGACTTACTTATACTAGTTCTAGGGCAGTGAAACTGAACCTTTTTAAAGGGCATGTAAAGTCATAGTTTTTTGATAAAGTAGGGATTGAGTAGATTTTTCTGCCCCAGAGACACAGCAGGATGTAAGAGGAGATCTCTCCAAAGGGTGGGGATATCCCCACTTACCCAATGGAAGACTTGCCCTCACCTCCTGTTCCTCCAATAACTCACAAATGTTGGATTTCCCATTATGTATCAGAGAAAATGGTCACCAGGACCAACAGAGATGGAGACATGGACAAAAATAAAAACTTGACAGGGGTCAAGCCATTTAAAAAAAATAATAAATAATAATAAATAAAAAAATAATAAATAATATAAATCTGACTTTACATACATTTTACCTTCACACTGTTGGATATCACTTGAGCCAGCATTCTGCTCAGGAGTCATCCTGGATCTGAGGATTCTCACACAGATGTTGTGCTTTGTGATAGATTTTCTTTAAACACGAGCAACACTATAAAAAAATTTTGGTGCTATGTATATTAGAATTATTTGTCTTGACAGCAACTTTAGGCCAAGGGTGTCAGTATTATTAATTTCCCATAATGAATTTTAGATGTGTGAACTGCTTTTCACCGTTCTATAACAATGCATCTAGAAAAGTGTTGAAATCTTACTTCTTGGTTTAGCATTGCTAAGTTATAATGAGGACCTGTCACTGTTTTGTACGTTGTAAGTAATAGTGTTGTAGTGCAGCTTTGTAACTGTACTGCAGTATAATTGGCAAACACAAAAATAAATATGTCTGCTCAAAACTGTATTGTCTGTCTGTGTTGTAGTTTCTGAATGGCTAGCAATATGTAGCAACATGCTAGGAAACGTTACAATCACCAGCTTATGTCTTGGTCTTCCAGCAGGCCAACAGACATGCAGGCCCACACACAAATCAAGTCTGGTGACTGTCTGGAAAGTATACTACACCTCAGTCAATTAACTTTTCCTATGGCATCTTCTGACCAGGATGTATGCGGATGAGGTTAAGAGGCGATTATCTTTTACTGTCCATACTGAACAATAGACTTTCCATAGTCATGCACTTTTAGATTTCTATCATTCAGCCCACGGTCCAAACATCAAGGCCCACTAGGCCATTTAATGTGGCCCTCGCACCTCTCCTGCAGCTGCAGCACCCACCTCATCTCTGCCCTCCCCCCCCACCCTTTGTCTCAGCAGTTGGCAGCAAAGAGGAAGAACTCCTCCTACAGATCCTGCGCCTCTCTGTGCAGTTGCGGCGCCCCTTCGTTACCGCCTCCACTGGCCTCAGGATTCAGCAGACTCCAGCCCTCCTTTGGTCCTCCTCCAGACCCTGCACTCTCTGCGTCCTAGCTTCTTCCCGGCAGCAGCAGCACAAGGTAAGGAGGGTGCACTGTGATGTAAGAGAGGGTGGGGGACTCTTGAACTTCTGATGGCAGGATGACTCTTGACATCTGCATGTGAGTATTATGAGAATAGTACAATTCTATGCCAGTTGAAAAGGCGGGTTGCACACTGCTGGTATCATCCACAGATTCCACCACAAGAAACTTTATTGGAGACTGCTTAGACAAAACACTACTGTATGTCAGAACCATGTTCTGTCTAAGCGGTCTCCAATAAAGTTTTTTGGTGGAAAATATTAGCAGTGTGCGACCTTCTTTTGCAGACTTGCATCATCTACTACACAGATACAACCAGGCCTTTGAGGGAGGGCAACCATAATGCTGACGCGAATTGCGATGCAATAGAGTTTGACACCCCTGGTTTAAATGAAAGAAAATCAACAGATCCACTCTGTTGGAGGCATGTATGGCAAGCTTTACTTCACTAGAAGAATGAAAGATTTTTGGGCTTTGGGCAACAGAATAATGCATTCTCACTCATCATATAAGCTGTGTTTAACATTCCCTAACTGAAGAGGAAGAGTACTTTAAAGCTGAACTAGTTGTTTAAACATTCACAGTCCAGGCTGGAAAAGGTACCGTATATGAGCCTTTGTATTTAATAACTGGAAAGAGCCTCCTTTAACCACCAAAACATTCACCAAACGTTTCCTGTAGCTGCTGATCAAAGATTAATGCACAGTTTGGTCAATCAGCTGGGATCCAGGCTTCCCTATCCCTGAGGTCGGCCATTTTTCTGGATGTCATGCAACAAAGTTTGACAATAATTCTGACTTCATACCACACTGCTGCCATCAATGGATAGAGGGGCTCCCTGCAACTAATGTAAGGGGTCAGCAACTTAGGGACCAGATAACCATTTCTACAGTATAAAGGTCTCATAGATCACTACAGTAAATGAACATAAATTAAACTAAAGAAAAAGAAAAAAAAAAAAAAGCTAAAAGAAAGCTTTAGCCACTAATACAGTGAAATGTTGTGTCCCAGCTTAGAGAGTAGCTCAGCGGGCATGCTCGTCCACACTCCCTAACATGTAGTAACCCTGCCAGCAGTCTGTGGAACTTGGCAGGGGAAATTTTAAGAGTGGATGTCCTGAAGCCCTGGTGCCCGACCTTTTGGTACTTTTCAGACTTTGGCAGTCAATAATGGGAGCATGCATGAGGCTGTAGTGACAGTGATCTCTAGCAGTCTTCTATAGCCTGTCCCCAGTCTCTAACTGACTCTCCTAACAAATGTCTTCAGTCTTCAACTACTCCTATTGTATATCCAAAAAAGTGATCCGCACCACCGTTGCTGCTCTTAAAATCTTGTCTATTGTAAAAGCCACAGTGTACAGGTCAAAAATAGAGTGAATTGACGCGCTTCAGCCTAATTGGCTTTAGTCATAACTTATGACTAAGGCTGTGTTGGCTGAAATGCGTCATTCACTGTATTTCTGACCTGTACACTGTGGCTTTTACAATAGACAAGATTTTAAGAGCAGCAATGGCGGATCACTTTTTTGGATCTATACTACAGCTGTGAGACTGCAGATCAAGTACCCGTGAGCTCTATTGATGCTGGACTGATTGGGCAGCAGCACTAAATATTTCTACTTTATTCTTGTTGTATGTTTGCAGTTTCTGATTATTTCATCTTGTATGTTTTATTCCTCTAAGTCTCTGATAATCTTCTATCCCACATTATGTGCATGTGGTCTTTACAGCTGTCCGGGCCAGAGTTGAGGTCCTATACCATGTACTATAAGTTGGCCACAATTGTCTTAAAGCAGCATTAAACCCAAAAGCAAACATTTATCATATTGCAGCTTACCAATTCTTAGATGTAATGGCTGTATTAGTTTTCTCTTTTCAGACTTTCTTTAGTTTATTTTCACTTGGTGATCCAGCCATGACGTCTGCTGTTTTTCAACAGAACAAGCTGTCCTGCAGATGTAGCAGTTGATACTGACAGGGGTGCATATGATCAGCTTTTATTTATTCATGCAATACCTTTATCCCAATTAGGAAAAAATAAAACATTTTTTTCTGAAACTGCTTATAAATTATTAGCTGGAGCTTGGATTTAATTTGTTAGTGAATCTAAATCTGCTAGTACATAGCACTCCCCTCCTCCCAGACTGACAATGCTGCTGTCCAAAGGTGCCCCTGTTCTCATTCATTTAGTGTGGAGGCACTCTAATACAGGTGGTGTGTTACTGGCCAGACCACAAAGTGAAAACAGGGAAAAAAGCATAAAAGAAAAGAAAACTAATATAGCCACC
Source organism: Lithobates septentrionalis (assembly GCA_037952835.1). NCBI lineage: Eukaryota > Metazoa > Chordata > Amphibia > Anura > Ranidae > Lithobates > Lithobates septentrionalis. The sequence continues at coordinate 733,515 of JBBDGP010000435.1, read as the reverse complement.
ACATCTAATGATTGGTAAGCTGCAATAAATTACATGTTTGGTTTTGGGCTTAATACTTAATAATTTTGGCTATACATACTCCTTTATCTACAGACTTTTCTATCATTATATTTCAAACATTACAGAAGAAGGCATCTATGATTTTAAATTAGTTTATTTTTAGTACATTATTATATATTAGGACACTCACAAATCATACTAATAATTTTCTGTAAGTAAAGGGATAAAGCACATAAATTATACATGAAATAAAGGGACCTACGTTCATTGATTTAGAGTGTAAAAATCTATGATGCAGTTTTCTGCATCCTGGAAATGGTCACAATTACAGTTACGGTATTGGCATCCTTAAAGTATAACTAAAGGCAAAACTTTTTTTGTTAGAACACCTGTCAGTTTTTATTGCGGTTTGTGCCCCCGTTAAGGAGATTCACCCTCTCTATTTGTTCTGTTTACCATTATAATTGACAGTGAAAGTAAAAGAAAATCTCAAAGTTTGGGTTGTCCCCAGAAAAGTAATAGAGGGGAAATCTTCCAATTGGGGACACTAGTTCTGGTGACCTGGGGGTCCCAAACAGATTCCCTTAATATGAGGGGATTTCCTTTTACTTCCTGTTTTGACAATGGGACAGGAAGTGAACCTAAATCTCCCCAATGGGACACAGATTGCAAAAATAAACCTTACACAGGATTATAACCCTCCCTTACTCTATCCAAAATGAAAAAAAAAAAAAAGTTTTGCCTATAGATCTACTTTAATTACAGTTACAGTATTGGCATTTTTTAAACATCATTGCCAGGTGCACATCTTGGGGAAAAAAAATAAAAAATATGATAGCATTGTCAACATAAGCATTCAGATGTTATGTTTCATGTACAAAAAAAATGCTTTCACTTCCCTGTATCTCTTGAATAAGCCCTACTGATATCAGACACATTACTGTGGATGGTGTAGAAGCCGTTCATCCACAATGAGGTGGCTATGAATAAACTGCAGCTAAACCACCCAAGAAATTCATCTGTCACAGGATCCAACCTGGAGGCCTATTGGATAGATCTTCGCCTGGAAATGGTCATTTCTGGGCATGATACACCCACTTTGGGGTCCAATAAGGATGGATCTGGGACAAATTTTCCCCGCGACAATAGCAGTCACTTATCTAGAAATAGCTGTGCTCCTGAGTAACTGCAGTAAAAGAGATCTTTGCTGAGATCCAGTTTTTGAACCAGAAATTTTAACCCAGTAGTAGCTTGAGAAAACATTCTATGTAAGCGAGTGATTTGTAGACCAATGCCATGGATTACTGCAACCAGACACACAGCCTACACTCAACAACCCTGAGATCATCTTTACACACACCAATCTCAACTCTTTGCAATCTACACCCCAGATATCATCAGATACTGTATTACAGTCCTTGAGATTTGTATTTAGCACACCAATCTCTTTTTTAATATTTGTACAATTTCTTTTTGACTATCCAACAGCATTCCACACTGTTACAGTAAAGAGAAGCTACATTGTTTCTCCATTCACACAGGCTCTAAGTGTGTAATCTTTAGGTGCTCCTGGAAATCTCTTGAGGCAGCAGAAAGATCCTCTCGGTAATTATAGATTGACTGGTAATCCTTGCTGTTCTTCAGCAATTCATTATTCTTGCGAGCTTCATAATGGAACTGTGAGCCTTTCATCTCATACCTGCAGGACAGATGGAAATGATGTCATTTCTTATCAAAATATTTCTGCATTTTTTGTACAATTTCCATTTTTGGTGCTATGAGCTTCAATTTACAAAGCAATACTTTGCAAAATCAGGCCGTTTGTACAGCAAAGATTTTAGGGCCCATTTACACTTCTAAGTTGCAGTAACACATGTTACATGCATTGCCATTTATTTTAAATGGCACCCCAAAGCAGGAAGACGTGAATAAAATAATGGGATGGGCAACTACATGGCAAATGACATTTAATGTTGAAAAATGTAAAGTAATGCCCTTGGGGGCTAAAAATCAAATGCAAACTACTCATCAGGGGGAGAACCTCTGGGGGAATCAAGGATGGAGAAAGATCTAGGTGTCCTGGGAGATGACAGACTGAGCAATAGCATGCAATGCCAAGCTGCAGCAAGCAAAGCCAGCAGACTATTAGCTTGCATAAAAAAGGGGATTTACCAGGGATAAAACTATAATCCTGACACTTTATAAAACTCTGGTTCGGCCACATCTGGAGTATTCCATCCAGTTCTGGTCACCAGTCCTCAGGAAGGATGTGCTGGAAGAGTCCAGAGAAGGTCAACAAAATTAATAAGTGGACTGCAGGACTTCAAATTACAAGGAACAACTACAAGCACTACATTTTTTCTCCCTGGAGAAGAGACGCTTGAGAGGAGATATGATAGTGATATACAAATACCTCAATGGTGATCCCAGAATAGGAAAAAAAACTTTTCAGTCTCAGGGAGTGTAAAAGAACACAGGGCCACACAATGAGATTGGAGGAGACATGGTTCAACCTTTAGCTGCATAGGGAGTTTTTCACTGTCCGGTCGATATGGTTGTGGCACTCTCTTCCACAATTGGTGGTGTCAGATATTTTTAGAAGAATCTTAGACAAGCATTTTAGTGAACACAACATACAGGGATATGGGAAATGATTTTCGACACTGAGATACGTACACCTACACAGGTTGAACTGGATGAACTACAGTGGGGCAAAAAAGTATTTAGTCAGCCACCAATTGTGCAAGTTCTCCCACTTAAAAAGATGAGAGAGGCCTGTAATTGTCATCATAGGTATACCTCAACTATGAGAGACAAAATGTGGAAACAAATCCAGACAATCACAGACTGATTTTTGAAAGAATTTATTTGCAAATTATGGTGGAAAATAAGTATTTGGTCACCTATAAACAAGCAAGATTTCTGGCTCTCACAGACCTGTATCTTCTTCTTTAAGAGGCTCCTCTGTCCTCCACTCATTACCTGTATTAATGGCACCTGTTTGAACTTGTTATCAGTATAAAAGACACCTGTCCACAACCTCAAACAGTCACACTCCAAACTCCACTATGGTGAAGACCAAAGAGCTGTCGAAGGTCACCAGAAACAAAATTGTAGACCTGCACTAGGCTGGGAAGACTGAATCTGCAATAGGCAAGCAGCTTGGTGTGAAGAAATCAACTGTGGGAGCAATAATTAGAAAATGGAAGACATACAAGACCACTGATAATCTCCCTTGATCTGGGGCTCCACGCAAGATCTCATCCTGTGGGGTCAAAACGATCACAAGAAAGGTGAGCAAAAATCCCAGAACCACACGGGGGACCTAGTGAATGACCTGCAGATAGCTAGGACCAACGTAGCAAAGGCTACCATCAGTAACACACTACGCCGCCAGGGACTCAGATCTTGCAGTGCCAGACGTGTCCCCCTGCTTAAGCCAGTACATGTCCGGGCCCGTCTGAGGTTTGCTAGAGAGCATTTGGATGATCCAGAAGAGGATTGGGAGAATGTCATATGGTCAGATGAAACCAAAGTAGAACTGTTTGGTAGAAACACAACTCGTCGTGTTTGGAGAAGAGAGAATGCTGAGTTGCAACCAAAGAACACCTTACCCACTGTGAAGCATGGGGGTGGTAACATCATGTTTTGGGGCTGTTGCTCTACAAAAGGGAACAGGACGACTGATCCGTGAACATGAAAGAATGAATGGGGCCATGTATCGTGAGATTTTGAGTGCAAACCTCCTCCCATCAGCAAGGGCTTTGAAGATGAAACATGGCTGGGTCTTTCAGCATGACAATGATCCCAAACACACCGCAGGGGCAACGAAGGAGTGGCTTCGTAAGAAGCATTTCAAGGTCCTGGAGCCAGTCTCCAGATCTCAACCCCATAGAAAACCTTTGAAGAGTTGAAAGTCCGTGTTGCCCAGCGACAGCCCCAAAACATCACTGCTCTAGAGGAGATCTGCATGGAGGAATGGGCCTACATACCAGCAACAGTGTGTGACAACCTTGTGAAGACTTACAGAAAACGTTTGACCTCTGTCATTGCCAACAAAGGATATATAACAAAGTATTGAGTTGAACTTTTGATATTGACCAAATACTTTTTTTCCACCATAATTTGCAAATAAATTCTTTCAAAAATCAGACAATGTGATTGTCTGGATTTGTTTCCACATTTTGTCTCTCATAGTTGAGGTATACCTATGATGACAATTGCAGGCCTCTCTCATCTTTTTAAGTGGGAGAACTTGCACAATTAGTGGCTGACTAAATACTTTTTTGGCCCACTGTATTGTCTTTATTCAATCTTACCTACTATGAAGCTAGAAGCACCTCCATTGCAGCCCACCGTAATGCATAATAGTGAGTTGCTATGTGTTATGTTGCCAAAATGGTGCATTTCCACTTTATAGTACTTTAGGATGCATTGGTCTACTGGTGTCAGTTTATGATCATAACCAGCATACAATAAAAATGCAGAGCAAATAAGGAGGAATTATCCCGAAAATAGCAATAATCCCCAACTCATCAGACAAGTGTCCAAATAAGCATATACGACATTTCTTTTTTTTAACGAATTTGAATGTAAGATTTAAAATATTAGTTTCTGAGTTTGCACATATTGGACATTATGAAGGGGTTCCATTCTCTAGGCTGGATTTTGTACTCACCTATTATGAAGAATGTATGAGGAGGAGCTGTAACACATATACTGCAGGTGGGTGAGAACACTTAAATCTTCCAGGCAGACAGGAACAGTTCCAGTCATGTTATTTAAAGTGAAAGTGCGACAGAAGTTCCAGTAATAACCTCCATCATCTCTAGCAGTTTGCACTGGTGCTCCACGAACACCAGCAATATTTATTTACCACTTACCAGATGTCGGTGCCATCTTAGATGCATGCTGCATCTCTGTTGCTGAAATTATGGACTCACCTATCATTTGCATATAAAGACATTGACCCGGATGTGTACACCATTTCAGAAGCTCTCTTAACTATTATGTGATGTGACTGGGAGCCCAGGCTCCGAACTCCCACAAGACTAGTGTCTGTACATGCATACATTACGCTGGTATTGCAAACTCTACATTTCGGCAGAAAATGTGAACTGTGAAAGCATTATGTACAACAGTGCAACATGCATAACTATTTTGCACCTACTTCCTACTGTGTTATTCCTGCTGGCTTGCAGGCAGCAGGGTCCAACACGACAAGTAGGGTGGCCTGCCCAAAAGTGGTAAGGAGGGCTCACTTAGGGCAAAATTGTGTTATTTTTAGTGGGCTTGTCCTATTGTGCACCCACACAGGGCACAGGGCTGTTACAAATAAACAAGTTAGACCTTGCTGGTCTTCAGATATTTTTTACCTCTCACTGTGTCATTTGAATGCTGCCCATCTCACTTGCAGATCATCCTACAGAAGGTTCCCAGACATCCAACTTGCTTATTTATCAAAATCCCCCCAACACCACAGAAGAGAAGTAAGGAAGTAAGGTAGGGGGGCAACCATGCATATTTTTATTGAGGCATCCCCTGCCTCATAACAAAAATGCTTTTTTTAACCTTTTAAGCAAAGAAACTCCCTAAAACAGGTAAGGAATCTTACCATTTAGGCTTTGGTCCTCGGGTACGCTCCAATTCTTGCTGTCTTTTGAGCTCCAGCAGTAACTCCTCCTCCACACGAAGACGCTCTAGTCTTAATCGGGTCAGCTCTTGCTGATAGGGAGATGCCTCCACTACAGAAGTCCCCACATCTCTCCCAGCCAGTGTCTTCAAGAATCTATCCAAAAAATTGTGTATTGTGCTTAACAACTTCAAAAAATTACAGCACAAAGGCTTTGTATATCAGCACACAATAAACGAAGATCTCAATTTAGATACATTTTCCAATATATCATTTCTAAAAGTCTTAAATGTTCATGGTTGAAAAGTCATGTACCTGTCAGTCGTGCATGCTCAGTGACAAACACAGGTGTACTTTAGCGGGAAAAAAAAATAAATAAAACTACCAAAAATCAAAAATTAGTACCTTAAAAACTTTGTATTCTCCCAGACATCAGTTTATACGACCTGGCTTTGCAGACTTCTGATCAGGGTACTGCCAAGTACCAAATATCACTATTTTTGAGATAGCACACAATATTTTGGTTTAAGTTTTAAAAGTTTCTCAATGAATTATACTCTACTTATATAGGATTTGCTATATTGTTTTTCACTTATTCCTGCGGTCTGTGATTAGGTTTCTAATTTTATTTGTCCGCAGCAATTTGATAACTTACCGATTATATCAGGGGTCTCCAAACTACGTCCTGCAGGCCAGATTCAGCCCTTTGCTTTCCTTTAACTAGCCCTTGGAGCACTATTCCTCATACTGCCACCAACCATGGGGCATTGTTCCTCCCACTAATACCATGGAGAATTGTTCCCCCCCACTGACGGCAAGGCATTTTTTACTCCCACTGTCCACAGTACCTCCCCTATAAAGTCGAAAGGACAGTAAACTGGCCCTTTACAGATTGGAAACCCTGGGGTCTACGTAATGCATTCCTTCTGTGAATGCTATATTGATTTATCTTATCAATTCCTTTGAATGTGTCCAATAGAGGTGCGTGGCTTTGTCAGCATTGATATTGCTACTTTATGCCCATCTCATTACTAGTAAAGACTCTTTTTTTTAACTCACTTTGGGGTTGATTTACTAAAACTGGAGAGTGCAAAATGTGGTGCAGCTGCGCATAGAAACCAATCAGCTCCCAGGTTTTTTTTGTCAAAGCTTAATTGAACGAGCTGAAGTTAGAAGGCGATTGGATACCATGCACAGATTATGTACTCTCCCGTTTTTAGTAAATCAATCCCTTTGCATCCTCGGAATTGCAAACCCATTGATGCTCAGATGTTGTACATGTACTGGGACCCAGTTACAGGGAATAGCCATGAGCCTGTAATAAGGTGGAGACAGAGAATGCAAATTATTCTCTATGGCTGGGCCCTGTGCAAGTACAAAAAAGGCCCATGGCACTACACAATGTAAATAATCATCTGGTTCTGGCCATGGCTGTGAAATTTCAGAGATGACTACATCCTTTGATATGGAGGCAAGGATGGGTAAGTGTTTTTTTTTTCCTCACTACTCTCCCTCCCCTTTCAGAAACATATGCAATGCTACAGAATATTTTTTTGCATTATTAAAAAAAATCTGTATGAGATTATTACCAAAATTTAAGATGGAATCCCAACTGACCGTACAATTTTTTGCTAGACCAATGGAAACTGAATGTGAAAGAATATCAGAGTTGGCAAAAAAAAACAAAAACAAAGTGCTACAAAAATGTTAACAGTTTCATTGCCAAGGTCTGTATAATGAAAATAACGCATCTAAATGTATTACTGAATTTTACTTCAAGCAATTTACCTTTCACTGATCTCTTCTGCACTGGGTGCTGTTATGACAGATGACGGGATGCTATAAGGACTCCAGGAGTAGCTAAGACTGCTTTTGGTTTTCCTTGGAGGAGTAAAGGACCTTGCTGCCAAAGACCCTGGCCTGTAAAACCGTAAGCGTGATTGCCTGTTGGAAGATGATGTCTTAATGTTGGATTTTATTCTTGGTGGTGGTTGGCCACACGCATTGGCTTTAGCAGAGTTTGGCCTCCAGATAGGTTTTGGGGATTGAGAACGTGATCTAAGATATCTAGATTTCTTGGAAGATGGAGAAAAAGAGTGTGAACGATCAAATGATTGCGATCTTCCTCGTACTATCGAAACTCTGGTTCTCTCAGGTGATCGAGAACGCACAGGAAATCTTGGAGGTAAAAGAGACTTCACACCAACTACATGAGGAGCACCAAGCTTCACTGGAACAGATTCTCCATATGCAATGTCTGATGGCGATATGGAAGAAGATTCCATTTCTGAAAACTGGCCTACCATGCTGACTGGGCGGCTTTGAGAGGACTTTGAAAATGTTGGGAATCCTGAACTATGTACTGCAGAAAAACTTTCATGAGGTTTAACTAGGTGGTTTGTCTTCAAAAACCATTCAGAGCTTGAGGCAGGGTCTTGACCTCGATCAATGGAGTCTCCAAAGGATGGACTTCTGATATGCTTTGGCCATTCTGGCATGTTTGTATAGTCCGACTTGGTTTCCAAATTTAGACTAGAGGCCAGGCTATCTACCTGAACCTTTAATTTCCTCAAATTGTCCTCAAGGTCATCAATGCTAATGTTCTCTTTGGCATACATAGACAATGTGTTACCTGCAGTTAATAAAAAGCTATTAGAATATGACAGTAGAGGTTAATGTAATCCAGGGAAGCTGGAAAACATACAATTGACAAAGCTAATGTATTTTTTTCTAGGATGAATAATATTATATAGAGATTTATATATATATATATATATATATATATATATATATATATATATATATATATATATATATATATATTTTTTAACATAAAGTTTATTTATCACAAACAAACAGAACACAAATCAAGTTACATTAGCTCAAGACAGATATTGCACAATGATTGTCCATACCAAATCAAGACAGTAGGTACAGTGCAGATAATATAGTACAACCGCACAATTAAGGGCAAAAGTAGAATTTTAAAACTTCTAATCCAAGTCACTATAGAAGCCCACGTGAGGGGGGAGGGAGGGTAGGGGGAGGGGGGGAGGCCCGGGTAGGGAGGCCCAGCAGGGGTCCTCCAAGCTTAGCTATATATTAACCGTGTATCGGGGAGGCCTTGTCCGGGGCAGAATTACTTAAAGCAGGGATGATTGGACAGCCAAAAGTGTAAGTTATAGCACTTAGTTTATCTATGGAATAGTCAGGTGTTTGGCCTCCACCCAACCCGCCCAGACTCTATCAAACTTTTTCGGGCAGTTCCTTCCCATATATGTTAATTTATATAGGGGAAGGGCTGCATTGATGAGAGAGAGCCATAGTTGTTTAGTAGGTGGTTGAGGCTGATTCCAGTTGAGGAGAATCGCCTTTCTGGCATACATCGCAGTGTAAAAAACAAATAAATTTTTTCCTTTTGGGGGCCTCAAGAGAGTCACATATGCCCAGCAGGAGGGGGAGAGGACTATAGGGGACCCTGATTTTGCCCATCAAGTTAATATCGTCCAGGACTGACTTCCAAAAAACGACTATCCGTGGACATGACCACACAGTATGATAAAAATCTGCATCGTCTGAGCCATATCTGGGACAGGTGGCTGTTCTATCTGTATAAATTTTTGCAAGGCTCGATGGGGAGTAATAAGCCCGGTGTAGAAATTTTAATTGGGTAAATCTATATCTAGAGGAGGTAGTCAGAGTTTGGTATTGCTGCACCCCCTCCTCCCAGTCATCTTCAGTCAAGTCAGGTATGTCACGCTGCCAGGTTGTCAGCAATTGTGAGACTCTAGATGTGTCCAGAAGGGTAAGTTTATTATAAATAAGCGAGAGTAGTTTAGTGCCTTCAGGTGCGCGAAGTTCAGTTTCCAAATCTGACATCTGCAGAGTTATCGGGTTGGGAAACTGGGAACGAAATGCATGTTTCATCTGGAGAAATCTAAAAAACATCCGGTTTGGGAGGCCTTTTCTACTTTTCAGATCATCAAACGTTATCAGTTGTCCCTGTGATACAATATCACCAAGCGCAACTATTCACTATCTAGCCCATATGACAGGATCTGGGATCGACTGAAAATGACTCAACCGCGGGTTACCCCAAAGTGGCGTCACAGGGGACCACGTATTTTGTTTCTCTAGTTTCGCTTTCACCGTATCCCACGCCTTAATGGTCGTTTTCATGGGCACAGATATTTTGGGATTGGAGAGGAGCCCTCTACGTATGAGATTTCGTAGTTCCGAGTAGGAACCAAGTAACGCGGCCTCCACATCGGATGCCGAATTAGAGGGCTCCTCCGCGAGCCACCACTTTAATGTCACCAGGACTGCCGCCCAATAGTATTTTAAGAAACATGGGAGTGCCAGGCCACCCAGCGTAACCGGTAGTTGTAATGTTGTTTTTGCGATTCTAGGGGCCTTTCCATTCCATACAAAAGGAGATGACCAAACTGTCCAACTTGGTAAAGAAATGTATATATTTTTTATCTCTTTCTGGTGAGGAAAAAATTATTTTTCTTTGTATTTGGTCAAATAAATAGAACATATTGCAAATAAATGTTCATGTGCAACCAGCAGGTGGCGCTTTAGGTTCCTTTTTGTGTTTTCCAATTCCTCCTTACCTCCTGCTGTAAAAAGTCTGTTGTTTACAGAGCACAGCAGCTCAAGATGAAGTGTTTACAAACAAATGAGTTAATGATATATACCCCCCCCCCCCCCCCCTTCCCTCTATAAACTTTTTCCTGAGATTTCAATCAGACAGAGTTAGCCTAAAGGCTCTCTTTTAAGTTAGCCCATAGTGTTTTAGCAATGAATTATCATGTATTACAAAAAATAATATATATTAAAATAAAAAAAATAAAAACAATAAAAAACATCAGTTTAAATATTTGAAATCTTTTTAAAAACAATGTAACATAAAATTGACCCAAAATCATCATAGCATTACCCTATAAATTGTCTAAAGGATAGACTGTGTTAACCAACATCAAGAATAATCAAAGTAGTTCTAAGGCTCCATTCACACTTGTGCGATTTGTCATGCAAGTCGCAAGACAAGTTGCATCTCATTCATTTCAATGACACCCATTCAAATTGGTGCGACATAAAGCCGCAGCCTGCACTACTTTGGTGTGACCTTTGATGCTACTTTGATCTATAGAATGTGAAGTTGGTTCAAAATCGCACCAAAAGTCGATGCACTAATGTAAATGGAGTCTAAAGGCTTTTTACCTTCATACATTCTATGAAGGTAAAAATCTTCTGTATGCAGCCCCACCCCCCTATACTTACCTGAACTCGATCTCGATCCAGCGATGTGCACAAGAGCAGAGGATCTCTTGGCTCTCCCACTCTCTCTCCCCACTGGCTCCCGCTGCTGTCAATCACAGTCAGTGAGGAGGGAGTGGATGGTGGGGCTGAGCCACGCTCTGTGTGTCTTATACGTAACTGGGAGGGGGGAGCCAGGAGCGGTGGGGGAGGACAGGAGAAGAGGAGGATTGGGGCTTTTCTGTGCAAAACCATAGCAGGTAAGTATAACATGTTTTGTTTTTTAAAAAAAGCTATAAGCTGCTTAGACAGTTATTCCTTTTTTGTATTAATAAGTAAAGTATTGTTGAATAAATTGCACAAAGCTTTTTACAGACTAAAGCAACAAGATGATACTTGCCGTTGGTGTCATTTGGTATAGGTTGTTGGCCATGGTTAGAATGCACTCTGCGACTGATGGCAGACCCTTGATAGCTGAGATTATGACTGCTTGTTGTCTTCTGTGTATTACTCAAGAACTCATATGGCTTCTCACTAAAAGGAAACAAAAGAGGTATTGATCATTCGGGCTTAGGGGTTGGCACTTCTTGAAGGACTAGGGTCCCTAGTTTGAATCCTTGTTAGGACATCATATGCATGGTGTTTGCATGTTCTCCCATGTTCGTGTGGGTTTCCTTCCACCTATACATAAACATGTTCACCAATAAGGTCACATGTGATAGGGTGACACAACACAGAAGCCCAATTAGTAGACCGTTGTCATCTGATAATAGGAAATGTATGAACAAAGGACCTTAAAGAGGAGTTCCGCCCATACACACATACTGTAGCTGCTGACTTTTGATATTATGACACTTACTTGTCCTGGAATCCAGCGATGTCGGCACCGCAGCCTCTTGGGTGCTGCCACCGCCATTCATAGTAAGGGAGCCTGGTAGTGAAGCCTTTCGGCTTTACAGCCGGTTCTCTACTGCGCATGCACGAAGCGCGCTGTGCTTTCTGAATGGCCCGGCGCTGGGGGAAGGAGGAGGGGGCCAAACTTCCGAGTGATCTTGCTGCAGCGAGATCTCTCGGAAATGGGGACGGGTACCTGTCAAAGAAAAAAAGGTACCCGATCCCCCCCCAAAAGGTGCCAAATGTGGCACCGGAAGGGGGGGGGCTGATAAGCGGAGCTTCCACTTTTGGATGGAACTCCACTTTAATGTCAGGATCACCAATATTCCTTTGATAAAAAAAATGGAAAAAAAAAAATTATAAAACAACACATTTAGATCTGCTTTGATTAGGCAAAGAACAAAGCAGGGTAACCCGTTCAAAACAGTACACCTGATAATTGAAATCTCCAGCGTCTTCCACGGGTATGGAGAATGTGTGGGCCTGTCGGAGACGTTTCCATGACAGCGAATTGCCCTACAGTGAAAATCCCCTTTTCATAGCAGACATTGTTCATGTCATTATGGAAATAGCAGTGAGAAAGCGAACAGAAGGCCATCTACCTGCGTCTTATGATCCTTGTGCATTTCATTAGTAGTGAAAATGAATGATTTGCTGCTAGGCCTGATAAGATTATTGTTTTTGATGAATAATACTGAATTTGGTGTGTGATTTCAGCTGCTAATGAAACATATCCCCAGTATAGTCTTCCTTAAATTGCCAGTACACCTTTGGGCTCATTTTCCCATACTTTGCTCTCTGAAGAACAATCTGTGGTGGATTGCTTTTCATGTTTGGCAGGCGATGAGGAGAGGCCTTATGATGCGCCCTCACCGCCTGTTTTAACCCCAAAAAGCCTGTACCATAAAGCTGCCTGCAACTGCTTGCATTACGTGTGTGTGCCTATATATGTACTACACACACAGTGGGCCAAAAGCAAGAATACATTACTGATCAGATCATGGCCTTTTATTTTAATTTTCATGTATTTATTATTTCTTTTACCTTACATGTATTGAGAACAATATGGCCAAAAGTAGAAATACAGTACTGACTGGGTGATGTTTAGTTTCCCGGGTGCTACATCCCTGGAACTTGTCCCTAACATTGAAATAGAGCTGCACAAATTATCGTTAAAAGACTGCGATCTCGATCCGACCCCCCTCACTTAATCCAACATTTCCACCATTCATGTACTAAGAAGTGCAGAGTAGTTTACAGCTCAAAGCTGTCAAAGAAAAAAAAAACAGTCTGCAATATTTATCAACAACATTGTGCTGAAAGAGAGATAAAAAGAAACATTGCATCTTTCTGTTTATTCATTTACAGATCAAAAGGGATGAACTTAGGTCTGCAAAATGAAGTCAGTTTAAAGCAACTTGTCAAGTAAAAAAAAAAAAAAAAAAAAAAAAAGAATTTTTTTTTGTTATTTTATTAAATTGTTTTTCTGTTTAACCCCTTAATTTACTCTACTCAGCCTGATTAACTCCTCATTTTCCTGCTGATTTATTTTATTATTGTATTTACTTCTATTTTATAAACTATTAATAATTTAAAAAAAATTGTTTGCTTTGTTCATTAATATTTTTACACCTTTAACATATATTTACATGTTTCACATTGAAAAAAAGTGCAACATTTTTAAATTTTTTTATTTATTTCAATAACTTTTCAATGCTTTGTACCATTGCTGACAGCGGAAGTGTAAACAAAAAAGTTGCAGTAGGTATTGGTAATTGGTATCGGCGAGTACTAAAAAACAAAAAGAAAGGAAGAGTCTAATATAACTTAAAGGTAATTTTATTTATTTATTTTTACACATTATATTATATTTCTTTAAATTTGATTGAAACAAAAAAAGTATAACGTCTTATTTTATCGCCATCTTGTTTGATAACCCTACTGTTCAGGGGTTGTAAATCTTTAAAATAAAGTTCTTCAGAATCGTGAGAGAATCGAGATTCTCATTTTAACAAGAATCGTGCAGCTCTACATTGCGACACGGTTTAGTCTCTTAGGCCCCTTTCACACGGGACGGACTCTTTGATCCGCCCCGTTCTCAGCGGGGATCTGCCCACTGATCCCTGCTGAGCAAGCGGATGACAGGCCTGCATAGTGAAGCGGACACGGACACAGCCCGCTGTTCTCTGTGGGGCGGTCGGATGGAAAACGGACCGCCTGTCCGTTTCCATTCAACCCTCATCCGATCCGCTAGAGACGGATGGGGAAGGGATCCCCATCCGTCTGTTTTTGGCGGCCCGGATCGGGTCGGAGGCAGGCGGGTGTAAACAGATGCCTATCCATTTACATCCACCTCCCCATAGATAACAATGGGTGGTCCGACCGGATCCGCCTGAAAAACGGACAGGTCCGCTGGTGTGAAGGGGACCTTAAGCCTGGTACGCACTGATTTTTTTTCTGTTCAACCCAACATGTTGAAGGAAAACTAAAAACTGTCAGCTCCAGTTGGAGCCGCTGTACTAATGATCCCCTGCTGTGTGTTCTGACAGGGGGACGCCCCCCGCCCCGCCCCAACACTCTGATCAGCCAGTCGGCTGCTGGTTTTCCTGCATGCTCATCCGACAAAAGCTTCTGTCAGACCGGCTGCCAAACACACAGGCTGAATGTCGGCCCGTTCTTATTGAACAATAATACTGACCAGGAATGCAGGTTTTTCCTCCTTTTAAAAAATAAAATAAATGAATAACCACAAGAATGCGCAGTGCTTGTTTACACTCCTGTGTGTACAGGCACATTGTAAACAATAGAATGCATTTTAGATCAGTAAAGAAAAAAAAAAAAAAAAAAAAGACAGACAGTACTGAGCTTTTTCAAGCTGCAGTGTGCAAGAGACCTAAAGCTCAACACACAGGTTACAATCTGAGTGTAATTCTCCTTTAGAACGATCAACTGAGCCTACCTGATTGGATACAAACTGAACGGATTGTTTAGCGAGGCTTTCACATTATATAGTTTCAGAAACTAAAGAAAATGTCACCATCACATTGTAATGACAGAAAGTGTAATGCATATCATACAATCCAAAATGCCTCCGACCAACAGGCATAGCAGTCCGACCGTCAGTGCTTGATTGTGCACATAAGCACGGCCTCAAACAAAACATTTATAGGGATGCTCCACTACGCTGGTGAGCGCTCTTTGTTTATTTGATAGTGTTTACCGAGGATTTCCCAGACAGAGCCGCCAGGTTATGGATCCTTCTCCACATTCAGTTACTTTTTCCTGGACAACACGGATTGTAGCATTTGTATCCTCTCTACACATGAGCGCAGACAGTATTTGTATTTGATTTAATCAGATTGTAATGTGTATGGCCAGCTCAACCCTCCCCCTCATCCAGAAGAAGAAAAAAAAATTCCTATTGGTCTTTCTACCAGCCTGGACTAATAATTGCCGGTGTAAGGACCGGGAGATCAGTGACTCTCCATATTAGAAGCTATCCTAGATCATTACATTTAGATCTAGAACTACCTTTGCCACTAGAAACGAAAGAGCAAGTATAAGCAGTCTATCGATAGGAGATGGCAATTGCAGGATGTGTGTGTTTTCAGGCAGGTAGATATTGTGTAAAGACAGGTAGATTCCCTCTGGATGACAGCTTTTGGGGGGGGGGGGGTGAAGGGGGGTGGGGGAATTACGGAAAAGACTAGAAAATCTGTCTACCCCAAGCGGAGTGTCGCTGATAGCCCCTACATGTACGGTAACACCTCGTTCCCCACCTTGTCATAGTCCTCTTCTACTGCCTGTGATGGCCCAGCTCCTCCACCCCCCCCCCCCCCCACCTCCATAACCTTTATTGTAGAAGACGGGGAGGAGTGAAGGGACATTCTATAGAGTGACAGCTTTGAGTGTACTGGGGCTGCTGGCATCACATCCAAGATGGCGACACCCAACAGCAGTCTCTGGACTTTTGGATAAGAACAAAGACAGAAGGAGAGAAGCGCCATTCAAGTGCAGCATTAATAAGACATTTTATTCCATAAAAGACAATTGATAACTCACAAGATATATGAGATGTCAGCACATGTGGGATTAAGAATGTGCTTCTTCCACTTGTGGGAAAGATGATCTTCTCACTGGTGAAGAGGCAGCGGATGGGTCCAGGGACGCCAGTGGTTCCCAGCGCTTCCAGACGCTCAGGACGGCTCACACGGCTGTACGTCGCTCCCGGTTGGAGAGAGCGCAGGGAGGAGCGCACGTTCAGAGCATGCATGCTCCTTTATCAGGCTAACTGGACTTTGGCATATCAACACAAGGAAAGCTTTAACAGGCAAATAACATGCCTAAAATATATTTGGCCTGGTTCACACCACAAAAACACACTCCAGATCCGTTCCGGATGTGTTTCTGAATGCGCTATTTTAAGCATTTTTTATGTGTTTCTGGATGCATTCCAGATGCTTTTTCTTCCTATTCCCCCTTTTTTTTTTTTGTACTGTACTGGGGTCCGGTGCATTTTTGATGCGTTCCAGTGCACTCCTGCGCGTTTTTGATGCGTTTTACAGCGTTCCAGTACAGTCCAGTGCAGGATCATTGCTGCATGTTCTATTTTTTTTTCTGGAACTGGAAAGCCCTGAAACTGACTGCATTGGTGTGAACTATGCCATTGGAAACCATATAACCTACTTTCCATGCGCTTTTGATGCAGAAAAAAAACACTGGACAGCATGTGGTGTGAAATAGCCCTAAATGTACATATAATATGATAGGAAGATTGTTGTTCAAATAAACGGTCTGGCAACAGGGTCTCTTTAAATTGAGGATATGGTGAAATAGGTGGTAAAGCCTGAGATCTCCAGCACAGGGGGGCCCATGCCAGGAATCACATCCAAGATGGCGATGCCCAGCAGCCATCTCAGGGCTTTTTTATGTAATTTTTCCAGCAAATCATTTATCCAGCAAAATAAAGTGACATCTTCCAGGTGGATAACATGCATACAATGCAAAGGGGGGATTTACACCAAAACCTATCGCCATCTTGGATGTGATCCCTGGAATAGGCTCCCCTGTGCTGGAGACAGAATGTACCTGGCAACCAATCAGCATCTATGACTTATTTGCATAGCCTACCTAAACAAGCTGAACATGGAATCTGATTGGTTGCCATGTACAGCTGCTCCAGAATCTGGTCTATTTTTGACAAATCCCCCTCGTTGAATGCACATCTTATTGGACGATTGTTGTTGAAATGAATGGTCTGGGGGCGGGGTCTCTTTAAACCGGGATCTGCAATGCTTAGAAGATCTGTTGCCCTGAAGGTGTTCATATTGAACTCGCACATCAATGGCCACCATTAGACAGGTTCTCTTTAACTGTTGCTGTGTACAACAAACCTTCCACCAGGCGTTGTCTGTTTACCTGGCAGGAAGATTACAGGTTTAAAGGGTGCTTTGTTTACCTCTGAGCACACACAATGCACACATCTAATGCCGCGTACACACGGTCGTACTTTTCGTCTACAAAAGTCAGACAGCCTGTTCGACAGACTTCCGACAGACTTCCGGCAGACTTTCGACGGACTTGCGGCGGACTTTCTAACGAACAGACTTGCCTACACACGATCACACAAAAGTCAGTCGAATTCTTACGTGATGACGTACACCGGACTAAAATAAGGAAGTTCATAGCCAGTAGCCAATAGCTGCCCTAGCGTGGGTTTTTGTCCGTCGGACTAGCATACAGACGAGCGGATTTTTCGACCAGACTCGAGTCCGTCGTAAAGTTTTAAAGCATGTTTCAAATCTAAAGTACGTCGGATTTGAGGCTAAAAAAGTACGTTGAAAGTCCGGAGAAGCCCACACACGATCGGATTACCAGCCAGCTTTAGTCCGTCAGCGTCCGTTGGACTTTTGTAGACGAAAAGTACGACCGTGTGTACGCGGCATAACAGACACCGCTTGTGTAGGAGGATGATGGGTGAGTAGTACTGGAATATATGGGAAGCCTTACTAATGAGGGGGGTTGGGGGGGGGGTGAACTTGTTGATGTCACAATCTTTGGTCTCTGATCTGGAAGGAGCCATATGTCTGATCTCCCTCCAAGTGTAAGACTCATAAAGTACTGAAGCCATCAGGAAATCAGAGCAGCCAGGCAACCAGCATTTCCAGGTTTACAAAGTCAGCCTCCAGATTTTATCTCTAAAGGTTTGAAGCCAAGACCTCCTGGGGTGTTGAAGGAGATCACTGGGTAACATATGGTTGGTGGTGTAGTGTCTGGGTATATGAGCCAGGTGTATGGAAGGTGATGGGATTGGATGACCATAACACAGGGAGCTCAGCCAGGACAGCCATGGGATCCAGGCAGCCTGCACATAATAGAACCACAAGTCCCAGCATGCTAGCCAGTCAGGGATCACAAGTTCCAGTCAACCAGGGACTACAAGTTCAAGAATGCCAGCCAGGGACAAAAAGTCCTGGCAAATCAGGGACTATAAGCTCAAGAGTGCCAGCCAGGGACAATCAATCCCGGCCAATCGAGGACTACAAGCCCAAGAATGCCAGCCAGCCAGGGATCACAGGTCCCAGCATGCTAGCTGTCCAAAGATCACAGGTCCCAGCATGCTAGCTGTCCAAAGATCACAGGTCCCAGCCAATAAGTGACTTCAGGTCCCAGAACGCCAGCCAGGCACCACGAGTCCCAGCCAATCAGGGACTACAAGCCCAAGCATGCTAGCTGTCCAAGGATCGCTAATTCCACCCAATCAGGGACTACAAGTCCCAGCAGCTCGGCCAACCAATGGCATGTCCGACCCTGTCAGGGACTATAAGCGCCACATGCCAGCCAGTCAAGGACCAAACAGTCAGAGACTACAAGTCCCAGCATCTCACCCAGCCAAGGACCACCCAGCCTACAGACTACAAGCCCCTGCATGCAAGCCAGCCCATAACATGTCCTGCCCAGTCAGGGAGCACAATTCAAGCCAGCCAGGAAGAAGTGTGAGACAGTCAGTGAAGGATCACAAGTCCCAGCACCGAGTACACTCCCCAGTCCTCCTATGTAGCACAAGTCCCGGTACAGAGTACACTCCCCAGTCCTCCTATGTAGCACAAGTTCCAGCACCGAGTACACTCCCCAGTCCTCCTATGTAGCACAAGTCCCAGTACAGAGTACAATCCCAGTCGTCTTATGTAGCACAAGTCTCAGCGCCGAGTACACTCCCCAGTCCTCCTATGTAGCACAAGTCCCGGTACAGAGTACACTCCCCAGTCCTCCTATGTAGCACAAGTTCCAGCACCGAGTACACTCCCCAGTCCTCCTATGTAGCACAAGTCCCAGTACAGAGTACAATCCCAGTCGTCTTATGTAGCACAAGTCCCAGCACCGAGTACACTCCCCAGTCCTCCTATGTAGCACAAGTCCCAGCACCGAGTACACTCCCCAATCCTCCTATGTAGCACAAGACCAGTACAGAGTACACTCTCCAGTCCTCCTATGTAGCACAAGTCCCAGTACAGAGTACACTCTCCAGTCCTCCTATGTAGCACAAGTCCCAGTACAGAGTACACTCCCCAGTCCTCCTATGTAGCACAAGTCCCAGTATAGAGTACAATCCCAGTCGTCTTATGTAGCACAAGTCCCAGCACCGAGTACACTCCCCAGTCCTCCTATGTAGCACAAGTCCCGGTACAGAGTACACTCCCCAGTCCTCCTATGTAGCACAAGTTCCAGCACCGAGTACACTCCCCAGTCCTCCTATGTAGCACAAGTCCCAGTACAGAGTACAATCCCAGTCGTCTTATGTAGCACAAGTCCCAGCACCGAGTACACTCCCCAGTCCTCCTATGTAGCACAAGTCCCAGCACCGAGTACACTCCCCAGTCCTCCTATGTAGCACAAGTCCCAGCACCGAGTACACTCTCCAGTCCTCCTATGTAGCACAAGTCCCAGTACAGAGTACACTCCCCAGTCCTCCTATGTAGCACAAGTCCCAGTACAGAGTACAATCCCAGTCGTCTTATGTAGCACAAGTCCCAGCACCGAGTACACTCCCCAGTCCTCCTATGTAGCACAAGTCCCGGTACAGAGTACACTCCCCAGTCCTCCTATGTAGCACAAGTTCCAGCACCGAGTACACTCCCCAGTCCTCCTATGTAGCACAAGTCCCAGTACAGAGTACAATCCCAGTCGTCTTATGTAGCACAAGTCCCAGCACCGAGTACACTCCCCAGTCCTCCTATGTAGCACAAGTCCCAGCACCGAGTACACTCCCCAATCCTCCTATGTAGCACAAGACCAGTACAGAGTACACTCTCCAGTCCTCCTATGTAGCACAAGTCCCAGTACAGAGTACACTCTCCAGTCCTCCTATGTAGCACAAGTCCCAGTACAGAGTACACTCTCCAGTCCTCCTATGTAGCACAAGTCCCAGTACAGAGTACACTCCCAGTCCTCCTATGTAGCACAAGTCCCAGTACAGAGTACACTCCCCAGTCCTCCTATGTAGCACAAGTCCCGGTACAGAGTACACTCCCCAGTCCTCCTATGTAGCACAAGTTCCAGCACCGAGTACACTCTCCAGTCCTCCTATGTAGCACAAGTCCCAGTACAGCGTACAATCCCAGTCGTCTTATGTAGCACAAGTCCCAGCACCGAGTACACTCCCCAGTCCTCCTATGTAGCACAAGTCCCAGCACCGAGTACACTCCCCAATCCTCCTATGTAGCACAAGACCAGTACAGAGTACACTCTCCAGTCCTCCTATGTAGCACAAGACCAGTACAGAGTACACTCTCCAGTCCTCCTATGTAGCACAAGTCCCGGTACAGAATACACTCCCCAGTCCTCCTATGTAGCACAAGTCCCGGTACAGAGTACACTCCCCAGTCCTCCTATGTAGCACAAGTTCCAGCACCGAGTACACTCCCCAGTCCTCCTATGTAGCACAAGTCCCAGTACAGAGTACAATCCCAGTCGTCTTATGTAGCACAAGTCCCAGCACCGAGTACACTCCCCAATCCTCCTATGTAGCACAAGACCAGTACAGAGTACACTCTCCAGTCCTCCTATGTAGCACAAGTCCCAGTACAGAGTACACTCTCCAGTCCTCCTATGTAGCACAAGTCCCAGTACAGAGTACACTCCCCAGTCCTCCTATGTAGCACAAGTCCCGGTACAGAGTACACTCCCCAGTCCTCCTATGTAGCACAAGACCAGTACAGAGTACACTCCCCAATCCTCCTATGTAGCACAAGACCAGTACAGAGTACACTCTCCAGTCCTCCTATGTAGCACAAGTCCCAGTACAGAGTACACTCTCCAGTCCTCCTATGTAGCACAAGTCCCAGTACAGAGTACACTCCCAGTCCTCCTATGTAGCACAAGTCCCAGTACAGAGTACACTCCCCAGTCCTCCTATGTAGCACAAGTCCCGGTACAGAGTACACTCCCCAGTCCTCCTATGTAGCACAAGTCCCGGTACAGAGTACACTCCCCAGTCCTCCTATGTAGCACAAGACCAGTACAGAGTACACTCTCCAGTCCTCCTATGTAGCACAAGTCCCAGTACAGAGTACACTCTCCAGTCCTCCTATGTAGCACAAGTCCTAGTACAGAGTACACTCCCAGTCCTCCTATGTAGCACAAGTCCCGGTACAGAGTACACTCCCCAGTCCTCCTATGTAGCACAAGTCCCAGTACAGAGTACACTCCCCAGTCCTCCTATGTAGCACAAGTCCCAGTACAGAGTACACTCCCCAGTCCTCCTATGTAGCACAAGACCAGTACAGAGTACACTCTCCAGTCCTCCTATGTAGCACAAGTCCCAGTACAGAGTACACTCTCCAGTCCTCCTATGTAGCACAAGTCTCAGTACAGAGTACACTCCCCAGTCCTCCTATGTAGCACAAGTCCCAGTACAGAGTACACTCCCCAGTCCTCCTATGTAGCACATGTCCCAGTACAGAGTACACTCCCAGTCCTCCTATGTAGCACATGTCCCAGTACAGAGTACACTCCCAGTCCTCCTATGTAGCACAAGTCCCAGTACAGAGTACACTCCCCAGTCCTCCTATGTAGCACAAGTCCCAGTACAGAGTACACTCCCAGTCCTCCTATGTAGCACAAGTCTCAGTACAGAGTACACTCCCAGTCCTCCTATGTAGCACAAGTCCCAGTACAGAGTACACTCCCCAGTCCTCCTATGTAGCACAAGTCCCAGTACAGAGTACACTCCCAGTCCTCCTATGTAGCACAAGTCCCAGTACAGAGTACACTCCCCAGTCCTCCTATGTAGCACAAGTCCCAGTACAGAGTACACTCCCCAGTCCTCCTATGTAGCACAAGTCTCAGTACAGAGTACACTCCCAGTCCTCCTATGTAGCACAAGTCCCAGTACAGAGTACACTCCCCAGTCCTCCTATGTAGCACAAGTCCCAGTACAGAGTACACTCCCAGTCCTCCTATGTAGCACAAGTCTCAGTACAGAGTACACTCCCCAGTCCTCCTATGTAGCACAAGTCCCAGTACAGAGTACACTCCCCAGTCCTCCTATGTAGCACAAGTCCCAGTACAGAGTACACTCCCAGTCCTCCTATGTAGCACAAGTCCCAGTACAGAGTACACTCCCAGTCCTCCTATGTAGCACAAGTCCCAGTACAGAGTACACTCTCAGTCCTCCTATGTAGCACAAGTCCCAGTACAGAGTACACTCCCCAGTCCTCCTATGTAGCACAAGTCCCAGTACAGAGTACACTCCCAGTCCTCCTATGTAGCACAAGTCCCAGTACAGAGTACACTCTCAGTCCTCCTATGTAGCACAAGTCCCAGTACAGAGTACACTCCCAGTCCTCCTATGTAGCAGACATGCAGAGACTTGTCTCCAGGTCTCAGGTGTCTCTGTTGTGATGGTAATGAATGAAGAAGGAGATTGGACACCCCAATGCCCCGGCTGTACACCCCCAAACCATCACCCCCTCCCCCCGGCCTCGTACCTGAGCGCCGCTTTCCTCCCGTGCAGCACGAACACCTCCTCCGCTCTCCCGGCCATGGTGTCTTCTCTTCCCTTTCCTCCGTTGCTAGGGGAAGGCTCAAACAAGGCGTTGCTAAGCGGAAGCCAAAAGAACATTCGCCTCTCACCACTTCTGTCCCTGCCAGGCCACCGTCTACAGGAAATGGGGAGCCGGTCAGCCGTGGGCCAATCATGTTCTGCCGCCGGCCGTGACGTTACAGACTGTGGGTTCCTACGGAATATGACCTTGTCAGGCGGGCAATGCGCATGCGCTGAACAGCACGTGTGTCAGTGAGGAGAGAGTGGTGACCGGGTCTTTTATGCCATGTCCTGGTTATTCGGCTACAACAAGGGGCAGCAGGCACCCCCACTGGTGCCAGGCCTACCGGTGCCTCCGCCCGGGGGAGATGGGGACGGTGACAAGAATAAGCCCAAGGACAAATGGAGCAACTTTGACCCCACTGGCCTGGAGAGGGCGGCCAAAGCTGCTAGAGAGCTTGACCAGTCACGTGAGTGACCTCCATCCCCTTCCACAGACATCCACAACCTCATTGTGATACACGATCACTCCACCCATCACTTACCTGTGTCATGTAGTCACTTCTTCTGTATCTTGGTTGCTGGACTGGCATGCCCCCCCACCCCCTTTGCCAGAGATCCCTTGCGTGCCCCCTCCCCTGTGCCAAAAGATTCTAGGCAAGGGCACCCTCCTTTACCAGAGATCCCTGGCATGACCCTCCTCATGCCGGAAGATCCCTGGCATGACCTGCTCCGTGCTGGAAGAGCCTGGGCATGACACCCCCCCCCCCCTTCCAGTGCCAGAAGATCCCTGACATGACACTCCTCTTGCCGGAAGATATGGCATGACTCCCCCCCCCCCCCCCCCCCAAATGCCGGAAGATCCCTGGCATGGGCACTCCCCCGCCAGAAGATCCTTGGAATGGTCACTCATCCCTGGCATGACCCGCTCTGTGACGGAAGAACCTGGGCATGAAGGGTGCCAGAAGAACCCTGGCATGACCCTCCCTGTGCCGCAAGATCCCTGGCATGACCCTCCCTGTGCCGCAAGATCCCTGGCATGACCCTCCCTGTGCCGCAAGATCCCTGGCATGGCCCTCCCTGTGCCGCAAGATCCCTGGCATGACCCTCCCTGTGCCGCAAGATCCCTGGCATGACCCTCCTTGTGCCGCAAGATCCCTGGCATGACCCTCCCTCCCCGTGCCGCAAGATCCCTGGCATGACCCTCCCTCCCCGTGCCGCAAGATCCCTGGCATGACCCTCCCTCCCCGTGCCGCAAGATCCCTGGCATGACCAGCTCCATGCCAGAAGATCCCTGGCATGGGCACTCCCCCCACCAGAAGATCCCTAGCATGCGCACTCCCGCACCCCTGTGCCGGAAGATCCCGGGCATGGGCACTCCTCCACCCCCTGGCGGAAGACCCCGGGCATGACCCCCCCCAGTGCCAGAAGATCCCTGGCATGGGCACTCCCCCACCCCTGTGCCGGAAGATCCCTGACATGGGCATCCCAAACCCCCTCCCCCTGTGTAGAGCATACCATGATGCATAAGTGCGCATTGCACCACATGTGAACTGGCCCCTAGACCTATCCAGTGGCGTGCAGTGAGACATGGACATTAATGTGTTGCAACACAGAAAGATGCCCAGTAACACACATAACTGTAACAAATAAGTCTGAATTAGACCTAGAAGGAAAAAAGAAGTACTTACCTCTGCTGTGTTAAAGCGTTCAGTGGGCTAAACAAACAAAATACTATATGCTTCCTCCATCTTCACAAACAATGTGGATGGAGGAATCCCCTGGCCACTGTCAGAATACACGGATCGGGAACCTTTTTCCAACAGGTCCCTTGTTTGATTGACTTCTGTTGATCAGGGCCGGCCACACACTGATCACAATTCATCCAGTCCTGCTGACACGGCAGAATTTCATTCAGTGTATGGCCGGCTTTAGCCTGATTTTAGAATATGGATTTAAATTCACCTGTTTATGTAGTCACTGATGTTTAAATCATGTAAACAGAGCCAAGGTCAGAACTATACCATGTTTGTGTAACATCCTTGCCTAATACTAGTGCCCAATGCCACCTGTACTGATGTGTGTCAGATGTCAGTGTGTTGAGCCATAGTTGCATCATTTATTCTAGTCTGCAAACTTTGTCTACATTTGTAGGTCACATAATCAATGAGGTCGTTAGCAGGATTGTCTTTATTATGGTATTCTGGTAGAGATGTTTCCTATAGTACCCTCATTCTTTGTTTACATTTGTAATGCCCCGTACACACGGTCGGATTTTCCGACGGAAAATGTGTGATAGGACCTTGTTGTCGGAAATTCCGACCGTGTGTGGGCTCCATCACACATTTTCCATCGGATTTTCCGACACACAAAGTTTGAGAGCAGGCTATAAAATTTTCCGACAACAAAATCCGTTGTCGGAATTTCCGATCGTGTGTACACAAATCCGACGGACAAAGTGCCACGCATGCTCAGAATAAATAAAGAGATGAAAGCTATTGGCCACTGCCTCGTTTATAGTCCCGACGTACGTGTTTTACGTCACCGCGTTTAGAACGATCGGATTTTTTCGACAACTTTGTGTGACCGTGTGTATGCAAGACAAGTTTGAGCCAACATCCGTCGGAAAAAATCCTAGGATTTTGTTGTCGGAATGTCCGAACAAAGTCCGACCGTGTGTACGGGACATAAGATGGATCCTGAGTTGTTGCTGCAGGCAAATATTGGCTCCATTGCATGCTTCAGTTTTTGTTTGTTTTTATTTTTCTTTTCAAATTGTAACAATTTTATTGCTAAGACAGTTGTGAATATGACAAGAAGCAGCAATCTGATCATCCATATTGCCATGCTCTTGGCAATATAGGTACTTATCAAGGGTTGTGACTATGCCTGCCCACTCCTTCCTACTTCTATTCATAGAAGCTGTACTGCCGCTTACAGCAGATGAATAAAAAGTCCACCTCTTCCATTCATAGATGACTTTTTATTGATAGAAGCCTGAGTACACCCTGCACTACAAGAGATGAATGCCCTTTAAGGGACAGAGGAGTAAGGTGTAATACACACTTTAATCCTCTCTCAGGCAGGCTTCCAGACACTTAGGACAGGCCTTAAGTGTGACCACTGGCCAAGAGTGCCTAATGCCCCGTACACACGAGCGGAATTTCCGTCAGAAAAAATTTGGATGGTTTTTCCTACGGAATTCCGCTCAAGCTTGGCTTGCATACACACGGTCACACAAAAGTTCTCTGAACTTTCGATCGTCAAGAACGCGGTGATGTACAAACCTATGACGAGCCGAGAAAATAAAGTTCAATGCTTCCGAGCATGCGTTGAATTGTTTCCGTGTCCAAATTGCATGCAGACGATCGCATTTTCGGATAGGAACTTTTCCCGATAGAAAAATAGAGAACGTGCTCCCAATCTTTGCTGGCTGGAATTCCGCCAGCAAAAGTCCGATGGAGCATACACAAGGTCGGAATTTCTGATCAAAACCTCTCATCGGAGTTTTGCTGGCACTTTAACCCTTGCAGGGCAGAGGGCTCTCTCTGACAAGTATAAAAAAAAAAAAAAAAAAACAATCCTAGAGTTGGACTTTAAAGTCAATAACTGCAAGTGTATACATTTGCATATGTTCACAAAATAAGCTTTACTTACCTTCAGTCTGGCTCTTTGGCTTCAAAGTCAGGTTTGAGGAGTCACCTGATGTCTGTCAGTTCTGAACATTAATTGGTTGCTTAATTCATTTCTTGTTTTACTTTTCTATGTATTTTTTGAACTCTTGTGTTGATGTGTGTATCAGCTCAGATATGTTTTCTCTGTTGTGGAAGGTCATGAGTTCTTAGATATTTCATGTCTATTGTTTTCCAGGTCATGCTAAGGAGGCACTACAGCTCGCCAAGATGCAGGAAGAGACCCTTCACCTGGAACAACAAGTTAAAATTAGGGTAACATTTCAAAAAATGGATACAATGTTAAAGAGGAATTAAAGTACCATGTATAGTTTGTACCTATAAATAAGCCTATAATGAGGCTTACCTATAGGTACTGTAAATATCTTCTAAACGTGCACCGTTTAGGAGATGTTTACTATATATGCAGCCAGCGATGTCACCGGCGCATGTGCTCTGAAGGAACGGCCACCCATGTCAAATGTCAAGCACTTTTCTGCAGCAGAGAATGACATTTTCTAAACTGCCTTTGGGGCCTGTATCTCGGGGCCACTTGATGCTAGGAACCCCAAATTTGGTGTGCAAACCCAGTGGAACTAGCACCATAATATATCCAAAGCTGGGGTTCCTAGCCCCAGTGGCCCCGAGATACGGGGCCCAAAAATCTGTTCAGAACATGTCAAGTACTTCTGCAGCAGAGAATGACATTTTCTGAACCGATTTTGGGGCCCTGTATCTCAGGGCCACTAGGTGCTAGGAACTTTGGATATGTTGTGGTGCTAGTTCCACTGGGTTTGCACACCAAATTTGGGGTTCCTAGCACCAGGTGGCCCTGAGATATGGGGCCCCAATGTCAGTTCAGAAAATGAAATTTTTTTGCTGCAGAAAAGTGCTTGACTCGAGTATAAGCCGAGGGGGGCACTTTCAGCACAAAAAAATATGCTGAAAAACTCGACTTATACTCGAGTATATATGGTACTTAGAGAACCAGATACAGAGTTTAGTACAGCAGTGGGAGCACTCTCCTACTGCTTTTCAAGTCTGGTATTAAACGAGTTCATCTTTTTGTAACCTGTTACGTGTTACACCCATACTCAGGGTGTAACATGTTATAGATACATCAGCCTCTGCACACTCCGATCCCCCGTTTTTGACAGCAAGTGGGGGATCTTCTCTACTCCCTGCTCGCTGTCACAAATTAAAAAACAGTATTCTGTAAATGTTAAAACGCCAAGTACCAACAGCCGTTGTGGCTTTCGGCTTGTAGTTCTCAACCATCTGCCGGGGTGCTGTTGATTGCTTTAGGTAGCTCATTGAGCTTTGTGTCAGTGTGTAACTGCCTGCCCATATCGGAGGTAGGGACAGACAGTCTGCAGGATTCTGGCATTACACCTGCAATTATTATTTTTTATGTAAAGGAGAAATTCACCTTTTAAAGTGTGTTTATAGCCAAAACATTTTTTTTCTTGTTTTGGATAGAGAAAGAAAAGTTTGAAACCCCTTCTGGGTTATTTTTTTGCTGTTTGTTTACCATTGGGGAAATTTCCCTTTATCCCTTTCCCAGAGATGCAACTTAGTTAGAAGAAATCTCTGAAAGTGAGGGGCATTAGTTGTCCCTGGAGTAAATGTCCCCATTAGAAGTTTTTCTACTACATCCTTTTCTAGAGACATGTAAATATTTATGTGGGGGAGAGACCGTGTCACAGTCAAATATAAAAAAAATCTGACACCATCCCCCATTATATTGTAATAACCAAAAACGAAAAAGAGAACCCAAGTCCCCAATAGAGGAGCCTGGAGTAGGGAGAAGTTTGGTGTGTCATATAATACACAAAAAGGTAAATGTGTAAAATGTTACAAAATCGTTATTGGTGTATAAAATATACAGTTCTGATAAAAAAAATTGATCTGTGTGTGTGTGTGTGCGTGTGTGTGTGTGTATATATATATATATATATATATATATATATATATATATGTGTGTGTGTGTGTGTGTGTGTGTGTGTGTGTGTTTGTAAATTAAATTACACAATGTAGAGCCTAGTGGACCAACACGTTTTGCATCAATCCAGTGCTTCTTCAGGATACACAAGCTCTTTATGAAAAAAAATATGGACACAATGTCTACAATGAGAAACGCAATAATTACAAAGTTGTACCTTACATTGATTATACATTGCATTTATGCCTGCAAGTTACATTTGTGTAGATAGTGTGAGCCCAAAGAGGAGAAGAAGAAGAAAAAAAACTACGCTATCTCCACAAGTGTAATTTGCAGGCATAGATGCATTGTATAATAATGTAATGCACATCTTTGTAATTGTGTTTTTCGTTTTAGACATTGTACCCATAATTTTGATATAGAGAGTTTGTGGATCCTGAAGAAACACTGAATTTATGCGAAGCGAATTGGTCCACTAGGCTCTACATTGTGTAATTTACAAACCTATATCATCTATCCTATCTATCTATCAAAAAAAAAAATGTATTTATATTTTAATCAGAATTGTATATTTTATACACTAATAAAGATTTTGTAAAGTTTTATATATTTACTTTTTTGTGTATTAAATGACACCCCAAACATCTCCTTACTCCAGGCTCCTCGACTGGGGACTTGGAAGTGTGCACACACCGCTTCAGGCAAAAAATGGACACACCCGGTCCAAGGTGCTAATCCCGGCTCATCACCATAGACAATATCGAGAAGAGAAGAGAAGATTGATCGCACAAGTGAGTCCAAAATATGCTGTAGAAATTTCTTTATTGTCACGAGCCAGACAAAACTGTGATGATGATCATCATTGCAATTTTGTCTGGCTCATGACAATAAAGAATTCTCTACAGCATCTTTTGGATTCAAGTGTGCGATCAATCTTTTCTTCTCTCCTCGATTGGGGACTTGGTGTACTCTTTCCCTTTTGCCTGTTCTAGAGACAATTTTCAAATGTGATTTCTCATCACTTTCTAGCTCGGTGACAATGGTTCACCAGCAATTATAACTTGAGAGATAGTGTAACCCTTCCCCACGTTTTCCAGACTTGAAGAAAAATTGCCTAGATATGGCCTTTTAAATTATTATTTTTGATGAGGATGACAAGTAAGATCAGAATGAGCCAGGGAACTTATTTGAATAGCCACCTTTCACTGCCAAGTGATCAGGGCTTATTTTCATCCTATCAGAAGTTAATGATTGTCCTGTTTAAAATGTATTGGTTGTTCTTAAGCTTTTTTGTGAACCTCCAATCCATGCCTTCAATTCTGCAAGACAGTGATTCTTAACTCTACTCATCTCTATCTCTCTGCACAGGAGTATAATTATTAGAGGTCGACCGATATATCGGCCAATATTTGGCGTTTTTTAATTAATCGGCATCGGCCGATTGTGCTGATTAAAAAAGGCCGATTATAACTTCAAGCGGGGTCCCTATCAAATTATTAACTTACTCTTACCCCCTTCAGTTAATTGCATAGATGTTCAAATGCCACACGAAAAAAAATTTTATCGCTGTAATTACCTTTTATATTGTACTTTATTGTGGCACTTCCTGTCTCTCCTCCCATGGGAGTAGGCGTGTTTATTGCCTTTCCCCGGCGCCGCACTGTCTCCTGGGAGCTTAGTGTCAGGCTTCCCAAGATTCAGTGCGGGAACAATGATCATGCACGTGAACAAGTTGTGAATGAACAGCATTCACCGCATCCAGGAAATCAATGCTTGTGGGCTTCACATGCCCACAAGCCAGATGGAAACAAACAGCTTCACATTTTTTAAGTTATTTTTCAGTACGAAAACAGACAGAGGCAGAAATATTACACCCAAACTGTGAGTATTATTTTGGGGTTAGCAAAGTGTCTCAAAAAAAAAAAAAAGATTGGTCGCCGGACTCCCACTTTCAGCACCACTTGCTGTAATAGAAGTCAATGCAGGTTGCGTGGAGAGACTTCTCTCCTCTCTGGGCAGCCTGCCAAGTCTGATAAAAGAAGCTAAAAAGATACATGTTTCTACTTAATCCTTGCAGAGTTGCTGAAGAAAGGAGTGGGAGAGGGAATGAAAAAATAATGCATGTCTTAGGCTAGTGCACGAGATATGTAAATCACCTGTCACTCACAGCAAGGGGGAGGATTTGACAAAGTTTTTCTCAGTTTGTCAAGATTTTTCTCACTGAACAATAAAAGAGGATTGCTCAGAGCTGGATTAACTCTGTGTGGCAAGACTGGGCTCAAATGATAGGAAATCTTTTATACTCTACAGTAAGATATCAAAAAAAAAAATTTCAGGTTTACATCCACTTTAAGGCTGCTTTCACACTGGAGCTGGCAGTTTTGACGGTAAAACGCTGCTAGTTTTAGCGGCGCTTTACCGTCATTTTAGCGGCGCTATTCGGCTGCTAGCGGGGCGCTTATAACCCAGCTAGCGCCCGAGGAAGGGGTTAAATGCGGCTGTGAAGCGCCGCTGCTGAATCGCTTTGCAGGTGCTTCGGCAGCGGTGCCAATTCATTTCAATGGGCAGGAGTGGTGGAGGAGTGGTATACACCGCTGCAAAGATGCTGCTTGCAGGACTTTTTTTTTAACATCCTGCCAGCGCATCGCCTCAGTGTGAAAGCACTCACGCTCTCACACAGACTTCAGGGGAGCCATTTTGTAGGCACTATTTTTAGCCCAAAAGCACCTGAAAAACGCCCCAGTGTGAAAGGGGTCTAACTGTTAGATTTTATGAGATGAAGGGGGAAAAAAATAAAAAATCAGCTTAACATATCGGCCCAAAAAAATCGGCATCATATATCGGCCATCGGCCGCCGCAATTTCTAAATATCGGCATCGGCCAGAGAAAAACCAATATCGGTCGACCTCTAATAATTATACACACTCACTGCTTATTCAAAAGTTAATAATCTCACTTCAGCAAGGAGCAGGAATTTAAAAGAAACTTAGGAAACGTACATTTGCTCATCTTAAGAGCCCTTTCACACTGCCAGCGAGAGTTCCGACGGTGGTAAAGCGCTGCTAGCTTTAGTGGCGCTTTACCGTCGTTTTTTTTCGGGTGCTAGCGGCCGAATAAAGGGTTAAAAATGTCCGCAAAGCGCCGCTGCTTAGGCGCTTTGCAGGTGCTTCGGTGCCACTGCCCATTAATTTCAATGGGCAGGGGCGCTTTAGGAGCGGTGTATACACCGCTCCTAAAGTGCCTCAAAGAAGCTGCTTGCAGGACTTTTTTTGACGTCCTGCCAGCGCAGAGCTCCAGTGTGAAAGCACTCGGGCTTTCACACTGGAATTGCAGATGAGGCTTTTTACAGGCGCTATTTTTAGCGCTAAAGCGCCTGAAAAATGCCTCCAGTGTGAAAGGGGTCTAAAGCGGAAGTAAACCCATCCATTTTAACAGTTTCAAAAAAAAGTTACATTTCCGGCACGTGCCAGGAATGTAACTGTCAAATTGGGTGTGCTCTCAACCAAACAGTCTGTAGATTAAACAGAGGCCAAGATGGCAGCTTTCTTGGCTGAAAACAATAGGAGGGTTTACTTCCACTTTAAAGGGCAATTTCATCATATACTATGCTGTTTTCTTGACAACAATTACAGTATTAAATATTGAGTATTGCAGTTTACAAGCTGAGAAGCATCAATATTAGGATTACCATCCTTTTGGCACCTTCTTTCTTGCAGATTTAAATC
Source organism: Lithobates septentrionalis (assembly GCA_037952835.1). Classification (NCBI taxonomy): domain Eukaryota; kingdom Metazoa; phylum Chordata; class Amphibia; order Anura; family Ranidae; genus Lithobates; species Lithobates septentrionalis. The sequence goes on along the minus strand of JBBDGP010000435.1, from coordinate 701,345 downwards.
TGTCAGTAGCTACACCATTGTGTTTTCTTTTCAACTATGGTATTTTCCTCTTAAAGAATTCTATTTTCAAATTTAGGAATATGAAGGGGCCTTGGAACAGCTGAAGAGTGAGCAGATACGAGTGCAAGGAGAGGAGAGGAGGAAAACCTTAAATGAGGAGACAAAGCAGAATCAAGCTGTAAGTTGATAATAAAGCTGTACCTATTAATACCTGAAGATGATACTGGCAGCACTCATTGGAGTAGGTAAATCAGAGATCAGCAGTGTAACCTTTCACTGCTGAAGTATGATGGTTAATTTCATCTCTTGGTACATCCACTAACCCGTCACTTAAAAATACAGCTTTCTGCAATACAGTGGACAGACTCATTCGGTCTGATTGGCTGATGAGGGCTAATGTCTATGCTCGCTCTGTGCACGTTCGTGTTATTTTTTGTAATCCCTGTGACACTTCCACATGCTCTTGCAAAGTACACACAGCAATACCAGGGAGGGATCTACAGGGAACCGTATAACTGTTTTGCACACACAAAGGTGCTCTGCAAGATGGCATCTCTCAAGAACCCTCTTTTTGCATATAGCCTGCAGGTTGGCTCTTGTGAGTGTATATGACTATTCTGTGAGTAGTGAGGGGAGTAGAGAACACCACTATCCTTGCTCAGGCTTCAGTGTTTAAAAGCCAACTCCCACCTTATTACCTTTTTTGTTATATGGCACACCCTTATTTGGAATGTAACATGGTTACAAGTGACCAGCCACCCCTCCCTTCCCCCTATGAATTGCGACAGCTGCTACTCTGCTCCCACAGCCATGTCATTCATTCACAGAAATCTGTGAATGAATGAACTACAAGTTCTGTTTGCCAGTGCAGTAGGCGAACTTGTAGCTACCAATAAAACTCAATTGTGTGATTATGGCACTCGTAGTCCATTGACCTTCCTCTTGCTCTCTAACTGAAAGTCTCTATCTTGGTACAGACAGGAAGCTGGAGAAAGATCTACAGGAGCAATTTTATGATCACATTTTTTCTGCAAATATGGGTGCCATCATTATTGTTTTTTATTTTTATTTTTTGCAAAAGTTGGAGTATGCCTTTAAGACAACATCACTCTAGCACAACTCCAATTAATCCTCTGCACACCACCTGTAGCATCCTAAGATTCTAGGCAACTAGAAACGTCAGGATGCTGGTAAGTGGCCAGGGGAAAGAAAACCATGCTTGTTTCTCAAATAGGGATCACCTAAAACAGGCAATACTGGCACCATTACATATGTGTTGCCTGCACAAAACTGCTATTGGGCAAGGGGGTAGCTGGTCACCCAGCTCATAGGAGTCTTCTAAAGTGTTTAGTCTCCTTGCTGTAGAGATACTTAGGAAAAGTGTATTACATGCATTGATCATATGACTATAACAATTTATCCTATGAATGAATGGCAGGTTGTGGTAATGTATACTGCTGTATATATTAACTTAATGTGCCTGCACTTTAGCTTTAATGCCTTTCCTCCCTCATTTTTACTTGCCTGCTTTCTGCTGAATATGGAATGTAATGGAATCACATGGAGTTTTTGACAAATGCATATGCGCTATTTCCTAGAACTTGTGATTTGTAGTGAGTCTAGGCCCTGATTAATCAAGCCATGGGGTGTGAAGTACATGCCCACTAAATTTTATAGTAGTAATCTTTCCATGTGATTGGGAAAAGAGAATGAATAAAAAGTATGTTGGATTGAGGTGGATACAATAAAGGATAGATGGGGGGTCCAGGGTATGGGGACATTTGCCCAAATGAAGGCCTGGTATCATTGTGCATGTTTCTAAATTGGGTACACCCTAAGAAAGCAATCCATGTGGTCCACGTTGAGGTATATTGAGAAAATCTGTTATAAAGCAAGGCAGTTAATTCCTCCATGTGTTAAAGGTGGTTACGTTCAAAAATCCATTCCTTAATAGTTCAGGATGGTTGTTTGACCTCCAGTGGCTCAGGATTACCATTTTTGCTGCTAAAGAATGGTAATCCTGAGCCACTGGAGCCACTACAACCCCAATTCTAAAAAAGTTGGGGCGCTGTGTAAAGTCTACATAAAAACAGAATACAGATTTGCAAAGCTCATAAACCCATATTTTATTCACAATAGAAAATAGAAAACATATCAATTGTTTAAACTGAGAAAATGTTCCATTTTAAAAAAAACATAAGTTAATTTTGAAATTGATGGCAGCAACACATCTCAAAAAAACTTTTGCCCTCTTCTTTTAACAACTCTCTGTTAGGGCTGGGAGATTTTCTTTAAAAAAAAATCTTCGATTCTCTTAAAAAAAACTCGATTCACGATTCGAATCGAGTTTCTTTTTGGAAACCGCGCCGGTCCCGAGGCGCTGCGGGCATGAGCTTTTAGGCGAGGCTGCGGCTTCGGCCTAGTCCGCGGCGTCCGACCGTAGCCGCGGCCTCGCCTAAAAACTCATGCCCGCAGCGCCTCGGGGCCGGCGCGGTGAAAAAAAAAATCGATTTGCTTAAATTTTGAATCTATTTGACCTCAACTCAATTCAAGATTTAAATCGATTTTTTTCCCAGCCCTACTCTCTGTCAATATCTGGTAGCTGAGGGGACCAGTTGCTGGTGTTTTGGGAAAGGAATGTTGTCCCACTCTTGCCCGATATAGGATTCTAACTACTCACAGTCCTGGGTCTTCTTAAGCCCCCAGACTCTTATACTGCGAAGCCATGCTGTTGTCATAGATGCAATATGCGGTTTAGCATTATCCTGCTCAAATATGCAAGGCCTCCTTGGATGGGAGCATATGCTGCTCTAAAAACCTGAATATATCTTTCAGCACTAATGATGCCTTTCCAGATGTTCAAGCTGATCACTCCATACACACTAATGCACACCCATGCCCTCAGAGATGCAGCCTTTTGAACTGAGTGCTGATAAGCTGGAAGGTCCCTCTTCTTTAGTCAGGAGGACGTGGCGCCCATGGTTGCCCAAAAAAAAAAAAAAAGTAAAATTATCAATTTGTGTGACCACTGAACAGTTTTCCACTTTGTAACAGACCAGTTAAATGAGCCTAAAGGGGTTGTAAACCCTTGCGTTTTTTCACCTTAATGCATCCTATGCATTAAGGTGAAAAATTTTCTGGCAGTATGACATGTTTGTTTGTATTTTTATTTTTTTTAAAGATGAAGCCTTACAATCACTTTAATTAGTGTTGTTTCTGGATCACGTTCAGATAAGGCTTCTCTTTTTGTATGATAAAGGTTTAACTTGCATTTTTGTATGGCACAGTTCAGACAGTGATTTTTGGAAGTGTTCCATGCAGTGATGTCCATTACAAAATCATGCCTGTTTTTAACCACTGGGCACTTAAGCCCCCTTAATAACCAGACCAATTTTCAGCTTTTGGTGCTCACATTTTGAATGACAATTACTCAGTCATGCAACACTGTATCTATATGAAATTTTTGTCCTTTTTTTCACACAAATAGAGCTTTCTTTTGGTGGTATTTAATCACCACTGGGTTCTTTATTTTTTGCGCTATAAAAGAAAAAAGACCGAAAAATCTGTAAAAAAAATAAATTTTTCTTCGTTTCTGTTATAAAATTTTGAAAATTAGTAATTTTTCTTCACATATTTTGGCCAAAATTTTATACCGCTACATATCTTTGGTAAAAATAACCCAAATTAGTGTATATTATTTGGTCTTTGTGAAAGTTATAGCGTCCACAAGCTATGGTGCCAATATCTGAAAATTGATCACACCTGAAGTACTGATGGCCTATCTCATTTCTTGAGACCCTAACATGCCAGAAAAGTACAAATACCCCCCAAATGACCCCTTTTTGGAAAGAAGACATTCCAAGGTATTTAGAAAGATGCATGGTGAGTTTTTTGAAGTTGTCATTTTTTCCCACAATTCTTTGCAAAATCAAGTTTTTTTTTTTTTTTCAGTTTTTTTTTCACAAAATTGTCATATTAGCAGGTTATTTCTCACACCCAGCATATGCATACCACAAATTACACCCCAAAACACATTCTACTATTACTCCCGAGTACGGCGATACCACATGTGTGAGACTTTTACACAGCGTGGCCACATACAGAGGTCCAACATGCAGGGGAGCACCTTCAGGCGTTCTGGAGCACCCAGGCCAATTCTGACATTTCTCTCCTACATGTAAAAATCATCATTTATTTGCTAGAAAATTACATAGAACCCCAAAACATTATATATGTTTTTTTAGCAAAGACCCTAGAGAATACAATAGCGATCATTGCAACTTTTTATCTCGCACAATATTTGCGCAGCAATTTTTCGAACGCGTTTTTTTTGGAAAAAAAACTTTTTTTGCTTAAAAAATAAACCAAAACAGTAAGGTTAGCCCAATGTTTTTGCATAATATGAAAGATGAAGTTACACCGAGTAAATAGATACCTAACATGTCACCTTTCAAAATTGCACACACTTGTGGAATGGCGCCAAACTTCGCTACTTAAAAATCCCCATAGACGACGCTTTAAAATTTTTTACTGGTTACAAATTTTGAGTTACAGAGGAGGTCTAGAGCCAAAATTATTGCTCTCGCTCTACCGATTGCAGCGATACCTCACATTAGGGCTGCAACTAACGATTATTTTCATAATCGATTAGTTGGCCGATTATTGTTTCGATTAATCGGTTAATAACCTTAAAAAAAAAAGTGTGGTGTATAATTTAGTTAATATGTAAAGTTTTAAAAAAAGGCAATTTATTCTTAAATATCTCTGTATGCAGTGGTAAATATAAATCACCAACTATATGGTTAGGGAGCAAAATATCTAATTCACCCTGAGAATAACAGACAGAAGAGATATACTGTATATACTATAAGAGGAGATATACTCTATATACTATTAGAGGAGAGATAAGAACGTTCGTTCGATTTTCTAATCGTTAGTGGGGTCAAATCGACGTTCATTTTCAACCTCAGTAATGGGAAAATTTGGAAATCATAAAAAGACTTCTTGGTGAAAGGAATTATCCGACCCTGTATGTGGTTTTCGTTCAGAAATTACAATTATTTTAAAAACAGAATGGTAAAAACAAGTAAAAATTTCAAACATTCTTTCATTCATCAAATGTACAAAGATTTTTCGTCTGAATATTCTCATCTGAAAATTGATCGGTGTGGCCAGCATAAGGCACGGTACACACCTATGCAGTTTGCTTTTGATCTGTTTCTGCAGTGCTTTTTGCTGTGCGTTTTGATTTTTGCGCACGTGATTTTGCTGCGATTTGCGTTTTTTGCATTTTTTTTGGCCAATTTGTTGTTGGGCAGATTAAAAAACACACATTGCTGCAAAAACGCATTACATGCTTTTCTGCAGCTTCTCCATTGAAGTATGTTGAACCAAAAAAGCACTGTTTTGCGTTAAAAAAATGTCACTGACACTTTCCAAATACGCAGCGGCTGAAAAAGCATAGACATGTGAAGGTGTCCCATAGGAAACCATGTAAATGAACTGTAGTCCGTTTCTGCAAGAAGCACCAAAAAACACATAGATGTGAACCAGGTGTAAGACGTTTAGTAACATAATGGGGTTAAAAAAACGAATATTAGCCCTTTATAGTACAAAAAAGCAAATAATCACTACTGCAAAGGGTTCATTTTTTTTTACTGTGAAAGAAATAGTTACAGTAGCGATTATTTGCTCTTTTTTGTACTATAAAGGGCTCATTTTAGTTTTTTTTTTAACCACATTATGTTACTGGCCGATTAATCGATTTATGAAAATAGTAATCGATTCATTTCATAATCGATTAGTTGTCGATTAATCGATTAGTTGTTTCAGCCCTACCTCACATGTGTGGTTTGAACACCGTTTTCATATGTGGGCGGGACTTACGTATGCGTTCGCTTCTGCATGCGAGCACACGGACAGGGGCGCTTTAAAAAAAATTTTTTCTTTTTTTTAGTGTTCATTTTACTTTATTTTAGTTTGACACTTTTTTTCCCCCCAAAATTTTTTTTGATCACTTTTATTCCTATTACAAGGAATGTAAACATCCCTTGTAATAGGAATATGGCATGACAGGTCCTCTTTACAGTGAGATATGGGGTCAATAAGACCCCACATCTCACCTCTAGGCTGTGCCTGAAATAATAATAAAAAAAAAAAAAAAAAGATCCTGGCTTCGATCGTAGCGGTGAGTCGGTAGAAGCACTGGAGGGCGGCGGGAGGGGGGGACGTCCCCTGTCGCCTCCCGTAAGAACGATCAAGCAGTGTAACAGCCGCTATAATCGTTCTTATGGCGTAGGGAATCGCCGGCTGAAAAAGCTGATATCTGAATGATGCCTGTAGCTGCACCCATCATTCAGATATCCCCACACAAAGTCAAGGACGTCGTATGACAGAAGGCGGGAAGTGGTTAAAACGCTTTTTTTTTTTTTTTTTTTTTTTTTAACACAAAGTTGTCCATTTATACAATATTTCTAACACATAGCATGTACATACCAAAAATGACACCCCAAAATAGATTCTCCTACTCCTCCTGAGTACGGCGATACCACATGTGTGAGACTTCCACAGCCTGGCCACATACAGAGGCTGGGTATGGCTGAGCATGGCAGGGTATGGCTGAGCATGGCAGGGTATGGCTGAGCATGGCAGGGTATGGCTGAGCATGGCAGGGTATGGCTGAGCATGGCCGGGTATGGCTGAGCATGGCCGGGTATGGCTGAGCATGGCCGGGTATGGCTGAGCATGGCCGGGTATGGCTGAGCATGGCCGGGTATGGCTGAGCATGGCCGGGTATGGCTGAGCATGGCCGGGTATGGCTGAGCATGGCCGGGTATGGCTGAGCATGGCCGGGTATGGCTGAGCATGGCCGGGTATGGCTGAGCATGGCCGGGTATGGCTGAGCATGGCCGGGTATGGCTGAGCATGGCCGGGTATGGCTGAGCATGGCCGGGTATGGCTGAGCATGGCCGGGTATGGCTGAGCATGGCCGGGTATGGCTGAGCATGGCCGGGTATGGCTGAGCATTGCCGAGTATCGCCGAGTATGGCTGGGTATCACCGAGTATTGCAGAGTACGGCTGGGTATTGCGGGCTATTGCAGAGTATGGCTGGGTATGGCAGAGTATTGCGGGTTATGGTAGAGTATTGCAGATTTTTGCGGGGTATTGCAGAGCATGGCTGGGTATGGCAGAGTATGGCTGGGTATCACTGAGTATTGCAGAGTATGGCTGGGTATTACAGAGTATTGCGGGATATTTCGGGGTATTGCAGATTATTGCAGGGTTTTTGCGGGGTATGGCAGAGTATTGCGGGGTATGGCAGAGTATTGCGGGGTATGGCAGAGTATTGCGGGGTATGGCAGAGTATTGCGGGGTATGGCAGAGTATTGCGGGGTATGGCAGAGTATTGCGGGGTATGGCAGAGTATTGCGGGGTATGGCAGAGTATTGCGGGGTATGGCAGAGTATTGCGGGGTATGGCAGAGTATTGCGGGGTATGGCAGAGTATTGCGGGGTATGGCAGAGTATTGCGGGGTATGGCAGAGTATTGCGGGGTATGGCAGAGTATTGCGGGGTATGGCAGGGTATGGCAGAGTATGGCGGGGTATGGCAGAGTATTGCGGGGTATTTTGGGGCATTGCAGGGTATGGCAGAGTATTGCGGGGTATTTTGGGGCATTGCAGGGTATGGCAGAGTATTGCGGGGTATTTTGGGGCATTGCAGGGTATGGCAGAGTATTGCGGGGTATTTTGGGGCATTGCAGGGTATGGCAGAGTATTGCGGGGTATTTTGGGGCATTGCAGGGTATGGCAGAGTATTGCGGGGTATTTTGGGGCATTGCAGGGTATGGCAGAGTATTGCGGGGTATTTTGGGGCATTGCAGGGTATGGCAGAGTATTGTGGGGTATTTTGGGGCATTGCAGGGTATGGCAGAGTATTGCGGGGTATTTTGGGGCATTGCAGGGTATGGCAGAGTATTTCGGGGTATTTCGGGGCATTGCAGGGTATGGTAGAGTATGGCAGAGTATGGCAGAGTATTGCGGGGTATTGCAGGGTATGGCAGAGTATTGCGGGGTATTTCGCGGCATTGCAGGGTATGGCAGAGTATTGCTGGGTATTTCGGGGCATTGCAGGGTATGGCAGAGTATTGTGGGGTATTTCGGGGCATTTCAGGGTATGGCAGAGTATTGTGGGGCATTGAAGAGCAGTGAGGGATGGCTGAGGATGGATGGATGGATGGCTGGATGTCTCTGTGCAGCGCTGTGGGCACTACAGATGCAGCCCACAACGCTGCAGCCATCCATCCACCCCCCTCTCCGCTCACAGTGTACCGATCGGTACACAGGAGGGGAGGAGAGGAACCGGCGTCATCAGATGACGCCGGTTTGTTTACATGTGATCGCTCCGTCATTTGATGGCGCGATCACATGGTAAACGGCCGCGATCAGCGGCCATTTGCCGGGTCCTCTGGACCCGGCGGTGACGGATGCTCTCGAGTGCGCGCCCGAGCCATATTCTGGGTTGGACCTCCCTGGACGCCCTCCCAGAGTTAAACAACCCGCCCTGTAGCCGTCATTTGGCTATGGGCCGGTTGTTAAGTGGTTAATGTAGTGCTGTCTGAGGACCCAAAGATCACAGGCATCCAACATTGTGTTTCGGCCTTGTCCCTTGTGCACACAGATTTCTTTGCAATTTGAGGAACATTGTTGAGGAACATTATTCTGAAATTGTTCAACAATTTTTAGACTTTTCACAAATTGGTGAACCTCTGCCCATTTTTAGTTCTGACACACTTTGACTCTAAAGCCCAGTACACACGATAAGAAAATCAGACGAATGATTGTCTGGTTTTCCTCAATGTTTTGCAGCAGGTCAAATCCGAGGATGGTACTAATTGTACAAAAATTCTCGAAAGACAAAGTCCTTTTTTTTCCCGCTGTTTATTGTTTCTGATTTTGTGCAGTCTTTCATATCTGTTTTTTCTTGTACAAAAATAGTACACATTAAACAAAAATCGTTCTGTTTATGTGCATAGAAAAAAAGAGTTTGTTCCTGCAGAAATTTTTGTTTGGAAAGTCTGAATCGGTTGCCAAAAGTTTTTTTTTTTTTTTTTTCCTTGTGTGTACACACTATATGAAAATCGAACGATCATGCCTTGTCCGGAATTTTTTTCCAATTTCCTCAGTGTGTGTACCCCACTTAAGATGAACTTTTTATACCCAATCATGTTAGTGACCTGTTTGGCAAGTAACCTAATTGGTTGCAGAATGGGGGGAGAGGATGTGCACTTGAAGGGGTAATTTTAGGGGTAGAGGATTTGTGCTAGGAGGGGTGATTTTTGTGGGGGGTGGGGTTTTGGGGGATGGCAGAGATTTGCAGGGGGGAGGGGGTTTCAGCAGGAAGGCGAGTTTGTAATGGAAGCAAGAGGAATTTATGTTTATTGCTTAGTTTTGAGCACTTGGGGGATTTTTGCTGACACTTGGTGCTCTTGCATCTTGGAGGGGGAAGGGAGGGGGCAGTTTGGTATGTTCGCCCTGGGCTCTGGGTGACCTCTTCCCAGCACTGGTTACTTGTTACACCTATATTTATGGTGTAAAATGTAACAGTCTCCTATGTAGCTACCTCCCACCTCCAGAACTCCCTGCTTTGTGACAGTGGGCAGGAGATCTTCTCGCCCACATGGACACATCATTCATTCACGGTTTCCTGTGAATGAATTTGACTTCAAGTACCGTCGGACATTGCGGCTTGTAGTTCTCAATGAAATACGAGGGCACTGATAAGCACTATTGGTCCATTGATCTTCCCGCCATTCAGTAACTGCCTGCCTGTACCAAAGTAATGGCAGACAGTGTACTGACAGTCTGCAGGATCCAGGCTTGCAATGCTTTACATGATGCAATGTAAAAAAAAAAAATGCACTTTTTTTTTTTTTACATTTTTAACTTTTTATTTTTTGACTTTTTTACCTGTGTGTGTGTGTGTGTGTGTATGTATATATGTATGTGTATGTGTATGTATATATAATATATATATATATATATATATATATATATATATATATATATATATATATATATATATATACATACATACATACATACATACATACATACATACATACATACATACACATATATATATATACATACATACATACAGAATTTAGGGGGGATAGGGATGGTGTTGACCAATCTGTGCTGTGTGCCAGATGAGGCCCTGAACTTGGGCCATGCTCCAAAGATTTACAAAGTGTTTGCCAGCTAGGTCGGTACACATATTTAAAGTAACGGTCCATGCACATTGGCGGTCCGCAGTCTCCGCTCCACTCAGCGGCAGATCGATCCGCTGATCCCTGCAGAGCAGGCGGGTGACGTGTCCATCTCTGCACAGTGACCTGTCAGTCCCGCTCTCCTCTATGGGGTGACCGGATAAAAACAGACCACCTGTCTGTTTTCATCCGATTCCACCCAACCCGATCCACCAAACGGATGGAAGATGGAAAATAAGGTCTCCATCCATCTGGATTTCATGGACCGGATCGGATCAGATCGCAGCGGATGTCAGCAGACATGTCACCGTTGACATCCGCCGCTCCATAGGAGTGAATGGAGTGTCCGATCAGGTCCACCTGAAAAACTGATCAGAAAGCCTACGTCAAAGGGGCCTTACGGTTCAATAGTTACAGTTTGTCACACTTGGCATTACAGAACTAATGCATTTTTTTTCTTGTAAAGCCCCATATTTAGGTAGGAGGTTATTTTAAAAAAGAAAAGAGAATTGTTACTATCTTTTTAGATTATCAAGCAGCCACATGCCAAGGCACTGTGTCCCATGGGCAACTCAATAATGTAACAAAAATGATTTTTAAAAAAAAGGTGTCCTACACTCACTGTCGAAGTGGGCCATCTATCAAAGGGGGGGGGGGGTCACTTTGCCGTGACACTTTCACTGTGCCTTGCATGGGCAAGGTGACAGTGTTTCTGTAATCTACAGTTCTGTATTTATTTTGTTTTATCTGTTCAGCTTCATTGTTTTCTATTAGTGTAGCATATGCTTCAGTGGAAATAATAAGGTTTAATTTTTCTTTATTTCTGCTATTCTTCTAGAGAGCCCAGTACCAAGATAAACTGGCAAGGCAGCGATATGAGGATCAGTTACGGCAACAGGTAATTGCCTTAAATTGAAGTCCATGTGTTGTAATGAACTATATATTTGAACACAAACTTTCTGTTAGTACATTAAAAAGCCACACTACCAGTCAGGTGTGATTTTCTCCCTCAGTCCTTTATTATAGATCTGTTTGGCAAATGACAGGACCTTGCCATTCCCCATTACCTGGAAGGGGGGGGGGGGGGGGGGGGTTGTTAATACAGATAAGAATGGTAGCTATTTCTGGGACGTGATGCTTAGTGGCCACTTAGGGGCAGCATACCTTTCTTTGCTTTGCATTGTGCATAAAAATGTACAATTTAAATGGTGGCCTTGAATATGCAGACAATGGGGGTTATTTACGAAAGGCAAATCCGCTTTGCACTACAAGTGCACTTGGAAGTGCAGTCGCTGTAGATCTGAGGGGGACATACAAGGAAAATTAAAAACAATTTTAGCTTGCACATGATTGGCAGATAAAATCAGCAGAGCCTCCCCTCATTTCAGATCTACCCCTCGGATTTACAGCGACTGCACTTCCAAGTGCACTTGTAGTGCAAAGTGGATTTGCCTTTCGTAAATAACCCCCATTGTCTCTGATGATACATACAATGCATGCTTCTGTTTTTTGGCTGACAAACACTATTCTCATGACTGAGATTTTGGCAGCAAAAGCTTTAAGAAGAGAATTAAAGTGGGGATAAATAGAATTAGTTTATTGATCACCTTTCACGACTTCTAATCAGTCATAGTAACAGTTATTGAGATTAGAAAGCAGGATTATGGGAATAGACTTAGAACATATCATCATAATTAAAGGACTTTCATAACTTCAATGCATTTGGTTTATGTAAATTACCCATTTCCTGAGATTTACGGATCTCGCACACCTCTTCTTCTAATAATGGTAATGCTTTCCTCGGTCCTAGTCTTGTCAGTTAGATATGTATAAAATGGTGCAAAAGGTAAGATTTTATTGTTACTCATAACGACCAATCATCTTCAATCCATCATTTTGAAAGTCTAGTCTAAAGATGCTGATTGGTTGATATGGGCAGCAATATAGCCTATCATTGTCTTTATATCTGACCCGCTAAATTTCACTTTTATTCGATTTAAAGCAACATCTAAATGAGGAAAATTTGCGCAAACAAGAAGAGTCTGTTCAGAAGCAAGAGGCAATGCGACGAGGTAAGGGAGGAGCAATTTTTTACTGTCAAGTACTTTTTGCTTACTCATAAAATCAGCTTACAGGGACCTGATCGTTTACAGTGTATGCATTAAAAAAGATTTTTTTGATTGAGTAGAGGTCTGTTAATTTTATTTGCTGTCTTTGTCCCATTGGAAAGATTTCACATCCTGTATTGAAGATGCAACAGGAGGTGAGCAGAATTCTCTAGAAATTTAGGAGAATTAAACTTTTAGATGTCACTGGAGTAGGTGTCTTCATTGAAAGATTTACCCTTGCCTCTTGGGCTAATAACTTTAATATGTTGGTTTTTCCATCAATTTCTGTCCAATTGACAGTGGTAATCAGTCTACCCAGTAGAGGCACAACAGCAGTTAAGAAATGTAATCCTTCCTCATTCTGTCCAAAACTGAACCTTGTTATGCTTTGTGTATTTCTTTTATATCTGTGCAGTAATTCAATGTGAAAATGTGCCTCTCTTTGGGAACTTCCTGTAATAAAGACCACTCGCTGGACATCTCTCTTCTTACCCTCTCAAGCAATCCCTCCCCCTTGCCCCTTGACCGTAATTTACTGCAGGCAGCCTGTAGTACATGGTCCTGGTATGTGCTGCAGTGACGATGTTATTGCTGCTTTTATATGGCAATATCTGGGTTTGCAGAGCCATTTGAAACACACAAAGGAGATTTATATCCTTTTGTAGCAATCTTGTGGAAATTAAGTCATCAGAAGTGGGGCTGTGGTCTACAAAATGAACCGTGTTCCTTTTTGTTTCTGCTGAAAATGAAACCCCATCCAGGCGACTGGGTTAATTAAATCGAAGCTCCACCCAAAAGGGGAATCTCCTCTTGTCTGCCTTCCCTCCCTGCTGGCACATTTGCCACCTTTCAGGGGGAAGCGGGTACCTGTCAAAACCAGTAGGGAACTGGCTGTGAAGCCGCAAGGCTTCACTGCCGATTTCCTTTAGCCAAGATGGAGGTGGAAGCACCCTAGAGCTGATTGAAAAATCGGCTAGGGTGACGACACTGCTGGATTCCTGGACAGGTAAGTGTCCTAATATTAAAAGTCCACAGCTACAGTATTTGTAGCTGCTGAGTTTAATTTTTTTTTTTTCTGAAGGAGCTTGGAGCTCCTCTTTAATGGAGTCTAGTAGGCTGAGTTATGCATTGGTTTCATTAATCATTTGGGAACCAACAACGGATCCCCTTCTAATAGTTCCCGTTCCTGGAAACCTTGGGGTTTTGACTGATTTACAAAATGAACCTGTACCTTTTTTTTCTATCTGCAGAAAATAAAATCCCATCCAAGCGACTGGTACACATTTCAAGGATTTTATGAAAGTGAACAAAGTGACTCTTCTCTCTGTTTATGCTGTGTGTTTTTTTTTTTATTCCCATCCAGCCACGGTGGAGCACGAAATGGAGTTGCGACATAAAAACGAAATGCTTCGAATTGAGGCAGAAGCTCGAGCTCGTGCTAAGGTAGAACGTGAAAATGCTGACATTATCCGGGAGCAAATTCGCCTAAAAGCTTCAGAACATCGTCAGACTGTCCTGGAATCCATCAAGTATGTAGGAATAACTTTCATTGCCTGCTCCAAAATTTTCAAATATCTTTTGAGGGTTTTGCTTATTCTAAGCTGTATTTGTTCTGACAACTCCTGTAAGCTTTACCATATCTTTCCCAAACCCAGTGAGAGTGCCCGTTTGCTAGTACCATCTCAGCAGTCAGCATTATATTAAAGAGGAGGGCCCATGAAAAAAAAAACAAAATTAAGTTTGCAGCTGCAAATACTGCAGCTGCTGACTTTTAATCGGACACTTACCTTTCCCAGGGTCAAGCGATGCGGGGGATCGAAGCCCCGCTCGTCCCCCCCACCGTTCGGCGGCGCCGGCATTTTAACTGTGGGCGTCCGGCTGTGGCTTCACAGCCGGGCATGCGCGATCCGCTCCACGCGCTGTCACTGGCCCCGTAATCATCTGGGACCGATCACGTGTCCCAGATGATTGACAAGAGGGAGGGTAGAGAGGTGATCTCCCTTCCTGCGCCGACGGAAGTGATGTCACCAGCCCAGGCAGCGAAGAAGGCAGACTACGAGGGACCCCCTAGCAACAGGCATTTAGAGGTGAGTAAAAAAAAAAAAATTTCTCAATGTTTTTTTATGATTTTTTTTTATGCACAATACAAATTTTTTCTTTTTTGGGGTGGAACTCCACTTTAAGGCCCCTTTCACACTTGTGCGACTGACTGCAAAGTCGCATGACAAGTTGTGCCCCATGATTTCCAGTGGGTATCGTTCATGTCTGTGCGACGTCAATTCGTCCCTGCACTACTTTGGTCCGACCTTGAGGTCCATAGACCGCAAGATTACACAGGCATAAGGTTACACAGGCATTGCTTCAAATTGTGCGACTTCAGGCCTTGCACAAGTGAAAGGGGCCTAAGAATAACAGCGTCTATAGCTAGGTGTTCAAGAGCCTTAGAATGTGTTTCACCAAAATTGAACTGCTTTGCAGAAAATGCTTGTAATTTGACTTAAAATGCTGTTGCAATCATCTGTGAAAAGAAGGAAGCCAATGGTTTGTCATTCTGAAGTAAAAAAAACTTTTTGCCAGTTTTAAGAAAATAATAGCGGCTCAAGTATAATATAGAAAAGTCCTTTACAGTACAAAATGGCTTGTATAGCATTTGTATATGTTAAAGTGTATCTAAAGCCAAATCTGATTCACAGTATCTGCACCATAAAACTCAGCTTCTTATCATGCAGATAGTGTCAGTTATGGTAGTTATTCTTGCTGGTGATGCCTTGCACTTTTAAAGCTTGGAGCACTGTTCGCACTGTTTTTTTTCTTTTCTTTTTTTTTTCTTTTTTTAACCACTTGCTTACTGGGCATTTTAACCCCCCTTCCTGCCCAGGCCAATTTTCAGATTTCAATGTTGTCACTCTTTTGCCTTTTTTTTTTTCATTTTTTTAGCAAAAAAAAGACCAAATATTTAGGGAAAAAAAACAACAGTTTTATAGTTTGTTATAAAATTTTGCAAACAGGTAATTTTTCTCCTTCATTGATGTGTGCTGGTGAGGCTGCACTGATGGTGGCACTGATTGGGGGTGGGGTGGGGGGCATTGATAGGTGACACTGGTGGGCATTCATAGGCGGCACTGATCTGCACAGATGAGGCAGCGGTGGCTCTCTGTTCGGGACCGATGTCCCTTTTGACAGAAGCCCGTGATGGGTTTATTTTTCTCCTCACGCTGGCAGCGCGAGGAGAATAAAAAGACGATTACTGATCTTCTATAAAGGAAGAAACTTGTTGTGCTGATTAAATGAACGTATATGAATAGCTGCTAACACAATATTGTTGGGTGCAATAACAAAGATAGGGGATAATGGTGTAGCGCTTAAAAATGGTGATAAATAAACAAAAAGTTCATATAAAATATATCCAATAATATAAGGATGATCTAATGTTTGCAGTATAGTCCATTTGAAGAATTCTATAGAAAGAAGACCGTCACCAACACCCGATATAACTGACTCTTACCGTCAGTACATAGGATATATGCAATATACAAATCACTGTATGGTCAGATCCATGGTTCCTCCTATTCATCAAGCCAATCCACTACTTAAACAAGAGATCTTTCTTCCAATGACCCGCCAGATATTGAACAACTTATTTTTATCACAACCTTGGCTTGGGAAGTATGCTCCAGAGATATGACACGGTGGTCACATATATGGAAAATGAAAGAGACACTCTCATTGCGCAGACATCAAATAGAGGGGTAAATTTATTCCATTAAAAACTATGTATCAAAACTCACATGTAATATATGCAATACAGGCATAAGGGTAAGCGTCCAGCGCTTCCTACCAACAAGATGGAGGCAACTCCTCTGTCTACATCGCTACGTGACTCGTCTCTTGCTCAACCCGACGTTTCGTCACAAACGTGCATCTTCAGGGGCGTAGTCGTGACATGTGACGCTACTGTATATATAAGGGACGGACATGAGTGATTGCTGGAAATTAGGCGCAACCCGCAGGGCGGAAGTTGTCATCCCCCGGCCTGTGAACCACACCTCCCCAGAAGTTGCGTGCGTTCCATAGAGCGGAAGTAATAGTCTCCCAGCCACTGAACCTCAATACTCGGAAGCAAACTGCAAAATAATCCAAAAGTGCGCTCCACAGGCCGGAAATCAATGTTATCCATAATCCGGGAGCACGCTGCAGTAAAAGAGAAAAAAAAAGCACAATACAAATCTCTAGATTGAGCAGTGTGAGGCATTCCGAATGGCAAAGCAAACACTACTTAAGCCTCAAACTAAAAGTAAGAAATTAAAAAATAAAACAGGCAAAATAATTCATGAATGTTCATGAAAGGTCTGAGCTGGTACTCCTGGAGGCGGTACATAGACGGCATCCTCCTCCTGTGGGATGGTAGCCTGGAATCCCTGAACAATTTTATTGTTGGTCTGAATAACGATAGGGGTATTTTCCCAACTCACGAAACAAGTAGTGTGGAAATCCATTTCCTTGTCCTTAGAGTTATGCCCTGTACATACGGTCGGACATTGATCGGACATTCCGGCAACAAAATCCATGGATTTTTTCTGACGGATGTTGGCTCAAACTTGTCTTGCATCAACATGGTCGCACAAAGTTGCCGGAAAATCCGATCATTCGGAATGTGGTGACGTAAAACACATACGTCAGGACTATAAACTGGGCAGTAGCCAATAGCTGTTGTCTCTTAATTTATTCTGAGCATGCGTGGCACTTTGTACGTCGGATTTGTGTACACACGATCGGAATTTCCGACAACAGGTTTTGTTGTCGGAAAATTTTATAGCCTGCTCTCAAACTTTGTATGTCGGAAATTCCGATGGAAAATGTGTGATGGAGCCCACACACGGTCGGAATTTCCGACAACAAGGTCCTATCACACATTTTCCGTCGGAAAATCCGACCGTGTACAGGGCGTTAGTGATTGAAGAACATGTAGTGACATCAACTTATTTCAAGGGAATGCTTTAATTGATACTAAGAGTTGTCATCATAAGGCCTTTTTGGAATTGATTCCGAAAAGTTAGTTTCTGCGGTTGAGGCGGAACTGTACCAATCTGGATGATTTTGACAGAGAAGCCTCAATTCTCAGAGGACGATTCCTTGAAAAAGGTTATAGTGTTAGTGAACTTGATGATGCACTCAGTCTGGCTCGGATGAGGAATAGGGATGATCTACTGGTTGTTAAACCAAAAGTGCAGGATGAATACTTCAAATTTTCTTTCATCACAGGATATTCCAATCAGCATTATGAGAAAAAAAAATAATGCAAAAGCATTGTAAAGTTCTTAGAGGTGATCGAGTTTTAAGCCCGAGCTTACCTCAACAGCCACGGGTTGTTTATCGAGGAGTTCCCCCATTGAAGCTACAGGTTTCCCCTAACGTAGTCAATCTGCCAAGACAATTGTCTTTTTTTTTTTTCAGAGTATGGGAGGTTTCTACCCATGTAGAAAATGCCCTATTTGCAAATTGAACGCAAATAGGAGTAGGAGGATAGATTCCTTCCAGTCAACCTCTACTCAGGAAATCTTTGCGATTAAACCCTTCATCGCGTGTTCCACTAAATATGTGGTTTACGTGATTAAGTGTCCATGCTCGAAGCAATACATAGGACGAACTAAGCGCATGCTTCACGTAAGGCTTGGTGAGCACGTAGCTAACATCAAACGTGGTTTTTCAAAACATAGCCTCTCCAAGCATTATGCTTTGAAGCATGATTGTAATCCAGAGGGCACTACATTCCTTGGTATTGACAAATTTTGTGGACACTGGAGGGGGAGTAACATGGTGAGGGAAGTTTCACATTTAGAAACTAAGTGGATCTACCAAGCCCAGACTTGCACCCCATTCGGTATGAATATCGAATGGGATGTTAATGCATTTATTAATGATGGGTAGAATTCATGGATTAGGGGGTTTTCCAGGGTTTATCTTGCAATGGCGGAATTCTTTGATTTATGTGTTCTCTATTGCTTATTATCAAAACACTATTTTTATTTGAATTTTTTTTTTTTTATTTTGCGAATGTTTCATGTTGGGGATATAATTTATTATTACTACAGCTAGGTTTTTGATTTTTCAGTCTTTTTTATATATTTGTTGTTTTATGCTTTTACACTGTATATGCATAATTTTGTATTACCACAAGAGGTCGCTGCTCCTCAAGTCCACGCGTACTCACAATACCTCCTCCCATTAGACCAAGTACACCATTTAATTCTAAAGAGCATTCATGAATTATTTTGGCTGTTTTATTTTTTAATTTCTTACTTTTAGTTTGAGGCTTAAGTAGTGTTTGCTTTGCCATTCAGAATGCCTCACACCGCTCAATCTAGAGATTTGTATTGTTCTTTTTTTTCTCTTTTAGTGCAGCGTGCTCCCGGATTATGGATAACGTTGATTTCTGGCCTGTGGAGCGCACTTTTAGATTATTTTGCAGCTTGCTTCTGGGTATTGCGGTTCAGTGGCTGGGAGACTATTACTTCCGCTATATGGAACGCACGCAACTTCTGGGAGGTGCGGTTCACGGGCCGGGGGATGACAACTTCCGCCCTGTGAGTTGCGTCTAATTTCCGGTAATCACTCATGTCCATCCCTTATATAAACAGTAGCGTCACGACCACGCCCCTGAAGATGCACGTTTGTGACGAAACGTCGGGTTGAGCAAGGGACAAGTCACGTAGCAGTGTGGACAGAGGAGTTGCCTCCATCTTGTTGGTAGGAAGCGCTGGATGCTTACCCTTATGCCTGTATTGCATATATTACATGTGAGTTTTGATACATAGTTTTTAATGGAATAAATGTACCCCTCTGTTTGATGTCTGCGCAATGAGAGTGTCTCTTTCATTTTCCATATATGTGACCACCGTGTCATATCTCTGGAGCATACTTCCCAATCCAAGGTTGTGCTAAAAATAAGTTGTTCAATATCTGGTGGGTCATTGGAAGAAAGATCTCTTGTTTAAGTAGTGGATGGGCTTGATGAATAGGAGGAACCGTGGATCTGACCATATAGTGATTTGTATATTGCATATATCCTATGTACCGACGGTAAGAGTCAGTTATATCGGGTGTTGGTGACAGTCTTCATTCTATAGGATTCTTCAAATGGACTATACTGCGAACATTAGATCATCCTTATATTATTGGATTTATTTTATATGAACTTTTTGATTACTGATCTTCTTCTGTTTACATCACGTGATCAGCGGTCATTGGCTGATAGTTGATCACATGGTAAGGGGCCGGGATCTGCCCCTTACTCTGATCAGCCTAGTCTCATTGACGCGCAGGCAGCTCATGCACAGGTGGATGTCTATTGACTTCCTTGCGGCAATTAAGGCACACCCTGTAGCCGGCATTCGACTATAGCGTGGGTGGGAAGTGGTTAGACTTTTCAGCGTCACAGTGTGACATTTCTTTCATTTCTGTGCACCTCAGCTGTGGTGTGTAGAAACACAAATGGGAGAATGAGGGAGGGTAACAAAGGTGGGGTATGGAAAAAATGCTGGCAGGCTTCAGATTTCCGTACTTCACCATAGCCCACCTAAAAGTTCTGTTTAAAAGAGACGTATGGACCAATAGTTTTGGTCAATCTTCTCTTCTGGGTCACAGGAATGCACTTACATTTGCTCTCCAGCCCGGTGCTCCTGTGAGTGCTGGAGGAGCAGAGCAGAGATCGGTGACTGACAGTCGCTGCTCTCCGTTCCAAGCTGACTGAGAACTGAGCGATCAGCTGTCGTGTGATTGGTTATTTCTGGTGCTTAGAGCCAACGTGGGACAGGGGCAGCATCACACCGATGCTGTAGTATAGAGGCGTATAGATGTTTGTTCTATATTGTGGGGACGGAATCGCTGCAATTTCAAATCGCTGAAAAACGTGGGATGCGTTTGCGATGCCATTACTTCTAATGGCAACCCAATTGCGCTGCAATGTTCATGCAGTAAATCATGCTGGAATCGCGCAACACTGTCGCCCAAAGGAAGCTCATGTACCTTTTTGAGTGACAAGCGTAGTGGGTTGCGATCGCAGTGCGAATTACCGAGCGGCAACATCGCAAACGCCTCCCAGCAATTCCGCCCACGATCAGGTGTGAATGGAGCCTAATAGTCTGAATTTTAAGTATGAACAGAGCACATAGAACCATTGTTTTTTGTGTGCCTGTGCAGAGATCGATTTTTTTTTTCTGGTGCAGAAAAACACAGATCTCTTTACAAGTGTAAAATAGTCCTTAGTTATGAATTGGTGTGTAAGGTTAGAAAATCCCCATTTTTGGTTTTCCCCAGAACAGAAGCAGAGGGGACCGCTTGCAATGACAAATACCAAAGTGAAGATTTCCTTCATTTTGAACAGATTTAATTTTACTTTCTGTTCTGTCTCCTGGACAGGAAGTGAATTGAAATCTCCCCAAGGGACACAAGTGGCAAAAAAAAAAAACGATACTGACAGGGATTTTAACCCTTCCTTACTTTTTCCAAAACTGGGAAATTCTTTTAGTTTTAAGCAATCGGGTATTTAAATTTAGACTCCTTTTGCCAACATTGATATAATGAAGCAAGAGCACTGAGTTAGGAAGTATTAATCACAGGCTATCTTGTTGCATTTGTCTGTACAGGTGGTTTAAGAATTGGTGTCATTAATTATTCATTCCTGGCTGAGTCAGCACTTCAAAGACCTACATTCATTTATATAGTTCAGCTTGGGCACATTCTTGGCAGATGTACTAGAAAGTACATGCATTAACACACATTGTGCTAAAGGGTTAATTAATGAAGTCTGGTAGGCTAGGTTATGCACCGATTTCATATATCATCCAGGAACTCCAACAGCGGGATCTCTTCCTCATGGTTCCAGACTCTGTTCCTAAACACCTGGGGGTTTTGGGTGATTTAGCACTTTTATTGCATTCTCCATTTTTATATAATAGTTTAATGTGGGAAGGGGCAAGTTCAAGTGATCCTTTTTTTGTCTAGTAAGTTATTAATGATGCACGTTTTTGTAACCGGTCAGGTTTCTTGCTCAGGCATTATACAATAAGAACCTAGGGGGTCTTGAGTTTGCATCTTTTGTCATTTAAAGCAGTGTTGAACCCTCAGCATGTTTTACATTTAACACATTAAACACAATAAAATTAACTTTCCCCAGTAAACTATTGAAAACTCTTACCCCAGCACCTGCAGTTTACAACTTTTTGTTGCTGGTGGCTCTTGCTTTCTCAGTGTTGCTACCCTGAACTTCCAGTTTTCACAGTTAACAGTGGACAGTGCAGTTTGGAGTCAGTCTTTTAGCTCGGAGGAGGGAAGAGCAGCGAAGTGCCTTGCAGTTCTAGGCTACTGGACTGTGTTTCTGTTTTCTGAAACAGGAAACATGGGGCAGTGGTCTTAGCATCAGCTTAAACTGGAATGTAGGCTTGAACTAAAAGATAAAGAAGTTGCATACCCAGTAAGGGATTAATTCAGCTGCTGAAAGAGATTAATAGACCTGAGGGTTTAAAGTGGTTCTAAAGGCAATTTTTTTTACCTTAATGCATTCTCTGCAATAAGGTAAAACAAAATTCTTTCAATAGTAGCTCCCCCCAGCCCCCCTTAAACACTTACCCAAGTCCATTCTCTTTTCAGCGCAGTCTACTGCAGCTCTTCACTCCTCTTCCTGGTCTCGTGGCAGCCATTGGTGAGGAGAGAGCAGGTGCGAGGCCAAGCCACGCTGCCACAATAAAGCTACCATGGCAGAGCATATATGGAAAACACCCGTTTTCCATGTATGCTCTGTTACGGTAGCTTTATCATGGCAACTTTGGAATAGGCAGAACTGTATACATTTATGTGACTATTTTAGCTCTACTTTGCACTAACCTTAATCTGTTAACAACTGTTAATGGTATTTGTACTTGAGATTTTTTTTAAATATTCTCTTGTTAACGCATACTTTACTATGGTTTGCTATTGTGCTGTGGGCTTTTAAAGTCCCCTGAGATGGAGGGCAGGAGCTAATTTATAGTAGCAAGCCTGGTGATTGGTCGCTAGGATGCAGCGTGGTCCTAACAACCAATCACCTGCCAGTTAACTTGGGCAGCTCTGCCCTCCATCCAATGCTGCTGTGCCTCCTGCCCTCTGTCCTGCTGTGAAAATGACAGTGGCGGAGGGTGGGGGAAATAGCTGACTCCTAAGTGGCGACCACCGCAGTCCAGATGGGACTTGGTCTGGATCTGGACCGCGGTCCGCCATTTAGTGATGCCTGGACTAGAGTTGCTTCTCAGATTTAACCTACTCTGCTTTCCCTAGTAATCCTCCCAGAAGGATGGTGGTGCTAAGACAGGTGATGTAGGAGGTTGTATATAGTAACTATAAATACAATTCTTTTCTTTAGATTTAGAAACTGCTGACTATTTTATTTTTTAAAGGGATTTTATATGGTAACCTTGCATTGTACTGCAAGGGCTGCTTTAAAGAGACCCTGCCAGGTTCCCAAACAAATTTAAAAATGCCAGTTTTCTGCAGTAGAGGTATTATATGCAAATCTCTGGCAGCCAGTGTCTTCTACTTTCCCCTCTGTTATAGTGTTACAGCCTCCATCTATTTGGCATGCAACACTTCCAGCAGTTTCAGATGCCTGTGTTCCTTATCAGTTGCTGGTGTCCCTTCCTCTGAGTTCTATGTCCCTGCTGAGTCCAGTCATGATATAGGGGTCAGAGTGAGGAACCATAGTGGGTGGGGGCATGCACACAGGCATTTGATGCTCACATAAGTGTTTAATGGTGAAGAAATTGATGTAAGCTGCAGTGCTAAATCAGAAGAAAGGTAGGAGATGCGGGCAGCTAAAGAGACAAGTATAAAACCTCTTCTATTGCAGGAAGATTGGCTTTTTGCTCTCTAGGAATAAAAGATTAGTTATACTTGTCCATCGAATGGACGGTGACTTCAGTTTTCTCTTTTGTTCAAAAGCTACAGCCGCCTCTGGAATCCAACACTTCCAGGTGTGTCAGATGCCTACTCCACCGTACAGCACTGTCATTCCATCTGGTGCCCCCCTACATCACTACAGGGTGCTTTCATTTGTTCAGACTAGCAACGAGGTTGCTAAAAGTGTACACTATTTTAATTCAGTCACTAATGTGTATTCTCACTCTAGGACTGCAGGAACTGTATTTGGAGAGGGTTTCCGTGCCTTTGTGTCAGACTGGGACAAAGTAACAGCCACAGTAAGTCCTTGATAAACTTCTGCAATGCTGTAGAATTATATAGATCCAGATGTTTGTGCAACATAACAAAGGAAGGAGTGTAAAGTCTGTTGTCTAAACGAGCCTTCCTCAACCAGTGTTCTGCGTCCTCAGGTGTACCGTGGGATCATGGGAGAGAAGGGCTGTCAGATGAGCCCGATCTCCCGATCCCCTGCTTAACTGTACATGGGCACTGTGAGGGAGCTTTGTCAGCCTCAAAAGTGAAAATAAAGGGAGAGGGAGTGTGCTGTGCTCTCTGCTTCCCCCTACAGTGCAGTACCTGGCTGAATGAGAAAAGCAACTGTGCTAGAATGTTTTAAAGTGCTTTATACGTGTGTGTGTGTGTGTGTGTGTGTGTGTGTCTGTATTTGTGTACGTGTGTGTGTCTGTATGTTACTTTTAATCCTGACCCCCCCCCCCCCCCCCCCCCATTCCTGTACCATCAAAACTGCTTTTGTAGGGCTTGTTTGTGATAGCAGCAAGGACTGCTGCTCCTCTGAACAACAATCCATGCTCAGATCGCTTTTCCGAGGCATTTGGCAGGCGGTAAAAAGGCAATATGTTGCCTCCTCACCATCTGTTTTAACCCTGTAAATGCAGCATCACTACACCGCAACTGTACAATGCACACAGTTGCGGGGTAATTGCAGTGCAGCCCCATTCACCCTGGGTATACCTCCAGCAGCAGCTACAGCATGTGTACACCCCCAGCTGCTGTCTCTGCAGCTAAAGGGGAAGAAATTGGGGTGGTAAAAACAGCTCAACCACGTTGTTTTACTGCCCCTCCAACCTGACATGTGAACAAGCCCTTGGTTTACATCTGTGTGGCTGCGTGCAGGGCAGTCCATTCATTTCAATGGGCTTCCCTACCCAGAGAAATGCAGTGAAAGAAGCGCTGCACCAAAAGCACCCCATGTTTGCCAATGTGTGGGGTACCGTACTATTAAGAATTAATGGCACCTCTAAAGAGCAGAGCATTTGTCTGTGTGTCAGGAACGAGCGTGATTTTGCACAGTAATGTGAACCAAGCCTTGGACAGAGGTGCCTCAAGACTGAAAATACTTTTCAAGGGCGCCCCGACTGGAAAAAGGTTGAGAAACACTGGTCTAAAGAACTAGTGACTGCTTAGTATGAATTTGGCAGCTTCCCAGTTTTTGCCAAAGAACAATATAGCATCAGCCACAGATACCTTTTTTATGAAAATCTATTTTAGAATTGTTTGCAGCTCTCCAGCCACCTTGGACTGTATAATTATTTCTCAGTTATTTTTTAACAAAAGGTCCTTAGATCAGAAAGACTCTTCGTCACTAGGGATGCACCGATACCAGTTTAAGAACAAGTACTTTTAACTTTTAAATAACTTTTTTTTATTTATTTTTTTATTTCATGCTGCGCGATTTGAGCCTGTACAAAATGAATGGGCTCAAATCACACTGCAAAGAATCGCATTTAATTTGAACAGGAATGTGGTGCAATTCTTGTCCGAATCACAAGCGGTTTGCCACGCCATTCCTGTGTGAACTCGGGCTGAAGTCACTATGACAAGCCTAGGTTCACAGAGGAGCGGTGCAGAAAACTGCATGTAATTGGCACAGGAATCGGAAACCGCATGTGATTTGAACAGGAATTGCACAGCATTCCTGTTCAAATCACATGCAATTCTTTACAGTGCGATTTGAGCTCATTAATTTTGTGTTCGTGCAAATGCTTAGTATTGATACCGGTATCGGTGTAACCCTATTAGTCACCATTCACTTTAAAATCTGACTGTACAATCTCTGTAAACTATCCATTTCACATCGTATCAGAAAAGCTCTTGTACTGAATACTGTATTTGTTATTGGATCCAAAAGTGATTGCATAGTCAGATTGTAGAGATTGCAGTGTGTGTGGTGAGCTTCATACGGATCCAAAACAGTAGGCATTAGTATGGAGGGAGGATCTCGGGCTTGGGGAGGAGCTGCAGTCCATTGTAGGGATTTCTTTCAAGCCACAATATCTGAACAGAAAGCGCAGTATTCTGCTCAGTACCCAATGTTGAATGTCACTGATGCCCTGGGTAGGCATCCATTATCATCGATCACAGCTGTATAGAGAGATCCAAGTCTCCCCTATGCCTATCTCTCTTTTCTCTTTATTTCATCTGGTTGGTGACCTTGGTGCCAAAAACCCACAAATCTGATTTTGGACAGCGAAGCTGTTAATCCACTCACTGGATCACTGGCATGTAGGATGGCTGCTTCCATCAAAACCTAATCACATTTTTTCCAGTGGCAGTGCCTTTAAAGCAATGTTGCAGTCAAGTTGCTTTATTTCGGTGCAGCTCTTCAGCTTTGTTGTCACTAGATGGTGCTGCTGAGATGAGCTTGGAACATTTTCTGCAGATGTTGGCTGTCTGCAGTTAGTGACAATTGGTAGACATGGCGGATATTTGTGTTGCCAGGGTGAGTCTGTCTCAGACTAGTGCAATGCAGAGCTGCCTTCTAATATATCCCAATAACTGGAACAGATTCCAGGGCTTACCTTTGGTGTTGTGATTTCTTGAAGACATTAAGATGTGCAATGTTTATGTATAAGTGCAGAGTAGTAAATAGATTTATGAAGAGGGCGCGTTTGGGGTATTCCACCTATATTGCACCTTTTAACCTGGCCATACGTTGATCGCAGTTCGTCTGGTTCAACAGAGATGAGACAAATTTTGATCCATGCTGCATGCTCATCGTACAGAAGTTTATTTACCGATCAACTTCTGTACAACCAGCCTGTGGGATTTCCCCCATTGTCAGAATACAAAGGTATAGCGGGAGGATTCCTCCATCCACATCAAGTGTGTGGAAGGAGGAATCGAGTCACTCCTAAAATCCCTATTTCTAGGGTCAAGTTGCTCATCTCTGTTCACTATTTATGTGCATCATGACTGAATGATTATGTGTACACTTCTAATTTATTAGTAATTAAATGAGGTAGAAAAACTAGTGCCATCAATGCCATTTTTTTTTTCATAAATCAGCTTCAGCCTACATAGAACAGCATGTTGCAGAGGACCCTTGCTCTCTGTGAAAAAATATGGTCTCTCAGCAGAGGTCCTACGCATTCCTTTTACCAGCTGGCTGCAGACGTATGGCTCTTCAGTTGGCAAAGCTCCTGCTCCCTGCTGATTAGAGAGCTCTAGCTATGTCTAAGCAGGGGGCATGTCAGACCTCTGCAAAGGGATCGCTGTTTCCACACAGAGAAAGAGTCCTACTCTGCAACTGTATTCTATGATCACAAAATAGCCGAACTGCCCTGGGTTTAGGTCATAAAGACTTCAGTGAACTTTAGATGCTGAACCCAGGCCCCAATGAAATTTATCAGATTTTATGGGGGAATTTACACAAAAATACAAAAAACTGTGGGAGGTCCCCCAAAAAATTAATGCCAGACTCTTAAAAGGGGTGGGGGGTGGCAGTACCCACCCAAGCCTTACCAGGCCACATGCCTTCAACATAGAGGAGGGATGCCTTGCTAGGGGGCAAAGCATCTTTTTCCCCATATTGATGAGGACAAGGGCCTCATCTCTAAAACCCCAGCCAGTGGTTGTGGGGAGCTTATTGGAATCTGGAACACCCCTTTAATAAGTCGTCCCCCAGATAAAGGCCTCCCACTGGGGGGGGGGGGGGGTTGTTGGCACCATTCCTTTGCCTACTCCTTCCCAAAAAGCGTAACCTAGAAATAAAACACCCAAACGTTTAACAGGACCTTTTATCCAACACACATGACTGATCCCAGCATTTCATCCAAATGCTCGACCAGCCAAAGTTTCAACCCGAACCTGGGTTTAGACTGAACCATTGGCTTGTTCCTAATCGCTACTCTCAGCTTGTTTAACAACCTATTAATGTGTTGTGGTTTCTTTCACCTGCCTGCAGTTCACCCTTTTCGTATGCCCACCCTCAAAATAGCCACTGGAGTCTGTTGGTTACTAGGGATTACAAAAATATCTGCAATGGTGCCCCTCCCAGTATATGTGGGTGTATATGTGTATATACACACAGTTAGGGCCATATATATTTGGACACAGGCACAATTTTAAATGTTTTCCGGTATTTACCCAAATATATTCAAGCTATAGTTATTTAATGGATATAGGCTGAAAGTGCACGCACTCAGGTTTAATTTGAGGGTATGTACATCCAAATCGGGGGAAGGGTTTAGGAATTACAGCTTTTAAGGATAGCTATCCCCTTTTTCAAGAGATCGAAAGTAATTGGACAGTTGAATCAAAAGCTGTTTCATGCCCAGGTGTGGACTATGCCTTCGTTATTTCTTCATCAATTAAGCAGGTAAAAGGCCTGGAGTTGATTATGATGGCCCCTACACACAATCTGAAAATCGGACGACAGATTGTCCGTTTTTTTTTTTTTTTTTGTTTTTTTTTTTGCATGCTAGTTGCATATCAACATATCAAAAATGGAGAGTTTACTGAAGTCATGAAAATTCTCGTATGACAGAATAGCATATCAAAAATGGAGAGTTTACTAAAGTTATGAAAATTCTCGTATGACAAAATAAAAAAATCTGAAGTGATGTCGTGTTGTAGTGTATTTGTATTGTGTTTTCAGATGACAACTGTACTGATTAAACGAAAATCGTACGACCTGATATCGTACGAGAAGTTTTCGTGCTTGTCCCATCAGATAATATCGGATGAACTGTCATGATCAGCTCTCAAAAGCCCTTTACTAACCATCCGATTATCGTACGATTGTGACTAAAACACAGTATTTTTCGTCCGATGGATCGTGTGTACGGGCCATAAGTGTGGTATTTGAATACTATTGCTGTGACCCTACATCATATATTCAAAGGAGCTGTCCATGCAAGTGAAACAGGTCATTGTAAGGCTTCAAAAACAAAACCAATCCATCTGGGAGATGGCAGCAACATTAGGAGTGGCTAAATCAACAGTTTGGTACATTCTGAGGAAACGAAGAACGCACTGGTGAGCTCCGCAACATAAAAAGGCCTGGACGTCCACGGAAGACAACGGTGGTGGATAATCGAAGAATCCGCTCTATGGCAAAGAAAAGCCCATTCACAACATCCAGACAAGTGAAGGACACTCTCCAGGAGGTGGGTGTATCATTCTCAACGTCTACAATCAAGAGAAGACTTCACAAGAACAAATACGGAGGGTTCACCACAAGGTGCAAACCATTCATAGGCCTGAAGAATAGAAAATCCAAAAAAGTCTTTGCCAAAAAACATCTAAAAAGCCAGACCAGTTCTGGAAAAGCATTCTTTGGACGGATGAAACAGGTTAAACTGTACCAGAATGATGGGAAGAAAAAATGGTGGAGAAGGCTTGGAACCGCTCATGATCCAAAGCACACAAAGTCATCTGTAAAACATGGTGGAGGCAGTGTGATGGCATGGGCATACACTTGTTTACATACCCTGCCAGAATTTATGATTTCTTGGCCATTTTTCAGAGCATATGAATGATAACACAAACTTTTCTTTCACTCATAGTTAGTGTTTGGCTGAAGCCAGTTATCAACTGTGTTTACTCTTTTTAAATCATAATGACAACAGAACCTACACAAATGACCCTGATCAAAAGTTTAAATACCCCAGTTCTTATTACCGTGTATTGCCCCCTTTAACATCAATGACAGCTTGAAGTCTTTTGTGGTATTTATGGATGAGGCTCTTTATCTTCTCAGATGGTAAAGCTGCCCATTCCTCTTGGCAAAGCCTCCAGTTCCTGTAAATTCTTGGGCTGTCTTGCATGAACTGCACGTTTGAGATCTACCCAGAGTGGCTCAATGATATTGAGGTCAGGAGACTGAGATGGCCACTCCAGAACCTTCACTTTTATTCTGCTGTAGCCAATGACAGGTCGACTTGGCCTTGTGTTTTGGATCATTGTTATGTTGGAATGTCCAAGTACGTCCCATGCGCAGCTTCCTGGCTGATAAATGCAAATGTTCCTCCAGTATTTTTTGATAACATACTGCATTCACCTTGCCATCAATTTTCACCAAATTTCCTGTGCCTTTTTGTAGCTCACACATCCCCAAAACATCGGCGATCCACCTCTGTGTTTCACAGTAGGAATGGTGTACCTTTCATCATAGGCCTTGTTTACTCCTCTCCAAATGTAGCGTTTATGGTTGTGGCCAAAAAGCTAAATTTTGGTCTCATCACTCCAAATGACTTTGTGCCAGAAGATTTGAGGCTTGTCTCTGTGCTGTTTGGCGTATTGTAAGCGGGATACTTTGGCATTTGCGTAGTAATGGCTTTCTTCTGGCGACTCGACCATGCAGCCCACCTTTCTTCAAGTGCCTCCTTTTTGTGCATCTTGAAACAGCCACACCACATATTTTCAGAGGCCTGTATTTCACCTGAAGTTATTTGTGGGTTTTTCTTTGCATCCCGAACAATCTTCCTGGCCGTTGTGGCTGAAATTTTAGTTGGTCTACCTGACCGTGGTTTGGTCAGAACCCCTCATTTCTCCTCATTTGAGTTTGAACACTTATGATTGGCAATCTCAATTGCTTGCATATCTTTTTATATCCCTTTCCTGTTTTATACAGTTCAACTACCTTTTCCCGCAGATCCTTTGACAGTTCTTTTTGTTTTCCTCATGACTCAGAATCCAGAAACATCAGTGCAGCACTGGATGAAAGATGCAAGGGTCTGTCAGGAGTCCAGAAACTCATTGACCTTTTTATACACACACACTAATTACAAGCACACAGATCACAGGTGAGGATGGTTACCTTTTAATAGTCATTTAAACCTCTTTGTGTCAACTTGTGTGCATGTTATCAGGCAAAAATTACCAGGGTATGTAAACTTTGGATCAGGGTCATTTGGGTAGTTTCTGTTGTCGTCATGATTTTAAAAGAGTAAACACAGTTGATTGATAATAAATGGCTTCTGCCCAACACTAACCATGAGTGAAAGAAAAGTTTTTGTGTTATTCATATTCTCTAAAAAATGGCCAAGAAATCATAAATTCTGCCAGGGTATGTAAACTTATGAGCACAACTGTACATGGCTTTCAGTGGCATTGGGTCATTGGTGTTTATTGATGATGTGACATAAGACATAAGCAGCTGGATAAATTCTCCAATGTTTAGTAGGGGTGCACCGAATTGAAATTTTGGTGCCGAAACCTATATCGGAAATGAAGGATGCACTAGGCCGAAATCCGATACCGAAAATGACAGATTTTAAAAAATATTTAGATTTTTATATAGAATTGTATTCACCTTTTTATTAATATCATCAATTTAAATTAATATGAATTTATTGTTTGCCATTAATGGTACTTTTAGTGCAAGAAAGGTCAAGAAAAATGCAGTCTCTAACCATCTCTTGTATCATGCCTGCAGTCTCTAACTTAAACTTTAACATACTGCTCAGTGCACCTCTAGCAGATATGATCCAGGAGATCAATGCAGCCTCACCAGTGTCCATCAAATGCAGCCTGCCCGTCATATGCAGCCTCACCAGTGCCCATCATATGCAGCCTCACCAGTGCCCCTCATATGCAGCCTCACCAGTGCCCCTCATATGCAGCCTCACCAGTGCCCCTCATGCAGCCTCACCAGTGCCCCTCATATGCAGCCTCACCAGTGCCCCTCATATGCAGCCTCACCAGTGCCCCTCATATGCAGCCTGCCTGTGCCCAACAGCCTCACCATTGCCCATCATATGCAGCATGCCTGTGCCCAACAGCCTCACCAGTGCCCATCATATGCAGCATGCCTGTGCCCAACAGCCTCACCAGTGCCCATCATATGCAGCATGCCTGTGCCCAACAGCCTCACCAGTGCCCATCATATGCTGCATGCCTATGCCCGGATCAGAGTGGCGATCTCAGTGTGTCACGGAACAGGGTTTGAATTGCCCGGGTCACAGTAACAATGTCCTGCCTCCTGTGATCACGTCACACTGATTCAATGTCCTGCCATTGGATCTGTGTGCTGTCTATCACAGGAGGTGGGACATTGTTACTACGGCCCGGACAATTCAGCTCCGTGACACACAGAGATCGCAGCAAGGCGTGAGTGGAGGACTGGGGCGGGCCAGGTTGACACTCCTGCAATGGGCGGCACCTGGGGCGGACCCCGCCCACTTTTGGTATCGGCTGTTTTTTGCTATCGGCCAAATGAAAAAACAGTTTTTGGACAATAATTTTCGGCAGGCTGAAAAATTTCGATGCACCTCCTAGTGTTTAGAGATATGCTGTCAGCCCAGATTCAGCCAAATGCAGCAAAGTTGATTGGACGGTGCTTCACAGTACAGATGGACAATGATCCAAAACAACCCAGGAGCTTTTGAAGGAAAAGAAGTGAAATATTCTGCAATGGCCGAGTCAATCACCTGATCTCAACTTAATTGAGCATGCATTTCACTTACTGAAGGCAAAACTAAAAGCAAAAAGACCCACAAAGAACAACTGAAGACAGCTGCAGTTAGAGGCAAAACATCATAAAGGAGAAATCCCAGTCTTTGGTAATGTTCGTGGGTTCTAGACTTTAGGCAGTCATTGCCAGCAAAGGATTTTTAACAAAATATTAAAAATTACCATTTTATTTATGATTATATTCATTTGACCAATTACATTTGAGCCCCTGGGTTAAACGGGGAATAGGAGGAGGGGGAGCTATGAAGGCGCTAAACAAAACTGCATGTTTTCAATTCCTCGTGTAGTCCTTTGGGGGCAAGAGAGTATATATATATATATATATATATATATATATATATATATATATATATATATATAATTTATTATCATCTAGCCAGAATACTTCCCTCTTGCATAATAGGGAAAATCTCTCATTTGCAGTCAAGGTTCCTTTAACCACTTCAGCCCCGGAAGGATTTACCCCCTTCCTGACCAGAGCACTTTTTACAATTTGGCACTGCGTCGCTTTAACTGCTAATTGCGCGGTCATGCAATGGTGTACCCAAACGAAATTTGCGTCCTTTTCTTCCCACAAATAGAGCTTTCTTTTGATGGTATTTGATCACCTCTGTGGTTTTTATTTTTTGCGCTATAAACGGAAAAAGACCGAAAATTTTGAAAAAAAATGATATTTTCTACTTTTTGTTCTAAAAAAAATCCAATAAACTCAATTTTAGTCATACATTTAGGCCAAAATGTATTCGGCCACATGTCTTTGGTAAAAAAAAAGTCAATAAGCGTATATTTATTGGTTTGCGCAAAAGTTATAGCGCCTACAAACTAGGGTACATTTTCTGGAATTTACACAGCTTTTAGTTTATGACTGCCTATGTCATTTCATGAGGTACTAAAATGGCAGGGCAGTACAAAACCCCCCCAAATGACCCCATTTTGGAAAGTAGACACCCCAAGGAAATTGCTGAGAGGCATGTTGAACCCATTGAATATTTATTTTTTTTGTCCCAGGTGATTGAATAATGACAAAAAAAAAAAAAAAAAAAAAATTTACAAAAAGTTGTCACTAAATGATATATTGCTCACACAGGCCATGGGCATATGTGGAATTGCACCCCAAAATACATTCAGCTGCTTCTCCTGAGTACGGGGATACCACATGTGTGGGACTTTTTGGGAGCCTAGCCGCGTATGGGGCCCCGAAAAGCAAGCACCGCCTTCAGGATTTCTAAGGGCATAGATTTTTGATTACACTCCTCACTACCTATCACAGTTTTGAAGGCCATAAAATGCCAAGATGGCACAAAACACCCCCAAATGACCCCATTTTGGAAAGTAGACACCCCAAGCTATTTGCTGAGAGGTATGTTGAGTCCATGGAATATTTTATTTTTTGACACAAGTTGTGGGAATGTGACAATTTTTTTTTTTTTTGCACAAAGTTGTCACTAAATGATATATTGCTCACACAGGCCATGGGCATATGTGGAATTGCACCCCAAAATACATTCTGCTGATTCTCCTGAGTATGGGGATACCACATGTGTGGGACTTTTTGGGAGCCTAGCCGCGTACGGGGCCCCGAAAACCAATCACCGCCTTTAGGATTTCTAAGGGCATAAATTTTTTATTTCACTCCTCACTACCTATCAGAGTTTTGAAGGCCATAAAATGCCAAGATGGCACAAAACCCCCCCCAAATGACCCCATTTTGGAAAGTAGACACCCCAAGCTATTTGCTGAGAGGCATGTTGAGTCCATGGAATATTTTATATTTTGACACAAGTTGCTGGAAAGTGACAATTTTTTTTTTTTTTTTTTTTTTTTTGCACAAAGTTGTCACTAAATGATATATTGCTCAAACATGCCATGGGCATATGTGGAATTGCACCCCAAAATATATTCTGCTGCTTCTCCTGAGTACGGGGATACCACATGTGTGGGACTTTTTGGGAGCCTAGCTGCGTACGGGGCCCCGAAAACCAAGCACCGCCTTCAGGATTTCTAAGGCCATAAATTTTTGATTTCACTTCTCACTACCTATCACAGTTTTGAAGGCCATAAAATGCCAAGATGGCACAAAACCCCCCCAAATGACCCCATTTTGGAAAGTAGACACCCCAAGCTATTTGCTGAGAGGCATGTTGAGTCCATGGAATATTTTATTTTTTGACACAAGTTGCGGGAATGTGAGAATTTTTTTTTTTTTGCACAAAGTTGTCACTAAATGATATATTGCTCACACAGGCCATGGGCATATGTGGAATTACACCCCAAAATATATTCTGCTGCTTCTCCTGAGTACGGGGATACCACATGTGTGGGACTTTTTGGGAGCCTAGCTGCGTACGGGGCCCCGAAAACCCAGCACCGCCTTCAGGATTTCTAAGGGCGTAAAGTTGTAATTTCACTCCCCACTACCTATCACATTTTTGAAGGCCATAAAATGCCCAGATGGCACAAACCCCCCCCAATTGACCCCATTTTGGAAAGTAGACACCCCAAGCTATTTGCTGAGAGGCATGTTGAGTCCATGGAATATTTTATATTTTGACACAAGTTGCGGGAAAGTGACAATTTTTTTTTTTTTTTTTTTTTTTTGCACAAAGTTGTCACTAAATGATATATTGTTCAAACATGCCATGGGCATATGTGGAATTACACCCCAAAATATATTCTGCTGCTTCTCCTGAGTACGGGGATACCACATGTGTGGGACTTTTTGGGAGCCTAGCCGCGCACGGGGCCCCGAAAACCAAGCACCGCCTTCAGGATTTCTAAGGACATACATTTTTGATTTTACTCCTCACTACCTATCACACTTTTGAAGGCCATAAAATGCCAAGATGGCACAAAACCCCCCCAAATGACCCCATTTTGGAAAGTAGACACCCCAAGCTATTTGCTGAGAGGCATGGTGAGTATTTTGCAGCTCTCATTTGTTTTTGAAAATGAAGAAAGGCAAGAAAAACGTATTTTTTTTTTCTTTTTTCAATTTTCAAAACTTTGTGACAAAAAGTGAGGTCTGCAAAATACTCACTATACCGCTCAGCAAATAGCTTTGGGTGTCTATTTTCCAAAATGGGGTCATTTGGGGGGGGGTTGTGCCATCTGGGCATTCCATGGCCTCCGAAACTGTGATAGGCAGTGAAGAGTGAAATCAAAAATTTACGCCCTTAGAAAGCCTGAAGGCGGGGCTTGGTTTTCGGGGTCCCGTACGCGGCTAGGCTCCCAAAAAGTCTCACACATGTGGTATCCCCGTACTCAGGAGAAGCAACAGAATGTATTTTGGGGTGTAATTTCACATATTCCCATGGCATGTTTGAGCAATATATCATTTAGTGACAACTTTGTGCAAAAAAAAAAAAATAAAAAAAAAATTTGTCTTTTTCCCGCAACTTGTGTCACAATATAAAATATTCCATGGACTCGACATGCCTCTCAGCAAATAGCTTGGGGTGTCTACTTTCCAAAATGGGGTCATTTGGGGGGGTTTTGAACTGTCCTGGCCTTTTATGCACAACATTTAGAAGCTTATGTCACACATCACCCACTCTTCTAACCACTTGAAGACAAAGCCCTTTCTGACACTTATTGTTTACATGAAAAAATTATTTTTTTTTGCAAAAAAATTACTTTGAACCCCCAAACATTATATATTTTTTTAAAGCAAATGCCCTACAGATTAAAATGGTGGGTGTTTATTTTTTTTTTTTCACACAGTATTTGCGCAGCGATTTTTCAAACGCATTTTTTGGGGAAAAAACACACTTTTTTAAATTTTAATACACTAAAACACACTATTTTGTCAAAATGTTTGATGAAATAAAAAAGATGATCTTAGGCCGAGTACATGGATACCAAACATGACATGCTTTAAAATTGCGCACAAACGTGCAATGGCGACAAACTAAATACATTTTTAAAAGCCTTTAAAAGCCTTTACAGGTTACCACTTTAGATTTACAGAGGAGGTCTACTGCTAAAATTACTGCCCTCGGTCTGACCTTCGCGGTGATACCTCACATGCATGGTGCAATTGCTGTTTACATTTGACGCCAGACCGACGCTTGCGTTCGCCTTTGTGCGAGAGCAGGGGGGGGCAGGGGTGCTTTTTTTTTTTTTTTTTATTATTATTTTTTTTGCTTTTTTATCTTATTTTTAAACTGTTCCTTTCATTTTTTTTTTTTTTTTATCATTTTTATTGTTATCTCAGGGAATGTAAATATCCCCCATGATAGCAATAGGTAGTGACAGGTACTCTTTTTAGAAAAAATTGGGGTCTATTAGACCCTAGATCTCTCCTCTGCCCTCAAAGCATCTGACCACACCAAGATCGGTGTGATAAAATGCTTTCCCAATTTCCCAATGGCGCTGTTTACATCCGGCGAAATCTAAGTCATGAAATGCTTGTAGCTTCCAGTTTCTTAGGCCATAGAGATGTTTGGAGCCATTCTGGTCTCTGATCAGCTCTATGGTCAGCTGGCTGAATCACCGGCTGCATTCTCAAGTTCCCTGTTGGGACAGGAGAGCCAGAGAAAAACATGGACGACGGTGTGGGGGGGGGGGCATTCCCTCCCACTGCTTGTAAAAGCAGTCTAGAGGCTAATTAGCCGCTAGGATTGCTTTTACAAGAAAGCCGACCACTGGCTGAAAAGAATGATACCAAGATGATACCTAAACCTGCAGGCATCATTCTGGTATAACCACTCAAAGTCCAGCAACATACCAGTACGTTGCTGGTCCTTGTTGGGCATACATTGTAAACTTTTTTTCATGCAGCCTGTGGGCTGAACGAAAAAAAGATATTGATCGGTGGGTATGCCCACCATTAGAATACCTCCCTTCATCCACCCACTTCTAATGATGGGCATACATGCACCGTATATATATGCCGAAGCATGGGGGCATCCTCCCGCAAAAAGGCAGGAGCAAATCGCTCCTCCACCCACTGCTGCCCCCACGCTTCGGCATATATGCTGAAGTATGTAACTGTGGTGGTGAAATCACCTCCGACAGCGCTGGAGTCACGGCTTTATGTATCGTGGGAGCAAACGCTGTTGCTGTCAAGATAAATAAATCCGTGCTGCAACTGAATGGCGTACCTGCTAAGCAAATGATGGTTAACAAAAAAACAAAGTAACATTACAGTATAACAGTATTACTTACCATACCTGCAAAGCAAAATACAAAAAAAACATAGTAAAAAATAAAACATTTAACGCAACCTGTGCCTACCTAAAAATATATATATGCCGAAGCATGGGGGCATCCTCCCGCAAAAGGCAGGAGCAAATCGCTCCTCCACCCACTGCTGCCCCCACGCTTCGGCATATATGCTGAAGTATGTAACTGTGGTGGTGAAATCACCTCCGACAGCGCTGGAGTCACGGCTTTATGTATCGTGGGAGCAAACGCTGTTGCTGTCAAGATAAATAAATCCGTGCTGCAACTGAATGGCGTACCTGCGAAGCAAATGATGGTTAACAAAAAAACAAAGTAACATTACAGTATAACAGTAATACTTACCATACCTGCAAAGCAAAATACAAAAAAAAATAGTAAAAAATAAAACATTTAACGCAACCTGTGCCTACCTAAAAAATATATATGCCGAAGCATGGGGGCATCCTCCCGCAAAAGGCAGGAGCAAATCGCTCCTCCACCCACTGCTGCCCCCACGCTTCGGCATATATGCTGAAGTATGTAACTGTGGTGGTGAAATCACCTCCGACAGCGCTGGAGTCGCGGCTTTATGTATCGTGGGAGCAAACGCTGTTGCTGTCAAGATAAATAAATCCGCTCTGCAGCTGAATGG
Organism: Lithobates septentrionalis; assembly: GCA_037952835.1. Classification (NCBI taxonomy): domain Eukaryota; kingdom Metazoa; phylum Chordata; class Amphibia; order Anura; family Ranidae; genus Lithobates; species Lithobates septentrionalis. The sequence continues at coordinate 663,487 of JBBDGP010000435.1, read as the reverse complement.
CGTACCTGAAAACACAAAGGTGGTTAACAATAAAAAAAACAAAGTATAAAAAAATTGCATACCTATAAAGCAAACATGATAAAAACATAACAATAAAACATTGCAGTATAGAATGCAGAACAATAGAGAGAGAACAATAAAACAACAACTATTTTTGGTTTTTTTATTTTATATTTTTTTTGTGTTTTTTTCTTTTTTTTACTTTTTTTTGTTTTTTTTACACTTTTTTTTGTAACTTTAACTTTTTTAACTGGTACCAGGTTTGGGTCTCTCAAAATGCGACAGCATCTTGGGAGACCCTGTGGAAGTGTGCCTAGTCTGTGCAGTGCTGTACCCTACGCTAATACTCCACTAGTGTGTGGTAGCGTTCAAAACATTCACCAATGCAAAGACCAGGAATGCCAGGACAGAGGGGACAACAATACCGGGTGTCACGCCTAAATCCGCGCTTGCTGCAGACACGACATCTTTTTTGGGGGGTTCGTTGGGTAGGGGTACTCGGGAGGGCATAAAGAAAATGCCTCTCATGCAGCCGGCTTACTGCATTCGGTTGGGGATGGTGAGGTGGAGCACCGTCTGGATACAGAAGGGCTCTGACGATCTCTTCCTGGAATGTAAGGAAGGATCCAGTCCGTCCTGAAGCTCTGTATAGCACATGAGCGTTCAGCAAAGCCAATTGAAATAAATAAACAGACACTTTTTTGTACCAGCGTCTGGCCTTACGGGCAACTAGGTACGGCGCCAACAACTGGTCGTTGAGGTCCACCCCTCCCATATTAAGGTTGTATTCGTGGACACAGAGGGGTTTCTCCACAACACCAGTCGCCGTAGGAATTTGGACCGTCGTGTCTGCATGAAGGGAGGTGAGAACGAAAACATTCTTCTTATGCCTCCACTTCATAGCGAGCAAATTATTATACTTCAAGCAGGCTCTCTCCCCCAGCCTAAGACGGGAATCTACAAGCCGCTGGGGAAAGCCCCGGCGATTAGGTCGCACGGTGCCACATGCTCCAATCTGATGATCAAAAAGGTGGCTAAAAAGTGGCACGCTCGTATAATAATTGTCCACGTACAAGTGGTACCCCTTTCCGAATAAGGATGACACCAAGTCCCACACTATCTTGCCAGCGCTTCCTATGTAGTCAGGGCAGTTTGTCGGCTCTACGTGACTATCTTTTCCCTCGTAAACCATAAATCTACATGTATAGCCTGTGGCCCTGTCACAGAGCTTATACATCTTGACCCCGTATCTGGCACGCTTGCTGGGAAGGTACTGTTTGAATGACAAGCGGCCAGAAAATTTAACCAGGGACTCATCAACGCAGACAACTTGATGGGGGGTAAACAAGTCTGCAAAACGTTGGTTGAAGTGGTTTACGAGGGGCCGAATTTTGTAGAGCCGATCGTATCCAGGGTCTCCACGAGGACGACAGAGTTCATTGTTGTTGAAGTGCATGAACCGCAAAATCTGCTCGTATCGTGCCCTGGCCATGGAAGCAGAGAACAAGGGTGAATGGTAAATTGGGTCAGTGGACCAATATGACCGCAACTCACTCTTTTTATTCAACCCCATGAGGAGGGAAAGGCCCAGAAAGATCTTAAATTCGGAGACCGTAATTGGTCTCCAATCTCTGGCAAGGGTGGACTGGGGCATAGTGGCGATGTGTTGACCAGCGTATAAATTGCTTTGGTCCACAATAGATCTATAGAGATCTTCGGTGAAAAACAGCGAATAAAAATCCAGTGGCATAAAGTCAACTGTTTCCACCTGAATTCCGGGTTGGCCAGTGAAAGGGGGAAGTACGGGTGCTGCAGAAGTGGTGGGTACCCAATTCGGATTGGCCAATGCAGCAGGAAGGGCACTATGGGCACGACGGGCCTGTGTTCGTCTTCTTGGTGGCAGCGGGACACTACTAGTGCTTGCCACCTCGCCAGCTTGAACTGCACTTATGGGACTCGCCACGTCACCACGTGATACTGCAGTGCTGGATGTACGACCAGGGTGTACTAGGCCGCTGGTGCTTGCCAGTTCACCAGAAGGAGTAGCGGCGCTAGTACTTCTCTGCTCCATACGAGAGCCCTGCGGTTCTTGCACTTCAAGGACAGCATAAGTTCGGGGTCTGGTACGCCTGACCTTAGCAGGGACCACAACTCCGTCGTCAGAGCTATCTGTCATGGAGCCGCTGTCCTCTACAGGATCGTATTCTGAGCCTGAATCTGACAGATGAGTGACTTCCTCTTCACTATCTGTCATGCTCAGAATCCTGTAGGCCTCTTCACTAGTGTACCTTCGATTTGCCATTTTGGCCTCTAAATTTAGGGGTACACTAGTGAGACTCACAGGCAAAAAAGCTCCCGACTGTCAGCGACTGATTCAAAACGCTACCAAAAAACTGTTAGCGATCGCAGGGATCAGGCCTGACTCTGCGACCGCTGCAGTTATGTGTGCTTAGTGTTTTGTAAGTGTCAGTAATCGATCGATACTGCACTTGGGTGGGCTGGGCTGGGCTGGGCCGAGGAGCAAAACGCAGGTGCTAGCAGGTATCTGGGCTGATCCCGCTAACACTGCGTTTCAGGGAACCCTAAACTGCTGGGGAGTATAGATCTGATCGGATCAGATATCGATCCGCTCAGATACTATAGCACTAAGGGAGGTGTATGCTGCGTGCACGGGTTTTAGCTGTACTGGCGCTAACCTGACGCTGCCTGGGGCGACGCAGACCTTATCTGATCCTAAAAACTTAACTTCTATCACCGCCGGGCAATTAGGGGGTTAAACCTTTATAAGGTAATAAACGGCGGGTGCCCTAAAACTATAATAAACTGTAATAAACTATAATAAACTACAAAAAACAAACTATCTAACCAGCGTCACCCGTAACACTTATACGGTGATCGCTGGTGAAAGGGTTAACTAGGGGGCAATCAGGGGGTTAAAACCTTTAGCAGGTAGTATATGGGGGTCCCTGTCGCTATAAAACACTGACAGCGAACCTATATACTTACCTCCCTAACTAGCGTCACCTGTGTCACTAATACAGCGATCAGAAAAACGATCGCTTAGCGACACTGGTGACGGGGGGTAATCAAGGGGTTAACTTTTATTAGGGGTGGTTAGGGGGTACCCTGGACCTAAGGGGGGGTACCCTAGACCTAAAGGGGGCTAACCTAACTGCCCTAACACTTATAACTGACAAACTGACACCAATGCAAAAAAAAACAAAACACTGCTATTGGTGTCAGAGTGACAGTGGGTACAGGGGGGTGATCGGGGGGTGATCGGGGGGTGACAGGGGGGTGAAAAGTGTGCCTGGCGTGTTCTACTGAATGTGTGGTGTTGGTGCACTTACTTGGATGTCTTCTCTCCTCGGCGTCGGATCAAAAAGACCGGCTCCAGGAGAGATGACATCACTTCCTCTCCCTCTGTTTACATTACAGAGGGAGAGGAAGCATTTGATTCGTGGGAGCGATCGGGAGGGGGTGGCAATCAATGGATGGCCTCCCCCTGACCCCCAATCGCCCGCGAACAAGACCCGACCACCCAGGGCAGCGGGGGGGGGTCCGATCGGACCCCCCGCCCGCGGGAAGGCATCACGTTTCAGGTACGTGATTTTGCCTGCCCGTGCCGACCTGCTCACGTATATAGGCGTGAGGCGGTCGGCAAGTGGTTAAGGATGGTCTCTATAGCAAATACTTCCAGGCATTCAATATCATCATTATGCATACGATGAAAATGCTGTGGAACGCTATGTTCATCACATGCTTTTTTGATCGGTGATCACCGATTCTTGCACGTGTGGTGCGACCCACATATAAAAGGCCGCAGGGACACCGTAGAACATATATAACAAAATCAGTAGAGCATGTGATGAATTGTTTAATTATATAAGTTTTACCTATAGTAGTGATGATCTTATTGCTGCCATGAGGTGCCAACAAATCATGTTCCGAACTAGATAGGGGGCCACACACTGAATCAAATGATGACATGCTCCAGATTCTGGAAGAACTCTGGGAAGAGGGCCATACAGAGGGACACATCCCAACACCATTTATAGAACCATCAGTCACACATACTACTTTTAGACCAAAATCCACGTTTTTCCCAACACATTCAAAGGGTCCCTACATAGAGACCTAGTTTCAGGCTGTTTATAAAGACCTTTTAGCGCTTGCGACACCCCTAACACTAACCGATATCATAACTTAACAAGAGAAGAAAGCCGGGCCTTAAAAGATCTGACAGCCAATACTGATTTTATCAGACAAGCCAATAAGGGTGGGAGCTTAGTTGTGCAGAACAGAGTAAATGACATTAAAGAGGTGAGTCGGCTGCTAGCCGACACCGATACCTATCTTAAATTGGCAGCTGAGCCTCTCCCCAGATATCAATTAGAACTCAAAATCTTGGTCTACGAGGCTTGGGAAAACAGAGTGCTTAACAAAAAGGAAAGACGATTCCTGTTTCCATCTGAGTATAGCACACCGTATTTTTACCATCTCCCGAAAGTACACAAGTCTTTGATCCTCCGGGAAGACCAATAGTGGCTAGTACCAATAGCTTTACTAATGGCTCATCAATGTAATATTTTGCCAACTCCCATCTTATATTAGAGACTCAAGTCAAGTTATTGATGTCCTCCAACATTATACTTAGGAAGAGGAATATATGTGGGCATCACTCAATGTTGCATCTCTTTATACATCTATATCCCATGAGGTAGGCCTTATAGCCATACATTTCCTCACCCAGAATGGAGACCTCAATTCCTTGCGGTCACAATTTCTGATTAGATCAACTGAATTCTGCTTAAGACACAATTACTTGACATTTTTCAAACAGTTTTTTTTACAATGTAGGGGCACAGCCATGGGGGCAAATTTTGCTCCGGTATACGCCAACCTAACGATGGGCTACTGGAAGGGGGGATACATCTGGGCCAACAACCCATTCGCTGAGTACATTGTGCTTCTCGATAGATACATTGACAACATCCTGCTTGTTTGGAGGGGTGGCCCAAATATGTTCCCCTCCTTCGTAGCTCATTGCAATGCCAATCCCTTTGGTTTTACCTTTACACATGTATTCGATTCCAACGAGTTGGTGTTTTTGGATTTAGCTTTGACCCATGATATTAGTGGGATCCTTACCAAGAATCATGTTAAGCCCACCTAATGGGAATTCCTACCCGCATTTTAACAGTTGCCACCACCCCATATGGAAACCGGACATTCCTAGGGGACAGTTTATTAGACTGAGGAGAAATTGTTCAAGGGTGGACGACTATGTCACACAGGGTGGCTCGATGATACAAAAATTTGAGGAAAAGGGATATCCATGGGACTTGGTTCTAGATTCTTTCTTGTCACATATAAATACTCCCTCTAAAAAGAATATTTCAGCTGAAACGAATGACAATTATACAGTCAGATTCGTATCAACTTTTAACGGCACGTTTAAGTCAGTCTCCAGAATAATAAAAAGAATACGATTTTACTATTAGACCAGCGTCTGGCTACTGAGTTACCAAAAGCCCCCCCCCCCAAGTAACCTTCAGAAGAGCACAAACCATGAAAAACATATTCGCACCAAGCAAAATGACAAATAAGTCCACCAGATCCCCTCTAGACATCAGATCATATTTCGATAACAGGACAGGCATTTTTCAGTGCAAAAAAAGAGGATGCCTGACCAGTCAATTTATCACTCATGGCAGCAATAAGATCATCACTAATATAGGTAAAACTTTTATAATTAAACAATTCATCACATGCTCTACTGATTTTATCATATATGCTTTACTGTGTCCCTGCGGCCTTTTATACGTGGGTCGCACCATACGTGCAAGAATCGGTGATCACTGTAGACTCATCAAAAAAAGCATGTGATGAACATAGCGTTCCACAGCATTTTCATTGTATGTATAATGATGATATTAAATGCCTGGAAGTATTTGCTATAGAGACCATCCCTCATTTTCAGAGGAAACACCACTTTTCTGTTCTCCCTCTGAGAACTGAATTTCTCAGTTTAATAAACCGACTGCAGAGAAGATAATTTTTCTCTGAGAACTGCGGAGAACTGAATTGAGAAAAAACTTCTCAGTTTTCTAAACGTACACCTTAGTGTTTATGTGGTGAAACTTCCCTCATTTACACACCAAAGTGTATTCCTTTGATCTAAAGGACAAATCGTTACAATGTTTATACTTAAGTTCCACTTCTAAAGAATGTTGTGATTCTTGGCAGACTGCCTATTTTTTATCAGCGAATGAGATTTCTGCTTTAAATCCCTAGGTCTGCCCATCAGTGCCACAGCAGTTACATTAGCTTCCATTATGGTAAAGGTGGACATAATGGTTTATTCTGTGGCATTTGTGAGAGACCTAGAAGCCATACAGTGACTGGGTTAATGAGAGTCCGCCCATAGCTGAATTATCCTTTTTGGACAGACTGACATTTTTATTGGCATACCCCTTACAAAAGGCTGTGTACACATTGGTATGTATTAATCCTGGCTTGTACATGTTAACTAAAGAGCATCATATTTAGCAGGCATTTGACAGATTATTTAATTGACCTAATAAAAAAAAAATGGTTAACCCTTGGTATCAGTATGTACCTTCATAGGAGTCCTTAAATTAAATTTTAATGTGTATTTTGAAAAAAAGTTGGCAGCTGTTGACTGCTGGCTCACTCCATTTCTTATTTGCGGTTCAATAAGCCATTGTGGTTGAATTACTAAAGGCAAATCCACTCTACACTGAAAGTGCACTTGGAAGTGCAGTTGCTGTAGATCTGAGGGGAAGATCTGCTGATTTTATCATCCAATCATGTGCAAGCTTAAATGCTGTTTTTTTATTTTCCTTGCATGTCCCCCTCAGATCTACAGCGACTGCACTTGTAGTGCAAAGTGGATTTGCCTTTAGTAAATAACCCCCATTGTGTTCTCCGAGTGGTGGAGCGCGGGGAGCTATCCCTGCCGGGGGGAACATGATTATTGCTAGTGGAAATAGCCTCTGGCAATAATCGCATGTCAAAAGCTGCTGGTGGTACCCAAGTTGATTGATGGATCGACTTGGGTAAAATTAACCTGTCCATAGATGATAAGAATTTCAGCTGATCCCTGCTGAACTGGCCGAGAGTCGAACCATCTATAGCCAGATTTAGTTACTCAAAATGTGGTAGCCAAAGGAGAACTTGTGATATTTTTTTTTTTCAATCACTTTACAGATTTGCATTTTTTTTCCCGGGTCAATAACCCTTAAAGCTCTAAAGGTTCAGTATAATGGACGGTCAGCTAGCATTTTTAGAAGGTCATCACAGTTAGCCTTGATTTATGTTCCATACATTTTCTCCATACTTTTACTTCAAAGAAGCCATTGTGAAGTCAGAGCCATTAATCTGCTTACTAGGTCAGGGACTTCGAAGTGTTAAATAGTTGGATCATCTAGACAGCCATTGAATATGCATTTTCAGATTGTAGAACCTGATTATATATTTCTCACAGTGCAGATTTGCTTTCATGATTTCAATAAAGCTGCTTTTCATATGAGCGTTCAAAAGCTCAAATTAACAAATGCCTGTGTGTGCAGGGCCCCTCAAAGTGTTTCAAAACCTGCCAAACACATGGAACGAGTTGTTTGCAATATAGTGGTGCCTAATGAGAGGTAATTAAAACCCAAGGGACCTGTTTTGCCATTACGGCTTGCTTTGATCCACTTGTATGCACTTTTTAGTTTCAACAAAACAGTGTGCAGCTCTGTCACTAATAAGTCTGGTCTTTGAATCTGAAAAGTGACTTTAATTCCCTGCAGTTTCCCTGCAGCTCATTCTGTTAATGGAGAACCTTCCAAAGCTATGGGGAAGTAAACTTCGATTTGATGAGCCCATAATTGTCTGTTTCCTAATGCATGCACAGATGTCAGATGCAGCATAAAAGCATTGCTCACCCCCACCCTCCCCGGTCCAGCACACAAGCTTAAAAAAAAATGACTTGACGAAGCTGAATGCAATTCTCTTGCCAGTGATCGAAGTGGAAATTCTTTTGATTGAAGCAAAGGGGAGGAAATGAGTCTCCGTCTTGCCACATCACAAGTGCACTTTTTGTATTTTTTGGCATTGCCTTTCAATTTTATTTTGTAAGCCTGTGATTGAGACTGGGGTTCTGTAAACCTTAACCCTTTGTAGAGCTGTTAATCTCAGCTCTGATTTAAGCTAGCATGGCATGCTGAGATGTGTAGTCCAACAGTATAGGAAGAGACATTGGTCTTCAGTACTTAAAGTATTTCTGTGTGTGTGTACTGGTTTTCCAACAAGTTAGAACAGCCATTGTCAACCAGAGTTCCTCCAGAGGTAGCTGTGGCTAATTGACCTCCCATTTGTTGGTGTTTGGATAGTTCTGGAATAAACGCTACACTACCATGTAAGGGCCCCTAACAGGTACTCTGACTGTATGAATGAGTGGATTATTTATTCGGCTGGAGCCGCCTGGTACTCTAAGGGGATGCAGCGGCTATGCGAAATAGGGGCCCTGAATACACCCTGTTTTGGTTCAGGGCTGTACACCTGCACCAAAGGGGCAGTCCCTGTTGCTACGAAACGCGTAGCCATGCCATCTACATCATTCTGTTCCTTCTCTGCATCTTGCTCTGATCCCTGTCTGAGAGGCGATGAGCTTCACGCTGGCTCCTAAAGGTGATCCGGCCCCAGCTGCCTCTCACACCAGTCTGTCATCTCCAGCAGCACTTTCAAGGTGAAGTCTATATAACGATGCCATTTGAATGGGAGAGGCTCTGTAGAAGTCCTGGAGACGAGAATGGGAGGAGGAAACAAGAGCAGGAGGTCTTGGGAGGAACAGAGAGAATGGTTTGTGTCATGATCAGGCACCAAGCTCGAAGACCAGATGCTATAGCAGTAGCAGAACTACCACCGACCAGCAGGATAGGTTCACATGCAGTCACCCTGGTGAATGATGTGGGCTCATCTGAGGTGCATTGTCTAGACACTAACCAGTGTTCACCAGAGCTCCTGATGATGGAGATAGATTTTGCTGCATCGCACCAGGTCGTGGTCCTCAGGATCGCCCCACCAGGATGTGAGCAAGCTGGGGTCCAGTAGCAGCTAAGCAGGTAGGGATCAAACAGAAGCATAGTCAGTAAACATGCCAAACAGTTAGTAATAAGTAGTTGCAGGTTGGGATCAGGCCGAAGTGTAGTCAGGGACCAAGCCAAGGGTCGTTAACGAGTGGTAGCAAAATATGGACAGCAGCATGGAAGACAGGAGGGAGATAGTGGCTGGAGAGAGCACAATAATCTGGCAAACAGGAAGTGCAGAGACATGGCTTAAATCAGGAATTCCATGGGAGGAGCAAAGAGTTTGTGGTTCATGACAAACAAGGCTCAAGGATCATTCAAGGAATTGTCCCGGGAACTGTCCAGTATTCCAGGGAGCTCAGCAAGAAGAGACATTGCCTGACACAACAGAGGTTCCGGGTTCAAATTCAGGCCCTGAAGTTTAGGTGATATTTTAGATAAGATTTGTGATGTAGCTCGGGGCAGAGTTGTGAATGGCTTTGTATGTTATTTTGAATTTATTTGCTGGGCAATAGGAAGCCAGTGGAGGGATTGGCAGGGATGGGTGGCAGACACTGAACAGTTGGTAAGGTAAATGAGTCTGGGAGCTGCATTCATGGTAGCCTATGAGAAGGGACTTGCAATAGTCAAGACGAGAGATAATGAGGAAGTGAATGAGTTGTTTCATTAGTTAAAAAGGGGCGAATTTTAGAGATGCTACGGAGGATATTTAGTATTTTAATACTGACAATTGTATTTTGTTAAAAGGTATGCACTGAGAGATGCCAATGTTTGGATGTCTCTAAGGTAACCTGCCAGGAATGGAAAGGTTTACTTGGCCAGCTTTGATCTTCAGGTTGAGCTTCAGGAACCTGTCAAAACTAGGTACCCCCTCAAAAAAAATTTTGATGACAAAATGAGGAGGAAGAGTGGAACTTCCCCTTTTGGGTGAAATTCCGTTTTAATTATCTGGTTGATCTTGATGTTTGTAAATTTACTTTGTCAAGATCCTCCCCACATATTTACTTCCTTGATTTCCTTATCTCTATGCCCTGTGAGTAGGCACTGCTTTGTCACACATTTTACAGAGCCTGCCTTCTGAACTACAGGGGTGCTGAGAGTAGGAGTTTCAGGAGGTTGGGTCATTACAGGAATCAGTTTGCATGAAGCAAAGGGTACCATGGGATATGTAGTCCTTAGAAATTAAAAGAAAACGGCAGAGGAGTAGCTGCAAAGCATATAGGGAATCAAGAAAGTTATGGAATGACATGACCAGAAAACAAGCAGCACTCACACATGAAAAGAGTTTTTTTTTTTTCAAGTAAGCTTATATTGGATTGTCAGCAATCCAAACCATAGTTATTGCTATTACAATGCTGATCTAAAATGTAAATTTATGCTGGGACCTAGAACTTCTTTAAAGAGGAGTTCCACCCAGGGGGCCCATGAAAAAAAAAAAAAAAATTAAAAGTCAGCAGCTACAAATACTGCAGCTGCTGACTTTTAATTGGACACTTACCTGTCCCTGGGTCCAGCAATGCGGGGGATCGAAGCCCCGCTCGTCTCCCCCTCCGTTCAGCGGCGCCGGGCTGTGGCTTCACAGCCTGGCACCCACTGCGCATGAGCGAGTGGCGCTGCGCGCCGTGATTGGCCGCTCAGTCACCTGGGACCTGTAATGGGTCCCAGATGATTGACAGGAGGGAGGGAGCAAAGCGGAGCCCTTCCTGTGCCGAGGGGGAAGTGATGTCACCAGCCCAGGCACTGGAAGGGGCAGACTACGAGGGACCCCCTAGCAACAGGCATTTAGAGGTAAGTTAAAAAAATAAATATCCAAATGTTTTTTTGTTTTGTTTTTTAGGATTTTTCATGTATTTTTGTTTTTTTTTGGGTGGAACCCCACTTTAAGCAGAGGGAAGGACCAAGAAACACATTGCACCCAGATTTTACAATGGTCTTGAAAAACGTTTTGTATGTACAAGCCCTTGTCGTGTGGAAACACTTATCACCCCATAGGGCTAGCCTTAAAGTGGAACTGAACTTAAAAAATAAAGATTTGATATGGTACATTTGGAAATGCTAATCGTGCCTTAGCTGTACCCTGAAAATGTTCTCTTTTTGTTTTGAATTCCTCCCAAATAAATAAAAGCGTGCACTTCAAATGTGATTTGTGCTTAGGCACTCCTGTGCTCTCACAGCCTCAATAACATCTGAAATTTTTAAATTGAAGTGATAGTAAACACACACTTTACCCCTTCTCTTTCTGTATATGGACGATGGCTCTAAAATTATTTTAATTAAAAAAAAAAAAAAAATTTGATACCTTTTTCCTAATCAATATACAGCTGTCACATGACTCAGATCTTTCCCAGCCAGTTTGCGGAGAAACGTAAGCAGGAGGGGCTTCTAGTCCTCTGCTGCTGGTCACGTGTTCAAAATAAAAATAACCGTCTTTGGCATACAGAATAAACATAAATAAATAATATCTAAACTATTTTAAATTGGCATACAAATATATATTTGAAATCCAATCTTTATAATTTTTTTTTTTAGAAATAACATGGTATGGCCAGATTTCTGCCAGTCCAGCCTATGTCTTAGACTAAGAGGGAGGTCATTCCTCCATTAATCTACATGTAATATCCTGCCCCCATTGTGTTTAGCTGGTTAGTGGGCCTGAAGGAGGAGGGAGGGAGTGGGCTGTCATTTACCACTGTGTATACACCCACATGTGTGACTCTATAGTCACATGGGCTGCTCAGATGTGATGGGGAGGAAATTCTTCACATAGAAACTCACTGAAAACTGAGCATGTGCAGAGTTGCCACTACAGCTGCAAAATCCCTAGCTGGGGACCCTATTTGGGTATATGAACAGAAAGTGGAGATTGAGAACAGCAGGATCAATCAGGTTTTTGAATACAGAAAACAAATCTCATAGTGACTGAGTATGAACAGTATTTAAAGTGTTCCTAAACCCACAACAGTAAAAACAGTCTGTAAATGCAGTAAAGCATGCTTGTTATACGCACTGTGGAACTTAAGGGGTTAATCCTCTGCATTGTGTAAAAAAATCCTCTGATCATCTCCTCCTTCCACTCTCTCCAAAAAAAAACCCTGATATTTACAGAGCCAGGGGACAGGCTGCACATGCTCAGTTTGGTGTGTATTGCTAGAGTGTTTTTTTTTTTGTTTTGTTTTTTTTCCTTGGGAGGGTGCATGTGACAAGCACAGGGCCAATCAGCACTGTCTAGACAGAGGGTCAGGGGTCCGGCATTCTCATAAATGCCCGTACACCTAATCCCAATATTGTACGACAGATCGTACAACCTTTTTCACTTAATAGTCGCAAGTAGAAACTGAATAGGTAAATAAAGTCATGAAAATTCTCGTACGACAGAAAAAAAAAACGGAAGTGTTGTAATGTATTTGTATTGTATTTTCGGATGACTACTATACTGACTAAATGAAAATCGTACGATCTGGTATCGTACGAGGAAAATTTTCCTGCTGGTCCCATCGAATAATATTGGATGAACTGTCATGATCGGCTCTCGAAAGTAGTGTACACACGATCCGAAAATCATACGATTCTTCCTTGGAAGACAGTTTTCGTATGATATTTGGATCCTGTGTATGGGCCATTAGACAATCGTGGCCAAATAAACTCCTCCTACAAGCTTTAACCAGACACTCGTAGAAGTCACAAGACTGCTCTGATGGAAAAAAAAAGGAATTTAGCAGTTTGTTTTCAAAAAATAATTGCATCTCCATGTTCTGTGTACTGTGGGAGACCAGATATAGTTAATGCAGGCTCCTGGGTTTAGTAACACTTTTACACTTTTGTTATAAATTGGAATGCTGATTATGAGCTGTTTAATTCTAATCCAACATCCAGTACTTCTTCCCTGAGGAGTGGAATCTGCAGCAGCAAGGGGGAGGGAGCAAATCTATATTAATGCCAATTTGTTCTGGAACAGGATGTCCAGCAAAATGTTGTTCATATATGTGATGGTCAGACTTTTAGCCGTGTAGCGTAGCTTTGGTTTAATTGATTTCCTATTAAACTGCCATTTAATATGTGAATTTTCTATTTGTGACAGCTGTAGGGCACTGGACTGGAAGCTTCTTTGGTGGAGAAACTGATGTGAAAAATCTAGCATACTCTGTAAAGTGCTGTGAAGCAATTTTGGTGCTATAAAAATATAGAAAGTTTAAAAAAAAAACACACACTACTCAATGTAAGGCTAACATGTGTTACATATAGCATCTGTAAAAAATGTATACAATATTTGGCCACCATAGAGCTGACTAAACATGGCTGACAGTTAAAAACATTAGAGCTGCAGTTATACAGTATGCAATCCCTCAGCCTGCCTACGGCCCACACAGACAAGGCAGTCTCTAGACAGAAGCACAGGGGCTACTGAGCTGTGGCTAATGAGAAGAAATACTCTACCTGTGGTCTTAAATCACCATGCTAATGAGTCTTTAACAAGGTCTGAAAAGTCATTTAGTTTTGTAAAAGGCACATACCGGGCTTTATTTAACCTCCACTGTGATAGGAGATGCAGCAATTGGGCACAGAGACCATGGCGGGTAGCAACCTTTGTCCAGCATGAACATTTTCCATTTAAACTGGCTTGGTGGAAGACTACCTGCTTAGTATCTATCATTTTAATCCTTGTATTCAGATCTGTGTCTGGCTTCTTTGCTGCTTAAATCGATATAGATAGCAAGGGTGCAGCTCTGCTCTAGGCCTCTCTGATCCATATTCTACCCCACAGGTGTCAAACACAAGGCCCGCGAGCCGAATCCTGCCCTCCAGGCCATTTCATGTGGCCCTTGCACCTCTCCTGCAGCTGCAGGAGAGCTCCAGCCCTCCTCTGGTCCTCCTCCAGACCCCTACTTTATGCTTTCAAGCAATGCATCCAGCTTTTTCCCAGCAGCAGCATAAGGAAAGGGGGGTGCACTGTGATGTAAGGGAGAGTAGGGGACTCAACTTCTGGTGGTGGGGTGGCTCTTGACCTCTAATGTAAGGGGAAGGGATGCACTGAAATCTAATCTTACAGATACAACCGGCCCTTTTGAGAACAATCATAATGCTGATAAGGCCCACGATGAAATTGAGTTTGACACCCCTGCTCTACCCAATCCTGCATGCAAGCTCATCGCCCGGCTGTTTAGATCCAGTGCATACTATGCCCTGTACACACGATAGGATTTTCCGACAACAAATGTTCGATGGGAGCTTGTTGTCGGAAATTCCGACCGTGTGTAGGCTCCATCGGACATTTTCCTCCGGAATTTCCGACAAACAAAATTTGAAATCTGGATCTCAAATTTTCCGACAACAAAATCTGTTGTCGGAAATTCCAATCGTGTGTACAAAATTCCACGCATGCTCGGAATCAAGCAGAAGAGCCGCACTGGCTATTGAACTTGATTTTTCTCGGCTCGACGTACGTGTCGTACGTCACCGCTTTCTTGACGTTCGGAATTTCCGACAACATTTGTGTTGCCTTGTGTATGCAAGACAAGTTTGAGCCAACATCCGTCGGAAATAAATCCTGGATTTTATTGTCGGAAAATCCTCTCGTGTGTACAGGGCATTAGACTTCTGTCCAGATAAAAACTCGACTACAGGTCAATACACACCCTTCCTAGGCTCTTCCCTGTGACAATATCATTCTACAATAGAGGCTAATCATAGAACCTAGAGTGAAGTATGTTTTGAGAGTCAGAAATATAACTTTTCTGGGTTGGCTACAGATAAAGAAAGACACACTAAAATAACCATGCATCCTTGGTGTCTGTGACATATCTTGGACCTAGGTCTGTAAGCGGGTGGTAAAATTTGACTCGGTTGATGCATATTGATTCTGCCCTGACATCAGGTTCTTTCTTATAGTAGAAGCCCAGTCTTCAGCATTGCTTGTGAATCCATGTCTGCTGACACATGAAAGTCTCTGCTCATGGATGAATCACAGCAGCCTTGGGAAAGGTCACTGTTAGAGATCTCCTGTCACCCCCCCCAGTCTTTTGCCGTTTGTGACCTCACATCAAGCCACTGGTGAGAGATTTACTCCCATCCCTTGGGAATAGCTCTGCTTTTATCTTCTAAGTTATGTATCCATTCCTTTGACTGCTGTGATACTCGCCTAATAGGAGCTGTCACTTCCCCCTACTGCCGGTTTCTTCAATTTGAGCTCTGCATGATTGTTATTTGCCAAGTAGTAATAGCTAATGTTTCCCTTTTTCTTTTGCTATGGATAAGATGGGAAGGTCTAAATTTAACCTCAAACACAATGTCTTTTCCTGCTGAGGCCGAGCGTGCTCTTCCTAAAACTCATTTATGGTAGTGTGCTCATGCTGCTTTGCAACATGTTTGCTTGCAGCCATCTTGCCACCTGCTCCTATCCATAACTTCCTGGCTGGATGTGGTGGTGCAGCGAGAGCCAAGTCAATGAAAATATCAATTAGACAGCAGATAGAAAATATACACTAAATAGCAGTGTTTATTGTAGATTAGAAACTTATCAGAACAGGAAATTAATCTCCTGTCTTTTAGGTTCTTGGCTGTATTAAAATATTCAGAGAACTTCACTAAGCACCATCTAAACGGGACACACAACAAAACCCAAGTTTAGTATAGAGCCCTTGCACACTGGGGCGGTTTGCAGGCGCTATTGCGCTAATAATAGCGCCTGCAAACCGCCCCGAAAGTGCCGCTGTTTTCATTCCAGTGTGAAAGCCCCGAGGGCTTGCACACTGGAGCGATGCGCTGGCAGGACGGTAAAAAAAGTCCTGCCAGCAGCATCTTCGGAGCGGTGAAGGAGCGGTGTGTATACCACTCCTTTACCGCTCCTGCCCATTGAAATCAATGGGACGGCGCGGCTATACCGCCGGCAAAGCGCCTCTGCAGAGGCGCTTTGCGGTGGTATTTAACCCTTTCTCGGCCGCTAGCGGGAGGGTAAAACCCCCCCGCTAGCGGCCGCATACCGACGGTAAAACGCCGCTAATAATAGCGGCGTTTTACCGCCGATGCCGCCCCAGTGTGCAAGGGCTCTTATTGAAAGCACAGGCTGTGCACAGTTGAGCACATATTAAAGGCTTAAAGTGGTAGTCATATTAAACCTAGAAACCCACCACTTGAATGCCTAAACAGGCATCCTCAAATAACCGCAAGTTGGCCCCTCTAGAACTACCCAGCATACTCTATAATATTAAAAATAAGTGCTGTATTACAAGCACTGGTCTTCATTAATAGAGTCTGCATTTAACCAAACATGGCCTTATGATTTAGGGGCTCCTGGATACTCCTAAAAAGAACAGATGAACAGACACTTACAGGTGTTTGCCTTAGCATGTTCGCTGCTGTTCCTTGTGAAAAACAAACTTACATCTTTGATAATTGTAGCTCAGGTGAAAAGCTTTATTCAACCTACCTATCACAGCCATGTCTGTGTTGGGCTAGAGTGCACTAGTTCAGGTGCAGTATATATCTTCATTTTGAATTGGGGGGTAGGGAAGGAAATAGTTAAAATCCCTGTCAGGCTTTGTGTCCCTTTTTGGGAAATTTATTTTCACATTTCCACAACAAAGTGTGGGAAAACCTCTGGAATGTATAGGTAAATCTACTTTGTTCACTTCAGAACTGCTTCTTTCCCTATACAAGTCAAAGGGATGAAGTAGAGGTTGATGCAACTTTGGAAGTCAGCAGGTCAAAGGCCCTTGGACTCTGAATGATTCCGGAAGCATCTCAAACAGATTTTCAGTGCAAGTGGATTGCACCTCAAAGCAAGTAGCATTTTAGCAACACAACACATTTCAACACAAGCCCAGAACCTGTCAACCCAGGCCCTCAGACAATTGTTATAAGAATATGTATACCCTTTGCAAGATCTGCCCTAGCCTCCTGTTCCAGTGACAGCTGAATTGTTTTGTTTCCAAGTGACATTGGTCTCTAGAACTTGTATTGGGGGTGGATCTCTCCAGTGGGGAAACAGACAACGATGAAAGACCATTCAAAAATGTTTATACCCTGACCCAAAATTAAAAGATTGGTTAGACCTTTCAGTAGCACATCCTGGGCACATTGCACATTACATCTTGGATCATGGCTCTAAGTGGAAACGCAAGGCAATTACTTTGGGAGTTTCATTATCCATAATTGCAACACTTTATATACTAGTCCTATTTTTTTTTCTACACTTGGATCATGGTTCATCTGATATGTTCCCTAATTTAGACTTGCTTTCTGTTTCTTAAAATTCACAATGGTCACTGGTGTCATTTATTCATGATCGCCATATTATTTAATACTCAACAGTTATACATAGTTCATTAATCCTCTAGAATTTGGAGCTATTACCTTGCACCATCACAGATCAGTATTTTAGACCACAATCCTCCTGGGGATCTGTATGTGTGCGCCCGATTCCCCTGCAGGCCTTTATTACCACAGTTCCCGGAACAGACACCTCTATCATCCCTCAGCCTGCAGTACCACATGTTTGTACTCTAGCCGATATGTAAGTATTCTAGGAAATGGGTATCCTTTCTTCCTCCCGCTTTTATCCACAAAATCCACAAAATGCATCAAGCTTTTTTGGATGCAGTTATCTCTTCAATATATGGTTTAATAATTTCTATCTAAATCTCACTATGCAATTTTAATTGATCTTATGGCATGGAGTACAATTGGCTTACATCATTATATACTGTAATGTGCTACAATGTCATCTATGTGTGTGTGTATATATACAAATTGATACGTCATTGGTGTGTGTGTATATGTATGTGTGTATGTACAGTGGGGCAAAAAAGTATTTAGTCAGCCACCAATTGTGCAAGTTCTCCCACTTAAAAAGATGAGAGAGGCCTGTAATTGTCATCATAGGTATACCTCAACTTTGAGAGACAAAATGTGAAAACAAATCCAGACCATCACATTGTCTGATTTTTGAAAGAATTTATTTGCAAATTATGGTGGAAAATAAGTATATTAAATATACATATGGTACAATATATATATTCTATACTTATGTATGTACGCAAATGTCCTATGTCATTTCGTTTATGCAAAATAAATATGTCATCATATATTGACCATTTATCAAGTTGTGCCTTATCTAAAGTCCCAAACTCCTCCTCTTTTTCCTAAATGAAAAGATAATTTCACCTTAAAAAATATATATAAATAAATACACTTTTTTTTTTTTTTTTTTTTTTTTTTTTTTTTTTTTTGCAGGTAAAAAAATGTGCATTTATAATTTTTTGCCTTTGTGTCTGCCTGTTCCTACCTCATATGGGCAGGCAGATGCACACTGACAGGAAGAGGGAATGAATTACCAGAGCACTCAACAGCACCCTGGTAGTTCATTGAAACTACAAGCCAACAGGTGCACAGGCTTTCAGTACTTGTAGCTTACCATTAAGGATGAGCTCAAGCGTGTTCGCAAACCGCACATATATATATATATTTTTTTTTATGCAAATACTTTTGCCTTTATAGTATATTCTGAATATCTGCAGTTGATATATTGTAGCTATAACTGAATTATAAATGTCAGAGTGTGTATGTGTGTGTGTGTGTGTATATATATATATATATATATATATATATATATATATATATATATATATATATATATATATATTAGGGCTAGAGATAAAAGGGTAATTTTTCCTACAGTTAATCTTTTATATTGGCATTCTCATTATTCACGCCAACCTTTTATTAATTTGTTTTGATTCACATTAAAGTTATGTATCATTTTTATGACCTAATGCATTGCTCTTTCTTTTTTTTTTTCTTTTAAGGCTACTGGATTGACCCTACTTGCCTTAGGTATTTACTCCGCCAAGAACGCAACTGGTGTGGCAGGTCGCTTTATTGAAGCTCGCCTTGGCAAGCCCTCTTTGGTCCGAGACACTTCTCGAATAACAGTGGTAGAGGCCATCAAACATCCCATTAAGGTGAAACCTGCGTATATTTTCCAACATTTGCCCGTACAGTGGCCTTTGTTTATAGCTCCATAAAATGAACCACGATTAGTTAGGCTGCATTCACACCTGAGCGTTTCAAAGGCGCACGTTTTTACTGCGATTTTGTTCAGGTCACCAATGCAAAAGGCAGAAAATGCCTGTAATCTGCCCCAAAAAAGCTCATGTTCTTTTTTGAGCTTAGGGCGTTTTTCAGGCATTTTGCTTCAGGTGACAAAACGCTTAGATGTGAACAGGTGTCATTGAAATGAATGGGATTTTGATTCTTGGGCGTTTTTTCGGGTGTTTTACGAGTGCTTCATGAGCTGAAACCACTCAGGTGTGAATGCAGCCTTAGAGCAAGCATTAGCACTTAACTGAAGTGGTGACGCCACCTAGCGGTCCTTTGTGAACTCTTTCAAAGACATGCTTGCAATGTTTTTGTTTGTGGAATTTCAAGCTTATTCATGCCTGAATGCCTGCTGGGGAGATTTACCTTGACTTCCTCCCTTGATGACCACACAGGAAGTGAAAATGATCTGCTCAATTAACACACAGTGGTAAAAACCTGTGAGGCTTTGAGCCCTTCCCCACTCCTATTTGTTTCTCTATTAAAAAGACCCTGCTTAATTCTATCCCTGTGAAAACACCGGAAGGTACACTGGCAGCAGAAAAGAACATAATTATTTCCAAATTTTACCTATTCAGTCCAAAGAAAAAATTGGCTGGAGTTCCACTTCAACAGTTTTGACAGGACAGGGTTATGCTTTTGCATGCAGTAACCCGCAGTGCCATACTATGCATGTAAGCACGTTGCGGTGGTAAAGCCACCCTAATGCAGCATTCTTATGCTGCAACACTCCGCAGTGCACTCCTGTTCTTGAAGTACAGTTTAGATCGTGCTGGAATGTGTTTGCAGCTCATTCTAAAAGAATAGGCTGCCCTATGCAACAAACATTGTTGCACCTTCACAGAATTGTGCAAATAGCTTTTATTGCCACACTGCAGTCATATGGCTGGTATGTTTACCAGCGTGAACTGCTAGACTAGTGTAGTGGGGGAGGGGCAACATATTTGCCCACCCATAATAACATCACACAATACAGCTCTGCTCTTTTGTCTGCCACAGAAAAAAAAATATTGAGTTAATACTTACACAATTTCTAATATACTTTTTCTTCATCATCAGGTCAGCAGACGTCTTTTCAGCAGAATCCAGGATGCCCTAGAAGGTGTTGTTCTCAGTGTAAGTATTTAGAATGTGCATGTAAACTGATCATTTCTATGCAACATTCAGCCAACCAATCAGGTTCTCGCTTTCCTGTTGCTAGGGCAGGTTAGAACAGGAGAGGAAGACGCTGAGGCTTGTTATTAAAGACATAGGAAGCACAGTATGCTTATGGAGCCTGCATAGCTCTGTAGTCATATATTTATTATTTGTTAGAAGTAATTATATAGTGCAGACAATTTTAAACGGCACTTTATATATTGTACATTCACATCAGTACCTGCCCTAAAAGAGCCATCGCACCTTCATACATACACATACTAGGGACAATTTAGACAGGAGATGATTAATCTACCAGCATGTCTTTGGAGTGTGGGAGAAAACTGGAGTCCCTGGAAAAAACCCCAAAAAGTCCAGAGAGAATTTGGAAAAAAAACAAACTAATTTTTTTATTTTTTTTTTTGTAGCCGAGCATGTGTTAATGTGAAACCAATAAGTATATCCCTTCAAAATAGTGCTGTCATTATATAGTGGTTAGGAGTGGGCACAAAAGCAGCATTGCTACTTCTGAATCCCAATTTTGGGTTGTTGCTTGTGGAGAAATGTATTTATTTTTATGGATAGGGCAGGGGGAGAGTTGACTTCTGTTCTGGTGGTTTTTGCCAACTCAGGAAATGACTCCAATAGGGACAATAGTAAGACACCTTTTGTGGAGTACTAGAAGATTTTTTATCAATGTAGAACTAAGGGCAAAATAAACAATCTGTACATCTCTGAAGAGCTTGCTTGTTTCCCCATTTTTTTTTCTCTTTTATAAACCTACAGTGGGGACGGAAAGTATTCAGACCCCCTTAAATTTTTCACTCTTTGTTATATTGCAGCCATTTTGCTAAAATCATTTAAGTTCATTTTTTTCCTCATTAATGTACACACAGCACCCCATATTGACAGAAAAACACAGAACTGTTGACATTTTTGCAGATTTATTAAAAAAGAAAAACTGAAATATCACATGGTCCTAAGTATTCAGACCCTTTGCTGTGGCACACATATATTTAACTCGGGTGCTGTCCATTTCTTCTGATCATCCTTGAGATGGTTCTACACCTTCATTTGAGTCCAGCTGTGTTTGATTATACTGATTGGACTTGATTAGGAAAGCCACACACCTGTCTATACAAGACATTACAGCTCACAGTGCATGTCAGAGCAAATGAGAATCATGAGGTCAAAGGAACTGCCTGAAGAGCTCAGAGACTGAATTGTAGCAAGGCACAGATCTGGCCAAGGTTACAAAAAAATTCTGCTGCACTTAAGGTTCCTAAGAGCACAGTGGCTTCCATAATTCTTAAATGGAAGACGTTTGGGACGACCAGAACCCTTCCTAGAGCTGGCCGTCCGGCCAAACTGAGCTATCGGGGGAGAAGAGCCTTGTAGAAAGTCAACCATCACTGCAGCCCTCCACCAGTCGGGGCTTTATGGTATAGTGGCCTGACGGAAACCTCTCCTCAGTGCAAGACACATGAAAGTCTGCATGGAGTTTGCTAAGCAGTATGTGTGGAGAAAACCAGGCACTGCTCATCACCTGTCCAATGCAGTCCCAACAGTGAAACATGGTGGTGGCAGCATCATGCTTTCGGGGTGTTTTTCAGCTGCAGGGACAGGGCGACTGGTTGCAATCGAGGGAAAGATGAATGCGGCCAAGTACAGGGATATCCTGGACAAAAACCTTCTCCAGAGTTCTCAGGACCTCAGACTGGGCCAAAGGTTTACCTTCCAACAAAACAATGACCCTAAGCACACAGCTAAAATAACAAAGGAGTGGCTTCACAACAACTCCATGACTGTTCTTGAATGGCCCAGCCAGAGCCCTGACTTAAACCCAATTGAGCATCTCTGGAGAGACCTAAAAATGGCTGTCCACCAACGTTTACCATCCAACCTGACAGAACTGGAGAGGATCTGCAAGGAGGAATGGCAGAGGATCCCCAAATCCAGGTGTGAAAAACTTGTTGCATCTTTCCCAAAAAGACTCATGGCTGTATTAGATCAAAAGGGTGCTTCTACTAAATACTGAGCAAAGGGTCTGAATACTTAGGACCATGTGATATTTCAGTTTTTCTTTTTTACAAAATCTGCAAAAATGTTAACAATTCTGTGTTTTTCTGTCAATATGGGGTGCTGTGTGTACGTTAATGAGGAAAAAAATGAACTTTAAATGATTTTAGCAAATGGCTGCAATATAACAAAGAGTGAAAAATTTAAGGGGGTCTGAATACTTTCCGTCCCCACTGTATATTGGCAAAAGAAAGGGAATGGGATTTTTAGGGTGCCCAAGAAAATATAATAGACAAATATATTGAATTTATTGATATAAAATATTTAAAAAACATCACAGTATCATCATACAATAACCATCTTATGAGTAACCAGCAGTAGCTTCATGCTCTACATGTTTCGCCATGCAATTGCTTCCTTCAGGAGACATCCAATAAGCACTGCATAATGTGGTCACTATAGGTAAAAGACTATGTTAGAAGATCAATATTCACTAATCATAACAAAGTTAAACAAATCAAAACAAAATTTAATTTTCTCACAAATGCTTTGAACCAAAGAAAGCCTCCCTTCATCCCCACCTGAACTGTAAAACATGTCCTATCTATGGAGGTCACGACCCTGATGTCTGAAGGACATTGAAAGATGCAGAGAAATCTGGTGTATCACAGAGATACAGGCTCCAAGAGGTAGAGTCCTATTTGAAAAGGGTTATATTGTGAGCTCAAGCTAAAAAATCAACGGAAAATAATCAAGGGAGAATAGACCTATTCTAACCTCAGAATACAGATTTTGGAACTAGTCCTTTTCTTTTTAGATCCCCGGCTGGCAGTCCTGGCTCATCCTCCATGCCAAGTGCCCCCAATAGCAAGCCCCTTGCTATGTGGGCTCCAGAGCCGTGCTCCTGTGAATGGACATTGTCCATTCTCACACGGAGCGTGGCTTGGCTCTGCCCCCCACTCTCTCCTCAGTGGCTCACTGGCTGTCATTGACAGCAGCAGGAGCCAATGGTTCCCACTGCCGTGTGAGCCAATGAGGAGAGAGAAACCCGGGAGAGCCGCTGCTCTTATGCACATTGTTGGATCAAGATGGGGCTCAAGTATAAGGGGTGGGGGAGCTGTACCAAGAAGGTTTTTTTTTACCTTGATGCATAGAATGCGTTAAAGTAAAAAAACGTCTGCCTTTACAACCACTTTAAGACCTCTTTCCTCCTACAGACGAGCTCTTTAGTAGTATACAAAGATATTTATAGGGGAATTATGACCCTTTTCTTCCTGCTAGCGATCCCTCTAGTGACGACTAAAGATCTGCATACAGGAATCAGCACCTCCCTTTCCCCTACTGGTGATTCATCTAATGATAACTAAAGATGTACAGTATCTCACAAAAGTGAGTACATCCCTCACATTTTTGTAAATATTTTATTATATCTTTTCATGTGACAACACTGAATAAATGACACTTTGCTACAATGTAAAAGTAGTGAGTATACAGCTTGTATAACAGTGTAAATTTGCTGTTCCCTCAAAATAACTCAACACACATCCATTAATGTCTGAACTGCTGGAAACAAAAGTGAGTACACCCCTAAGTGAAAATATCCAAATTGAGCCCAAAGTGTCAATATTTTGTGTGGCCACCATTATTTTCCAGCACTGCCTTAACCCCTTTTGGGCATGGAGTTCACCAGAGCTTCACAGGTTGCCACTGGAGTCCTCTTCCACTCCTCCATGATGACATCACAGATCTGGTCGATGTTAGAGACCTTTCGCTCCTGAAAGGCTTCACTGCCGGTTTCCCTTACGACGAATGGCGGCGGCAGCCCCCGACAGCTGATCCAAGGATTGGCTGGGTTGCTATCATTGTGGGCTCCCTGGACAGGTAATGGTCCCAATTTTAAAAGTTGGCAGCTACAGTATTTGTTTATTTCTCCCCAGGCGGAGCACCGCTTTAAGTTCTTGCTGGAGGGATCTCCAGCGAGAGGAAGGAGGCCATAATTCTCCCATGTAGATTTTTTGAGTATCACTAGAGGGATCCCCAGCAAAAGGAATGAGGTCCTGATTCCCTTTTTATACAGATCTTAAGTTAGACCTCATTCATAATACAGTTCTGGAGACCTCACTTCCAAAAAATATTGATAAGATGGAACAAGTCCAGAGACAACAAAATTGGGGAAAGGTTTTAGTTCCCCGAACTATCGGGAGAGACTTTAGGAACTTAATATTTAAAGTACTGAGGAATGAAGAGAAAGGGGAGACGTGACTGAAACCTTTAAATACAGTATTAATTTTGTCGTGTTACAACCAAAAACATAAAATGTACTTTATTGGGCTTTTAGATGATAGACCAACACAAAGTGGCACATAATTGTGAAATGGAAGGAAAATGATAAATGGTTTTCAAATAAATATCTGAAAAGTATGGCATGCATTTGTATTCGGCCCCCTTTACTCTGATACCCCTAACTGAAATCTAGTGGAACCAATTGCCTTCAGAAGTCACTTAATTAGTAAAGTCCACCTGTGTGTAATTTACTCTCAGTATAAATACAGCAGTTCTGTGAAGCCCTCAGAGGTTTGTTAGAGTACTTTAGTGAACAAACAGCATCATGAAGGCCAAGGAACACACCAGACATGTCAGGGAAGTTGTGGAGAAGTTTAAAGCAGGGTAATGTTTTATAAAAAAAAAAAAAAAATATCCCAAGCTTTGAACATCTCACAGAGCACTGTTCAATCCATCAGATAAAAATTGGAAAGAGTGTGGCACGACTGCAAACCTACAATCTTAGAAGACCTGTCAGAGTCTGCAAAAGACTTGCGCCTTGTCACCTTCCAGCAGGACAACGACTCTAAACAAACAGCCAGAGCTACAATAGAATGATTTGGATCAAAGCATATTCATGTGTTAGACTGACCCAGTCAAAGTCCAGACCTAAATCCAATTGCTAATCTGTGCCAAGACTTGACAATTGCTGTTCACAGACGCTCTCCTTCCAATCTGACAGACCTTGAGCTATTTTTCAAAGAATAATGGGCAAAAATGTCGCTCTCCTAGATGTGCAAAGCAGGTAGAGACATCTCCAAAAAGACTTGCAGCTGTAGTTGCAGCGAAAGGTGGTTCTACTAAGTATTGTCTAAGGGGAGCTGAATACAAATACACACTACACTTTTCACGTATTATTTTAAAATAATTTTCCTTCCAATTCAGAATTATGTGCCACTTTCTATTGGGCTTTCACAAAAAATCCCAATAAAATAAATGTATGTTTTTGTTTGTAACCTGACAAAATGTGGAAAATTTCAAGGGCTATGATTACTTTTTTCAAGGCACTGTACACTGTACAAGGGCGTGAGTAAGGTTCAGGAGAACAGTGAAATAAACCTATGATCAAGAGCACAGGGACATGACTTCAAGTTACCAGGAGAAAAGTTCAAAACTAACCTTATCGTTGATGATTGAAATAGACTTCCAGTAGAGGGTAGTGAGACAGTCAACAGTAAGTAGATTCAGACATGCTTGGGACTAACACAGACCTATACTCATGCTTTCTTCAAATTCAAGAAACAAATCCCAAATTTAACCACTTCAGCCCCGGACCATTTGGCTGGCAAAAGACCAGAGCACTTTTTGCGATTCGGCACTGTACTGCTTTAGAGGACAATTGCGCGGTCGTGCGACGTGGCTCCCAAACAAAATTGACGTCCTTTTTTCCCACAAATAGTTTTCTTTTGGTGGTATTTGATCACCTCTGCGGTTTTATTTTTTGCGCTATAAACCAAAAAATAGCGACACTTTCGAAAAAAACATTATTTTTTACCCTTTACTATAATAAATATCCCCCAAAAATATATAAAAAAAAATTTTTTTTTTTTCCTCAGTTTAGGCCGATGCGTATTCTTCTACATATTTTTGGTAAGAAAAATCAAAATAAGCGTTTGATTGGTTTGCGCCAAAGTTACAGCGTTTACAAAATAGGGGATCGTTTTATGGCATTTTTATTACAGGTACGTTAGTATGCTTGTACGTGCCCTTCTGCCGCAAAGTATATCGGCGTGAGCCGGTCGGCAAGCGGTTAAAGAAAATTAATACAGCCACCACATCTAAGGACTGGTAAACTCAACTTTTTTAATTTTGGTTTCTTGGGTTTAGAATAGATACTTCCTATTCTTACTGACTCTTAAGGTGAGTGCACCTTTAAGTATCAGGCACTGTACCTGCTTTTGCCATCTTATTTGCTATGGTACCTTTTACAGTTCCTTTTGTCACCATTAAGCATCAGGGGTCATCCCTGTGTTGCTTGGTGAGAAGATTAAATGGTTGAGTGGACCCTTACACCTTTTAACAAGCTTGTGTGGAAAGGCTGCCATAAAATCAACCGGTGTATATTTCTCCTCAAGTGGCTTGTGACTGATATTGATCTTGTCCATAAAGTCTGGACCTTATCTTATGTCTAATGCCGCGTACACACGAGCGGACATTACGGCGGACTTTGCCCGGCGGACTGGATTTCGTCGGACAATTCGATGTGTGTGGGCTCCAGCGGACTTTGTTTTCTCAAAAGTTCGACGGAATTAGATTTAAAACTTGTTTTAAATTTATCCGTTGAAATCGAGTCCGGTCGAAAAGCCCGCCGTCTGTATGCTAGTTCGACGGACAAAAAGCCACGCTAGGGCAGCTATTGGCTACTGGCTATGAACTTCCTTGTTTTAGTCCGGTCGTACGTCATCACGTACGAATTCGACGGACTTTGGTGGATTGTGTGTAGGCAAGTCCGTTCATTCACAAAGTCCGTCGGAAAGTACGTCGAAAAGTCCGCCGGGCAAAGTCCGCCGTAATGTCCGCTCGTGTGTACGCGGCATAAGGAAGCACTCTTTGCACTTTACAGTGATCCTGTCAGTGCATTACTTAAATACCAGCCCCTGTAAAAATATTTTTATACTTATCTTGCTAGCAAAGAGTGAGTAAATCCTTCCTTAACTTCCCACTGCTATCGGATGGACACTGCTGTGAATGTGTTTGTTGGCATATTCCCCACTGGGTGCTGTGGTTTCTCCCACCAGCCGCTATGTCCCTACATAATAAAACACTGGAGCACAATTACAGCAGGGCTGAAGGCGTAAGAGAACGAAACCGTAAAGGGAGCCAATCAATTGGTGATGGGGGGAGAGAGCAGACTAACGAAGAGATGAGCTCATTGCTGTGCTGCATCTCCTTTCACTGTCCAGTCGCAGGCTTGGGGGCAGGTCAAGTATGACCTGGGTCCAGAGGAAGTGGGCTGAGTGACACTGGCCATCACACTGAGGACAAGTCTTTCAGAAAAAGTACTGTGGGGTAAATCTCTATAAATTGAAGGTGAATTTCCAACCAAAAGCTGATGATTTTTGTCATTTTCTTTTCATTGGCGCTTCATTTTTATTTTATTTTTAAAACTCTTTATGAAACGACATCCCTTTCTGCGAAAGAATCCTCTCTCTTTCAGTATTGCTATACCACTTTATATTAGTAAATGTGGGGAAATTTGGTTTTCTATTTATCCTCCTTGACGGTCTAAACAGAGTTGCACTGAACCATGAAAAAAAAACTATACCCCCATGATGCAATGCATACTTTCATTCCTTTTGCTCTGTGTATAATGTGCTGTGAGTGAGCGTGGTGTGCTTAGCACAGAGTGTTTGACACTAGACTGCATGTTGGGAGGTAAAGGTGGATTATAAGTTATACTAACTGGTTTCTGCACCTCCTCCTTTTGGAACACTATTCATTTTTGTACCTGTACTATTTTTCAGTGAGCAAAGTTTTAAAATTGTGGTCTGATCTGTTATTTCTCTTTTGTTTCAGCCAAAACTAGAGGAACGGGTGAGGGACATTGCCATTGCCACAAGGAATACAAAGAAGAACAAAGGTCTTTACAGGAATATTTTAATGTATGGTCCTCCAGGGACTGGAAAAACACTATTTGCCAAGGTAATGGGCTAAGCCAGTCTGGGCTTTAGTTAAATCTCAGAGCCAAGGCCCTCAAACCTGTTATTTTGATAGCTTTTGGTCGATTATGGTAGAAACCAGCCCACAGTTAAAGCGGGAGTCCGGCGACCAATCTTTTTTTTTTTTTTTTAGGTCATTGAGACACTTTGCTAACTCCAAAAAAATAATACTCACAGTTTGGGTGTAATATTTCCGCCTCTGTCTGTTTTCGTACTGAAGAATAACTTAAAAATTGTGATGCTGGCTGTTTCCATCTTGCTTTTGGGCATGTGAAGCCCACAAGCATTGATTTCCTGGATACGGTGAATGCTGTTCATTCACAGCTTGTTCGCACGCATGATCATTGTTTCCGCACTGAATCTTGGGAAGCCTGACACTAAGCTCCCAGGAGACAGTGCGGTGCCGGGGAAAGGCAATAAACACGCCTACTCCCATGGGAGGAGAGACAGGAAGTGCCACAATAAAGTACAATATAAAGGTAATTACAGCGATAAAAAACTTTTGTGCGCCATTTGAACATCTATGCAATTAACTGAAGGGGGTAAGATTAAGTTAAAAATTTGAGTGGAACCCCGCTTTAATATCTCTCAGGGAATTGGTGGGGAGATCTGGATTTCCAGGTATTCACACCACATAGTAGGGGATTCCACTCTCCCTGCTGGGTTTTTATTTTATGGACAATGCCTGAGAAGGTATGAAAACAAGACCTACTGTAGGTAAGGTTTGCACGCTGGTAACATTTACAATGGCATTTTCTTTTTATTTTTTTTTCTGGCATTTCAAAACTTCACTAAAGAGAACCAGTTATATTTAGACATCTGCATGAACTTCAGCATTTAGTCTTAAAGGGATCCTGTCAGTTCTCCAAACAAATCCGAATGGCAGGTCTTGTCAGCAGTGTACTTTGTGTTGAGGCGCTAGCTTAAAATAAAAAATATGTAAATGACCACATGTAATACGCCTGATAAATTATAACAAATCCGTGCAATTCATTTATTTTACCACATGTGCAATAATGATACATGGTTTTTTTTTAAGTGATTGTAAAGGTTTGTTTTGTTTTTAAAAAAATAACATGTTATACTTGCCTGCTTTTGTGCAAGGGTTTTGCACAGAGCAGCCTCGATCCTCCTCTTGTGGGCTACCCCGATGGCGCTCCTGGCCCCTACTTTTGATCGGGTCCCCCCACGGAGAGCCGCTTTCCATGTGGGCACCAGTGCGGGTGTGTTTCACGAGTCCTGCTGCTGCGTCCATTGACGCAGACAGCAGGACTTGGCCCAGCCCCCTGCTCATGTCACTGGATTTGATTGACAGCAGCGGGAGCCAATGGCTTCTGCTGCTTTCGATCTATCCAATGTGGACAGACAGCAGCTGGAGTTGCTGGGCTTGTGCTCATCACTGGAACTAACAGGATCAGGTAAGAAAAGGGGGGGGGGGGCTCTGGGGGACAGCTGCAGCACAGAAGGTTTTTCACCTTTAATGCATAGAATGCATTAAGGTGAAAAACCTTAAGACTTTACACCCCCTTTAATATACAGTGCTTCAAACATAAGTGTTCCACCACCTAATGTAAGGGGAACCACTCACCAGATAGTCTCAGGCCAACAGGACACTCACCGTTTTATATGACAAATCTTAGGTATGATTAATGCTTGGCATCCACTTCCTTTCCTCTCAAATCCAGTGTCACCATCAGAAATATCCCAGAATGACAAAGCAACAATGCAAGGATTGTGCAAAACGTTTATTGAAAATTGATAGACATTAAAAAGCGTATTAGTACATTCACATTTCCTTGTGCCATGAAGCGGCACCCACTATATAAAGCATGTATGGTTACAGTAGTTGCCGCCGTTTGTCTTGCTGATGCCTTCCGGTGAAATGCATTGAGTTCTTATGAGCAGCGTAATTTCTGGGTTTTCACATACGTAACGTCCAGCTCAGGTGGAACGCACACTAGCTCAGTATGACGAGCAGCGGCGAGTACTGTAACCATCCAAGCTTTCTATAGTGGGTGCCACTTCATGGCACTAGGAAATGTGAGTGCACTCGCACGCTTTTTAATGTCTGTCAATTTTTTTAAAAAGTATTGCACGATCGTTGCATTGTTGCTTTCTCATTCTGGCTATTTCTGATGGTGACACTGGATTTGAGAGGAAAGGAAGTGGATGCCAAGCATTAATCATACCAAAGATTTGTCATTATCAAGCAGTGAGGGTCCTGGTGGCCCCCCTTACATTAAGTGGTGGAACACTTATGTTTGAAGCACTGTAAAGTAAGAAGAGCATGTTTCACTAATGCACACGTGAAAGGAAAGAAGCGGATCATTTGTTTATTCATTTTGTTTTCGGGACTTCGTATTGTGTTACTTGGAAATTCATTGATTGCACGGATTTGTTATTTTTATCACACGTATTACATGTGGTCATTTGCATATTTTTTTATTTTAAAGAAGTTGTGAAGGCAGAAGTTTTTTTATCTTAATGCATTCTATGCATTAAGATAAAAAGCCTTCTTTGTGCAGCAGTCCCCCCCCCCCCCCTCCTTACCCGAGGCTCAGCGATGGTCACGAGTGTCTTAGCCGTCCGAGATTCTACCTCCTGATTAGCTGGGACACATCAGCGGCGTCATTGGCTGTCGATGCTGTCAGTCAGCTAGCCAATCAGAAGAGAGGGGCGGGGCTGTGTCGGGGCTCCGTGTCTGAATGTACACAGGGAGCTGTGACTTGGCTTGGGTGCCCCCAGAGCAAGCTGCTTGCTCTGGGGGCACTGAACAGGAGGAAGGGGCCAGGAGCACAGAAGAGGAGGATTCGGGCTGCTCTGTGCAAATCCACTGCAACACAGCAGGTAAGTATAACACGTTTGTTATTTTTATAGGAAAATAATAGACTTTACAATCACTTTAAGCTAGCGCCTCAACACAGTGTGCACTTAATAGTTTGGGCAGGCACCAAAATTGATGGCAGCAGCTAATTGGTATTAATCTATAGCACATTTAGGGGCGCTGTTCTTTATTTATATTTTAGGTCTCTGCAATAGAAGAGTAATTATACCAGCTTGGCCCATGTCTCCTACCTTCCTCTAGTTCCAGCCATGCAGCCTCCATCAGTCTTCAGCATTCAACACTTCCAGGAGTGTCTGATGCCTGTGTCCCCCTAGGTGCTGTGGTCCTATCTTCTGACCCCTACATCACCGCTGTGTCCTGTAGTGGGGTAGCGTTCGGAAGAAGAAACCACAGAGTGCAACAATGGTGGTGTTCCTCTCATGTAGAGTCTGACAGAGGCTACCGTGCTGTAATCAAGGAAAGGTTGGAGATGCAGGTCACTGTAAAGGTAAAGTATAATGCCTCTTTTATGGAGGGACCTGCTCTTTTGAGGTACCTGCCATTTTGATTTTTAATATTGAACTGGCTGGGTCTCTAAAGAAAATTATTGCAAAGGCTTATTTAACATTTGCCACTTTCATTTTTTTTTATTGGCTATATGGATTTACTGACTCCTCAGCCTAAAGTTTTTTTATGCTCATGGCTGTACAGGGGACATAGCCTGCATAATCACATGAATCAGAAGATGCAGTTATATGCCATGGTTTGCGCCAGGCGCTCTTAACAAGCGTGGACACATGATCCATAAGCAGATACGTCCATGCAAGTGCCTGACGCACCCCCTGGTGCATAATCATGTACAGCCGCAACTTATAATTCATCTCAATGAGCGGCTGTACACGGCAGCTGCAGGTCCTGGGTTTGTGGTTACGCAGGCTGAATGCTGCATGGCCCCTAAACAGTCATGTCCATGAAGCCTAAGAGTTAGGGGTCAGAGGTCCATGAAGTTTGATAGCTGATGACTTGTCATATACCTAACCACACACACAAAGCAGCTATGAGACAAATGTGTAGACAGGATGTTGATAGGGCAGCAGCTGTGACCTCTGACTTTCAAGCTGAAGAGTCGCTTTGAAGTTAGTAAAGGGACAAATTTATATTATTTATTACAGGTACGTATGTAGCGCTGTCAATTTACACAGAACTTCACATATTTATTTTACATTCACATGGGTTAATTCCCTTTAGGAGCTTACAATCTAAGATCTCTAACTCACATTCAAACCAACACATACTGAGGCCAATTTAGACAGGAGCCAATAACCTACCAGCATGTCTTTGGAGTACCCGGAGGAAACCCTTGCAGGCACAGGGAGAACATGCAAACTCTGTGCGGGTACGGTCGTGGTTGCAATTCAAACCAACGACCCTAGTGTTGCTAGGCGGAAGTGCGAACCACTTAGCCCACTGTACTGCCTCCAAAAATTTTTGCAGGTAAATTCAATTCTAATATTTGTAGTTCTTTGTACAGTATATGTCAAGCCCTGACTATTCCCTTTATTGTACAAAGTACACAGCCTGCTTTCCCTTCCCTCCTCCTTCACCGCATTCTATTTCTTTCTTGAGGAGGATTTTCATTAACCCCACTCAGCTTTTTAAGACTTCTTGTCTTTTAATTTGTATAGTGATATAGGGGTTAATATAATTGCCTGTCTGGTTTTGCCTGCCCGGCTCATGCGCTGTGTAATTTGCACAGTGATCGGTTTACTGTACAGCGTTGTGCAGAAATCGTGCCTATTGATTTGTGGGCTGACAATGTGAGCTGTGTTGCTACCCTGTGCGCTCGTCTTTCTAATTGAGAAATGGGCTATATTTATGTGACACGTAGACACAGCACTCTGGTTGATGAGTTTGATAGCTCCCCCACCCTCTCTTCCCAAAAGAGAGATTTATGAGCGTGTTCCCTTGTGGGCATTAGAGAATGGTTAACAAGATCATTGATGGAGTCGCCTGTGAGAAATGAATGTCTCCTGAGATCAGAAGCCTTTCTGCTATGTTGGCTCAGTGTCTGGAGTATAAGAAGCATTGCAAACCAAAAGTTTTTATATTAATTTGAACATATTGCCCTCAGTGTATTGCGTGATCATATTTTAATGATTATTTTTTTTTTTTTTTTCGTTTCTCTGTAGAAATTAGCCACGCATTCTGGTATGGATTACGCCATCATGACTGGTGGTGACGTCGCCCCCATGGGGCGAGATGGAGTTACTGCAATGCACAAAGTGTTTGACTGGGCAAGCACTAGCAAACGTGGGTGAGTAATCAAGAGACTGTGTAGAAAGTGAGTAATAAGATTGGGAATTATTCTCCACACAGATTTGGGTCTTAAAGGGGTTGTAAAGGCAGAAGGTTTTTTTTTAGCTGAATGCCTTCAGCTGAAAAAAAAAAACTGTGCTTAACTGAGCCCCATCTCTCTCCAGCAATGTCCATGAGTTCCTTGGCCATACTGGACTCTCCTGATTGGCTCCTGCTGCTGTCAGCCAATCAGGAGTGAGTGGGGTGGGGCCGACTCGGGGCTTTATGCCTGAATGGACACAGGGAGCTGTGACTCAGCTTGGGTGCCCCCATAGCAAGCTGCTTGCTGTGGGGGCACTCGACAGGAGGGAGGGGCCAGGAGAGCAGAAGAAAGACCCAGAGGTTCCGGGCTGCTCTGTACATAACCACTTCACAGGGCAGGTAAGTATGAGATGTTTGTTCTTTTTAGAGAAAAAAAACTTGACTTTACAGTCACTTTAACTGAACACAGAATAACCACTGTGCCTGGTTCCTTGTAGCTATGATATATGTGGAATAATTAAGAAAAATATACTGCATATTAGTATTGTTGTGTGGTCACACCACCTCTTCAAATTGCCACAGATGAAAAGGTCTGAGTCGATAACGGGAAAAAAAAGACCTCTGCTTCCGCTAACCAGGAGAAGATGTCCTTCCTGCATTTTGATGCTGTGGTAGGATGGGCAGAGACACAACACTGCTTCCATTGACTCCCATTGGTAAATGGCAAGCACAGACAATAATAGTTTGGGAAATTTTAGAGAATCCGCTAAGTTGTATAATAATGGAATCGGGTTAGAGGATGCTGATATCCTACCTGTAGAAATGTTAGAGGTTTACTAGGTGTTAAAATTCCTGAAAGAGAATAAACTTAAACTTACTGGATTTGACTTTAGTCCAATTGCAGTGTTTTCGCAGGCATTGCTGCACAGAGGAAATAAAGTGACCGCGCCACCCATAGGAAAGGGGGAGCACCTGTCTTGTCTTTCTGGCCCAAGCAGAAACTTTTCTACCATTTTGTAGTGGCAGGTCGCCTTAGACCTCAGGATATAAACTGTACACAAAACGTTTTCTGAAGCTGGGATATTTGGATATGGATCCTGCAGGCCTTCAGAAGAGGGTGTTCGTTTTAATAAAAAAAATTGCAGAAATGTTTTGGTGTCTCTTTTTAAGTGGGACTTTTAGGCCTCATGCACACTGGACATTTTTTGAAGTTTTTACAGCTGCTGTTTTCGGCTTTAGATGTGTGGTTTTTTTCTACAGTCCATAAACTCTCCACCATGTTATCCTATGTGTCCATGCACACATAGGCTGTTATCAACTGTTTTTGGCTAGGGGGTTTTTTGGCTGTAAAAAAACACCAAAACTAGTGGGTTCTGAGCGGAGTTTTTCAGCTGTAAAAATGCCCGAACGTCAAAAAAAGCGGCAATAAACGCTCAAGTGCTTCTTGGCAGCGTTTTTTTAAACATTTTTTATTTCATTGAAAAAAAAAAAAAAAAGCTATTGCAAAAACATGAAAAACATGAAAAACGAGCCATCGTCGCTATACATTGGCTTGTGGGATCGAGATAACAGGCGCGCGCGCCCACTGCACTGGAGGGGGTGCTGATGCTTGTGGCCGACGGGAGCGATCGCGGGCACTAGAGGCAGAACATGGAAGTGGAGCAATGAACAAAGTCAAAAATTGTAGTAAGTGAGATATGATGAAGTCTGTCACTAGCGTTAAAGTGGTTGTAAACCTCAGACATGAAACAGGAACAAAGCATATCCCTCTATAGTTTGTTTTTTTCTCAATTAAGAGCACTAAGTGATATTTCTGTCTGCTGCTTCATTCCTTTATGAGCATGAATTACTTCTAACAAGTTTTCCTGACACCAAGAGAAAAAAGATGTCGGGAGGGAGCTCCAGCTGATTTACAGCCTCTGCTCTGCTCCTGAGAGCCATGTGAAGGTGGCCCTTCCCTCCAATCAACTCTCGCATCTCTCCTCACTGAGCTCTGCAGAGTTGAACTTCAGCTCTCTGCCCCCTTTTTTCTGACAGCTCAGAAGCTTTTTAAATTGTGAACTTTGTACAGCTGTAGAGAAGACTGCAGATAGACGAGTACAACTTATGAAGGATGATTTGTTTCATCTGTGGGTATCACCTGAAGCCAGTCACTTCACTGGGTTTATGTAAGGGTTTACAACCACTTTAACACAGCAGTTTGTTTTTTCCTGTAAACCCTCCTGTAACATAATTTTAATACTTGTTGATCTCGCTACTAGACCCATTGATTTCTCACTTATTTAAACCGGGTGACAATGCTGTTTGTTGTGCAGAAGCATTGTCACCTTTTAAACACAGCAATCTTAGGTAGACGAGCTGTGCATGCGTAGGTGAATTTTATTGCAGAAGAGACATGTCTCTTCTGCAATGAAAAAAAAACCTTCCTGCTCTCCGTGAATAACAGCAAAACTTTAGTTCCACTTTACATGGACTTTAACCTCCCTGGCGGTATAATTATGTCAGATTTTTGGGTATCAAAGCAGTACATTGCTTTGCATAGAAATTTGGCGTTTTATATTGTAGGCCTGTAATTCTTAGTAATAACTCACCTAAATCTGTACAAACAAGAGTCTAGTAGACATCCTGGGTATGATAAAAGTTGAAATACGAAATCATAAATTATAATATAATAAATAACTATAAATTATAAAAAATAATATAATAATAAAATATATTTCCCCACGATTCACTATCGCTCAATTCTGCAAGTGTTCTAATTTACTATCACTGTTTTCTAGCTGGTCTAAAACCACTTTTGACGTAAAGGGACACTTTTTGGCTGCTATGGACATTCTCAAGTTTCCAGGCAGAAAGAACAGTATATATAATATAAAACTGCATGAAGGGCACTAGGGACAAATGGGATGTGAAATGATTTGATACAGTAATGTATTCTGTAAGATTACAGTGTACTGTATGTGTTATGAATTTTGTACTTTTTTAATTTGCCGCCAGGCTCCGCCCCCATGCGTGGCAACGCTCTCAGGGAACGGAGCCTGGCACACAGAGGCATTGGGCGGAGAACACAGCCCGTGGACATTGCAGGATCCTGGGGACAAGGTAAGTACACTGCACCAGGATCTTGAGATGCAATCCCGAGTGTGGCTCGGGGTTACCGCTAAAGGTACTGAAATGTAACCCCGAGCCACACTCGGGAATACCGGCAGGGAGGTTAAAGAAATAAAAAACACTACTTCCAACTAACATTTTTTTAAGCAGCAATTAAAAATAAAGTATTCTTTTTGGGGGGGGGGGGGGGGTGTGTGAAGGTGTAAACCATATAAATAAAAGTTAATTATTGTAAGCACTCTTAGGTAGTGTTATGTGCTGATAGCCTGGTCTGCACGTAAATGTGAGGAAAATATAAATAGATGTAAATGTAAAAAAGGAAATTGCATACTGAATATTATTTTTGCAGGTATTTACCCCATACAGTTATCAATAAAATTGTCTTTTGGCTCTTAGATTGGGCTGGCTGGCCTCCATAGCGCTATGCGTACTTGTTGACACTCCTGACTTGATGAACCCTAATGCTTAGGATTCTTTGGCTGATTCCTGTCTCTCTTTTTACAGCCTCTTGCTTTTTGTGGATGAAGCAGATGCTTTCCTAAGGAAGAGAGCAACGGTATGTAATTACTTTGTCATCCAGTTTCATAAATATGTTTGTCGTGACCTAGATAAACAGATTGCATTTTAGAAATCGTTCATGCAGAAGTTCAGAAGATTAGTAAAGGGAATGCATATTGTTTTTATGTATTTATATAGTAGTTATGTTCAGTACTAAAATTTCATGGCTTTTTTCAGATAAATATGAAATATTATTAAATTCTTATATTTCTTTCAAAAAGCAAACACCTTGATATAAGATAATGCTCCATCTTTGTGCAGGCTGTTGACTTAAACCTCAGAAAGATCAAATTGCACACACTCCTGAAAGACTCTGGTAACAAACCTTCGCTGTTAGCAGAGGATGTTATTTAATAGATAGCTGTGCTAAAATTTACCTAATCATATAATATTTTTTCCTACAGGCTTCCCACAGATTTTTTATCTAACAGAAAGGCTTACTTAAAGTGGTTGTAAACCCCATTCATGAAATCTGACCTAGGCACGTATATCTATAATGTTTACCCATCTCTCTCCAAAGCTCTAAGTCCCATGTCTTTCTGCTGCTCCTTTTTTTCTCTTTTCTCTGTTATCAGCATGATAACTTCTGACCAAGTTCTTGGACACAGGAGATAAAAGCATCTGGAAATTTGTTTCAGGGAGGGGACTTAGAGATAGATAAGCAAAGAGCTGGTCTATTCATAATACCGCTCTGCAAGTTTCTTTGTTCCTTTTCCTATTGAGAAGAGGAGAATAAGGGGGAATATGATCAACATGTTCAAATACATAAGTGGTCCATATAGTGAACTTGGTGTTGAGTTATTCACTTTACGGTCAGCACAGAGGACAAGGGGGCACTCTTTACATCTGGAGAAAAAGAGATTTCATCTCCAAATACGGAAAGGATTCTTCACAGTAAGAGCTGTGAAAATGTGGAATAGACTCCCGCTAGAGGTGCTTCTGGCCAGCTCAGTAGATTGCTTTAAGAAAGGCATGGATACTTTCCTAAATGTACATGATATAACTGGGTACTAACATTTATAGGTAAAGTTGATCCAGGGAAAATCTGATTGCCTCTTGGGGAATCAGGAAGGATTTTTTTCCCCTGCTGTAGCAATTTGGAGCATGCTCTGCTGGGTTTTTTTGCCTTCCTCTGGATCAGCTGTGGGTATAGAATTGGGTTTATTGGATTGTATGATATATATATATATATATATATATATATTTTATGGTTGAACTGGATGGACTTGTCTTTTTTCAACCTCACTAACTATGTGGAGGGGGTGTTGTGTGCCTTTCCTCCAATCAGCTCTCACACAGTGTAAGCCCAGACTTCACACTCACTGCTGAATGAGGAAACAAAATTTGTAACACAAAATGCACTTTCTAAAGAGTGTAGAAAGCTGAAGACAGCAGATAAGCAAGTCAAACTTTTGTAGGAGGTTTTGTTTCATCTCTGTGTATCCTCTGAAGCTGTTCACTTCACTGGGTATGTGAGGGTTTACATCCACTTTAACTTACAGTGGGTATAGAAAAGAATTACCTCCCTTTAAAATAATAACATTTTGTTGCTTTGCAGCTTGAAATGAAGACACGCAATTTTTGTTTTGTCCAGAAACAAAAATTGGTCACCCCTTGTGTCAGTATTTTGTTGAACCGACTTTTGCTTTAATTGCAGCCTTTAGTCTGTTGGGATATGTCTCCTACTACTTTTGCACATCTAGACTTTGCAGTATTTTCCCACTCTTCTTTTTAGAACTGCTCAAGTTCAATTAAAGTTGACGGTATTGGTGTTGTATCTTTCACTTGGATGTTATAAGTTGCACTAGTAAGCTGGATAAAACAAAAACTGTGTCTGTCTTCATTCCATGCTGCAAAGCAACAAAATGTGATTATTTTAAAGGGGGGGGGGGGGGGTGATATTTTTTGCTACACCCACTGTATTTGAGAATTTGATAATGCAAGCTATTACAGTGCCCCTATAGATCCTTGTGACTACTCTTCCAGGCCGTCCAAGCTAAGCCATTCTAAACCACAGCTACTACAAAATTGCCAGTTTTTATTCTTCTACATAAATGGGAATGTGCCCTGATACATTCTAAATGCACTTGATGATTCCCTATAACTTCACACAAAAAAATAGAATGAACTCAGAAAGAAGGCAGACTATCGAAAAAGCAAAGACAAATAACCACAGTGTGGGTAGGCACTTCAGACAGGGTTACAGTGTCGGTTTCTTTACATACAATCCTGGTCTTCTCACATGAGCAAATTGCAGGATACCAGCTAAATAAAGACAGATGTGACTGGACATATGTCTCCTTTACTTTGTTTTTAGGAGAAAATCAGTGAAGACCTGAGAGCAACACTAAATGCCTTTCTCTACAGGACTGGAGAGCAAAGTAACAAGTAAGTCGTGAGCTGGTCCTGTGCTACAGTGTATACTACAGACTGAAAAATGACGTTGTGTGAAGTGTATGTCAGGGCCATTCCTAGTCCAGGAGAAACGGTCACTAGCAGAAACATCTAGTGCTGTACAGAGTACCACCATCCGTTGTGGGAGAGACACAATCCTTCTGAGACAATGATGGGTGCTTGGCCAACTTTTCTTCTATACCTGTTTATCTCCCATGATATCCCCACATTGATAGATTATCCTTTCTTGTTAGAGGAGACTGTTTAACCCTGTAATTGTCTGAGAAATAAACTCTATGATGACCGTTTCTTTGAGACCGTCATGGGCACATCTATTAAATCACTGATGTGAGAAGGTTGATTTGAACTCACGGCTGCTTACTAGCGCAATTGTGGGTTTAGCAGGGATGTGAGGAGTATCTGTTAATTGATGGGGTCTTGAATTGAATTGCTTAGTTAAGGGCATGGCACGCTTGTGATCCAGGTGACTTGGGACCAGATGAGGAGATCGGGGGCTGTTCTGATCTCCACCTGCCATATGCTGGTTTTAGTTCGGACTCTTGGAGCTCGATTCACAAAGCTGCTTTTTTGTTCTGTCGTTCAGATGTTTTTTCATTGATTGTCCGGGTGCGTCCTGGATGCATTTCTGCAAGCAAGTTAATAGTGCCTGTCCTAATCAATGCGACTCAGAGTGGAAAAAGTTCCTGTACTGCTTTGGTGCAACTCTAATACGATTGCAGCGTGTTTCCAAAAAGCAGCAAAGCATGCATTTTCTATGTGTGTTGCTGCACGTTCGGAACCTTGCAGATGTGAATGCAACCTAATTATTGATGACACCCCGATAACAGTTCCTAGCTGCGTGTTTTGCAGCATGTTTGTCAACAAAACGCGCTACAATCGAGCCAAAAAGCACAGTGAAAAAACCTGCAAGACTCCGACTGAAAAGGCTCTTGAGCTACTTTGGGACATTGTCATGTGAAGTGAACGATGTTTGTTTATGTTTGAAAAGATGTGCAAATATAACCCTGCATGTCAATCTGTGTTTCTGCTACACTCGGGTGTGAATAAAATGCTTTTGGGAGGAGGCAGAAAGGATGACCTGAGAGGTGAGGGTTTAAAAAAAACAAAACCATTTTACCAAAGTCACATAGGAATCTCTTCTTATCTAATGCCGATGTGAGTTAACATAGAAATGTTATGGGGCTGAAATCGCAGAGCACCAATAAAAGCAATGTGAGTTGTTTTATTCTAGAAAGCATCAGGTAATAGGTTTTCCAGGCGTCTCTCCCATTGGTCACCTCGGGTGTTTCCTTGGGCTTGTTACTTGTGAATTTATTGAGGACTCTTTCAAAGCGGCAGGAAGAAAACCATAAATTCAAGAGG
Organism: Lithobates septentrionalis; assembly: GCA_037952835.1. Taxonomy (NCBI): domain Eukaryota; kingdom Metazoa; phylum Chordata; class Amphibia; order Anura; family Ranidae; genus Lithobates; species Lithobates septentrionalis. Next base: position 622,556 of record JBBDGP010000435.1, on the reverse strand, counting down.
GATGATATGAGAGGCCATGTGGAGAGATTGACTCAGCAGCAAAGTCGGGCATTATTTATTACTGCGTCTGAAGCAAGAACAGTCTGTGTTTGGTGTAACAGCAATCCGATTCTCCCTTGCCATGATTGTGCATTGAGAGAATGGTTGTTTTGTACTTTGATTAAAGTAGCTCCTTTGTTGGTATCTTTAAAGCTTGCCAGATATGCTACAGTCTGATTATACAACCTCCATTAGATGTGTAAAAACTATATAGTGAGGCTCTACATAAACGCCTTGTTCTGTTGGTATTCAATGAGACAGACCCCTGCACTACATGCATTGCATGCGCAGATATGAAGCAGTTGGTACTCTGACCTTACCATTATTTTTATACATGTTTTCCAAATCAAATCCTTTTTATTCTAAATATTTATTGGATGTAAGTTCATGGTGATCTATCATTTTTTCGTCAGTGTGTGGCCTAAATGTTTCATACCTTATAATAAAGTACAAATAAAGGCTTCTGTATGACAGTCTAAATGAGGGCGAAATTAAGTAATGTGATGCACAAGCCACGTTAATTTAAGCAAAAAAACATTTTTTATCTTCGTTAACTGAGCAAAATCCTCCATCTTCCCCCATACCCCCCCTGCCATTGTAGATCACAGCAGGAGGTGTCAGCAGCAGATGCAGTGTTGCCGATCTAAAAAGTGGCAGGCAGGGCTACTTCAGGCTTGTAAATCCACAGTGACAATGCTAATAATACATGAGTGGCAACTCCGCTCTTAGATAAAGAGCAGTGCAGGAGCATTGCCACCCCATCAAGGGATGCTGCATTATGTGGACTGCACTGCACTTTTAGGATGAATAGGTGTTTGTATAACTTGCAAAGGGACTAAAAGAAATCTGTAAGTGTAGATACCATTCTAATTTAGTGCTTCAGCATATGCTTTTGTTTTTTTTGGAAGCAATATTTTTACTGTCGGGTGTGCATAATTATTAGGCAGCTTTATTACCCCCAGATAAAATGGGCCAGAAAAAAGTACTCTTTGAAGTAACTAAACTATTGAGGTGTGACACCTGGAAAATCAAACCTTTTGTGAATGTTTAGCAAGGTTGCAGAAATGCACAAAGAATATGGAACCCCACGGAATCAATTAGCCTCCAGACCCACCATAGAACTGCAACCTAGCAGGAGGGTTCAGACTCTAGAAGACAAGCTGTAAAAGTGCTCATAGACGTAGTTAAAGAGGGTTGAAAAATTACCCCACTGTACAATATGCACAAGCTGAAGTGTCAAGATTGTACAGATGAAATGAGTGACTCCTTTTTGGGAACTAACCACCAAGCTGCTCTTTAGTTTGTGTCCCTAGTGCTCTACTCCTCCAAATGGCAGCATAACCAACGTGTGCTCAGTCAACAGCTTTGTTTCTCAAACTCAGGGAAAGGAATATTACTGTAAGAAAACTTCTATTTTCCCCTGAGAAAGACAAAACTCTTTTTTTCTTTTGGAAACCTTCAGATTTGTAAAATTTTTGGATTAACTGATGGCATTGTAAAATGTTTGTTCAACAATAGCAATAAAGTGTTACTAAACCCAGGACCCACATTCACTATATCTGGTCTCCCACAGTACACAAAACATGGCAATGCAATTATTTTAGTAAATATAAACTGCTAAATACCTTTTCTCATCAGCAGTACATACAGTACCTTGAAAAGTGTGGCGTGCGTTTTGTATTCAGCCCCCTTTACTGTTATAACCCTAGCTAAATTCTAGTGGAACCAATTGCCTTCAGAAGTCACTGAATTGGTAAATCGAGTCCACCTGTGTGTAATTTAATCTCAGTAATTTAATCTCAGTATGTTCTGTGAAGCCCTTCTGAGGTTTGTTAGAGAACCTTATTCTTAAGTCACATTTGCAGTTTGCGAGAAGCCATATGGGGGACACAACAAACGTGGAAAAGGGTGCTCTAGTCAGATGAGACAAAAATGTAACTTCTTGGCCTAAAAGCCAAACGCTATGTGTGGCGGAAATCTAACACTGCACATCACCCTGAACACTCCATCCCCACCGTGAAACATGGTGGTGGCAGCATCATGTTGTGGGGATGTTTTTTCTTCAGCAGGGACAGGGAAGCTGGTCAGAGTTGATGGGAAGCTGGATGGGGACAAATACAGGGCAATCTTAGACGAAAACCTGTTAGTCTGCCAAAAACTTGAGACTGGGGGGAGGTTCAGAGTCCAGACCTAAATCCATTTGAGAATCTGTGGCAAGACTTGAAAATTGCTGTTCAGACGCTCTCCATCCAATCTGACAAAGCTTGAGCTATTTTGCAAAGAAGAATGGGCAAAAATGTCACTCTCTAGATGTGCAAAGCTGGTAGAGACATCACCAAAAAGACTTGCAGCTGTAATTGCAGTGAAAGGTGGTTCTACAAAGTATTAACTCAGGGGGGCGCCATACAAATGCACAGCACACTTTTCACATATTGATTTGTAAAAAAATATGAAAACCGTTTTACTTTCACTCACAATTCTGTGCCACTTTGTGTTGGTCTATCATATAAAATACCAATAAAATACATTTAAGTTTTTGATTGTAACATGACAACATTTGGTAAATTTCAAGGGGTATGAATACATTTTCAAGGCACTGTAGCAGTCTCATGACTTCTATGTGTGGTCGGTTAAAGCTTGTAGGGGGAGTTTTTATTCTCCTGATTGATTGTGCTATGAGGCTGCATGACACCTGACCCTCTGTCTGGACAGTACTGATTTGGCCCTGTGCTGATCACATGCACCCTCTCTAGCAACACACCCCAAACTGAGCATGTGCAGGGTGCCCAAGGCTCTGATCTATCTGGAGATGGATTGGGGACTGTGAAAAAAGGGGAGGATCAGAGAAGACGGGATCAAACAGCATTTTTACACAATGCAGAGGACTAACCCCTTAGGTTCCACAGTGAGTATAATAAGCATGCTTTACTGCATATACAGACTGATTTTACTGTTGTGGGTTTAGTAACACTTTAATTCTGGGAATACAGCTTTACTTAGTATGCAAATTGTGTTTCCTCTTCCAGGTTTATGTTGGTGCTGGCCAGTAATCAGCCAGAACAGTTTGACTGGGCCATCAATGACCGAATAGATGAGATTGTCAACTTTGACCTTCCTGGATTGGCGGAGAGGGAGCGCCTGGTCCGGCTTTACTTTGATAAATACGTTTTGAAACCAGCAAGCGAGGGCAAGCAGTAAGTGTGGACAATGTTGCCAAGTATGCTGATTGTGTGCAGAATTTAGAGGCAAGCATCTACAGTCCTAAACTTTTTTTTTGTCAGATTGATAGGAAGAGCACTAATGTTTTTTGAATGCTGCAAAGAATTGGTGGTCCTTTTTTAAATTCTTTAATTTCTGCTAAATTCTGTATACTTCATTTCTGCTACTTCCTGATTTAGCATTACTGCTTCCCGGGTCAGCCTCTGCACGCTGGACAGCAAGCATGATGCCAATTCACTGCCAATTAAAGAGTCTGGTGACAGAAGGGGAGAAATATTAAGCTCAGCTGGTATACCAGTAAGATGAATTGCTGAATCGGTAACGGAGTCGCCTGTCTAGCTGTGCACTGTGGAACGTGTAAATTTACATCATCTGTACAGAATTCCTTAAGTGGATATAACATTAAGTGCACATGAATTTCACTTATTCAATATAAAAATGGATACCCACAAAGTAGCAACTAAAAATAGCCATTGAACCACGCAGTGCGGACACACACATCAAAGGGGTGTAGAGCTGATGTGTTTCGGGGGGGCGCACTCTGTTCCTCAGAGCTAGGCTACTTAACTAAACGCATCAGCTCTACACCCCTTTGATGTTAACGGCATATGTGTATCCGCACTGCATGGCATTGTGTGGTTCAATGGCTATTTTTAGAAAATATAAAACCGCGCTGGCAGCATATATTATTCTATACAATTCATGGTGGTTAGTGCCATATAAATCAATGTGTTTGTGCCATAATGCAACAAAAAATATATATTATACACAAATCTGTAAAGTGCTTGGTGCTTATATAGTAATGGAAAAAATTGCAACGGTGCTCCAAACTTGCAAAGTGTGAGGTGCCACACTCCCCTCTCGGTGACCCCACTCACTAGAAACAATGGACCCTCAGATTCGCAGTCTGGGGGTCAAAAAAGACTGATCAATTGATCTGGGGTATGTAGGATGGTTGCTCAAAAACTCTTCCAAGGGGGTTGCTTTATAACAGAAAGGATATGCCACACTCCATAGATGGGGAAACATATAGTGAAATACCTCTAAAGTGAAATGTAGAGCACAATCTAGGTGCCACTTACAGGATATCTGGCAAAAACAGGCATCAGTGAAAACATCCGAGTCCGCCGCTGTATGGCGTGCGTTCCATGGAGGCGGAAATTGCGTCAACGTGACCTGGAAGTGCATTGACGTGTTTTGCCCCTCCTGGGTGTCATCAAAGTATGAGGCGTGTCAACGCTCTAGTCTTTTGACGCCCTGAAGGAGGGGCGAAACGCGTCGACATATACACAGTATCTCACAAAAGTGAGTACACCCCTCATGTTTTTGTAAATATGTTCTATGTTTTCATGTGACAACATTGAAGAAATCACACTTTGCTATAATGTAGTAGTGAGTGTACAGCTTGTATAACAGTGTAAATTTGCTGTCTCCTGTCAGAGCTCAGACCATACGCCGCACACTGCATCAAATTGGTCTGCATGGCTGTCATCCCAGAAGGAAGCCTCTTCTAAAGATGATGCACAAGAAAGCCAGCAAACAGTTTGCTGAAGACTAGCAGAATAAGGACATGGATTACTGGAACCATGTCCTGTGGTCTGATGAGACCAAGATAAAACTTAATTGGTTAAGTTGGTGTCAAGCGTGTGTGGTGGCAACCAGGTGAGGAGTTTCAAAGACAAGTGTGTCTTGCCTACAGTCACGCATGGTGGTGGGATTGGTGGGAGACACTGGAGAGCTACAGTTTATTAAGGGAACCATGAATGCCAACATGTACTGTAACATACTGAAGCAGAGC